>JAJHZJ010000353.1:1898248-3098248 GCA_023548195.1 Bettongia penicillata ogilbyi
TGTCTCATATTTCAACTGATTAGCAAAATAATTGAGGGAATTCAAGGTTGTGAGCATGGATACAGATGGTGTGATACATGGAGTTGCAGTCTTTCCAGTCATTATTCATTTCTCCTTTCTCTGTTATTTCACAGGAAAAGCTCATAGAACAATAACTAATGCCAAAAGGAATTTTTCTGAATACTTTATAGGCTAATTCAATATGGATTGAACAATATCTTTTCAGTCTTATTCAGATACTTGGAAAATAATCTCAGTAACATAATCTTTAAACCCAAAGGATATTGATGCATATAAAAATAGCAGCAGTCATTCAGGCAATTAGAATAATTCATGCTAAATGATGTGAATTCATTTTAATTCCAAGGTAAGTAATTAAACAGTGAATTTTGATTTTTTTTTATTCTAGGAAAATATTGAAGAGACTATAATTTTAACACATTAGATGTCCCCAGGGAAAGGTGAAAACAAACTACAGCAAAACATACATAGGTTCATTCCTAATCTATGCCAAGCCCCAAATCACATAAGAAAACAAGAAGTATGTCAAGGAAACCATTCATTTGGTGTTTACCTGTGTGGTTTTTAAGTATAAATCTAATATATCTTAAGATCATTTTTCCCCCTCTTTCATGTGAAATTATATCTCTGAATCAAGAAAAGGCAAAAATAAATTTTATCTTTAAAAATATGTTAAAAATTTTTTGATTTGAATATTTATCTTTCTCTTAAATTGAATCTATTGTATTGGGTTTATTTGATTAGTTTCTATTCTCAAAATAGTAAAAACCCACAATATTGTAATGGTTGAAACAATAGGCTTTTTGGTCACAGTCTAAGAATATCCATAGTTCCCTGGGATGTTCTTTGTTGATAAACATTTCTTAAGTGACTCCTCTGTGCAAGACATTGTGTTAAATGCCAAAAATATATAAATAGATGTCATAAACCTTACTGTTTGGAGGTTTCTTTCTAAAAAAAAAAAAACAGAATCCACTAACAATAACAGAGACATAATTGCTTAGAGACATAATTTCTTTAATGGTCTAAGCTGCTCAGTCTAATGCCACAGTAAATGTTAGCCTTTATTCTTATATCTCAGAGTTGATGAAAATGCTATGGACAATGCTACATGTTCAAAATGCAGGAAAACAAGTGAACTCAAGGTAAAGGAAGGAGATAGAAGGAGAAACACAGAAAATAAGGGACATTCCAAATGGACTATTCTCCATAGGTGAGTTGACATGTACAGCTGAGAAAAAAAAGTATCCAACTTTTTATTCCCATTTAGTTTTACCCATAGATCTGTCATATCTAGTTGTCTAAGACCCTATTCACCTTCTTGCCTTCCTTTATTATTTTATGGTTAGATTTATCTAGCTGTGAGAGAGGAATGGTAAGGTCCCCCACTAGTATAGTTGTACTTTCTGTTTCCTTCTGTAATTCATTGAACCTTTCCTTTATGAATTTGGATGCTAAACCATTTGCTGCATATATGTTTATTATTGATGACTTTTCTTTAACTTTTAAATAAAATGTAATAAAAAATCCACAGCCTGCTTTACTTTTACAGTTTTAGAGCCTCAGAAATGATGATAAGTAATAGCATTAATGCTAATAACTGAGTATCTTTGCATATCTAAAAACATTCAGATGTAAAAAGTGATAATGCATTTGTGAATAGAAATAAAATACATAATTAATGAATATCTCATGCAGGAAAAAAGGCACTGAAACTAGAATTACAGAACCTGGGCTTGTCACTTCCTATGACTTTTTACTTTTTGCTTCTTAGTCTCTCTATGATTTTGGTTAAGTAATTAACCTGTCTGGCTCTCAGTTTCCTTAAAAGTATAAAGAAATGATAACACACTAAACTCAGGAAAATAGCAAAAGCTAATATAATCCTCTTCTCTAAGAATCAGTTGATTCTTTTGATTTTAGGCAATAGATGTAGTTCTGATAATAGTCCATTTCAAGGATGGTTTAAGTTTTGAATTCACAAAAATATATTGAGACTTTTAATTATAGTAAAGAAATTTGTCATGTTGGTTTATGAAGAATACAGCTTTTGCTTTATCATTCTGGCTACCAGATTATATTTTTTTACATATTTAATAAATGCTAAATATGTTGAACAACTTCTGCCATTTCCTTATTTAATCATTGTCAACCAGTGAGTCTAGGTTCCATAAATATTACTTTTTTGTAATGTCCTGAATCATGATTATAGGTTCCTCTATGTCTGTTAAAGAAAAGCAAGAAATAATATTTTTAGTAATTATTAAATATACTTATAATATGTTGCAGGGAGAGATCCAGAAATAGAAATGATCCTGATGTCTTAACCTGTCATCAGACATGGAAGTATAGACAAAGTATCCACGTGCCCCTGATACCTCAGCACTGAATATCTCCCCTTTGGACTCACTGCATTCTTTTATCTACTTCAGTCTCTGGCATCCTGCTCTCATTTGTCAGAAGTTCAGGCTTTGTGGCTTTTATCTCTGGCAATAAAAAAGTGACTACTGGAAAATCTACCCAACATATAATAGTTTCTGTCTTATATTTCAATCCTTCAATATTGAACTCAAATAACTTCTTCTCCAGAAAGTGTTTTTCTGCAGCGAGACCCACAATTAGTAATGGCCTTCTTTCAAAACCTCTCATAGTCTTGCAATTTGACACACATACACACACACACACATATATAATATATATACACTCATAAATACATATATATATATACATACATACATATACACACATATATATATATATATATACACACACATACAGATATGGGTATATATCTCCATACTTTTGTATATATATTTTCTATCCATGTTTGTGTTTTCTTTCATTATTACATTGTATGCTCCATGAAGGCAAGAACCACATCTCATATCAGCTTTTTAATCTTCCCAAGGCTGTAGAAAGTGCTCTGAATACAGCTGTCACTTAACAGAACTTTGCTCATATTACTCTTGCCTCTGAGTTTATATTTAATCATGCAATCTTTAAGCTCATGATTACTAATTTGTAAAACATGATCAAGTAAGTATCTATGATATTGTAATTTTAGGAGCAAATATATATCTATGATATAATTTTAAGATCCATGTCTTTTCTTCTGCATGAGATATTCATTAATCATTTATTTTAGTTTTGCTCACATATCTCTTATCTTTTGTAATTTCTGAATGTTCTTAGATATGCAAAGATACTTAAGCACTGTTATTAATCCTATTATTTATCATCATTTCTGGGGCTCTAAAACTATAAAAGTAAGGCAGAATATAGATATTTCTTCATCACATTTATGTTTATAATAGAAAAGTGAAAGTGAAAAAGTCATCAAGAATAAACATATGTGCAGTAAATGGTATAGCATCCAAATTCTTAAAGGAAGAGTTGAATGAATTACAGGATGAAATAGAAAGTAAAACTGTGCTAGTGTGGGACCTCAACATTCCTCTCCAACAGCTAGATAAATCTTCCAGTAAAATAAATAAAAAAGAATCCAAGAAGATGACAGAATCTTGAAATTCTAGATATGAGAGATCTATGGAGAAAATTGAATGGGAACAGAGAGCAGGATACTTTTTTCCCAGTTTTACATGGTACCTTTATGAAGATGGATCATGTATCAGTACATAAAAAAGCTTCATGATAAAATGCAGAAAAGTAGAAATTTTAAGTGAATCCTTTTCAGAATATAATGCAATAAAAATTACATTTAATAAAGGGTCATGGAGGCATAGATTAAAAACTAATTGGAAACTAAATAATTGAATCCTAAAGAATGAGTGGTTTGAAGAAAAAATCGTAATGATAATTTCATTGAAGAGAGTTACAACACTGAGACAACATCCAAAAATCTGTGGGAAGCAACTAATGTAATACTTAAGGGAAATTTCATGTATTGAAATGTATACATCAATAAAAGAGAGAAAGAACAGATCAATGAATTGGGCATACAACTAAAAAAACAGGAAAAAAATCCCCAATTAAATACCAAAATGGAAATCCTGAAAATCACAGGATAGATTAATAAAATTAAAAGTAAAAAAGTGAGCTAATAAAAATGGAGCTTATTTTATGAGAAAATCAATAAAATAAATAAATCACTTGTTAATTTGATTTAAGAAAAGAGAAAAACAAATTACTAGAATTAAAAATGAAAAGGGTGAATGCACTATCAATGAAGATAAAATTTTAAAAATGATCAGAAATCTTGCTCAATTATATGCCAGCACAATTGACAATCTCAGTGAAATGGATGAATATTTACAAAAATGTAAACTGCCTAGATTTAAAGAAGCAGAAGTAGAATATTTAAGTTACTCTATCTCAGAAAAAGAAAACAAACAAACCATCAGTAAGCTAACTAAAAAAAATTCCCATGACCAAATGAATTCATAAATGAATTCAAATATTCCCATGACCAAATGAATTCATAAATGAATCCAAATATTCAAAGAACCATTAATCTCCAAACTATGTAAACCATTTGAAGAAATAGAAAAGGAGTTCTATCAAATTCTTTTTCTGGAATAAATACAGTTTTGAAACCAAAACCAGAGATAGCAAAAACAGAGAAGAAAAACTATTGACTAATTTCTTTAATGAATACCGATTAAAATTTTTAAATAAAATACTAACAAGAAGATTATGGCAATATATCACAAAGCTAACATGTTGTAACTGGGTAGGGTTATACAAGGAAAGCAGGATTATTTCACTATTTGAAAAACTATTAGCATAATTGACATCAATCACAATAACAACAAAAATCATATGATTATATGCATACAAAACAAAATGCAATATTCATTCCTATTACAAACACCAGAAAGCACAGGATTAAATGGAGCTTTCCTTAAAATGATAAGGAGTATCTAAAGGGCAGCAAATATGGCACAGTAGATAGAAAGCCAGGTCTGGGATCAAGAAGACTCTTCTTCCTGAGTTCAAATTCAGCCTTAGACACTTACTAGTTGTGTGACTCTCTGTAAGTCATTTAATGCTGTTTGCCTCAGTTTCCTTATCTGAGAAGGAAACAGCAAACCACTCCAGTACCTTTGCCAAAAAAAAAAATGAAGTCATGACGAGTCAGACAGAAATGAAGAGACTGAACATCTATCTAAAATCATCAGCAAACATCTGTAATGGAGATAAACTGGATGCTTTCCAATAAGATCAGGAGTAAAGCAAGAATGTTCATTATCACCATGTGAATATTTTACTAGAAATGCTAGCTACAGCAATAAGATAAGGAAATTGAAGTAATACAAAGTATTAGAGTAAACCAATTTTGAATAAACAAAGCTACCACTCTTTGTAGATAACACTGATACTAAGAGAACTCTAAAGAACCAACAGAAAAAAAAAAAACTAGTTAAGACAATTAACAACTTCATCAGAGTTGCAGGATCTAAAACACACATCAATCATTAATATTCTACACACTACCAATGAAACCCAGTAGTAAGAAAGAGAGCAGGAAATTCCATTTAAATTACCTGCAGATAATATAAAATAGTTGGGGTCTACCTCTCAAAACAAGCCTAAGTATTATATGGGTGCAGTTACAAAATACTTTTCACACAAAGACAGATCTAAATAACTGGAGAAACATTAATTGCTCACAGGTAGTCCACTCAAATACAGTAAAAATGACAATTGAAACTAAATTAATCTTATTCATTGCCATACCAATCAAAATACTAAAGAATTATTTTATATAACAAGAAAATAGTAATAGTATTCATTTGGAAGAACAAAATTTCAAAAATATCAATTAAAAAAACTCAACCAAAGCAGACTAGCAGTTCAAGATTTCAAACAATATTACATAGCTGTAATCATCAAAACAATCCAGCACTGGCTAAGAAATAGGTTGTAGATTGATAGAATAGATTAGGTATACAGTACAAAGCAGTAAATGACCATAGTAATTTAATGTTTGAAAAATCCAAGGATCTAAATTTTGGAGTAAGAATTCAGTATTTGACAAAAATTTCTAGGAAGCTGAAAAACTGTTGGCAAAAACTAGAAGTAGACCAATATCTTACACCATATATCAAGATAAGGTCAAAATGGATAAATGATTTAGACACAAATGGTCATATCATTAGTAGGGGAGCTTGGAAAAATTATTTGTCACATAGATGAATTAAGGAAGAGTTTATGACCAAACAAGAAATAGAGAGAATAATTTTGATTACATAAAATAAAAAACAAAAATTTTATCTGCATAAACAAAACTAAGGCAGCCAAAATTAGAAGGAAAGCAGGAAACTGGGGAAAAAATTTGCAGTAACTTTCTCTGATAAAGGTCTCATTTCTCAAATATATTGGACAGTGAATCAAATTTATAAAAAGAGAAGTCATTCTGCAATCGATAATTCGTCAAAGGATATGAACAGGCAGTTTTCAGAAGAAATCAATGGTACTAATAGCCATATGAAAACTGCTCTAAATCACTATTGATTTTTTGGGGGGTTGTCATCCTTGTTTAGACATTTTGGTTGCGTCCAACCCTTTGTGAACCAGTTAGGGATTTTCTTGGCAAAGACACTTGCTTGCGTGGTTTATTTACTTCTCTGGCTCATTTACAAATAAAGAAATGAAGGCAAATAAGGTCGAGTAACTTGTCTTGAGTCACATAACGAAAAAATATCTGAGTCTGGTTTTGAATTCAGGTTTTCCTGATTACAGGCCCAGCACTACATCCACTATGCCACCTAGCTACTCCAGAGAAATGCAAAAACACTACTGCACACCTATCAGATTGAGTAACATGACAGAAAAAATATTGGAGTGGTCAAACAGGGGCCCCTTGGGCTACATGATCCACACCACTGTCCCAAGCACTCCTAATCAGATTAAAATGTAATTGTGAAATATTTAGCAGAATAAATTAAAAACCACAAGACATATATAATATTACATTTTACAACTTAGTCTATATGCTTCCTGCAGGTATCCTTGTGTACCACACTTCTAGTTAGTTTGACACCCCTGGCCTGGATTATCGTAAATAGTCTTCTCTTGTTCTCATAATAGCCCACTTTCCAGTTTCCATCTCCAATCACCTATAGAACATGGCAAACTGGATATCACATAGGCTTTATAAATTCCACATACCTACAACCAATTCTTTCTCTCCAAAGTATTCCCTCTTTTTACAGGGAGAGAGGTTGCACAGTAGATAGAGTACTATAACTGGAATTAGAGAGATGTGGGTTCAAACTCAGCTTCAGACACTAGCTTTGTGGCTCCTGGGAGTAGCTTAACTTCTGTTTACTTTAATTTCCTCATCTAACAGAAATGAATATATAATCTATGTTTAATAAATATAGGTTGAATTTAATCAGTGTCATTCAGCCAATTTTACATTAACAAAAATTTTTAAAGATTCTTAAGTAGTAAAAATTATTACAATCTCTGTCTTTTTCTGTACACACTAAAACAAAATGGATAATTATAATACCTACTACCTCAAATGAAAAAAATCCAATTCCAATGAGAAGCAGTTTAATGTAGTGGACAGAGATTCAGATTTGAAACTAAGGAGTCAGAAAGTTCAAATGTGGTCTCTGACACTTACTGCCAGTCTGACTTTTGGCAAGCCACTTCACCATGCTTAGTCTCATTTTCCTTATTTGCAAAATAGGAATAATAGCAGTGTCTAGTTCACAGAGTTCTTATGTGGATCAAATGAGATTTTATAGTTCCATATCTATATCTGTCTGTATATACTTATGTGTTCCCATAATGTATGTGTATATATATATATATACATATATATATATATAAAACTTTAAAATGCTATCTAAATTGTAGCAATTTTATATTACATCTCATAAAGTATTGAGATAATTGAGGCAAGAATATTTTTGCTTGAATTAGGCAGGCATTTTATTCATCACTTCATTTTGCATTTGTAGATCTTTATATAACTGTTGTAATACCAATAAAGTCCCAAGCAAATGAACACATATTCTCCAATATTTCCAATTCTGCTAGAGGCAGGGACACTCTAGAGTCAGCTCAAATGAGCTGATTATTAAATTTTCAGTGTGAACTTTTGCACCTTGGAAATCAACAAATGCTGCAAATCAGAGGTCGATTTATGTTGAATGTTGAAAACTTACTTTTTTAGGTATAATTTAAATCATGCATGGGTTACAATCTACATAATTCAAGATAGAACCTACATTTGCTGAAATCTAGATAAATCAAAATACTGATTATTCTTGAGATTTATAAAATTGGTTCCTTCAGTTTTAGGGTGCGTGTATAAGTTTAAAATGACACAAAATTAGAGCAATGCTCAGTTAACAGTTATATAATGGTGTGTGGGTATGTGTGGGTGTGCATGTGGGGGGGCATGTGCATGCATGTGTGTGTGCGTGTGTGTGATGTTGTTTGAAGAAAGGGGAATGAAAGGAAGGCCAAATGACATAGCATCCGAAAACTACTTCATTTTGGCTTTCAGTAGGACTATTTGACAGAAAAGAAGTAAGACACAGAGGTGAGGAGACCAAATGGAATGCATAAGCAAAAACTTTTAGTTCAGGCTGGCTGGAAAATAGAATATCAGAAGGAGAGCAGTGTAAAAAAGCAAGTAAAGATAAATTGAAGCTAGATTGCAAAGGGTTTTCATTGAGAAATTAGAGACCGTGTTTTATCCTAGAAGCGACAGGGAGACATTCAAATTTCTTGAGCAGGGTGGCAATACAGAATGTACTTTAGGAATATCAGTTGAACAATTATGCAGAAGATTGATGTAAGAGGTTAGGAACTGGAGGCAACAAGACTTTGTTAAATGGCTACTATGTATGAGGAACATGTTGGGGTAACATAGAAAGCAAAAAGAAATAGTCATGTTCTCAAACAGCCATGGCATGGGAGAGACAGGCAGTTAAAATGCCATGAAGCCAGGAGATGTTGCAATAATGCAGTCAAGAGGTGATAATGGCTTGCACCAGAAGAGGAAAAGGAAATATAACAGAAATGTTATGAAGTTTGAAAGAAAAGAACTTGGTAAGTGATTCGATATGAGGGGGCGATGTGACCCAAGTCATGAGCCTGGATGACTGAGAGAACAGGGGTGCCCTTGACAGAGAAAGGGAAGAATCACTAACTAACTAGCGTTTATATTTATACAAGGCATATAGAGCACTGACCTTGAGTTAGGAACACCCGATTTAAAATCTGCCCTCAGAAACTTACAAGCTGTATGACCTTGGGCAAGTCACTTAACCCCTATTTGCCTCAGTTCCACATCTGTCAAATGGGGGCACACTGAAGAAAGAAATTGCAAACCATTGATGGCTAAGGAGAATTGTGCTGTAGTTGATAAAGAGTAGATGCTCCTCAGGACTTGTTTCACTTTAAAAGAGCTATATTTTCAATTCCTTCTTTCTACATCTCCCTAGCAAAGTATATATGCATAATGTATGTATGTATATGTTACATATACTTGTATACCTACAGAGATAGAAAGAAGATAGATAGATAGATGGATAGATAGATAGAAGATAGATGGATGGATAGATAGATAGAAGATAGATAGATAGATGGATAGATAGATAGATAGAAGATAGATAGATGGGTGGATAGAAGATAGATAGATAGATAGATAGATAGATAGATAGATAGATAGATAGATAGATAGATAGAAGGATGATAGACACTGTTTCTTCCAGCTTTGGGGAAAAATGGAAAAAAGAGAATATTTACACTTCTATTTAAAATGTGCAATATAATGCAACAATTAAAATAAATAAGCAAAGAGATAAAACTAGCTCACTCTAATAATCATTTGGATCATGGCCCTGGGAAATGAGAAAGCATGAAATAGCTTCTTGAGAAATAGTAACTCTAAAGCAAACGTCTAGAGTACACTAAAAATTTCAGGCCACCCTGAAATAAAACAAAGACTTTGCTTAGCTACAACCATTGTATTTAAAGGAAACAAATTAATATGGCAGAAAGTAAAGAGGTTACAGGTACCAACGTAGCTCTACCCCTTGCTATGAGATTTTCAGCAACAGCTTTTACTTTCTGTACTTCCTTCTTTTCATCTGTATTGTGGGAGAAGACAGGGTAGACTAGATGTCCCCTAAACTGTCCACCTCTAAAATTTTTAGTTATTTCCACGTACTAAATCAATAAATGTGTTAAATACATGTAAAAATAAATATAAATAAAAGAGCAGAAAATCTGGATCCATCTAGTTCAAAGAATATATTTTCTTATGTAGTGTATGTATATATACATATGTATGTATGCATATATATTAAAGGAACATAATGTATTTTAATATATTAAACTTTATATTGATATCTACTTTTTCTTATGATATAAAAAAGAAAATCAATACTGTACTCAGATACAGGAATTTCATTGTTCCAATAGTCTCTATAAAAACGAAAGAGATACTTTGTATTCTTTAACAAAGTAAAAGCAAAAAGCCTTTTTTTCTTTTCCCTTGGGGGCTTCTTTTTGAGAAGTAACAATTACTCTTTTTGATTCTGTCTCCTCTTGGTTTTTTCTCAGCTCAAGCTACAAGTATATTAACAATTAGGGATGGAAACATCCTTGTCTCCATGGGTTTAAAATACTACTCTTCTAACAAATGGAACATTGTTAGGTTTATTATTTTAACCTATTCCAAATCTTCAGTTATCTTCTCATTCTTTTTTTCAAACTTTGGATGTGTTTCCAAAAGTGAACATTCAGAATAGTTCATGTTATTTTTAATCTCCAAATAAAAGCAAAGATTGCAAGTTAGGTAAAACAAGCAACCTGAAAGACAGAAAGCTCTGAAGATTTTGAATTTGTTTGAAATTAAATAATATGCATGCAAAGTAAAGTTATGAAGGGAAACAATTATTCATATACAGCAGCTTACATGCATCCCCAATCTCCAAAGAACCTTTGTTTAAGATATTGAATAAATGAGACAAAACTGAGCTTAGGGAACTCTAATTATCTTGATAATCAACTCCTTTCTCCACTTGGCTTTGCAAGTATAAACACAGCTACAAAGTCAGATGTTTGTTGGGCTGGCATTTGAGTATGCATGGCCATTACCCTGGGTCTTATCCTTGAAGAGGAATCATTCAGTTCCAACACAAGAAGAATCTATTACTCAGGCCTCAGAGTTTGCACCTGTTCCCTCTTGGATGCAGCACCAATTTTCAGATCCTCATTTTTGCAAGGGAAGAATACTAAGAGGTTCAAAGATGGTTTAAAGATTAAGACTGAATTCTCAGAGGACTTTCCTAATTATGCATCTATTTGCCCACATAAAACCTCAACTTTGAATGTGTAATTAACTTGTTATACTGGCAAATGGATGTGAAAACGATTCAAGTTTTTATATAGGCGTTATTATAAAAATCCACTGGAGATTTGTTTCTGGGTTCATACTGAGGAAGTCAAGGGCACTCTAAGGCAGGGAGCTTTACTTCTTGATTAGTAACAGAAATGATACTCATACTGCAATGTAGAGCACAAAAATATTCCTTTTTTCATAGAAGAGGGAAAGGTGCTTACTAAAATTAGTGTTGTTCATGGAATTTGAAATATATGTAGTAGGTATGCACAGAAAGTTCTGAGGGGACTTCCACTTCAACAGCCCTTGAGAATGAAGGCACTTAAAAGTAGAAAACCCCCAGAGAATCTTAGCAGTTACAAAAGTAATTTTGTCATTGAAAATGTAGTTAGACGAAAAGCTCTAAAGCACGTGACCAGTAATGCCCAGAATACAGACAGCTGGGAAAGAAGACCATGAAGAAAAGGTATTGAGTTTCCCACTACAGATACGAGGATGAAAGCGAACAATGAATGGGTAGCAAAGAGATTTTTGCCAACCAAATGTACTTACACTTTCCTCTCACATTCTCTTAACTCTGATTTCTGCACTCATCATTCAATAGAAACTGCTCTCCCTAAAATTACCACTGCTCTCTTTATTGCCAAATCTAATGGCCATTTCTCAGACCTCACCATTCTTCAACTCTTTAGAGCTGTTGACTCTGCTTTTTACCTGCTTCTTCTTTATTTTTTTATTTTAGTTTATTTAGTTTATTCCTTTAGACTGCCCTGATACCACACCTCCTTTAGGCTTTTCCGACACTGCACCTCTCCTATTTCTCCTGTCTAAACATTCCTTCCCATCTCCTGTGGATATCTTCAACCAGGTTATAAGCATTAACTCTGGGTATTCTCCAAAGCTTTATCTGGGACCTTCTTTCCTCTTCCTCTACACTATTTTATTTGTGATTTTATGAGGTCCAGTGGATTCTATTATCTTTCAAATCTCTTTGTCTAGCCCTAAACCCTCCTGGTCTCCCATCTCCCATCTCCACTGTCTATTAGACACCTTGAACTGGATATTGTATAGACATCTTAAATTCAATATGCAGAAAACTGAACTCATTACATTCTCCCCCCACACCCTCCCCCTTCTTCTAACTTTTCTATTATTATCAAAGTCACCACCATTCTCCCAATGATCAAGTTCCATAACTAAGAAGAAAGTTTTGGGAACCAGAAAAATCTGATGATATATGTGTGAAGCTTAAAGACCAACAGTCAAGAGGGAGTTTCAGAGAGAGAAAGAGATACAAGGTGACAGAAAGGGAGAGAAAGAAAGAGAGAGACAGAAACAGAGACAGAGAGGCAGATAGAAATAGAAATAAACAGAGAAGAGGAGAAAAAGATTCTCCAAAGAAAAGGAGAAGGGCATCAGATATTGGACCTGCCCATTGTCATGCACAAATCAAGGGCAAGACCAGCTGCAAATGTGAGATTTGTAGGGATTCTAAACCACTGGGTTAATGTGTGAAAAGGAAATAACACAGGAAGATGGTATAAAAATATATCTTTGCTAGTTGGGCTCAGTCAGTACAAAGCTCTTTTCTATTTCTTAGACATCTTTTAGTAAACTGGTTATATATTTAAATGTTAAGCACCGTCTGAAGCTTGTAGGGAAACTAAAGACCCTGAGTGGAAATCTCCAAATTGTTACATTCCGATTTTTGAGCCCCAGGTGAAGCTGAAATGAGCCATGAATATTGCTACTAGAGAGAGGCACCCCCAAGACTGAACCTCATTCATGTGAGTCCAATGCAGGAGTTCTGAGACACAGTTACATTAAAAAAAGGATTTATTCAGTCATTCAAAAAACATTTGGGTGTCTGCTATGTTCAAGTCATCACAAAATATGGATAGATGATTAAGACATGGTCCTTGTTATAAATGAATCATAATCTAATTGAGGGGTTAAGACATTCACATAAATAAAATAGCAGGTTATGTTTGATAAGTATCTTACAATAGGTATAAGCCAAATAGTTTAGCAGGTTGAGGACTGAAAAATCATTCCTAACTAAGGGGAAAACTTCATGGAGGAAGCAGAATTTGAACTTGTCTTTTAAAGATGACTATTACTGTGACAAGTAGATATGAGGTAGGGAACAATTTATATAGAGGAATCTTCATGAGCCAAGCACAGAGGCAAAAAAGGTAGGATTTGGCATGGAGCATCTTTGGGAAATGATGTCTTCCAGTTTATCCAGAATATAGAAAATTGAGTACAGGGGCAATGAAAACAGCAGAGATGAGGATATAAGTTGGGGCCACATTATGGAGAGATCTGAATTCCAGGCAAAGTAGTTTAAATTTCTTTTAAAAAGAGGCATTCATGGCTCCCAGGGCATAGGTGATAATGAGATGACTTCTTTTTATTGACCTGAATCTGACACTAGATGCCAACCTATGATGGCCAGACCATGACTCCATCTTCTTTACCACTATGCTTTTGAAGTTCGCCTCTAATGAGATTAAAGTAAAATTCACCAGTGGTGGAAAAGTTTGTACTATCTCTGCCATGGTCCTCCCCAATAGATCCCCTGGATTTGTCACCCAGGATTGATGATAACATATCCCTGATAACCGTTAACTAGAGAGGACCAAGGATGACAATGAACCTCTCTCTTTAGAATAAATAAACCCAGACTGAGGTGATACCTTTGACCTCAGCCTTTATCATCAAAGCCCTGAATCATCCAAGGACAGAAGGAAGCTGAAAAAATACTAAATAAAGTAGAACTGTCATCTATGACATTACTCTTAATACTATTCAACATATGGGGGTGCAAATGGAGTCAAAGGTCCTGGGTTCAACACCTGATTCTGCCACTTAGCTTCTTTAGTGCCTTCAGCAAATGGGACTTCCAATTCCTCAAGAGTAACATGAAGGGATTGCACCTCAAGACCTCTAAGATCTCTTGAATTCCTGAATCTTTAATTCTATAATTGCATGCTTGCCTTCACTTAGAGCTCTAATTAGGAAGGGACAGTGGGTATTTTGTGTGAGGGCACCAAAATTTAAAGAGGATGACAATTAAAAAATAATGATTTAAAATATTGTGTGATTTTTAAATTTTATTTACTTATGTATTACAAATACAAACACAGTAGCCTGGGGGAAAAAACTGATCTACATACCTAGTTAACAAAAAATAATTAGTAAAAATGGAAAACTATCATATGGAAACATTGTTAATTTCATGCATACATACATATATGTGTGTGTACACGCACACATATATGTATGTATGTATATATACATATATATCTGAGCCACTATAATAACTAATTCTCAATGAAATTTGTCTTAATTATGTCTGATTTTCACATTATCTATTACCAGGTGGCTTTGAGGATATATTTTGTGGTACTTGCCAAGAGCATGTTCCTTCACTCTAGTTCTAAAAATGCTAGTTATAGCTCTGTTTGGGTTACATCTCAATTTTAAAAGACTGGTATCTTTCGTCCATTTGTGTGTGTATATGTTCGTGTGTGTGTGTGTTTGTGCATATATATATATACACACAAAAGGACAAAGCATAATAAAATATATGCATGTGTACATATTAAATTGAAGGAAATGTTCATATAGTGATTCAGCTGTTACTCTAACCTTATTTGAAAAGCAAAGCATTTACACAAATTTAGTATCTAAATTGGGATTCTACCTCTTAGGTCTGTATAATATATTCAGTCCATAAATTCTAAGGCATGTCCTTGTTAGGGATCTTGTGAACTGGGGAAATGATTAAGGGAACTTACACATTAGGGAATAAATATATGTATATCCTATGAAGTGGTTTTTGTATGAAAAGACTACTCTGTAAAAGAGGTGAGAAAATATGTAACACTTGACTTCCCCTTTCTCCTTTCTTTCATTGTACTTTTTTTGCTTAGTGTGACATATTATTATAATTATGAATAATAATATAAACCTTTGGCTCCCAGTCACTTCCAAGTGAGTGGTGTCATAGCAATGTCAGACGCTACTAATTTTTTATCTTGGCATTGACATTTGTGGGAAGAAAAAACCGGAAAAGATTCCGTTTGTGAATGAAAATGGAGCAGGATAATGCGTTGGAGTGTGAGAGGGGTACTTGTCATAGAATGCCCTCTTCCTACCATATACCCCACCCCCACTGGTTCTTTCGCAGGCTGTTATTACAGGACAGAAAATCTGAACTCATGAGAGGAGCAGAGATCCATGACAGATGTCCTATGTTTGGTGAGACTGAACTGCTACTATGCTTCTTCCTGGCACCTACTAAGCAGATTAGATTAAAGCTCCCCGCCTGCCCCTCCAGTTCCTAGCTAAACTGTGGGATGCTCGCTATCATCTCTATTTGTCTTCTATTTTGGTAGGGAAGAGAGAAAAAGAAATCTGTCCTTACCGGTTGATAGAACCAAACATTCAATGATCAGTTACATTGTTTACTTCTTGGCTAAAACCCTTTGTATGCTTAGGTATGACCAAGGAGCTGATAAATGCAAAATCTACATGCCATCTACATCTTCTTTTGAGAAATCAATGCCTCTATGAGGCCAGAAATTTGGGAAGAGGTTTTTGTCCCCTTTAAAGGGAGAGGATGCATTAATCATTTTTGAGAGTATAGTAAGGTATGAGGGGAGAAGCAGACACATACCTTGTTTGGATTTCCCATAAAAAAGAGAGATATGCCATAACCCTGTCCCCTAGACTAGTAAATACGAATCCACAAATAGAAAAGCATATAAACATTAAACATAACTTATGTCCCTTGCCTGAACATAAATGAGTCCTTGAGGCAAACAAGAACCTGGAAAGGATAAGCCTCCACATAAGGAAGGAATATTGGGGAATTTTGGAGGTGCCTACTTCCCTGAGAGCTTATGGTAACAACCACACCCTGGGGATGCAAAAAAAACAAGTCATACTTACATGAATTATCTCTCTATAGTAATAGTTGATATATCTATAGCATTTTACAGTTAACAAAATGCTGCCCTGAAGTAGTTGATACAACATTCCCATGAGTTAGGTTAAAATTATTTTTCAGCTATAATACTGGGGACCACAGTCATACAATCACTTAACCAATCAACAAGCCTTTATTAAGTGCTTACCATGTGTAAGGTTCAGGGCTAACCTTTACAATGCAATAACAAAATAAGAAACATGCCCTTCTCCCGTAAGCTTAAATTCTAATGTGGGGAAACATTAAATACATAATAAATGTCCCAATGTCTCAGTGCATTAACATTTTTTAACCGATTCACACACAAACACAAAAGTATTATATATGTATTATATATATACATATGATATGTAAATAGTTACATATGTGCATACATAGACATTTCTGTATATGTGTATACATATATTGTGATAAAGTTAATAAATATGCTATGGATCAATAAAAGATAGTTTGGAAGGGAATATATTAGTAAGTAATACTTTATGGGGATGGTGGTTCAGTTGCATCTTAAAAGTGGAATGAATGGTTTAAAGAAGAGGTAAGGGGGGAGTGTATTTCATTGCGTTTCAGCGTTGAATGTCTAAGATACAATGTCCTATTGAGGAATCATAAAAAACGTCTGCATTTGAAGTTAGGAGGCCTAGGCTCCATTTCTATTTCTGTTCCTTAATAGCTGTGTAGTCATGGTTAACTAACATAACTTCTGAGCGCCCACTTAGCTATAAAATAAGTCTGAAACCTACCTTATGAGTTTTTAGGAGGTTAAAAGGAGATAATAAATGACGAGTGCATTGCAAACCCTATACTGTGTCAGATATCATTATAGTCACCAAAGGATTGGACTTGATAATTACTAAGAACACTTTCAAACATAAATTCAATGGACCTCTGATTTTTTTTTTATTTCAACAGGTTGGACAGGCTGAGGCTTGCATGCAGAGGAGCAATGGAAGTGAGAAAGACTGATTGCACTGAACTGAAATTAGCTCTCAACCTTCTTGCCTGCCCTAATCCCCAAGGAAGCTTTTGGAATGCTTCACTTCATGTTTCATCATCTGTTTCTCTTCCGTTTTCTTCCTTCGGCTGTCCCTGTCATCTTTCTGCCTCTTTTATCCGTTATTCATCTCTGCTACTAATCCATGGCTTCTAAAAATTTCCTGGGTAAGGTTAAATGTCTTTGTTCAGATCATTTTAAAAGTTTTTTAGACAGAATATGGAAATATGATGCAAAAATAAAGTTTGCCCAGAGTGCCTAGGAAAAGGCTTGACTGAACTTTCAGCACAGATTTTCAAAAAGAACCCGGCTCATTATCCCTGCTATAGCTGAAAATATTAGTGAGAAAAATGATAATAAAACACATTAGTGTGTCTACACATTGTGACAATTGCATTTGCTACATTGTATAACAACATGTTTTTGCCACATATCGTCAAAGGACCAAGGACTGCTGCAAAGTAACTTTAAAACCATGACAACTTACAAATTATGCTAAACTAACAACGAATTGTGTCAGTCAGACGTCAAAAAGACTATATAGTGGTGCCAAATGAATGAATTGCTAAATTATATGACTATGTAATGGGCAAAATCCTTTCGTTTTAAAAGTTTTTTTCTTTATTGTCTCAGAATGCCTACAGTTTTGTTTCCTGAATCCACAACATTTCTTATAATTTTAAAAAGTTTAAACTTACTGCATATTGCGAAGCACAATAATGACCATGCAAATATCTTGTTAACCTGCTAAAAAGCATTTCCTCATAAATTTTGCAGTATTTGGTTTCCATATATTTAGCTGAAAATGTTTCTTGCCTCATGAATGTAATAATATTTTAACATATCATTAAAATAGATTTTAGTCCTTAAAGGCAGTAATGCAAAGTAACGTATCTCCTACATTTTTGACTTGTAATTACAAAGAAAAAAGTTGACATTTTAAAGCAATTCATTTTATTTGGACTTTTAAGGAAATGCCATGGTGGAATCTTCCAGTCAACATGCATTCTGCTAGTATCATTCTATTTTATCATTAACTTACCACAGGATGTCATTTCATCTGTTTGGTCTCCGCAGTCATCCTCTCTGTCACACAACCAAGCCCTGGGGATGCAGCGCCCATTTCCACAAGAGAATTGATCCACCTGACATGTTCTGGCTGCAAAGATAAAGGAATATACACAGATTAAAAACTAAGCCCTTTAATATAATATATAGGTAAAAAAATTCCTGCATCTCTCTTATGATGTTTACTAAATGTATTCTACTACTCTGAAACTAGAATATTTCCAGTCATAATTTCTTTTTTAAAGCCAAAAGCTAGTTTGTCCTCAGTTAGGTGCAAATACTTTTCTTTTCAATTAATGTGATTGTTAAAAATGACATATTCAGTAAGCCTGTAGGCATCTACAAATACAAACATGAATTCATTAGCAAGAAATGTGTCTTTCTAACACACTCTTATGAATAAATAGTATAATTTCTCACCAACTTTTAATGAACAAAGATGAATTTTTCCCTAGATTGATTTGAAAACCCCAAGTAGTAAAATGGTAAGTAATAAAAAGGAAGAATCAGTTACGGGAAGGAAACATCATCTAATGAGGGAGAAGAGCAAGAGATCTGGAATCAGAGATAATTGTTTTCCTTCATTCTTGAAGAGGACCAAAATGACATCAGCACAATAAAATGAAATTTATGTGTGTTTGACTGTGGCTCATCAGACCAATATGAGCTCGGAATGCTCTACCACAGATTGGGCACAGATAGTCTGTGTGAACATTTGAGGTGGATACCCCAAATTTGCACATCCTATGTTTCCTTTGTGCTGTCTCAATTCTGCTTTGCTCATAGAGTACAACACCTTCTCTGATGTGGGCATGCCATGCTGAGCAGGCCTGTGCCAATATCTGCCATGTCCCACAATCAACTCCAAAGTTCTTGAGAGAGACCTTGAGAGTGTGCTTGTATCACTTCTTCTGACCACCATATGATTACCTGCCCCATGCAAGTACTCCATGAAATAGTCTTTTTGGCAAGAGAACATCTTGCATTCAAACAATATAGGCAGTCCATCAGAGTTGCGCTCTCTGAAGCAAAATTTGAATGCTTGGCAGTTCACTTCAAGCAAGAACCTCAGTGTCTGGTACCTTATCCAGCCAGGTGACCTTCAGAATCTTCCTAAGACAGTTCAAATGGAAATGATTCAGTTCCCTGGCATGGCACTGGTAGATTCTCCATGTTTCACAGGCATACTACAATGAGGTCAGCACAATAGCTCTGCAGACCTTCAGTTTGGTAGTCAGTCTAATACTTCTTCTCTCCCAAACTTTTCTTCAGTCTCCCCAAAACTGAGCTAACTGTGGCAATGTATGCATCAACCTCATTGCAATGTGTACATCCCTGGAAAGTACATTACCAAGGTAAGTGAACTTAGCCACAACATTCAAAACTTCTCCACTTGTTGTAACCAATGATTTCATGTATGGATGGTGTGGTGGTGGCTGATGGAGCACCTGTGTTTACTTGGTGTTAATTATTAGGCCAAAATTAGCACAAGAAGCAGAGAATTGATCCATACTTTGTTGCATCTCAGCTTCAGAGACTGCAGTGAGTGCACTATCATCTGCAAATAGAAAACCATGCACCAACACTCCCTCCACTTTCGTCTTGGCTTGTAGCCTTTTCAAACTGAAGAACTTACCATCAATAGAGTAGTTGACCTTGATGCCATGTTCACCTTCACTGAAAGTATTTGACAATATGACAGAAAACGGCATGCTAAAAAACAAAGGAGCAAGCACACAGCCCTGTTTCACTCTACTAGTGACTGGGAAGTCACAAGAGCATAGTCCACTGTCCAGGACCCAGGCAAACATGCCATCATGAATTAGAGATCCCCAAGTTTTAAAGCCCAGCTCTCACTCTGAGCAAGTACCTTTGCTTTAGTTTCCTTATCTATAAAACAAAGGGATTTAACATGGTGATGATGATGATGATCCCAAACACCTTAAATCATGTGTCCTTCCCTATGCACTTGATTTTCCTCTCAATATCCCAAAGCAGTCATTTTGTATGTTATGTGTAACAGAATACAGAGGCAGCATGCTGTGTTGTAGATAGAGCATTAGACAAAATCAGAAAGACTTGAATTCTGATCCTTCCTCTAATATTAGCTGTATATCTAGGCACCACTCACATAAGTCCTATGTGTAGCAGGCAACTTATCTAATAAATAGCTAGATGGCACAGTGGATAGAACATATCCCAACACAGAATTTGAATTAAGAGGGTTCTGGAGTCAGAGTCACATGTCTCATATATCCCCAGTGGAGGGAGCAGTGCTGGCTGAAATTATCTGTGAAATACCTTTAAGTTCTAAATTATATGACACTGTCAATAGTAGATCCGATGTATTTTTTTTTTTTTACAACACAAGTGGCTTTGACCAAGGAAAGCATATATTTACTATTCAATGGTGATATTAATAGAATAGCTGTTATATTGCCCTTAACTCACTGCCCCTTGTGGGAGAAGGAAATCTAGTAGCACAAAGAGAACATAATATGGGAAAGAGATTCCCAATGGATTCACAACTTTTTAAATGTATTTGTTGCACAACTATAACTCATTTGAAACAAATATCAATAATTGTCAGAAAACTTTTATTAAAAGTCAGAATTATTTAATGCCCCCAGTTTCCTTTGGTCAGTCTCAAATTCCATCACTCTTTAAAAACAAGAAATGTCACTGCCAAGCTGGAATAAAACTAATACAATGGGTAGATGATGAGTTACCTTTACTTAATGCAATTGTTAATATCATTCAAGCAATTTTCATAAAATGTTATTTCTGCCTATATACTGAATAGCCTTCCTAGACAATATTATAAAATATATTACTGTATGTTGACAATAATTCTTGTTATTTAGTCATTTCAGGATCACATCCAATTCTTTGTAACCCCATTTCAGGGTTGTTTTTTGGCAGAGATACTAGAATGATATGCCATTTCCCTTAGCTTATTTTCCAGATGAAGATCTGAAGTAAATGCTGTTAAGTAACTTGCCCAGGGTCACATAGCTAGTAAGTGTCTGAAGTCAGATTGGAATTCATGAAGTTAAATCCTCCTGATCCCAAGCCCAGTGTTCTATCCCCTGGGGCACCTAGATCACTTGACAATAATTATAGAAGTTAATCATCACTAAATAGTATGTATATATGATATATAACTCAGCTATGGCTGGCATAATTGGTCCTTAAATCAGAGAGAAAAACAAAATACAAAAAGAATGAGAATGTTTGAGAAAAATATAACTATTGATCTAAGGAGTTGCAGAGTTTATATTATATTTATATTACATACACTAATATATTGTGTTATGTTACATTATGTTATATTACATTGTATCATATCATATCATTGTATTATATTCAGTCAAAGGGAGACTGATTTAGATGTCTTACTTTATGCAAATCATTGTTTTTATATAATATAGATTATAGGATGTAGAGCCTGAGATCTTAAGATATTATCTAAATCATGAAGATTATCGAAGTCAGCTTCTTGATTTTTTACATGAGGAAACTGGGGCCTATATGGGTTATTGGACATTCCCAGCATCTCAAATAACAGATCTGGGATTCTAAAAGAGCTCTAAACTTGATGTTCTCTTGGCTTCCACAGAACACGACCTTCAAAAATTTACATGTCGATAAAATGTAAGTTAAATTCTATTTTAAATGCCCTAGAAAGGCTCACTATTTGAAAGAAATCTATGGCCCCTATAAAAAATCAATATATATGAAAAGATTTTTAGTGTCTTAGTTTTTTTTTTCTTAAATAGGTGCACACCTGTATCCTGACACATGCAAATTCAGTCAAAATATGAGGGCAAACAGAAAGAGTAAAAATCATCTGCCCCTATAGGAGATCTGGTAAAAAAGATGCTGACCTTCCTGAGACTGTATTGCACTTAAAATCTGACAAATTACCTAATGGCTTATAGTCATCGTAAGGAAAAAAGGAGTTGTAAACTCAAGTTCTCCTTCTTTCCCTACTTCTTGGATGCTGGATCAGGAGTAGATAAAATACACAGAGAAACTCAAGGGAAATGAAACTGACCTAAATGCTATTAACAATAAGGGGAAAAAAGGGAAAATAGTTTTCAAAAGAGAATCATTTTAAGTGGTCAAAGCCTTGGGTTAGAAACAAAGAATGCCCTAATGATGATGATTAAAGAACATTGAAATGGATTACAATTCTTGGAAAGTGGAGTTTAGAATAGAGCAAATCTAACAAAATAAAGTAAGTTACAAATTGGAGTTACAGAGCCCCAGAGATCACTGACTATGGAGTCAGAAATCCTAAATTCAAATTTCATCTATGAAACATTATCTGGGAGACATTAAAGATGTTATTTACTATCCCTATGTCTCAGTTTTCTTCACTGGGAAAATAAAAGGGTTGATGTAGAAAACCTCCAAAATGACTTGTAGCTCTAATTCGAAGAATTACTGGATTTTAAAAGGAACTGGATCACTGGATTTTAAAAGGAATGTTCTAAGTCAGGCAAAATAGAGAATTAACTAAATAAGTTGCCCCTAGTCTTCAAACCTATGCTTCTTTGCACTCTTTTTCTGTTTTTATTCCTAGTTTTCTTTTCTTTTCTTCCATTTTGTTTTTATTTCTTTTTGTGAAAAGACAGAAGATACATATCCATTCATTTATCTATCCATATATACATAGTCCATATGCTTCATAGTTTTTAATATGAAAGAATACACATTTTATTCCATGTCTTTAATCTAAAATTTTAGGATATTCAGCTGCTATAAAAGATGTCATAAATACACTGCCAAGGTTACCCAGTGTTGTGTGGCAAACCTTAGCTCTAATTGATTAAAATCAATGTCTAGAAAGAGCACTCCCACACTCACTGAAAGCAATCTTTACTCTTTTCAGGGATGTATTGCAATGCTGTGATGTACTAGAAAGCTCACTAGATAGAATTGATTTCTCTATTTGCTGTTACAAGTGAGCATTGTCCTCATGCTTTTTTGAACAGCTAACCAATTCAAAATAACTCTTAAAAAATCTTACACAGAAAAGTAGATTTTTGTTTTCCAATAGAATTGAAGAAATGAATGACATATAGTATTGTCAGCCCAGCATTTGTTTTAAAATGGATGTTTCATGGCTATAAGGAAAAGACTGTTCTTCCTAGAATTAAAAAAAAAAAGTGCTAGCTTTGAACTAGACTTTTAAATTGAAAAAAATGCACTGAACATAGAAGAGATGTTCCAGTAGAAAATGATAGTACATTGTAAATAAATCCTAGGAAAACTTAAATAGACATTATTACAAAATGCAGAGTGCTAGGGGAAGTATGTTATGGTGGAAAGAGAATTCCAGAGGAAGATCAGAGAACTAAATTCCAGTTCTCATTCCATCACTATGCACAGCTGTAAGAACATATAGAAGGCATATTACTTCTCTATTGTCTCATCTGTAAGCTTGGAAAAATAATACTTTGTTTGAAATCATTATGCTGGATTCCTTGATTTCTGGAGAACCTTTCCAACTATAAGCCTACACAGAATGATAGAAACAATACATATGAAAAGTTTATGAGGATATAAACTATATTACTGCATGCATGTAATATAACATGCATGAGGATACACACTACTCTTGTAAATACTCACATTATATATGTGCATATGATATATATATACTTATGTAACTTACACAAGGATATACACATATACATGGTAAGAAATACTGCATATATAACATAATACATATGAATAATACATATCACACATGTATGTTGAGGTACAAACTGCATAATATGTAATATATGTATACAAACTAAATTTTATATATATATATGACATGAAGGCATATATTGCATGTTATACATGTGAAATAAGGTAATTTACATTTTTATCCATATTGTTACAATTGGAAAAGTCCTCCAGAGATCATCTCTTCTTGGACCTCCATATCAGGGATAAAGAATCTTTCTATTACACATATGTAGTTTATCTCCTTATATATCACATAGTGCATATATATAGTAATTTTTGTGTTATTCTTAGCTCACAGATGAGATAATTAAGAAGTTAAGTGCTTTATCGAAGGTCATACAGATGATTTTCACTCTTTCCCTTCGCCCTCAAGTTTTGGCTGAAATTGGATGTCAGGAAAAAAAAATAAGACAAATCACATATATATATACCAAAGCATACAACAAATCTTAAAGTCAAGAGTAGAGATGGTCTAGGAAGAGATGGAGAAAGAGGGAATTTATTGTCACTGCCAATTATTCTCATATAATTCCAAATAATATTTTGTAGTTTTAAAAGTACAAGACAGTGCATATTGAAGACTCATGTATAGATGGAACACAATCCTGAGTACTTTATTTTTCACTTAGCATTGAAAGAAAAACAGTGAGCATACTATTTTTCAATATTTTTCTATAAATGACTTCTGGCACAACACAGTAACATGCTGCCAGTTGTAAGTTTCTATGCAACAAGAGACTAGCTAGGTATTCAGATTCATTTTAATGCCACAGATTTTTTGGAAATATAAACACCATGGTGGTCTTGGGATTTCATTTTTTAAAAAGCACATAAACAATGTTCCATGAACAAAAACTATTCACAAAGGTATTCAAGGGGGCAAATTGAATAAAGAATATTAAATTTAGACTTCTGCTAGTGAAACGATTCTTGTCAAAGCCCAACAACAGACTAACTTCTAATGACCAAGGAAGGTTTAGTTTTGTCCAAGTATGGGCTAGATAGACAAAGGCCCAAATTATTTTTTAAAACAGAAATGAATGCAAGGATTAAGTAAAAATTTTTTTTATTTTAATCTTAGAGGCAATAAAAATTACACATGTCATATCCTCATCGCTGGAAAGTTTTGACTTGGTTTGGAGCTACAGACCTACATACTTATGGAGTTGACTTTGGATCAAAGCTACACACACATCACACACATATGCACACATGCATGCATGCACACACATGCTCACGCATGCACGCATACAAAGCTTACCTGCACAGGTTTGATTGGATTCATCTTCATTACCACCACAATCATTAGCTCCATCACAAAGCCATTTCTTGGGAATGCAGCGATTATTCTGACACTTAAACTGATCATCAGGGCAGCTGTGATTAACTGAAGGAGGGGGAGGGAAACAACAAAAAAAGATTACTTCCTCCTATCTGTATCATCACCTGGAATCTGCTGAAAACATGATTATCCTGAATTGCATTCAGAATGTAGGTAGAATTAATGTGACTAGCTCATCGTGATGTAAACATCATGATTTGTCATTTTCTGTAATTCAGAATTTATGCTAAACAGAAATCTTCCAATCCCAATAAAAATATTAAAACAGCCCACATAGCCAACAAACACTAGAAAGTAAAATCCATATGTGACGTGAAATTTAGATAGCTTTTCCTAACAGAGGTAGCATGGTATGATGTTTTCCTGAAGACAAAGAAGGTCTGGTCTCAAGTTTCTATCATGGACACTTAATGGGGTTGTGTAGCCATTGGAAAATAATTTAGCCTCCTTTACATTCGGGTTCTTCATCCATAAAATAGGAGTGATGATGATGATGCTAATTATATTAATAATTTCTGTGATACCTATCTAAAGAGGTTGTGGTGAGGTTCAAATAGATAATGTATGCAAAGTACTTTATAAACTTTAAAACACTACATAAATTTCAGTTAATACTATTAATAGCCTCACCAGCTACCCTATGTCTTTTTTTTTTTAAATGACATATCTAGCATTACAATTTAAAGTTTCTCAGTCATAAACTCACTCACTTGAGCATCTGAGGTGGGGAGTTGTGGGAGTGGAACATGAGCAAGTTTTTAAAAACTTTCCTCTTAGTCCTAAATTTGAACTGTTTGATAACCACTGTTTTCAGCAAATAGGTCTCTGTGTTGTGCATCCATGTATTTTTCAACTGTTAAAATAATCTCATCATACTCTTCTTATTCCATTTTCTTCAGGGGATAGAGGGAAATAGTAGAGAATTAGGGGAAATCACCACTTAGGACAGGAAGTACATACTAAATATGTGATTATGTATAATTGCCATAGCAAAATTGATCATCCTAAGTTTTTTGCAGAAAAGCAAACATAACAATATTGAAGACCACAGACAAATCTTCAAAAGCAAAGCTTTTCACAGCTAAGGATTAAATCTCCAATATCTAAGCTCCACAGGGTACCATCTTAATGTTAACCCACTGTGATTATTGTGTCTAAGTACTGGAAGCTAAATCCCTGCCTGAATTGGCATGCTCTTATGCATTTATTCCACAACTTCAACATTCTTTTTGAAGTAATTTGCAATGTGCTTTGTAGCTGCAGTTCAGCATGATAAAAATGAATGTTGGTATTAGTCTTAGAAGTTGGAAAATAGTGCTTCATATTACAATGCTGGTGTATTGCAAGAGCGTACATTTCCAGTCTATTTTTTTTACAGAAACCTATTTTGATCTTTAAAATGGCTATGGTAATAAAGAGGTTTTTTATCACTCTTCTGAAAAGTTTTGATTCATCTATAACAGCAAAAAATGGGTAGAGGAAACATTTTTATAACCCGGTATGTGGATATGATTAATATTCTGTATTCACTTCACAGAACTGAATAACATCATATCCTATGGAAAAAGGAAAGTCATCCAACATATTACTGGGTCAAAATCTCAAAGTGCCACATTTTATATATTCACTTCAGTGAAGCCTGACATAGAGTTTTTGAAATTTTCCACTACGATGTAAATGGTAATTTAAGGGGTGATGCTATTATCTTGTGGTTCAGAATTAAAGGGGCAGAATCTCACAGGAACCACAGAAAATAGGATAATAAGAAATCTGAAGGTCATTAGGTGAAACTTTTTAAACAATTCTATCATATAAAAACTTGACTAACATTTACATGACTAACACTGAAATACACACCATGAGGATAAAGGCAAATGAAATTCCTTAGGGCTACTGGCAGACTTGAAGAAAGAAATGGGTAATGAGAACACAAAGCAGTGGGTAAAGACACTGTAGAAAAATCTAATCCTTTGAATTGCCAGCAATTTAAACTCAAGAGCCCCTGAGATCGAACTCAAGAAAGGGTTGTTTGCTATTAAAAATTATTTAGTGGCTAAACAGGAAAGAATTTGAAAGTTTGTCTCATTTTTTTTCCCAAATGAAGATTTCAAGGTTAATTATGAAAGTTTTATGGATTTGCTATTTTTGGTACTTTCTTTACTAACCACAGCAGTTGTTATATCTCTAAATTATTGCACCTCTAAAAAGGAGTATTTTATATACTTTAAAGTTATGTGTGCACATGTATACATACATATGGACATATACATATATATGTATATGAATTTATATTGTTATTAAACCCATATCCATGAAAAAACATTCAGAATTATAAGGCCTACATGGACCTTTACTACTGGAGCTAGTAATCACATTGATGAGATCACAGGTTTTTGAAGTTTCTAAAGATATATCCCTAAGTACACATACATAAACATATGTTTAGAAACATCTTTTGAATATCATCATTTTCCTAGTTGCATTTTCACAACTATAGGAAAGTTATTTTACAGCTGACCAATCTATTTGACAACTTTTTACTAGATATCATTTTTCTAATCCCCTGGGAAGATCCTTCAAAATTTTAGAAGATTTTTGATATGTTAATCATAGCTATCCACATTTATGAGGGTCCATCACACAAAAATGTCATGCAAAATTAAATAGCCTCAAGATATCTAAGTATCCTAGATAGTAACAGTACATATAATACATAACCTTAAACTAAATTACAAGCAACTTAGTGCTCAATACTCTAACCTCCTCAGATCCTTCAGCAAATTATTATTTCAGGGGAAAGTATAGAAAATCATTATGTTTATGAAAGTTTATGCAAACTTTATAACTCAATATAGGGACAAATGAAATCTAAGCCTGTAGACGGGGAAGGGGGAACTCTCTGCTTTGTCAGACCTCTGAGTAATAAAAGTCTAATATCTGTTTTCTTTTCTAAAGTTATTTTGTACAGAAAAATGTCATAATTCATTAATATTTTTTAATGTTAGCTATATCTCCAAGTAAGAATAGGAATTGCTTTTTCCTTATTTTCAAAGGAAATAACCTTAGCATCTTAGTTTGGGAAAATGTTAAACCTCACCTTTTTTTAAATCATCACATTGACCTCTTTAATTAGGAAAACATTCCTATATCCTGTGAGAACTTTTGAAATAATTGCACTAAAGACTACAAAATCCAGTTGGATTTCTTTGTAGTTGCTGACATTATTGGATTTTTAAAAGTGATAAAACATCTTCAATTAGTTACAAGAATGACATGATTTGTGACTAAACAGTACAAATTGAGGTAAATGTCTATCTCAGTACATATGATCAATCTAATCCAAAAGACTATCAAATTGATATTTTTACTTGAATTCTAGTTTAGCGATCTACACTGATCAAAATGTCTAAAGTACTGCCAGATTTCTTTACAGTCTACATGTAAAAATATGGGCACCCAAGGTAAGTGAGAGTAGGAAAATCACAAATCGTCAATGATACTTCCATAAACGTCATGATTTGACATCCAAGTTGAGCTAATAATGAATGAACAAATAAAATCTTTCCCTAATTACCCAGTCAGTTAAAAGCAATGGCATATTCAACAGGGTTTAGGACTGAAGGAAGAGTTTATGTTCAGTTGAAAAGATATGTCCCTGAAGCTAATTGCTATAAAGCTATGGGCTGCATTATGTAGAGGTCGACTATCAGGATACATGGTCTCAGACACTTACTAGCTTGTGACCCAGGGCTTATCACTTAACTCTGTTTGCCTCAGTTTCCTGCTCTGTAAAATGAGCTGGAGAAGGAAATGTAAAACTGCTCCAGTATCTACATCAAGAAAAGCCCAAATGGGGTCACAAAGAGTTGGATACACAACTGAAAATGACTGAACAGCAACATCATATTACTTAACAAGTACAGAATACAATTCCATCTGTTCAAAATAGGACACATCTGCAACTGGATGTTACCTAAGAGGACACCTAGTCCTGTATTCTATAGATGATGAACTGAAGCCCAAGCAGATTAAATGAATTTGTCAAAGTTCACAAATAGGTCATGTCTAAGGTGGATCTGAATGGAGGTCCCCTGACTCCAGAACCAGTGTTCTTTTAACTGTTGCTCCATCATACCTGAGAGTTCAGGTGTTGGCTTGGATGTAAATCCTGAAATAAATAGGTAAGGATCTGTCATAACCTCTTTTAGTCATCCTATACTCAATGTCAACATGTTTTTTTTTCCTTTTTCTACCATAGTAACAGGGGAAAAATGTAAAGTTTCAAGTCAACACACAAGGAAAATACAGTGCAAAAAGCATAGATTTAGAAGAAAACTAAGAGAGCATTTCAATTCAACTCCTTCATTTTACATATGAGGAAAATGACAGTCAGAGAAGTCAAGAGACTTGGACAAGGTCACCCAGGCAGCAGAAGCAGAATTTGAATTCAGGTCCTTGGTGTTCTAATCCAATGCTCTTCCAACTATGCCATGCTGCCTCATCTTGAACTAAGATTACCTATGATATCTACAGGAAAGGCTTTTAAAATATATATATATATATATATATATATATATATGGAATGATAAAGAAATGAATGAGCTGTGAACAATCCTGTCTGTACTACTCGTGAAGCAATTTTATTTGCAAGCTCTGCTCTCTAGCTGCAGTTTGGTGGACTGGAAATCCTTGCCCCCATTTAGTTTTCTTCATGGTTACTACCATATCAAAAAGTCAAATTATGGTTTTACTGAGAACCCACTTGAAAAAGACACAATGACTTGTTAAATGAACATATCTAGTGTTCCAGGAATCAGAGGATTCTAGAATAAGATTTAGATGAGATATCTGAATGTGGTCAAGTTTAACTCCTTCATTTCAAAGATGAGAAAACTGAGACTCAGAAAGATCAAGTGACTTGCCCAAGGTCACACGGCATGTAAGCAGGATTCAAATCCAGATCTTCCTAACTCAGTTCAGCACTCAATCTATTACCCCATGTAATGTCTTTCCTAGGTCATGGTACCTCTGATATTATTTTTGAATTCTCGCTTTTCCCTTCCTGTCCAGTTACCAAAATTGATTGATTCTCTTTATGCAGCTTCATTCTCTTCTATCTCCTTATGTTCTCATTGCTACTACTATTGCTACCATGTAAGTTTAGACTCTTACCAATGGCCTACTGGAACTCTTGAAGCAGTTTTCTCATAACTGTTTCTTCTACCCTCTCTCGCCTCTGTTCATCCTTCAAGGATGAGGAGAAGGCAGAAAGAGAGAGGCTCATCCTCTTCATATGCAGAACTCATTATTCACCCTTTTGTACAAAAACCCTTTACTATTTTTCAAATAAGATCAAGATTCTTAGACTGACATTTTATACTCTCTGTCACTACCCTACTTTTCTAATCTAAACTCAAATTACTCCACCATGCACAATCTATATTCCAGTCAAACAGTGAGTTCATGTAGATGCCCAATAATTTATTCCTATTTTCTTTTTGATGGTCTCACAAATCCTTTGTTCAATAACTTATTTTAGACATTTGCAAGGAATTGACAATAAGCTTGCTGGTATTTCAATTTTACCAATTTCCTTATAATTTTCCTTTCCCAATACACACATTATTTGAAAATTGGGATAACTTTTACCTATCGGATTAATCTAGAACTCCCCTTTTCCCATTTCCTCAGAGAAACTCCTGTCCCTTGATTGTGCCACCTTGGAAGAACTGAGAACTTACAGGTCCTTACAGTATACCCTCAACTTGACAAAGGATTCAGAAGTCAGGTAACTGGCTGGGAAAATGCTCAAAAATACAAAAAAAAAAGATTATAGAAGGTTACTTTTTTGGTGAACAGGTATTTTCTTCTATCCCTGCAGATGAGGAAGAAGAAAGCATACCATCAGAGGAAGACATAAAAGTCAAGGCTTCTACTTCCAAAACCTCAAAAATATATTCAATGGTCTCAGGCCATGGAAGAACTGAAAATTGATTTTGAAAATCAAGTAAGAGTAGTGGAGGAAAAATTAGGAAGAGAAATGAGAGTGATGCAAGAAAATCATGAAAAGTGAATCAACAGCTTGCTAAAGGAGACCCCAAAAAATGCTGAAGAAAATAATACCTTTAAAAATAGACTTACCCAAATGGAAAAAGAGGTCCAAAATGCCAATGAGGAGAAGCAGAATGGGCCAAACGGAAAAGGAAGCTCAAAAGCTCACTGAAGAAAATAATACTTTAAAAATTGGAATGGAGCAGAAAGAAGCTAATGACTTTATGAGAAACCAAGAAAGTATAAAACAAAACCAAAAGAATGAAAAAATAGAAGACAATGTGAAATATCTCACTGGAAAAACAATTGACATGGAAAATAGATCCAGGAGAGAGAAATTAAAAATTATGGGACTACCTGAAAGCTGTGATCAAAAAAAGAGCCTAGACATCATCTTTCATGAAATCATCATGGAAAACTTTCTTAATATTCTAGAACCAGAGGACAAAATAAATATTGAAAGAATCCCTCAATCACCTCCTGAAAGAGATCCAAAGAGAAAAACTCCTAGGAATATTGTAGCCAAATTCCAGAGTTCCCAGGTCAAGAAGAAAATATTGGAAGCAGGTTGAAAGAAACAATTAAAGGATTGTGGAAATATAATCAGGATAACACAAGATCTAGCAACTTCTACATTAATGGATCAAAGGGCTTGGAATATGATATGACAGAAGTCAAATGAACTAGGATTAAAACCAAGAATCACTTATCCAGCAAAACTGAGTTTAATACTTCAGGAGAAAAATGGTCATTCAATGAAGTAAAAGACTTTCAAGCATTCTTGGTGAAAACACCAGAGTTGAATAGAAAATTTGACTTTCAAACACAAGAATCAAGAGAGGCATTAAAAGGTAAACAGGAAAGAAAAATCATAAAGGATTTACTAAAGTTAAACTGTTTACATTCCTACATAGAAATAATATTTATAACTCTTAAGACTTCTCTCAATATTTGGGTAGTTAGAGGGATTATATACATATAGACATAGAGTGACTATATGTATATATAGATAGAGTGAGTTGAATAGGGAGGCATAATATTTAAAAAAATAAATTAAGGGATGCAGAGGAATATATTGGGAGGAGAAATGGAATGGAACAAATTATATGTCATAAAAGAGGCAAGAAAAAGCTTATTCAGTGTAGGGGGAAAGGGGTGAGAGGAGAAAAGGTGAAGCTTACTCTCATGACATTTGACTTAAGGAGTGAATAACATGCACATTCAATTTGGTGTGAAAATCTATCTTACACTACAGGAAAGTAGGGGAGAAGGGGATAAGTGGGTTGTGTGGGGGGATGATAGAAAGGAGAGCAAATGGGAAAAGGGAACAATGAGAAGTAAACACTTTTGGGGAGGGACAACGTCGAAAGAGAGAATAGAATCAATAGAGGACAGGATAGGATGGAGGGAAATATAGTTAGTCTTTCACAACATGACTTTTATGGAAGTCTTTTGCATAACTACATATGCATAGCCTATTTTGAATTACTTGCCTTCTCAGTGGGGATGGGTGAGGAGGAAGGGAGAGAAGTTGGAACTCAAAGTTTTAGGAAGTGTTTTTGCATGCAATTGGGAAATAAGAAATACAGATAATGGGGTATAGAAATCTATGTTGCCCTACAATAAAATAGAGAGGATAAGGATAAGGAAAGTGAGGGGTTTGATATAAGGTAGGGCAGAGGGGAAAGGATAATCAGAATGCATGGTGTCTTGGGATGAGGGGAGGGAAGAGATGGGGAAAAATTTGTGACTCAAAGTCTTGTGGAAATGAATGTTGAAAACTAAAAATAAACAAATAAATTAAGAAAAAAAAAGAAATTGAGACAGTCAAAGGTCAAGTGAAAAAAACGACCAGATTCACAAGGCTAGTAATTGTCTAGTGTTGGTTTTGAACTAGTCTTCCTGACAACAGACTTTAATGACAAAAAGCCTAGCCCTATATCTGCTGTGCCACCAGCTACCTACATTTAGCGCTGTGACTATGGGGAAATCACTTAACTGCTCTGAGCCTTGAATAACAAGAAATATGACTATTCCTAGGAACCATTCCTAGGAAGATATAAGTGGATCTAATCCCATTTGAATTATGAAAGTAATGACTTCACTTAACTCTCATAAAATGTTTTTCCCCTGAAAATATATGAAGAAATTCTTGTCACTGTGCAAAGTCATAAAAAGTATCATTTTTCTAGCAGATACTAAAATAAAAATCAGTAGCCAATGGGGAGAAAATTTCTTTTTTCGCTTGTGTTTAACTTTTCACATGTCTTCCTTACAACAATGCATGGAGTCAGGAAATCCACTGTCTGGTTTAAAATGTATCTCTTTATTACTTAACTAACTAGTCAAAGATGATGCAGTGGTTAGTGATCTTCAAATACCAATAACTTGGATTTAAAGGAATTTAAATATTATACTATAATTTCCTATAGAATGTACCCTACATCAATTATCAAACAGTGATCTAGCAGTCCTAGGAAGAAAAATGGAGAAAAAAGACCATTTGGGGACTATCAAAAAACGGTATTAGAATTACAAAGCCAAAAATAAATATTGAGCCATTATATTCATCTCATTCTAGGCATCCAAAATGCTTTTATTCTCTATACAATTATAATGTAATTACTAGGAATACTGTTTCCATTAATAAGAAGAGATATGATTTATAACATGAACTACAATTTAGCTTTAGATATAATCCCCCTTGAATTGTGATATTTTAGCAGTTAGACTGAGACTTAGGAAAATATGGAAAAAAATTACTTCCAAAAGAACATACAACAATTTACTGAATCCTCATCAGTTCCATCTAAGCAGTCATCATCTCCATCACACTTCCATCGATCCTGGATACAGCGTCTGTTTCTGCAGCGAAATTCTCCAGGTTTGCATAAGTGAGGTAGTACTTCTTCAGGGTTGACTAAAATTTAAAAAGAGAGAGAAAAGAAAGCAAGGTATATGAAACATACATATGGATAGAGTTATAAAGACTTGGGATGAATGGTGTGCCTGATAGGCATGTGACTCTAGGAAACTCATTTAACATCTCTAGGCCTCAGTTTGTACATCCATAAAATGAAGAGTTTGGCCTCAATGACTTCTAAAGTTTTTTCCCCCAGTTTTAAATTCGTATGCATTAGGTCTCCATTCTGCACATTTAAATACATATATGTAGACACATACATGTGTATATATATATAAATATAAAATTCTATACACATATGCATGTGCATATATGTATAAATACCCATACATATATCATATATATATATATTATATGTGCAGGTGTATGTGTATGTATATGATGTATATGGATGTCCAATTCTTACTTTGTCCTCTAGTGGCTGATGATTTCATATACTATGAATGAAATAACTTGAAATGACACTGTAGGAAATTTATTTCCAGGACACTCTTAACAAGGTATAAGGGGGATGCCTATGTAGGGGTGGAAGAAGTGGCTGACATAATAGGTCTACACATCATTTCATATAAGTTCTCCAAAGAGAGAATGAGTTAGACTAAAGAAATATTCACTTAAAACAAAAGTAATCATGAATCCTTTCCACCCCCTTTTTAGGCATGCAGACATTTCAGGTGCATGGGGCTGACATTTCTTAAGTAAGCATTTTGATCTCAGGGAGTCTATAATTTTCACCACAGTTTAACTCTAATCTTTCTCTATAACAAAAGTACTTAAGCAGCATTTGATTTTCTGATGTGGCTTAGATGGGTTCAAATTTTAGTGATTAAAAATAGAACAAGGCACCACCCCAAAAAACTCATACACTACAACTGGTCCCTTTGTCTCAGGCCAATTAAGGATACCTTTTCCTAACAGCCATTGAAGGTAGAGGATGGGAAATCAAATGTTAACAGAAATCCTGGCTGTGTGCACCAGATCTTTTTGTGATTTCTCTTTTCTCTGAAATCTTACAATTGTTATTCTTTATAGTACATAACAGCAAAAATGGTTTAATCTTGAATTGTCTTCTAACTGTATTACTTTCTAATATGCACAATTCTTACTTTTCTTAGAGGCCAAACTAAAAATTTTTATATCTGAGAAAAAGTCTATTTCTGTGGGGAAGAGGAAAGGTCACTTTGGATGCAATTTGGGAAGAGCGAGTGTGACAATTGAAAGTTCAAGAACAGATTTTTCATTGTGGGTAGGGTGGTAGAAGTTTCTGTCATGGAGGAAGGAAGTTTGCAATAGAGATATATCTGTTGCTACTAAAACAAAGTGGGGGAGGAAGTGTTAATGGGATGGCTCTATTCATGACCTCTACATTTTCAACCCTGGGGCAAAGCTCAATATTTCCCTTTCCCTGTAATATTTCTGGTGTCTCCAGGTAAATTGTAAGATACTTGAAGACAGTAATCATGTCTCATGTTTCTTCCATACTGACAGTATCTAAAATAAATGCATAATCAATACTAGTAGTACCTACCATGAATATGTAACTAATATGTGCTAAAAGTCTTCTTTCTCCCCAACAATGACTAAGTCAAATTTCCTATCAAATTCTTTTCATTTTCACTCAGTTAAGGCACCTTGCTTAAGATTAAATGGGATTACCTCTCCACTTTAAACAAGCAACTAAGAGCAACATTTCAGTATGAAATAATATTCTCATTCCAGGAGAGTTTAAGGGATGAATTCTCCAGGATACTTTAAAATAATGTATTTGTAGGATAGGCATTAGTCTAGCAGTCCACAAAAGACAGTGAGTTTCTAACATAGAATTCTGGCCATGAAGTCATGTCTCATGATCTACTTGATATGTGATAAATTTTACAGCATTTATTGATGTTTCATTTAACTTATCCCTTTTTTGGGGGTGCAATCTACAATGATTACTAAGTCTAGGCTCCTTGAGCATAAATCTTCCATAGGTTTTGGTGACAATGACCTGGTCCTGACTTGTGAAAATAAACTGCTGTCTTTCCACAAACAAATCTACATTGTTTAGTCATTTATTTGATGATTCTCTGCTAACATATCATTTGGTGAATTCATATGGACGTTCTCTTTGTCAACTTACTGACAAAGTGATTTAGTGACTTTGTCAGTCACTAAGCATACAATTGCTTAGTGAAATGTTATGCAATTGTTCAAAAAGTATTTCTGTAATTTTTTCCTGATTATCATGTATGATAAAAATGTCAATTTTCTTCCTCATTTTGGATGAGAAAATTAATCTTTACATAGCTACCCAAGATTAGTTGATCCTGTAATTTGTCAGTATTTTATAGCATTTTGTTAGCATTCTTTCCATATTTATTATGGTTAATTTTACAGTTTTGAAAACACATTAAGATGGATAGGTGCTAAATTACTTTGAATGTACTATTCACTTTCAGCTTTGATCTCAGGATGCCAGTAAGTTTCTTAACATATTCGGTCACAGCCTTTCCTTCGCTATCTTTATTTTCACAGCATCTTGTCCGAGGGAGAATAAAGCACACAGGTATGTGTTGCTGTGACATTTATTAAGAGTTTCAATCTTGCCTATATGTTCAAGCTCAATTTCTTCCATTTCTACTTTTTTTGGTTTATATTAAAACTTTTACATTTATTGAGATCACATTTGGAATCATTGGAAAAAATATTCTACAAGATGACGATACCTATTTTGAATTTTGGAGAAAGCATATATCTCTACGTCAAATGACTAGTAAGACTTTTTTTATTCAATTCCCTCTTTAATTTGGGTGCCATACTTGGTTCTATTTAAAAGAGATGATACTGGAGTTAGCTAAGAAAAAGTAGAATACCATGTATTATATGAATTGTTCTTGAAATTATTGTGTTGGCTATGCGTTGTAAATAGAGAAAACGTTTCCCTAAGTGTACTATATTCTAATGTTCCCAGAATATTTGGGATATACGTATGAATGTGTATGTATGTAAATATATTACATAACAGTATCTATATATATATTATATAACAGTATCTATATATTTGTAGATATATGTCTATATCTATCTATATCATGACAAGTAATAAATATGGAACAGAATTAAAGACTTTGCAATATACAATAGAAGCAGTGTAAAGCAAAATGGGATTGGTTTGTTTCTTTTCTTTTTGGAGTTGTTTCCCAGACACAGGATAAATTGTAAGCACCTGAAGTTTCAATCCCCTTTGAACCCTGATAGTTCACAGCTCTACTGAGTAGGTTTCATGCCTACTGACTGACTCTGAGCCAATCAGGAGTCCAGTCTTCATTATATATACTGGGAGGTTTGCTTATGAGAAAGCTTTTGTGATTCTCTGAAGACTCTGAGTGGCCATATGTCCAGACCCCACCCTCCACCCCCTAACTGCTCAGATATAAAGGCGCTCACAATGCAGGGATATATGTAAAGCATATAGTAATAGTACTTTGATTCAGCCAGAAGGAGCCTTGTCTGTTGGTCTTTATTTCTCTGCTTATATTTTCCCTGTATGATGAATGTAATTAAAGTGATTGTTGACTCCTCAAAAGTTGCATTTCCTTTTATAAATGCAGATCTAAGGACCTGTGATAGCAGGCCCCCTGTGTATGTCGGGGTGCTCACTGATACACACAGTTACAAATATGTTTCTTCTGAGCAGCTTGAGCGATAATTATGAAGTTGATAGTAAGTTGTTTTTAAAGGCTTTAGACTTTTTAGCTCATCCCCCCTTTTTGCTTCTTAGTCAATGTACTGTTTTCTAGCAACAGTTCATAAGAGTTCAATAGACAAGGGAGTGAACCGAGGATACTCATTTCCTTACTATCATTTGATATCATTCTGGAAATGTTAGAAATTATAAGAGGACACGAGAAAGAAATTAGCAATAAAGACAAGTGTAGAGGAGATGAAATTATCCTTATTTGCTGATGATATGATGGTTTATTTGGAAAATCCCAGGGACTATATTGAGACAATAACTTTAGTGTAGTTTCATGCAAATAAATGCTGAAAAATAACAGCATTTCTATATCACAGTTACAAACACAAGAAACCATAATGAATGGGAAATCCCATTCCTAATAATCATAAAATGCATAAAATATCTGGGCATAAACATTTCAAGGCATATAAAGGACTTGTATAGATTCAATTACAAAGTGCTTCTTAAAGAAATTAAAAAAAAACCACCTTAAATAGTGGAGGGAATATTGAGTGCTCATGGCTGGGCAATGCCAATATAATAAAAATGAGATTTCTGCCAAATTAATTTATACTTTTAATGCAATGCCAATCAAATTAATGGAAATACCCTATAGAATCTGATTTTAAAAATTTATTTGGAAGAAAGAAAAGATCTAAAATATCAAGTGAAATAATGAAAAGAAGTAGGGATAAAGGAAGTAACACTTCTAAACCTTAAGCTCTATTATAAAGCAACAATTACCAAAACTATCTGGCAGTGCTTAAATAGATGTAACTAATGAGACAAGGGAAATCCAGAGAAAATATAATTCGATATTCTAATGTTTGATAAGTAGAAAACCAAAATGACCTAGAGAAAAACTCCCTATTTTATTAAAAAAAACACTGTTGAGAAAACTTGAAAGTAATCTGGCTAAAATTAAGCTTGGATCAACATCTTCCACCACATTTCACAATATATTCTCAATGGATACATAACTTTAAAATTAAAGCTCATTCTATAAAAAAAATAGAAGAGAAGCAGATCATGTCCCTCTTACAGTTATGAACACAATATCTATTTTTAACCAATTATAAATGGCAATTACAAATAAAATAGATAATTTTGATTATTTGAAACTAAAAACCTTTTACATAGACCAAAATTGATATATTTTGGATAAAAAGAGAGTTAGGAAAATGGGGGAAAATCTTTGCATCAAAACTCTCTAATAAGGGTTTGGTATTCAAGATATACAAAAGATTAATAAATATGAAAAACTAATGATCATTTCCCAATAGAAAAATGATAAAAGGATATGAACAAATAATTCTCAAAGGAAGAAATACAAGTGTTAATAACTTCACAAAAAGTATTCCAAATCATTCATAATAAGGGAAACTAAAATCAAAACAGCAATGAGGTTTTACCTCATACCATGCAAATTGGCAAAAATGACAAAAAATGTCAACATTCAATGATGGAGAGATGGTGGAAAGATAGGTACACTAATACATTGTTGGTGGAGCTCTGATATGGTACCAAATTTTTGAAAGCAATTTATAATTGTGTAAGTGAAGTGAATAAGATGTACACACTCTTTTAACCAGAGACATATTTTTAGACTTTTTAAAATGTATTGATAAACTGTGCTTACTCTTTTTTTTCTCCCATAAAATACTATTTCTCATATTGTATGGTTTTCTGGAAGGATGATGGGGAGGAATACCTGTAATAACTAAAATGATAAATGTAAGAGGGAGAACATGTCAATAATATTTTTAAAAAATAGTTCACGATAGCTTTAGTGATATAGATTATAAATGCTTTTGTACATAAACATGCAATTAGACTATATCTGGAGTCATGTTGGTGTCATCTTCTTTTGGTATTAAATGTATTGTCTTCTGTTAATAAAAGTAGGATCAGGAGGATGTCTGAGAGACATTGGTAGAAATTCATGCGCCACTGTGAAGACTGTGGGCCACTAATTATCCAGCCATTCTGCTTTTCAGTTTCGTAGAGAAGCTAGAATTTGATTTATCTCACATGGTCAGTCATTCATTATATGTACAAGTTCTCTTTTTCTCCTTTTAGCTAACTGGCAATTTCATTGTGTTGTATTTCTTAAACTAAGTAAATGACCAGAAATTTTCCTTGTCCTTCAAAGGGCTTCTTAAACCTAAGAAATGAAGTTTTTGAATGATTTTCAATTATTTATTTTTTCTTTGAACTGATTGGGCTCATTGTCACAGTAGCATGAATAAAATACACTATTTACCATTATCATTATTATTACTGCATAAAGTAAACAATAGGTCAATTTTATTGTATAGCTATTTGAGGCTTATAATATCAATGAAGCAGCTATTCTGACCTCATAAAACCTGTATAATTTAAAAGAAGTCTTGTCTTTATTGGGTAGATTTTTTAAAATGATCTCACTCACAGATGCTTTGAATAGTTGACTAAGGACATTTATATGCAAGTAGAACATTCATTATGAAGTTTTACAACAGTGTTGTACAAAAGGCAAGGACAAGTAGCTGGAACTACTCCTGTCATTACAACAGAAATTTAAATTTTTCATTCAAATCTTCAATAAATAAAAAAGGAAATGGTCTTTAACACACATATATGCATATGTACATATACACATATAATATGCGTATATATTCATAATTTTAGAAGGAGGCATCAAGTCATAAGAATATAGATGCAGACAGACAGAACTACCAATTTTTTTTAAATAAGCATGCTATTTGGCTACTTTGTTTAAAACAAGTTTCATTCAGAAAGAATAATACTCATGAATGGATGCTGATAATATTTTGTCATTTCAATTGTTTTTCTGTCATATTTGACTTTTCATGAGTCCATTTGGGGTTTTCTTCGCAAAGATAGTGAAGTGGTTTGCCAGCTCATTTTACAGATAAGGACCCTGAGGCAAACAGGGTTAAGTGAATTGTCCAAGGTCACACAGCTAGTAAGCATCTGAAGCCAGATTTGAACTCATGAAGATGTCTCTTTCTGACTCTAGGCTCATTGCACCAACTAGATGCCATGTAAGATATAAGAATAGATATAGATTACATACATATACATAAATACATATATCATATATAAATCATATATAATCTCTCATACTTATAATCACAACTATAATTTAATAAGTACAAAATTAGGAAAAAGTTTAATGTCATATCCCTTTAAATCCCCCCAAAATAACTCAAGAGGATAATGGGCAGAGATTTCCAATGTCTTCTAGGGTAAAAAATGTGATTAGTTGTTTCCATTGAAATTTCAAAAGCTTTCCTTATTTCCAAATGCAGCTACAGCAGCGGTAAAAAGGATCCATCAGTGCTGACTAATTAGTGCTGATTAGGTTTAATGATTATAGAAGGTGGTTTTCTTTTAAGCTGACAAAGTCAGTTGCCAAAGACAGTATTCCTAGACAAAGGTAAGTGTATTTAAATGATTGTAGATGACACAGATTCAGCATCAGTGCAAAAATCAAAATGCAAAAATGCTATCTCATCTTTGCTTTTCTATGTGACCGTAATCATCAGTGTCACTTCATGTATTCATTTAATATTCATTCATTCTTTTATTCACTCAACACATTTTATTGAGTGAAGCACAATGATAGGTCATAGTCTCTGTTCACACGGGGCTTATAATTTAATAAAGCAGATATATCTGTACGTCAATTACTATGCTCAAGATAGGATGTGTTGAGAGACCTATGTACATTCTGTAAAGTGAGGGGGTTAAAAGTACATGATCTCTATTGCCCATTTCAGCTAAAAAATCTATGACAGTATGGTCCTAAGATAAAGGTTAGGGTGTCAGCAATTCTACGGTGCTAGTAAGAACATCACTAAAATGTCTGACCTGGCATCCCTGAGCAAGGTTGGCATACAGAGCCAGAAATGGGTGACAGCCTTGGTGAAAATAGGGCTGGAAATTCATTTTCAATTAATAAACATCAAAACATTTCCTATTGTCTCTGTATCCCCAGAACTTAGTATAGTGCTTTGATCATAGCAAGCACTTAATGAATCTTTGGTGACCGATTGATTGATCCATCATACTCATTGACATTTAAAAACCCAAACCAAAATAAAGACAAAAATAATCAGGCCCAGATGTATGAGCAAAACTCAGGTTATATGAAGAAAGAGGGGGAGATAATTTAAAAGTAACCAGAATGTGATCCTACAAAAAGTGAATATTTATTCCTCTTCTTTAGTGGCATTCTCATTTTCTTTAATTATTCTTCCTTGGAGGAGGTGGAGCCCAGATGGTGGAATACAGGTAGCAACTGAATTCCCCCACCAATCCCCTCCAAACAACTCTAAAATAACTCCTCAAATCAAATTTTAGAGTGGCAAAGACAAGAGGTCAGAGTGAGATATTTTTCTAACCTAAGAAAACTTAGGAGATCAGCGGGAGAGAGATCTGTGTCACCAGGATGGGAGCTAACCCTGAACACAAAAGTAGTAACAGCAGTACCATTTGGTAACAACAGTAACAACATACCATTTCGAAATGGTTGCAATAACAGCTTCATGAGCTCTCAACTCAGAGATGGTAGGGGAGTGGAAGGAGACTGTCAGACAAATGGTCAGAAAGAGATTACAGGGGGTCCTTTTGCTGGAACTAGGTACAGCTGGAGCTGACTGGCAACTCTCTTGTCCATAACAAGTTCCAGGTGGAAGTTCCAGAGCAGAGAGGATCACTTCTTCTTGGTCTCAAAGAAGCAGGGACCCTGGTTGCAGCTCCAAGGCTAAGAGCAACACAAGCACTTGTAGCTATGACCTGGCTGAAGTTCTGGAAGCAAGCGGAATGCTATCACTTGTTATGGTGGAGTAGGAAGGGCCCTTCCTGGGTAAAGATCAGAGTGTAGGCCAGAAGGGCAGTGACCACATCTCTCCAGGATCACTTTGGAAGCACCCAAAACTTTCAGACTCCCAAAACTAGCCCTGACTAGTAATAGTACTCCAAAAAAGCCTGAAGTGTGGGACAGTGTCTCTCCATTCTCAGGTAGGCAGAGCCTAAGTTAAATGAAGAGTTCCATTTTCTTTCTTCTTTTTTTTGATATGGCTTATATGAAAACTTATTTTTCATTATTTCACATGTATAATCGATTTCATTTCATTGCCTTCTCAGTGGATGGAAGAGGGAATGGGAGGGAAAAGGATTTGGAACTAAAAATTTAAAAAGAATGTTTAAAAATGTTTAAAAATAAGTAATAAATCTGTTAAAAATAAATTCAAGAAATTCTTTCTTCTACTCTACATGAGAGAATACAACAACAACAGAACATACTTGATTTGTTATCCTCTTTTCCTTCTGGCAATTTGCCATTTTGCTTATTTTCATGAAATTTAGGGACAGTTCTTAAGTGGTTATCACTATAGACATGCCATTGCGGATTCTTAGTGATCAGTGATAGTGATAGTGTAGGAGTAGATAGCAGGTATAAAAAGAATGGGGTAGCAGCATTGTTACATGTATTTGGGGAATATTTGGAGTGGAAGGATATTTTATAGATATGTTGATATTTTTTAATCTAGCTACTGGTATTAGAACAAAGGAAGGGATGCTTAACTATTACTCAGAACAGTATGGGGAAACAAATATTTTCTAAAATAATAATAAAGATAAATACCAGGTTAATCATGCTTTCAAAGACAAGGACAATGAGTCTGCATAGATTGATGTACTTCTCCAAATCTCTCTGTCTAAATCTCTTTTTTTCTATTTTAATCTCTCTTTGTGTCTCTGTCTCTGTCTTTGTCTTTCTATCTTCCTCTGATTTTTCAGTATCTTCTCCCAAAATACACTGCACACAGTTACTTTTATAGGACAATATGGCATGTTTCAGATAGCCTCAAGAGAATACATGTATGGATCTTAGAGCTAGAGTTAAAATAAACCTGCTGTCTCATCTACTTGAACCCTTCATTTTAAAAATGAGTAGTTAAGACCTAGAGAAGTTTAGGCTGTTAACTCATGTCCTCTGATGCCAGCGACAGTGTTCTTTCCACCATATGGGGAGAATGCAATAAAGCAGAGTCATCATAGTAGAGACTTTACAAATACACTATTCTAGCCCCAGTATAATTAAATGGCTCTAACTATGGGCAATGCCTATGCTGATTTCATAGCTAGTGCTCTAATCATATCATTATGCTTTATCAAATGATAATTTGACTCTATCTATCATTTACGCTTATCAGAACATCAACAATTAGCTTACGAGATATTAGCAAACCTTGGAAATGCAAAGCAAGCTTTCCTTCTGAGTTGTGCTTTCCAGCATGTTTTTACATGCCTGAGTCAAATGCTGTAATCCTGCCATCAGGTCAGTTAAGAGTAAAAAATACTAGAAACTGATCTGAACCATTATAAAACTACTGTGTCACAATAATCTTTTAAGATAGCTTGGATTTGAGGTAACATGACATGTAGGATCCCTGGGAATAAACCTGGAGCTCACATATATCCTTTAAGACCTGCTGTTATAACATTTAAATGGAAAGATCCTCTTCATGATATTTACCAAGAAGCAGAGAGAAAAAAAATCCATAAATAAAATTCTCTTCTTCAAAGTACTTATCAAGACCCTGTGGATAAATAGTATGACTGTGCATACAGAGATGAATAGTAAGTCATGGTCAGGTCAAGTAATAGACACTACCAGCTGTGACAAGACATTTAAGGAACTTCCCATCACTTTCTCTTTGTACTGTTTCTCTCCTACTCTGACCTTACTCCTACAATTTGTTTGTTTGACTGTTAGCCTCTCTAACTTTTCTTGTCTCTGATCTCTTCTCATCTTGCCTTCATGTCCTGTTGGACTATGTCTAATTAACTCCATATTTTGAATATAGGCTAATAATTTCCTGACTGCTTCCTTGATTGATGGATTTGTATCAGAGCTCTTGACCCTGGGATTCATTATTATTAGTATTAATAATAATCAACCATCACACCCTGAGTAGTTGAACCTGGGCAGTACCACCATCAGGTTAGCACACTAACATGAATGATAAAACTGTTCCCAACAGCATAATAAATTCATTTGCTATCACTGAGTTGCTACTGACCCTCCTCAAATCATCAAAAGGAGCTGCCACATATGGAATACAACAGAATGACTGTTGACCCTTTACGTGTTGATACTAAAGGAAGGCAAGATACATCAGAGCAAATCACAAATATTTCTATTGGAAATGCTTTTATAAAAAGGTTACCAACCATTAGAGTGGGCAAACAACAAACGCAAATAAAAGGGGATAAAGATATTAAAACTTTAACTATTCAGTGACAATACCATATCATAACAAAATTATAGATGTTATAAAAAAAGGATTTGTTTTTGGAGTCAATGATAACTTCACCTCTAAGTCACAAAACAAATTATTACTGACTAGTGCAAGATAATAATAAGACAAAACAAAAAACCCACTTCGTCTTTAAACCTAAATTAGTTTAAATTGAAGATCAAATCAAGGAGCTACTAAAATCTAAAGACAGAGAACTGAACACCCTGAAGTCACTGAAACTCTTTATTTAAGGCAAGTTACAGAAACTATATGTGATAATAAAATAGATGATAAAAACATAATTGACATAATTCAAATAATTTGGAGAACTAAGAACTAAGGTCCAGCCCCAGCCCCAAGGCAATTGGGTGGTGATGGCAGTTGGTGGCTGTGGTAGCAGAGGCAGCAGCAGCAGCAGCAGGCAGCAAAAGGTACTTCTAGAGCCCTGGGCCCACAGATGCTGGGGGATCAAGAGGCTGATACAAAATCCCTGAAACCTGGGACAGTACACCCACCCCATCCCCCATCCTCACACCTCACTGGAAGCAGACTCCTACCTTGACAAAGAGTTAGAAAGTCAAGTATTTGATGGGGAAGATGAGTGAACATAAAAGAACTCAGACTATAGAATCTTACTTTGGTGGCAAAGGAGATCAAAACATACAAAGGAAGAAGAAAACAAAGTCAAAACTCCTACATCAAAAGCGTCAAAGAAAAATGTGAGTTGGTCTCAGGCCATAGAAGAGCTCAAAAAAGGTTTTGAAAATCAAGTAAGAGAAGTAGAGGAAAAATTGGGAAAAGAAATGAGAGTGGTGCAAGACAATCATGAAAATCCAGTCAACAGCTGCTAAAGAAGACTCCCAAAATACAAAGAAAATAACACCTTTAAAAATAGATTAACTCAAATAGCAAAAGAAGTCCAAAAAGCCAATGAGGAGAAGAACTAAAAAGGAGAATTGGCCAAATGGAAAACGAGGGCCAGAAGTTCACTGAAGAAAATAATTCCTTCAAAATTAGAATGGAGCAAATGTAAGCTAATGAAAAATTATAAAACCTAACTAAAAGAATGAAAAAAATACAAGACAATGTGAAATATCTCACTGGAAAAACCACTGACTTGGAAAAGATCCAGGAGAGATAATTTAAAAATTATTAGACTACCTGAAAGCCATGATCAAAAAAAGAGCCTAGATACCATCTTTTAAGAAATTATCAAAGAAGGGTCCTCTGATATTCTAGAACCAGAGGGTAAAATAGAAATTGAAAGAATCTACCGATTGCCTCTGAAAAGAGATCCTAAAAGGAAAACTCTAGGAATATTGTAGCCAAATTCCAGAATTCCTAGGTTACAAAGAAAATATTGTAAGCAGACAGAAAGAAATAATTTGAGTATTGTGGAAATACGATCAGGATAACACAAGATCTAGCAGCTTCTACATTAAAGGATCAAAGGACTTGAAATATGATATTATGGAGGTGAGAGGAGCTAGGATTAAAACCAAGAATCACCTGCCAGCAAAACTGAATATAATCCTTCAGGGGAAATGATCAGAGGTGAATAGAAAATTTGACTTTCAAATGAAAGAATCAAGAGAAGCATGAAAAAGACTTGTTGAAGTTGAACTGTTTATATTCCTACATGGAAAGAAGATATTTCTAACTCATGAAACTTTTCTCAGTATTTGGGTAGTTGGAGGACAGAAAGCAAGTGAGGGAGAGAGAGAGAGAGACAGAAACAGAGAGAGACAGACAGACAGAGACAGAGAGAAAGCACACAGGGTGAGTTGAAAATGAAGGGATGATATCTAAAAAATAAAATTAAAGGGTGAGAGAGGAATATATTGGGAGAAAGTGAAAGGGAGAGATAAAATGGGGTAAATTCTCTCACATAAAAGAGGCAAGAAAAATGGTTTCTCAGTGGAGGGGAAGAGGGGAGAGATGAGAAGGAATGAGTGAAGCTTTCTCTCATTGGATTTAGCTTAAGGAGGGAATAACAGACACACTCAATTGGGTATGTTACCCTACAGGAAAGGGCAAGGCCACAAGGGGGAATAATAGAAGGGAGGGCAGATTGGGGGAAGAGGTAGTCAGAAGAAAACACTTTTGAAAAGGGACAGGGTCAAAGGAGAAAACAGAATAATTGCGTGGGGTGGGATAAAGTGGAGGGAAATGTAGTCTTTCACAACATGACTGTTATGGAAGTATTTTGCATAACTATACATGTTTAATTTATATTGAATTGCTTGCCTTCCCCATGAGAGTGGGCAAGGAGGGAAGAAGGGAAACAATTTGGAACTCAAAGTTTTAAAAACAAATGTCAAGAAATTGTTTTTACATGCAATTGAGAAACAAGATGTACAGGTAATGAGGTATAGAAATTTATCTTGCCTTTCAATGAAATAAAGGGGAGAGAGATAAGATGGGGATAATAAAAGGGAGAGTAGACTGGGGGAAGGGGTAATCAGAATGCATGCCGTCTTGAGGTTGAGGGAGGGGAGGATGGGGAAAAAGTTTGGAACTCAAAATCTTGTAGAAATGAATGTTATAAGCTAGAAATAAATTAATTAATTAAAAATTCTAAGTCTATACATAGTGGCATATGAGGCAGCTATTGCTATTGTAAGACTAATAGGGGAAAAAAGAAACTAAGCTTGTAAGTAATCCATCAAAAATCAGACAGATGCCAAATACCACAATGGCAGAAGGGACATGAGAGCTATTGAAAATCTTTGGAGAGGCATTGGACAATCTGATCGATATCTAGCCAATCCATGCAGAAAGAAATCTAAACACCATATTGCCCAGTAAAGGCAATTAAGGTAAAACAAAAGAAACAAAGGAGTATGGAAAACAAAAGTAAAGCCAAAATTCTAGATTCTTTCAACTGCAATCAAAAGCAAAAAGCAAATTAGGAGACAAAGCAACACACGCAAAAAATAATCTTACCAAAGAATTATTACTGAGAGTTGAGAAGTTGACGATAAAAAACTCACAAATAAGGCGAATGTGGAAAACCTCTGATCATTGGTGTAGTTGTGAGTAATTCCAATGTTACAATAACACAAAATGGGTAACTTTTAAATAACTATTATAATAAACTACAGAAGAGTTATGACAAGGGATGTAATTAAAACTAACTTCCTTACAAAATTGAATAGTGGCAGGGTCAAGTAAAATCCATAGGTTTTTGGTTCAACATGAATAATTGGTTGATCTATGAATAATTAGTAAAACACTTTACAATTTATTCTCCACATGCAAGCCTGACACCATTCTACTTAAAAGAAGATCTTAGGTACCTATTATTAAAAGATGGGAATGCCAGCAACTGCTTCAAATACAAATCAATTACGTCTTAATGCATTTTATACAAAACACTCATGGCTTGTTAATTTTTTCCCAGATCTAGAAAAACAACAAAACAATGTATTGACTGAGGAACAATGAAAAACAGGTGGAAAAAGTCCAAGGGGATATAAAGAACAACTTGTTTTCAATTATGGAATTATTGAGGAAGCTTCCCAAAAGGTCCCAACAGTAATACTGTCTTGGTTGATTACTGTAAAGCCTTTAACTTAGTTCTGCACTCATGGCATTTCCATATATTACAAATATATGAAATACACTCAAATATAGTGAGAACACTAAAGTATTTGAAATCCCCATGAGAAACTATTCTCTGTTAATAAAAACTACATAATAATATGAAGAATAACATAAAAAAGACATTTTTCAGAGATAGTGTATTTCAGCTCTTCCATAATAAATAAAACCTTACAACTACAGGGAATGAAAAAATACACGCAAACATACAGATGTATATACATACAGATATGTATATATGTATTTATACACACAGACATGCACACCTATATGTACCTGTACATATGTATGTATGTATGTATGCATATACCTAGCAGAGGAAATCAAAATTATAAGGTAAGAGAAGAATAAAGTGTACATCATCCCTATTATTCTATCTGCTATTGAATTTGTATCAAGGATGCTTCAAATAAACATCAGAGAATAATCTTATATCATTTACGACTTTCATTCAACTATATAGCATGGTTATTTATTGCAATTTTTGGAATAATATGAAGAATGTTATATATAATATCAGGACAGTTAATTGTCTCAGGACCATTTTTGTTGGAAGTAAGGAAGGAAGGAAATAAGGAAGGAAGAATAAATGAATGGAAGGATGGAAGAAAACAAGAATTTATTGAGACTACTATGTTCTAGGTTCTGTGCTAAATTCTTTACAAACATTATTTCATTTGATTCTTAAAACAGATTCAGTCATTATTACCCTTTTGAAAGATGAGGAAGTTGAGGCAGACAGAGATGAACTGCCTGGCCCAACATCGTGTAGATAGTAAATTTTGGGGGCCAGATTTGACTTTAAGTCTTCCTAACTCCATGGTTAATTTGTTATTGATGTTCAGTCATTCAGGCATGTCTGACTCTGTGTGACTCCATGGACCATACCGTCCATGAGGCTTTCTTGGCAAAGATACTAGAGTACTTTACCGTTTTCTTCTCCAGTGAATTAAGAGCAAAAGACTAAATAATTTTCCCAGAGTTACACAGCTAGTAAGTATTTGAGACTGGATTTGAACTCAGATCTTCTTGACTCTAGGTCTAGTGTTTTATCCACTGAGCCATCTAGCTGCATCATTTACCTGCATCTATGTATCCCATCCTAAAAATGAGAATGCAATACAAAGGTATATCAAGACAACTCCCAATCTTAGGGCCATTTCTCTTTGGATAATGTTAAAAATGCAACAGCAACAATAATATCAGGATATCAACATTTCCCAGGACTGTTTATCTGAATTCTGTCAAAGAAGACAAGAACAAGACGAACATAAGTAGCAACAGCCAGTCTCATTTATGTAGCACTTTAAGGTTCAGGAAGTGCTTTTCTTAAACCAACTCTTTGAGGGAAATAGTGTAGGTCTCATTGTCTCCATTTTACAGATGATTTTGAGAAACAATGTGGTTTGCTTGTGGTCATGTATTTGTAAGAGGCAGAACTAAGAGATGAACTCAGTGGAAAGAGTGCTGGCTCCGGAGTCTGATAACATGGTTTTGAATCCTGACCCAACACTTGCTACATCTATATAAGAGACTTTATATATTAACTTTACTGGACCTCAGTTTCCTAATCTGTCCAGCAAGGAGATGGGACTAGATTGCCGTTCTCTTCTAGCTCTAGAGCTATTATTATATCATCTTTTGACTCTTAAGGACAAAACTCATTCCACTCCACCACTCAGCTCCCCAAATATAATTAACCATTTTCTAATAAATTACCAAAGGAGATATGAGTAGTAAAAGAAATTTGATTAAAGTCCCATTGAGAATAAGTTAATAGCACCCTGAATACAGTATTATAATCCTTTAGTACCTTGTGCCTCAAGATAGGCTCTATCTCCTTTATTAGTATCCACCATGGGAATTTTGGCACATCAAGAGTGGAGTAGCTCCTACTTTTCTTTTACTTTTAGCAGGGATAGAGGAGCAGCTAAAGGAAAATATGGAGCTGTAGTTTATTGTAGGCCTTAGTATAAGCTCTTCTCTCTAGGAAGACAGTGTGAAAAATGGTGCCATGGGTTCAGGTTTTTCTTCCTTTCATCACAGCAGGATGACCTTTCATTAGATAGAGTGGTCTTCTGAGCAGTCAACCTAAGTGGTACATAATCTTTTGTGAGTTCGTACTCACAGAAGGCCATAAATATTCATCTGGATAGGACTGCTAAACTTTTTTACTGCCTTAAACTTTTTACTACATATTAGATTGCATATATCCTAGAACATAAGGCTTGTCACAGCAGAACAGATAAATGACCCAACTATTCCGGTGCACTGTCTGTGACAGGGGCATATATCTGGTACTCCAGAAGGTGAAAAAGGTCTCAGTTTGCAGTGAAGAGGTAATTGTGCAACACTTTAGCTTGTACAGAAGTAACACACTGAGCCAAGTTCTCTCAATGTTGAAGTCACTGCTGCTTTAGTGTGATGCATATTAGGAGGCTGCTGGGAATCCCAGGCTCTAAGGGGAGAATTATTGCCTTCTCTAGACTAAATGGCTCCCATTCTCCCCCAAATTTGACTACTAGACTAAATTAATTAGGTTCTATATATACTAATTTTGCAGGTTGTGATTATTCCTGAAATCTCATATGGAAAATATCAATTCATATGCTACATTAAGGCACACTGTTTCAACCATTTTTAAGGATGTCATTATAGAAGAAAAAGCTCCATACATTAATATAATGCAAATAGGCATGGTGGTAAAGACCATCAGTAGTAAAGTTCACTAAACTGGTAAAAACTTGGTTTTAAGCAATTAAAAATATCTGGTTAAAATACAGTTGACAGTGTAATACCCACTGGTTCTTTCCTGCAAATCCAACTACAAATTAGTTTCTCTCATCTCCTGTGATTAAAAGTAAAAGCTTCAGTATTAATTTTTGTTTCTAGATCCATTTTTATTAAGGGCGCCCAGGCCACCCATGTATCCATTTGTCTTCAGGTAACACTTCTGACTTTCTGTTCATATTTATATCACCAATATTTAGCACAGAGCCTAGCACATAGCAAGTGCTTAATAAATGCTTCTTGACCTGACTAGATGCAGTTAAAATACATTATCTGACTAAGCTACAATAGACTACATCATGTGCCTCTTATTATTAACTTTACCAAATGAATTTAAAGTAGCATCCCAGCCACCCTCTCTCTATTGCTCAATGTACAAGAAATCTCAATGTAACCTGATTCACAAGGAAAAAAATTCAGTTTATATTTACCATTAATCCCAAACTATCTGAGATTAGAATTTTACTTTAATCAAATAAATTGTTTTCCACTTCTCCCTTAGAGGCTGCAGTTCCTTCTTGGCATACCCTTATTTTCGAAGCTCAATGTAAGAAGAAAAATCCATAAGACTCAATTCTGAGCCAACTAACATCTGTGAAGGTTTTATTGTTTTTCTTATTTTTTTGGTTTTTGTCGATTTGACACCAACTCAATGAGGAATTTAAATAAGAGAAAAACTACATTTACATGTCTTTGCAACATTATTTCTTTTTATTTTGCTTGGTCAGTTGTAAGACAAGGCTCTATCAGTATGGTTGTTACTGAGGTCCTACCATTGGTGTCCAGTAGTTAGAGATATTGTCAAGAGCGGGGAAACTGTTAGTCCTCCCATTCATTTACTATGTGACCCGAACAAGGCACTTAGCCTATCTGTCGTACACATTTTTCATCTAGAAATGAAAATACTACCTCCTGTTCTCTCTAGAAATCAGAAAATATGAAAGTTTTAGAGAAAATAATACTATGTTAAAAATAGAATAAATGATATATGAGCAAATTTGAGAGGGTTTTTGTTTTATTTTATTTTTTTTGAGGGGAGAATTAATTTATTACCATTTATTCCCAGAATCTAAATGCTCTGATCTATATCTAAAAAGGAAATTTAGGATTAATTCATTCCAGATACTTCATAATTGTTTGTCTTTCCTTCACAGTAATATACAACACATCCGCAACAATCCACAGTGCAGTGGAGAGCTTGACACAATTTGTTTTTATATATGACACAAAGGGATTTTTTAAAAAATTATAACGATATGTTTTGGCTATTGGTAACTAAAATAAAATTGTTAAATTTCTACTCTCCTTTCTTCAATATAGATTGCTGGGTCTAAGCGGTTTAAAATGGAGAGACAAATGAAAAAGTGACTGTTTGAAATGTCCACATTGTTAGGAGAAGAATGTAATGATGGTAGGTTGTGGGGATATCACTTGAATATTTGAATTAGTTTGGTACTTTTCTTTGTTTTATTTGTTCTTATCCAAGGAAACAAAGAGATTTCACAAGTACATTTATGTGAGTAGTGGTAGTAAATGAGGGAAAAGTAGAAATGGTGAAATACAAGTAAGAAAATTACAGTATACCTCCAAATTTCTCAAACTGTACCAAATATCAGCCCTTTTATATGGGCAGAGATACAACCCAAAATCCATCAATATGTTAAAAATTTAAGAGATACCCCTTTTTTCTCTGTGAGAATGATAGAAAGGGAGCTTGAGGGTAATACATGGTGAGCATTAGTAATGTATTCACTTCATTGCCTATGAGTACAAAATTCATGTTGTGCCTTTCATTCTCACTGACCAGAGATACTGCCAAATATACCAGAAAATGGACTCCTCTGAGGGGCTTGATGCAGACCAACATAGCTTGGTGACCACAAAGAAAAACACTATCCAAACGAAATTTAGGAAAAGTAGAGATACAAATAAGAATGCAGCATTATTTTACAACGCCCAGTGAAATAGGTCAGTAACCCATGCATGTTCATCTGATTTCTCATTTTCCTTTATACTTTCATAGCACTAGGATTACTTTATTTATGTATGATAAATATTGGAATAAAATAATCTAAAAAAATTTTCGGAAACTCACTGTCAATGGTGACATATCTAAAATTACTATAAATAACAAATCTCCAAGAACTACTTATGACAAGCAATGACTCTCTGTAGTGCTTCTTTGGCTACAAGATAAAGGTTACTTCTAAATGAATTCATTCCGAGATGTCCAATAGTGACTTGGGTAATTCTGCATATATTCCAGTATTTTGTGCCATGTTAAAACTGTTGGTATGAATTTTTCCAAGTTTCAACTAGAAGGCTTTGCTAAGTGAGGATTCCATTTAAGATATTTATGACTGGATTCCAAGAAACCAGTTAGTGTGTTTCATTTTGCTTTGTTTGGCAGGCATAGCAGGGAACCAAACAATATGAAACAGAGAACCAGAGGCAAGGTGAGAGAAAAAAAGCGATCCTAGCAGTCACCACTGGGAAAGATATACTTAAAGTCATCAAACTTCTAACTGGCTGACCATGAAGAGGGATGGAGATCAAAGGAAAACTGCATCAGGCTACATTTAGCAAAGTATGGGGTCTAGAATAAATCATACGGTGTGCCCCCATGCTCATCTACTTAAACCACCAAGAAATGTTCCTATATAGGTGAAAACTGGTTTAAAAAGAAAAAAAAAAGTAGCTCAATGACCACTCTGATCATAAACTAAGAGCATAAACATTGGGAACTACTGTACAGGAAGGGAAGAATTTCAAGGAGGATTAGTTATTTATTGTATTCGGACTTTAGTTTCATTTGAAAAATTAAGGGGTTGAAAAAATAATTGCAAAGGAATCATTGAGCTTTAACATTCTATGATGTTGAGATTCTAAGATATCCTTTGACCAGAAGAATAAAAGAGAATAACTGACCAAGACACTTCCTGTGACAAGAGAGTTCAGTAGGAAGGCTTCTTGCATCCCACTAATTTAGACACTTGTATGGATGCACATTCTTACTATTGTGGCTGCTCCTTTTATTAGTGCCAATCACAAGCCTTCCATACCTTTCTATGTTACATTTTCTTGATTATGTCTTCAGGAAATCCTCCATAGAAGATCCAGCCAATAAATTAACTCTGGTTCGTATGTTCATACGTATAAAGTGGAAGGGACCATGCTGGTCAGTTAGCCCAACCCCTTCATTTTACTAATTAGAAAACTGAAGTGGAGTGAGTTAACCAAGGCAAGTGACTGAGCCTTGATTCAAATTCATTCTTTGATGAGCCCAAATCTTTGCTCTTTCCATTGTGTCACTGACATTTCAATATCCCAACAGTACTAAAATAACATTTATGCTGTCTCTCATCTTTCCTACAACAAACTATTCATTCCTTTTAATCAGCTTTAAAATAGTTCATGCCACTATTCTCATGTAAACAATTTTTAGTAATATTTTATACCCTACTTATACCACAGAATCACTGGATATCAGACAGCACTTAGGAAACCCCATCTACAACAATATATACCATACGACAAGGGGTCATTCAGTCTTTATTTGCATACCTCTGGTGAGGGAAAACCTAAGATCTCTTGGGGCAGCCTATTCTACTTTTGAAAAATGCTAATTTTTAGGAAGTTTTTTTTACATATAGAATTTAAATATCTTCACAATTTTATCTCAATGGCTTCTTTCTAAGACCAAGAAGAAAAAATCCAACCTGTCTTCCAAGTGACAAATGTTCAAATACTTCAAAACAGTTATCATACCCCAGTCATCTTTCATTCTATAAATTAAATGTCTGTAGTTTCTTCAAATGATTTTTATGACACATGACCTTAACGTCTTGCTCTATTGTGCTTGTTCCTCTTTGGCTGCTCTCTGACTGACCAATGACCTTCCAGGGATGTGGTGCCTAAAATACAATATAACACTACAGGGTGATCTGACTAGGGCAGAGTGACTTGAGCTAATCAATGACACGTCATTACCTCTTTTCTATTTTTCTCTATTTATCTTATTATTTACTTATTAGCTTTCAAGTTCTGTTCCTTCCAATCAGCTGTTTTGCTATTGGCAAATAGAGGGATTCAGTATATATCCAGAGAGTTGATTTTATCTATTGCTAAATATGCTTTTATGCCAGGATTTTGATTGGTTTCCCAAACTTTTGGTCAAACTCATTTCTAGGAAAGTTCATATAATACTTACAAACTTCTCTTTGGTTTTTCTTCTATTCATTTCTCCACTTACTCCCATTGCACCACCAATACTTTATACTCTGCTTTCCCCTGCAGGATCCTGGATTTTCTCACAAGACTATTTTATCAAAAAATCTACTTTATTCCTTGTCTTTATGACTTTCGACAAGTTGCTGAATTTTTCAGAATTTCATTTTCCTCATTTGCAAAATAAAGGAGTTGGACTCAAGGGCTTCTGATATCCTTTAAAGCTCTAAAATCTTAACAAAATCTATAGTTTCTTTTGAATTCATTTCTATGTTTATATTTCACACTTTGCCCTCATACCCCAAATTGAAAGACCACTACCAACCCCCAATGAATGTGAGCTGCCTGAAGGCAGGGAGAGAATGTCTACCATAGAACCTCCTCACATAGTTGAATTCACCTCAGACAGTGGGATTCCCTCTCCCTTTGCTTCAATATAACTAGAAATTACTTTCTGTTGCTTCTAACTTATCTTGGAAACTTTCAGCTCATTTGAAGGTTGAACACTCCCACCATGGCTCTTACAGAACCATGCGTGAGGCACTGTGGTACAATGAAAAGAACACAGGTTTTTAAGTCAGAGAATTTGGGTTGGAATCATTCTCTTCACTACCCACAACCACACTGTTGGTGTGTTGCTGTTGGTCCTTCATGGGGTGACGTCTTGACTTGCCTGTGAATTGAATTGAAGTGAGGCAGAGTTGCACAAAGTAAGCATCGCTTTCTCTTCCAGAGCCATCAAAGTCCAGTGGCAGCACAAAAGTCAAGATGACATGTGATGCCTGGGATGCAGTGGATAACCTTAGAGTCCTCAATGTCTGACCAGACTCTAACAGCTCAACAGTGCCGTCTTCTGCTGCCTTCGTGGCCATTAGAATAAATTGTTCTCATCTACCCATTCCAACAGGAGAATCAATAAGCATTTATTTTTTGCTTACTATGTCCCAGGTATTAGGAACACAAAGAATGAATGAGATAGCTCTTGTCCTAAAAGTGATTTCATTTATTATACTAGGGCAATATAACATGAGCAAAGATGAGTAAATAAAAGAAATATGCAAAACAAGGGGCATCTAGATGATACAGCGGGTAAAGCACCTGACCTGGAGTCAGGAAGAACTAAACTCAAATCTGGCCTCAGAAAATTACGAGCTGTGTGACCCTGGGGAAGTCACTTGACCCTGTTTGCCTCAGTTTCCTCATCTATAAAATGAGTTAGAGAAGGAAATGGCAAGCCACTTCAGTATTTTTGCCAAGATAACAATAAATGGGGTTATGAAGAGTCAGATTCAACTGAAATTAAGATCAAAACTGTGCAAATTAAAGAGGGAGAAATTTGGCAGGGGAGGTAATAATTGGAAGTAATTAAGGAAAGGTCTCTCTAAGGAAAGGACAATTGAATTGAGCCTTGAAGGGAGCTAGAATTCTAAGAGACGGAAGAGAAAAGACAATATTCTATGTATGTCTGGCAATAGCATGTTCAAATGAATTGAATGGGATTTCCTATGCTGGGAAGAGGAAATAGGCTAGTTGCAAAGGAAAAGAGTAGGTTTGAAGGAGAGCAATGTGTGATAAGCCTGAACAGATCAACTGGGGCCAAACTGTAAAACACTTTAGTACCCCATCTGTATTGTATCCTGAAGAAAAGCGAGACACTGAACTTATGAGTAGAAAAGTGGCACAGTCAGAACTGAGCTGTAGGAATATCAATTTGGCAGAGGTGTGGACAAATAGATTTGGAAATGAAGAAAGTGATGTAAAATGACCAGTTAGAAAGCTGACTTAGTCAAGAGACTGTGAGGACCTGAAGAAGGGTAGGTGCTTGCTTTTGATCATCCTGTGTACTACAAGGTAAGATGACCAAGTGTCCCCTTAAATTATGTTTCTTGTTGCCATGGTTTGCATGAGGAAATCAACTCTTTGAGCTCCCTTAAACAACTCTTGCTGAAGAACCCATGATTTATGACTCCTTTAAGTTTTCTTGTTTCATTTATACTGAAAAAGTCAGTACTGATATGGCTTATTTTCTCCAATAGTGTGTTAATTTATTGATCACTGGGGGTAAGGGTGAGAGAGAGAGACATTAGTACTAACATTTAAATAAATATTTCACCTGGTCTAAGAATCATGAGTTTCTTAGTTTCTTTTGGCTTATTTTTTACCTCTGTGTTGTCATAAGTGTTGGGGTGAAAAAAAGAAAGGCTGCAGAAGACTGAGGATTTTTTTTTTAAAATTCTGTTTGTTTCATTGCCTACTCTACATCATTCCCAATCCCTCACAAAATTGTCACTGGTGACCAGTCTTCTAATAATTGGGTTCTCTGGCCTGAATTAGAAGACTATTCCAGATTTAGGCACATTTTCTCTCTCACTGGACCAGTACTTGAAGTCTTTTTATTTTAGCAATCACATTCATTTGAATAAACATTTATCAAGTGCTCTTTATGTGTAAGAGCTAGGTATTAGGGAGAAAAAGATAAAAATGATATAGCCCTCATCTTCAACGAGTTTACATATTCCTGGGGAGACACAACTTTACACCGATAAGTAAATATAAATTGATGAGGAGGAGATAACATATTTTTCAAAAGAAAAAATATCATAGAGAAAGAGCAAAAACTGAGTACATCAGAGATGGCTTCACAAAGGAGGGGGCATTTGAGATGAGATTTAAAGGAAGATCAGAGTTATGGAAATCAGAGATGAGAAAGAAATATATTTCAAGCATGCGGGACAGCTTGGGCAGATGTAGGGAAGGATAGTGAAAAGTTTGTCAACAAATAGAAGTATAGTTTTTATGGGATGAGGAGTTTATGGAGAGAAGTTATATGAAATATAGCTGAATAGATAGAAGGAAGTCAGATCATGGAGGTCCTTAGGTCTGCCCAAAGAGTCTGCATTTGTAATGAAACTGGGGGGAGGAAAGGTAGAGGCAGGATGGCAAAAGAGCAAATCACTTGGTGTTCTTGTTCAAAAGCACAGTCCGTACAGTGTCAGCCTTTGCTCGGCCACTTCTAGACAAACAAATGGCATTGAGTTGAAAACTGGTTTCTTTGGGACAACACAGAAAACCCTGGGTGGTCTTTTGATCTCTCTTGCAACACTGAAGGAAGAATGACTGTAGGAAGATGATTTGGCCACTGATCTAGGTGTAGAAGCCTGATCAGATGAACATAAAAAGAAGAGACTATACCCTCTGGCATAATCTCTCTTCCAATCCTCCAAGAATATTTGGTTCCTCAAGTCTCTTCTTGGAGGGGTGCATTCCAGTCTCTGCCCCATCCCCAAACCCTTTTATGCCGATATGAGTACATGGCAAAAGAGCACCTGTCCTGCCTATGGACCCTGGGACCTTCTCTGACTCTGATTTTGTGTTCCTCCCCTGGATCTAGGTGACTAAATAATAATCCTGAGAGGTGTAGGTCTGGTCTTGGAAATAACCTTGTGATTTCAAGAGGTTGGAGTCTCTTCGTTCCTCAGTCAGTGGCAACTGTAGTTGAGGAGAAGTCCCCAGTAATTACAATAGTCTTCTTGGATGTGACATTTGGCAGCAGAAGGAGAACAACGCATGTCTAGAACCCAGGAGACACAAACTTTGTTGCAGCTGTCAGACAATACAGAGTGCAGTCAATGTGAAATGGCCACTTAGGTGTCCTGTAAAAGTTATTTAGTAAATACCAACCTCTTGGGAGACTGTCATAGTTATTACAAATCCAATTCATGCACATATCAACACATCATCCTTATGATATCATTGATTCTCTTAAAAAACAAAGGACAAACACCAACAGTGGTAAGTCTTGCTGAGGAGAACTTAGGATTTTTTTAATGTTTAGCATTTCTTATTTGTAGAAGAAAAACAATTATGTCCTATTCCTGACCAGCTCTATGTATTGAGTATCTTTCTACGCTCCTCTTTCTAGGGGAGACCCTACACATGAGCCAAATCTCAGATTTCTTTGAGATATTCCCCTTAGTCCTTCAGGATAAGGGGTGAAAAAGCTTAATCTTCTCTCAAATGCTCTCCTAATATTGACCAGTAATACATGCTTGGTGCAGAGGAAGGGACTCATTTAGAAGGAAAGAATAGGGCCACAGCCCTTCTGAGTTCAGGAATAGGAGTGTGTTTGTGTGTGTATGTCTTTACATGTTTACCTCTAGTTTTCTAAGGTAAAGGGGAATCTATAATAAAGTCTTCTGAGCAAGAATGAAATGGTTAGACCTATATCTTTATCAAGATTAGTTTGGCATCTGTATGAAGGACTGATCTGAAATAGACTAGAATAAAGAAATTCAATTAGGAAGCCATTGAAGTAAAATGGATGAGGGGTATTGGGGGCATTTACTAAAGCAATAGAAAGAAATTCATGTACGAAAGAGATATGTCTTTCTTGTCAAATATATAAAAACTTACATTCCATTTGCATAGCATTTAAGAAGATATAGATATGTATGTATGCATGTGTATATACAATATCATTTATTTATGTATGTGTTGTCTGATATCAAAAGAATTTAAGCTCTGTGAGAGCAGGATTTGTTTTACTTTTGTTTTTACCTCCAGTACCTAGCCCCATGCCTTGTACACAGAAGGTACTTAGCAAGTATTTGCTTTTTGACCAATGGACTACAAGTTTTAATGAATATTAAATAAAATATCAATAATATTTAACTAAGAAACAATGAAAGAAATTCCCTACAGTATATTAGGATCCATTCATACTACTTATTTTTTTCTTTTGTGGTATATATTTACATACATTTCACTTACATGTTGTATGTAATTTCTAATTTGATATCATAAGTCACACTTTAGTACCTTTCAGCACAATTTGAACTCAATTGAGCTAAATGATAAGTTCTTCCAAAGCAGTGCATCTCCGTGATCCTCTGGATTTCAATTTCCAAGCTTCATTTTCAGTTCTCCCTTTTTCTTCTTAGTGGTATATAACTCAAATTTCACAAGAAAAGAAACTTACATGTACATGTGGTTCCGTTCTCATCAAGAAGCTGATTATCTGCACAAGCACAAACTCGACCTCCAGGAATGGCTAAGCAAAGTGTTCCACAGCCACCATTGTTTACTCGACAGGCATTATTACCTTCAAAGGAAAGGGCAAGAAAAGCATTTAGAAATATACAAAGCAAAGTCAGACAGGATGTCAGTAGACTCTGCTCATGAGTGATCTGTAAGCATCTGTGCATATGCAACTGTGTATTCTTGTATAATGAGGGTTCTGGTCCTGCCCTGCACCTTATTAAAACAATATTTCTAGGCTTATTGGAGTAGATAATCATTAAAGTGTCTTTCAATGCTAAAATTATGGTTATTTGAGATCAATTTATATAAATATATAAATATATATATATGAACCTGCATATACAAAGTAAAGATAAATAACAATATCATAATCACATATGAATGTATGTATACACATTTGCAAATTCACATATCAAAGCCTTTAGTAATCCAATAAACAATATTAATCCCACCATTTGTTCACAATTCTACCCCTCATTTTACAAGATATAAATAAATAACAGTTTGTTTATGCCAGCTTAGAGACTTAAGCCCTAAAATCGAGTGTATTTAATTATTCAAAGACATAACAATATTACAAAAGAGGTTTTAAATTACATTGGCAGGTAAGATCTAAGTGAAAAAAAATTTACTAAGGTGACAGGTTAGGTTATTATATTGAAGGCCTTATAGGCTGAACATGTCATCTAGAGAATAATAAAAGAGGAGGGGAGAAAACCACATGTCATAAAATTGTGGTATATGCAATAAATATTTAACTCAATTGCAGCAATCATTATATGGTGTTCAGACCAGAGTGAATGACCTAGAGCAGATTAAGATCCATTTTTATTATTCTAAAAGCTAAATTCAATTTGGCATGTTTACCCCCAAAATAAAACACACAATTAAAAGCTAGATAAGCTAATAATTCAGAATAGGCTTTTAGTATGACTCTCTGACTCAGAAGTAATTAAGCTTAGTTCAGACTCTACCTCCAACAGTGATTGCCCCCCTAAGAGTTTTTTTTCAGATATAGTCATGTTTATTGCATGACTCTGGAATGAGAAATGTAATATGTTACAGGACTGTCTGACTTTCTGTCTAGGCAGTCTCACATCCTATACAGCAATAAATCACATTTAATAATTTTGCTTACATTCAGGTTCTAGAAAATTAGAGTGAATTCAAGAATATAGAGAGAACAAATATGAAGAATTTAGAAGAGTAAAAAGGAGGGGAAATATTGAAAACAATGCCTCCATATATAAAAGAGGCATTAAAAATTCAAATTTTCAATTACAATGACATGAGTTATGCATACCACTCACTGCTAAGTATGAATTTTAAATTTTTAAGGAGATATTACTATTTTATAGACTTTTAAAAATTTATTTTATATGCAAATAGCATGAATTGAAAAAGAGAAATTATCCTTGGTCCCATTATATTGTAACAGAAAACCTAAGTTAACTATAATCAGTATATATCTTTTGTCATAATTGTTTGGATCCTCCTCTTTTAATATCTATAGAACTCCAACATGTTTTTCAAACCTTTTCACTTAGAGCATGAAAATGTTCTTGTTAAAATCAGTGACACTTTTCCCTTCAGGTTAAAAGTTAAAAGTAGAATATTTTATTTTAAAAAAGAATTGGAATTGGAAATTGGAAATTATAAAAAATATTCCACTAAATATAAAAAGATCATTATTGCCTGAAAAAGCATGATTCGGTGCTTATTTGGGTGACTTTTTACAATGGGAACTCCATAGGGTCATAGAGTCTATTTTAAAAATTGCTTAGCTTACAAATTAAAACAAACATTACTCAGAAGGAAAAAGTGTGATTAGGTAACAACAATGAAAAAGAAGGCAAATACATGACTAAAAAATAGAAATAACCATTAAATATATGCATACATATATGTGTGTGTATTTATACATATATGCATATCAGAGTTAAATCTAATTTGGAGTAAAATCCTTGGGAAATAAATCTGAAGCTTGAAGGAACCTCAGAGATCATAAGGCTCAACTCCCAGCTTTAACAGATAAGGAAAATGTGTTCAAAGGATGGAAAGGAATCATCCAAATGCCACGTAGGTTGTAAGCATCAAAGGCAGATTTTCAACTCAAATTCTCTGACTCTGAAACCAATGTTTGTCCCACTGTACTACAATGATAATGAACCCATGTGTGGGAAAAGGCCACAAGAGTTCTAATTCTATGTAACAGAGAAATAGGGAAAATGACAGCTATTCTTGGATCAATCTGCAAAGATTTCCAGGTAAAAGGCAAGATTTTTAGAGAAGTCATTTAAATGATGGGGATGAGGGGAGTTTAGGGATAGTACTAGGGAGAAATGTATGGTACTGCTTGAGAAAAGAACTATTAACAAAAGTGATAGGATTGGAGAAAAAAAAACATGACTTTTGAGAAGATGAAGGGATCTCTAATGCCTTGGCATTTACTTATGTTTTATATACATTTATAAGACCTATTCCTAGCCCCACCTACACATTTCAAGTATCGAAGAACTCTTCATAATTTGTGCGAAATAGTCACACAGAGTTTGTTTAAATTATGCATTATAGCTTCTCAAAGAGCTGTAATAAAGAGAGGAAAGTAAGGAGAACTGCCAATGTATAATAGGCCCATACTTATATCTCAATCTTTCAAGAGGCTCTACAATTTAGCTTTTCTGTCAAATGTAACCTTTACATTTCCTCTAAATTATGGGAAAAGAAAAGAAAAGGGCAGTAGCACAAGAGAAATCTGGGTACTTTGTTTCCTCCATCTTCAAGAAAATGGCCATAATATTTTCTCCAAGGTAGAAAGGATCTTTCTTGTCACATATCCACTTGATTGTTCAATTAAGGATTTTCTCATATAACAGCTATCAGTCTCCACATCTGTCACTGAGTACAAGTACCTAGAGGATTGAAAACTACTTAAAAATTGGTCAAAAAAGCTTGGAGAAGTTATTGCTATTATGTCTTGAAAATTAACTAGGCTTCAAACAGAACTGACTTTTCTGACTACTTTTATGTTGATGGTGAAACCAAAGGCCAATTCATTGGAAGGACTCAATTCATTGGAAGACTCTTTGATGTAATTTTAAATAAAAGGCTCCATTTGGAAAATGCACTGCTTGCCCCACCCATCTCCAATAAAAGAAATCTATATAAATTGTTAAGTGAAATATCCTGCAAAAACAGGCTTGCCTGCCTTATCTTAGAATTCTTTTAGAGAAAGAGATAATGCTTTAGTATGTAGATTTTCCATCTACAGAACCACATATATAAGACAGCTAAAGACCCTATTAAGAATTATGCAGGTCTAGGATATAGGAATATAATTTTACAAATAACACCAACAAAAAAGACTCCAATATGAGTGTGTCTATCTATCTTAACCAACATTACATTAACAACAAAGTAAAGATTAAGGAAAATGTGGGGGCAGTTAAGATAACAGAGCAAGGATAAAGTAGTTCAAATGCACTGCTTAGGTCAATAGATATTTCTGCTTCACATACAGTTGTGATTAAAAGGAACTGGTGTGAGAGACTCCTAGTTGCTCTTTGGTTGAAATTGACCTTCTTACTGCTTTCCATACTTGGTATTCATTTGCTGTTATGTTCTTATACTTGCTGTTCCTTGTGTATGTAAGGTATTCTGTTCTCATCTTTACCTCATAATATCCATGATAACATCCCATAATATCCTTCAAAACTCAGCTCACACACCACCTTCTGCATGAAACCTTTCACAATTTATCTGCTTTTTCCCTCCCAGGTTCTATTGCTTCCCTGAAGAATCATCTTGTATATTTTTTGTTTTTCTCTTGTGTATACCTGTACATATTGTCTTCCCCCAAACCACTCCTCATAGGAGGAATACTTCCTGAAGGCAGGAAGTGCTTCCCTTCTGTCTTTGTAATTTCAGTTACTAACATAGGAGTCATTGAATAAATGCTTCTTGATTTCATGATTGATCCATAGACTCAAGAAACATGGATGCTTCTTCAGAAACCTGAAAAGTGTGGGTCAAAGGAAGCTATGTCTAATCCGCATTTGAACTGTAAACTGTGATACATATACCCCTTCAGATATTACTGAATTTAAAGGTGAAATCAAAGACACATAAGTGTGTATGGTAAATTATTTCTGAGCTAAGAGGGAAACTAAAATACTGCTAAGATATATATCCATGTAGTAGAAAATACTGTTCACCTTAACAGGGCTTTATTAATGTTTACTCATCACCTAGATTTTATGTGATTTAGCTTTTGCCACCCTGTCAAATTCTTCTAAGGGGATTCTAGATATTAGAAGATGTGTTTGTACGTCATGTCACTGTGTAGTGGCATTGCACAGTGTCAAAATCGAAGAAACTATCTTCCAAACCACCCCCTTATATACAAATTTGGAACTTCCCTCCATAAAATTAAGAGAAAGTGATCTTAATTATGTGCTTTGGAGAATCTGCTTTATACTTGGGAAAATGGATATTAGATTAGGGATGAGGTAAATTCATGTTAATCTGTAAACAATCTCTTAATGCTACAGTTTTATAACTATGTTATAGTTAATAAATCATGACTGCAGAAAACTGAGTCCATATGAAACATATACAATAAACTGATCATTGCATACAAGAAATTATGTGTTAGTTTTAATAATTGAAAATATTTAGCATAGAGAAGACTAAGAATCATCTTTCAAATATGTGTAATATTCAGATTGTTATTTTAGGAAGAACTTATTTTATCTGATGCCAGAAAGTTGAAATAGGACAAGCAGGTGGAATTGGACCTTATAAATTCAACTCAGCACAAGGTAATATTTGAAAACAGATAGAATGTTCTGTTTTATGGAAAGGTGAGTTTTGTTCCCAAGAGAAAGTTGAGTAATTGCTTGTGATGGCATTACTGATTGGGATACAACTCAATATCTATAATACTCTGATTCCACATTTTTAATTTAGGATAACTTTAATGTAATAAGTTCTGGGAAATTTTAGTTCATCTTAGTGTAGAGGTAACATTTGTCATAGACAATCACTTCAGCTACTTATCTAAAAAAATGACAGAGTGGTCACTATTATAAGTATGGCTTCAAGGTAGTCCAATGCATGAGTGCTAGCGTTGGAGTTAAAAAAAAAACAAAAAACCTAAGTTGCAATTCTGCCTTAAATATTTCCTAACTCTGTGACTGTAGGTAAGTCACTCAACCTCTCTCAGTGTCAGTAAACTCATCTGTAAAATGGAAATAATAACAGCACCCACCTCAGTGTTGTTGTAAGTATCAAATGAAAAAAAAAATAGATTGTGTACTGCAGAGCTGACAGTGCTACATAAATGTTAGATATTATTATTAATTGGTTAGTATTATTATGAACATCATCCTATTAATGATGATGGTGTAAATATTAGTAGTAAATAAAAAGGAAGGGGAGTTTTCTTGGGCAACTAGTTTCCTTTCATTGATTTTTGTAGGTAATCATTTTATTCTTATTTTAAGATAGTTGTCCTTTTCCATGTATACTTATGACCAAAGAATTATTGGCGAAAGGGATTGCATTGTGTTCTTTCTTCTGGCTCTGTAAAATCATAATCGTTATAACAATAACAAAGATGTATTGACTAGTTAAGTTTTTAATGATAATAATCTGAAGGATAGGAAATTAAGAGAAAAATAATATAGTAGTGGTTAATAATGGGTGAAAACTTCATTCTTAGTTCAGCAAACCTTAATCAGTAAATAGGATGTTAACACAGTATCAGTAGAAAAAAAATGGACAATGCCAAGCATTTGCATCTTCCACTGTCTCTTTTAATTCTTTGGGATCTCCCTAGAACATTGTGTCTAGGTTTGAACACCTAAATTTAAAAAAGTTACAGAAAAACTGAAAATGACCAGAGGAGGAGAAGGATTATCAAGGTACAAAAGCAAAGTCCTACGAAGAAAGGTTTAAATGAATTTGAGGTTTCATACTCTAGAAAAGAGAAAAGTAAGGAGGGGAAGAGAATTTATTTTACTCAAATTACTGGGCTAATTATTTTATTTTGAATGAAAAGAAGGTACAGAAGAAAGGAAGGAAGGAAGGAAAAAAGAAAGGGAAGAAAACACAAGGAAAGAAGAAGCACTGCAATGAATATGCTCATTAAATTGGTAGGAGTAGTTATATTTTTCAAAAGAAAAAATAACTAATTAGGTTAGGTGAAAAAAAAGAAAACATCTGCTACATAATGTGACCAAACTATTCTTCTTGTGGAATACCTAGTTCATAGTCATGTTACTTCTGTGTCACCTAATACATACTAATAATTTATGAAGATAAACTATAGAAGAAAATGATCTGATTTGTTTCAGGGAACAATACTAGAAAGGTTATTCCCTTTTGACATCAGTTTTAGGAAGCATTAAGTCCTTCAAAAGTAATCAACAAAGAAGCTAACCATATAAATGAATGGTGAACCACCATTAAGATACTAATTTCTATTTAAAGCATTGTACCTTAGATTTCCTTCAAATTTCTATCACTTTTCCCATAATTTTTCCTTTCCCTTCAAAAATATTTTCCTTACTAGAAAGCTTTTAGCTTTTATCCTCTGGAAAAACTCAGGAGGATTATTCCATAATAGCAAGAATTTTCTTTCTTAGGTAAAACTATCAAAAAAGAAGGTACGGGAGAAAACATCACAACTGCACTCAAATCTAACACCCTAAGTCATTCATCCACTGACTATTTAAAACAACAAATAATGATTTCTATGGCAATATTTGATTCGCTTTGGAGTCAAACACTTTATCATAAGACTTCAGCAGTGTTTTCAAACTTAAGCTTTTCTATTACTACTGCAAAACATAATTTTATATGAAATGCAGAAGAAGTATTGAAGCTGTTGGTTTATTGTCTCATACCTTGTTGTTTCCGAGGATCATATATCTGGAGCCCAAACAAAGGGGGTCTTTCTTGTCTCAGCAGTGTCACCTCACTGGTCATCAAATCTAGTTGGAAGATCGAGCCATTCATGTAGTCAGTCCAGAATACGTAATTCCCATGATGTGACAGTCCAAATGGATGGTTCAGTTCTTTCCCACTGTAGACCACCTAGAATATATTAACAGAGCAAGAAAAAGGAGATCAGATCTTTCAGGGTTTGGGCAGATGTTTGGGTAAAAAAAATACTGAAACAACTCAATTCATAGTAAACATACTTTCATCCATATATTCTTTCAATCAACTTGCAAAAGTGCTTTTTAGAACTAATTTTATTTCATGAACATGTCTATTGAGAAAGACACTGAGTATTAAAAGGATACTATTCCAAGTTTCTGTTTATTTTTCCCTTGCCAATATTGTTCTACTTTAAATGAGCTTATTGCTAATAGCAATACCTCCGCTTTCACAGTGACCCTGTGAAGTATTTGGAGGAAATACTGTTATTCTCATTTTTTGCAGACAATGAAATTGACACTTGGACCACCTTGTTCAAGGTCATACAACTGGTTAATTTCAGAGTAGAAACTTGAAGTCATGATTTCTCAATCTAAGTTCAGAGTTTCTTTCACTGACCATGGTGATTATAACGTCAACCATCTCTTTGGACCTAAAGTGATTTTGATACAGCAAAATGAGTTAGCATGAATGCTCCAGATCCTCCTGCAAGTACCATAAAAAAGTTTTGTCTCTAAAGAAGTCATCCTTGAGATAAACTGTCATTTTGCCTAAACCCAGTATATGTTTCCTTTGTAGTGTTATTCCTGAATTTATTGTTCTCAATTCCACTCCTAGTCCTGTAATATTTAGGCTTACAAATTCCTGCATTTCTATCTATTCCTTTGAATTTATTTATGAAATTAACTCATCTGACTTACTACATATTCTGTTTTTTCTTTCAGAATTTGACTTGGTCAATACCCCTTTTCACCAGAAACAGTCTCTTCTTTTCTCTCTTTTAATTTCCCCTACTCACAGAAAATAAGTGTATTCTGTCATAGCTCAAAGATCCATAAAAATCTTATTTCTTGATTCATTCCTTGTTTCTTCCTCTTTTATTTCCCCCAACCCATCATGTCGAAGAAAACAAATTGTAGTAACAGGATCATTAGGGAACAATTAAGACAGGCAACAAAGCCTCTCTACCCCCTCTGCCTATGTAGTTGATGGAGATAGCTTGTATAATGGGTAGAGTGCTGGCTCTAGAGTCAGAAAGATCTACATTCAAATTCAGTCTCAGACACTAGCTGTGTGAACTTGGGCAAATTCCATAACTGTTTGGTTCAGTTTCCTCATGTGTAAAAAGAACCGAAGAAGGAAATGGTAAACTACTTCTATAACTCTGCCAAGTGTAAACGTGAGTTCTGTAATGAGTACTATTTATTAGAATTTCCCTTCTTCACCAGGGAGTAGGACAATGGAGTTACACAAAAACCAGCCAATTAGATGGATTTCTGAGGCTAAGAGCTGCTTAACATAAGAGTGATCCTTTGTGAACTGAAATTTAGATTGAACTTGTAGATGGCTTCAGAGACCAAACCAGCCTTACAGGACTTGAGGGTGTCCTTGAGAAGCTACTGCACATGGGTTTTTCCAAAAACCTTACTCCCTGGTTTATCATATCTACAGATGTCTTCTCCCTTAAACCTCATTTCCCCCTCTGAAAGCCTCTAGAAACTATTATCTCACCCTTTTGTTTTCCCCTTTGAGAAACTGAAGAACTCTCTCTATCTCTCTGCTCCCTTTTAGGATCTTCTCTGTCCTCCACACCTTTTCTCAGACAATAAATGCATTTAATTGGTGTCTTGGACTCTGTCTCATTTCAGGTCCCTTTACGGGCTTGGGGGAATCATTTGTTAACATAATAAAATCTCAAATGAGGTCATGAAGATTCAGACAAAACGGAAAAATGACTGAACCGCAACAGTCATAGCAATAGTAGTAACAGTAGAAGTAGTAGTAGAAGTAGTAGTAGTAGTAGTAGTAGCAGTAGTAGTAGTAGTAGTAGTAGTAGTAGTAGTAGTAGTAGTTGCTGTGACTGAAGCATTTAAGCTCATTTAGTCAACTAAACAGCATAGTTCAGTAGGCATGGTTTTAGAAAAGATGCAAAGAATTGAGAAAGAGACATTGATTTTTAAATGTGTTCTTTGTCCCCTAATTGTGTTTGTGCATACAAATTTGCACCCATGTGTGTATGTATGAGTGTGTGTGTGTGTGTGTGAAGGTAGTTAGACAGATCACCATTTTTGTAATGGGTGCTTCTCTTAATTGTGAGTGGACTTATTTTAAGATGAACACTTTTTCCTTCCATGAAAAGAATCCATATGTTTAGTGCCATGATGTGACTAAAGAGGGGATTTAAGGTCATCTTTACCTTCTTTTTTGAAGGAAGAATAAATGCCCTTAGAACCATTTATATTTTTTTTTCAATTTTTATAGTAAAAATGCACACTTTATCATAGCAGCCCTCAGGTGAGAGACACATTAGATGAAAGCACATGTCTTGAATACAGGGTACATTTACTATAATGCCAAAATCTTATAAAAGTCCCAAGTAATAGAAAAACAAAGAAATTATAGTCTGGGAATTCTTAAAGAATTAAAGGCCTTAAAGAAAGTCTCCCTACCCACTCCCATCTCCCTAAATTTTATACTTTCACAAGTTCTTTGTCAATAATATATAAAACAGAATAGAAAGCCTATAAGGAATATGTGTATGTATAAATATATATGTATGTATGTATGTGTAACTTTATTCTGAAGTGAGAAAGGTTAGAATTGCCACGCTTTGTTTTGTTTTCAGAGTCGATGCTGCTGATTTCAAATCAATAAAAAATATAATTTTCTAGTCTTACAAGAATTAAACTTCCAATGGTAACTTTATTTTACAGATTAGTTTAAGGCAAGCCATTCTACAAATGATGAAGTGGCTAGTTACTCTGAGTCAGATTTTAGGTAGTAAATCTTAATTTTGCTCAAAGTCCTCAATTAATGCAGTTCTGCTCAGCCTGAGGTGATTCAGAGCCCTGAATTCCAGGTTCCCTGACATTGACTGAAGAGGTTTAAATAGTGTAACCTGGGCTAGGTTTGATTTGATTCATTCCACACAGAAATATAAAAAGAATTAATCAGAGAAACAACCGGAATGCCTTGCCACCTCCTTAAACAACAGGAAATTATCCCTAGAAGTGGCACCAGAAATTTACTGTGAGCATGGGAAAGGCATTAGGCACAGGGGAAGTTATCCTATGTACAAGTAACATTAGTGCCACAGGCTTTCCTCACTTTCTCCCCTTTGCTACATGCCATACCTCTCTATGTATTAAATTATCTACGGATCCTTTAAAACTCAACTCAAATGCTACCTCCCACATGAAGCTTTCTCTGATCCCCTTTACCCCACCAAAACTTCCCAAGAAGCTTTTCCTTCTTGGACTTTCACAAAGTGAAATTTGTAACTCTCTTAAATACACTTAGCTTGTGTTAATGTGTGCTCTAATTATTGGTGTATTTGTTATATATCACCTCCTATACTATACGCTTTATGAGGTCAGAATTCTATGTTTTATCTCAATTTAGTAGCTTCCCTAGTTCCAGTTATCCAACCTAGTATTCTTCAAGGAATAGTTACCTGCTAAATATTTACCAAACTGAATGGGTTCCTCCACTTTTTCTTTTCTCACATTCTTCTTTACCCTTAATAATCTGACTTCTAAATTCATCATTCTACAGAAACTGTTCTCTTCTGAGTCACTCTTAATTGCCAAACCCAACAGTCTTTCGTTCACCTTCATTTTTCTTAACCACTCTGGAGTCTTCGGCATGGTTGATCACTTTCTCCTTGGTACTCCCTTCTCCCTGGATTTTTGAGATACCACCCTATCTGGTTCTCCTACCTATCTGACCACTCCTTTTCAGTCTATTTTCCTAGATCCTCTTCCAGGTTATGCCCTCTAACTGTCAGGTCCCTTATGGCTCTACCCTGGGCACTCTTCTCTCTCTCTAAGTTACATTATTTGGTAATCTCTATGCTGATGATTCTCAAGTCTACCTATCCTTGCCAACCACATCTCCAGGTGACTTTCTGGAATCTCAAACCAGATGTCCACCAGATATCATAAACTCAACATATGCACCATTGAACTTGTTATCTTTCCTCCTAATTCCTCCACCCTTCTAAACTTCCCTTCCTGTCAAAGGCACCATAATCTTCCAAATTCCCAAGGCTGGCAACCTAGATGCTTCACTATCTCTCCTTACAATATCTAATCTTTTGCCAAGGCTTCATGATTTCTCCTTTGTAATATCTCTCAAATATACCTCCTGTTTGAATTCCGACGCTGTGCCCACTCTGGTGCAGGTCCTCATCATCTCATGCCTAAACTATTGCAATTGCTTTCTAGTGGGGTTTGCCTGCTCAGTTTGTCCCCATGAGAATCCACCCTCCATTTGGCTATGAGCATCTCCAATTATGTCACCCAATCACTTCAGCCACTGTCCCTCTTCACACGCACATACATACATACATACACATATGCACACATGCATGCACACCTTTCCAGTCTTCTTACACCTTATTCCCTTCCATGAACTTTTTGATCTAAAGACACCAGACTAGACACTCCATCTCCCAGCTGTGGGCATTTTCCTCTGGGTATCTCCCATGCCTGGGATGCTTTCTTTCGTCATCTCTGCCTCCTGAATATCTTAGTTTCCTTCAAGTCTCAACCAAAATCCCATCTTCTATAGTATTAGCATTAAACTCAAACAGGAATGGGGGCCAATTAGCCATAAATAAGAATCTCTGAGGGCTGCATATGGACTTAGAAACTACATATTGCTATTTATGTTTTAATTGTATTTTTAAAAATATTTACCAATTGCATTTTAATCTGGTTCAGGTTATACTGGTCAGTGTTGTAGGCCTCATGTCGGTTGAGACTCATCTATTATCCATCTTTGTCCTATAATAAGCCTTCCCATAACTTCCTAATTCTATGCCTTCCTTCTGTGAGTTATTCCCTTTTTATTTTATAAATAGCTTGGTTTTGTATATTTTTTTGCTTATTGGCTCTCCCAATATATTGTGAGTTGCTTAAGGTCAGGGACTGTCTATTCCCCATTTAACACTGAGTCTGGAACAAAGTAGGTACTTGATCAATGCTTTTCTATAAATATTTAATAAATATGGACTGTATTGAATGTAGCCCCAGGCAGGAGCTGAGATATCTCAGAGAGAGGGTTTATCAGTTTAATCCTTGGTAAGTCTTAATGTATGTGGATAAGCAGAGAAGATATGTCTCAATAAGAAGAAATCCTAGTGGGATTTCCTTGAACAGTAATCTCTTTTGGTGAGGACTTGTGGCTTCCACCAGACTAAAAGAGAAACTTTTCTTTTTCCATTATGTGTATCAAAATTTCCAAAAGAGAGCTATAGATATTTTAAAGGACTAAAAGAGATTACAGGTTAGGAGAAAACATCTTCGGACAAGAATGATAAGGAAGCAGGATTGTGGCTAAGAATGGATTTTATGAGATATGTATTCAAGTAGACTTCTTGGGAAATTCCAATGGGAGAAACTGCTATGAAAAGAGTCCTCCTGCAGGGAAGGCAGGTGGCACTAGGAAATATTCAATGTGGGATTTTAGAACTATGTAATATACTCATTTTAGAATAACATTATTTTTTTTCTAATAAACTTTTATTTAAACATATTTCAGGCAGCATAGTTATAAGGGAGAGTTGCTGTTGGCCAACTGGGCTATCCAACAACAGGATGTTTTTATTCTAACCATGCACCACCACCCACTCCCCAACTCAGTGGATAGAATCAGTTATTAATGTGCCTGAGTCAAAACATTCCCAAAGCCATTCTAGGTTCTTCATACCCAAAGTATCTCTGACACATGGAGTGTTCTAAATAAATGAGGAGCTGGCTCTTCTCTTTATCCATCTATAGACAGTTGTGTAATTGGAAGACATGTTTACTTCTGAACTAACCAATAATTCATTTGAGTTTTTACCAAATATAAATTAATGATGGGAGAAGAAAGGAAGAATTTCCACTGAAAACTAACACCCTGTATTAAAAAAATATCACTATCCTTGCTGAGACTCCTCTAACAAAATTTCTATTACTTGAATCAGGAATTGCAATACAGCATTAGTTTTGATAGAAGATGAATTACCAGTGAAAAGTGAGATGAACAACAGCACTTGATTGTAATACTAATTATATTATTATGTTTCATTAAAATTTTGTAAAAAAAAAAAAGGAACATGGGTGTGGCAAAATTAATACAAAGGTTTTCATCTGAGCCTGTCAAACTGTATTATGCAAGGGTCAGGAAAGAAGTGAGTCATATCTCTAATTAGAGAATGAAGGAAATTTCTGGGTAATTAAGACCCCGAATACCTATCTTTGTTTCATTTAACTTTAGAGTACTGAAAACAGTCCTCCTCCAAAACAAAACAAAACAAAACAAAAAAACCAAACAAAACCACAAACCTGATACTTGCCAATCTAGTTAAGTCTGAATGTGTAGATGAGCTCAGGAGACATTCACCAAAATGCTATGCCATAGTACAACCAAAATTATTAAAGGGTATTTTCATTCATAAGCATTTAGTGACTTCTATATGTACAGTATCGTATAGATATTTCTATCCTTCCATGTGAAATAAGAATTTATTTGTACCTCAAATTATTGTTAAATAAAAGTGACTAAAATTGACTTGTCTTATTAGTGGAGTTCCAACATGCAAACAGGATTCCATGAAGTTACAAAAGGGCTAAGAAATGGGAAACACATTGTAAAGGATCTAATTAACTAACAATATAGTTCACATCCCATTATTCAGAAGGAAGATGGTGTTTGTCTATAGTACCACATGGAATTCAGGCATTAAAAATGAGAACACAGGAGTGATTTGCCTGTCTTTATTTCACTCTTGCTTCCGACCCCCAATCCTGCAATAATCATTTTAACTACCCTTTTAAACAAGTGAGAGTAAAGCTTTTCATATAACATTAAATGCACTACCTTTTGGTTCAGTAAACAATCACTCTACCAGGAAAGGTAAGAGAAAACCTCCATTTAAGCCAATTGGCCAAGAGCTCAGCACATTTGTGCCACAAGTTGGTTTGTACCCCTATGTTAAACCCTTTCGTTAGGATGTTACCCTTGACAGCATTATGTTCTCCCTTTGAACAAATACTCCATAATTACTTTGTCATTTGATGTAGGTTAAAATGCCAGCTGTAAATGCTGAAGATCTTTGAGTATACAGTTGAGTGGCTCAGTCATAGCATATTTCCTGTAATACAGGGAAACTGGATTTTAAAACAACTCCAATGTCCTGAAAGCTTAAAAAAAATCCTTGGCATACTGCAGAGAGCTGTGCCTGGTCTCCTGGAGGTGAATGCCAGCTGCACTGCTTTCAGCTCAGCCGACTTTGGCTACCCCACAGAGACTATTGGCAGCAACCTCACAGGGGTAAAAATAAACTTGAAAGTATTTTTAACACAACACAACAAGGCTCTGTGAAAGGAAAAGCCTGTGGGTAAGAACAGCAGCATTTGTCCTTTACCTTCCTGTGAGTTCCATTCAAAAACACTTTTTCAATGTGATCATAATAGGCATCACACCAGTACAATGTGTTGGTGTGAGAGTCCAGAGTTAAACCATTTGGCCATAGCATCTTTGAAGTCACAAAAATCTGTCGATCGAAGCCATTCATCCAGGCCTTCTCAATTCTTCCCACGCTGTCATCAATTTCATCCTCCTCCCAGTCTGTCCAATACATCCATCTAAGAAATTATAAATAAGAGCATAGAAACAGTATTTTAATCAGACACCTAACCAAAAAAGGCCTTGATCAGAGGTTATAACATTAAAAAAATTCAATCTGGTCTTTCTTTGTATACCTCTTTATAATCCAAGGCCACTGTCAATGAAGCACCAAGGAGAATGGAGCCTTGGCGATTACCTGCTAAATCTAATCAATGTAGACAGTCCATCTGTCTATGTAAAGGCAAAAAATTATCTGGGTTGGTTGAGGGCAATGGTAAAATTGACAGAAAACTGTCAAATCCCTATTTTCCTTGGTACAGACGAAGTCTCAGAAGAATACTTTGTCTAGGAAATGACTTTTTTTTTCAAGGTTTAGTAACAGGTTTTTAAGTGTTGTTCTCAACACTGAGAATATAATCAATTATGTGATTAAAAAGCAGATTGACTGACATGAGAATCCAGGACACAGTTAATGACCTATTCCAGACTTTATTTAATCTCAGATGAATTATTATTTTTTTAAGATAGGCAATTGGATTGTCTTTGTTCTAAAGGGCACAGTCATACTGGGTTTGTTTGGCCTGGTCTAATTTGTCTTCCTGATGCAAATTATCTGTGTTTTATTGCTGCTTATTACTACCCCAAAACCCACAGAGGATGATTTAGCTGCACACAACTTTAATAACAGCGGGTTAACTGACCTTGAGATTTGGAGCTTCATTTCAATCTCAAATGAAAGCAGCTGCCTTAAAAAAAACCTTTTGTGCAAGCTACAAGGAGGAGAAAAAAAATCATGGGCTTATGTCCCAGTTCTCTCATGGGTAGGGTCAAAAATACCCCCCATGCATTGTTTTAAGGTTATGTGAAAGGTCTTGAGTTATTAATTCAATTATAAGTTTTAATTCAGCCCTCTCCCCAGTCCTCCTATTAGACTGCTGTCTCCAAGAATGTCTTTATTATGTACATTGATCCTACATGACTATCCTCTTTTTGTGGGCCCCCAAATGCTGCATAGCTTGGTGGGTGGTAGCTTTTTGCATGTCTGACAGAATCACAACTGTCCCAAGACCATGATGCTATTTATTCCCTCTTGAATTTTCTTCATTAATAGCATTTTCTCATCGGTTTATAGATTAAATTTGGAAATGTTGATAAAAGGTTAATTGATATTCTGGATGCAACCTATTGTCTTGAATCTACATTGCCAATGCCGAAATTCAAATATGATGAATTACCTGCTTAAAAGTGTCCACAATGTAAGTATTTTACAAATATAATCAATAGGGAGGTCTAGACCACTGAGACATTAGGTGATTGATTTGTCCAGGGTCACTTTACTAGTACGTTAGAAGCAATCTTTGAACCCAGGTCTTCGAGACTAACTCTCTATCCACCATCCACTGAAATTACTTTTTCTTTCCTCGGATTTTTTTAAAACTTCTAACCATTCCAACATGCTTCTTGCAAGGAGTCTATACATGTTAATGCTTAGACATTATACTACTACTACAAATATAGTAATAGCTAACATTTATATGGTACTTAAAGGCTAACAAAACACAGCACATGTTATGTCATTTGACCTCATCATTCTCTCCTGTGCTGCTTTATGAAAGAATCCATCAACCAATAAACACTTACTAAATGTTTACTACTAGTACTAAGACAGGTACTAAGCAAAAGCATTAATCATCCCCTGATCTCAAGGAGCTTACATTTTAATGGGAGAGGCAACATACACATATGTACAGAAACATACAAGATACACATTGCATGAATGAAACATAACCTTAGAAGGAAAATTCTAGCCTCTGGAAGGACTAGGGCAGGCCTCCTGAAGAAGGGGAGGAATGCTTGAGTTTCATCTTGAAGAAAGTCAAAGATTCCATGAGGTAAAAGTGAGGAGGAAAGAAAGAGCTGCTTGTGATCCATCAAATAAGCCCTGATGATTTGTATTCATATAAAGGTGAGAAAAATAAGTAATCTAATAAAGACATGATAGAAAAAGGAAGTGGACTGGCCTTGTGCTTTGGTAAGTCTATCAGCCCTAGAAAATGCATCACTCCCAACTCTAGACCTTCATACCTATTCCCATTCTGTTCCCTGAACCTACCATTTTGGAAAGTAAACCCTGTGGAGAGGGGGTTTGTAACATCCACACCACCACTACCATCAAGTGAGGATCAACTGCTTCTCATTTGGCAGGAAATAAAATTTAGCTGAAAGAAAAGTGCTTCCTGAGAGTCAGACTGGAAATAATATGTGCCAGGCAGGTCAAACCATTACTGGTACCTCAACTGCCCCTTCTCATTTGACCCTAGTGGAGATAGCCCAGAACCTGGAGTCTAAGACAAGGAGAACTGCAGCATTCTCCAGATCACCAACCCTTGGCACAGCCCAAGTTCACATCCATTTTGCAGGGAGCAACTTTAGTAGGTATGCCACCTACCATTCACCTCTATCTTGTTTTACTCTAAGCCTGTTTCACCCTGGTCTTGTTTTCTCAACAGCCACAACTAATGAATTCCTAGAAAAGAAAGCTCTAATTACCAAAGTCTTCGAACTTTTTCAATATTAGAAATAAAATTTTATCAATAAAAATAACAATAGCTGGAATTTATATAGTGCCTTAAGGTATGCAAAGCACTTTACAGATATCATATTTTATTCTGATGATCCTGGGTGGTAACTACTATCACTAATCCCATTTTTCAGGTGAAGAAAAAGAAGTTAAGTGATTTGCTTAGGGGTACAAAGCTAATTAGTCTCTAGGATCACATTTGAATTCAGGTCTCTGTGACTACAAGACCACTAGCTATCATTCACTTAAGCATAGCGTGCATTAGATGTGTAAAAGTTTAGACAAATATATACCTGTTAGCCATGGAAGATGTAATGAGGATGTAATAAAGGTTCACTATTCAGATATACCTTTGTATAGATTAAAAAAATATGCCAATGAGTATTTCTTTTAACAAATCCCCTAGATAGGAAATATTTTCATATTGAAGTTTGCTGAGGTTATAAATACATAGATATATAATTATATAAATTAGAATTTCCCCTGTTACGAAGTGCATAATGAAATAACTCAATGTACAATTACTATACCTGGACAATTGCAGGTAAACAGGGATTTCCCTGCACAAATTAGTGAAATGTTAAGATTTCTTTTTGTGAAATTGCAGACTGCCATAACCTTTCTCTAGAGTGACTCTCCTTCCAATTCATGAGGATATTACCATTTAAGCACTTTTCATTCCCCTCCCAGAAAGGCTTAAACCTTTCACCCTCATTCTCCTCTCTTTTATTCTCTGGAATCATTATCAATCAATTCTTGCACCGGTTCTGAACACCTAATTTCTAGTGACTAGACATTTACATGCATAGTTTTGAAATTAAAATTCGTTTTTCTGGACACCATTCCCCTATGTGTGTGATTGCCCCCATTAGAATATAAGCTCCTTGAGGGCAGTGACTATCTTTGCTTTTCCATTTGGGTCCCCAATGCTTAGCATAGCCTCTAGAAAATCTTAAGTATTTAGTAAATGCTTGTGTTTAGCATCACTCGATGGAGCAATAGATAAGATCACTGTGCCCAGAGCCAGGAAGATCCTGGAAGTTCAAATCCTACCTCAGACTCTTGCCAGCTGTTTCACTCTGGGCAAGTCACTTAACTTCTGTTTCAGTTTCTTCAGCTGTAAAATGAGGATAATAACAGCACCTACTCCTCAGGGTTTTTGAGAGAATCAAATGAGATAATATTGGTAAAATGCTCAACACACAGCCTGGCACATAGCAGGCACTTAAACACTTACTTGTTTCTTTCCTTCCTTGTTGACTGACCTGTGCCCTTGTGTTCTATCACTTTCTGGAATGCCTGAGAGAATTCATAGGTTGGATTGAAGAGTCACAGAATCTTAGGCTTAGAAGGGTCCTTCTATATATTTTTTATAATATAAATTTTCTAGTTCAGTCTCATCATTTTACAACTGAGGAAAGTGATGCAGAAAAATTAAGTTGCCTTAAGTCAGTGACAGTGTCAATTATGTCTCCCAAGTCCAGGGTCAAAGTTTTTTTTTTTTTTTCCCATTTTGCTTTTCTGTAGCAATAGTATCATCTCTAAAATAAAGTGAGAGCCTGATGAGATATTCCTCCTTCCTCTCTAGTAAGAGACAGGAGCCTATAGGTGTAGTCTGACATTGTCATCACCTGGTGCAAGCTTTCATCACCTGTGGCAGCAGTTTGCTGTGATCTCCCTGCCTCAAGTCTTTCCCATTCTAATCTATTCTCCACAGTAATCTTCCTAAAGTGTATGTTTGACCATATCAGCATTCCTACTCAATAAACCACAGTGGCTCCAGGATCGAATATAAAATCTTCTGACTTTCAAAGCCCTTCATAATGTCCCATGCTACCCCACTGTCCCCTCCCCCACCTCCATATCTGCAAGCCAGTAACCAGTGTTACTGGTCAGTACCCCTTGGTCTTCCTTAAATAAGATATTCCATCTCTCACTTGGGCCATTTTCACTGGTCATCCTCCATATATGTAATGCTCCCTGACCTCATTTCTGTCTCCTGGATTCCTTTAAGTACCAAAGAAAATTCTACCTTCTATAGGAAATCTTTCTTAATACTCTTAATTCTAGTGCCCTTCCTCTATGGATTATTTCCGTTTTTACCTGTATATAGTTTGACTGTATGAAGCTATCTGCATGTTTTTCCCTTGTTAGAGTGTGAGCAGAGACTTAAAAAAAAACTTTTCTATGTATGTGCAGTGCTAATCATGGTGCCCAACATAGAGGAGATGTTTAATAAGTGTTTATTGACTGAATGGTCAATGTGTCTGTTTGCTATGCTTAAACTTTGCTTTTCTCCTTTAAGGCACTGTTCCTAAAATGTACTATGTACTTAATAAATATTTTATCATTCATCATCCTTCAAGGCAGGGTTCTGTATTTGGGGTTAGGGGAGAGTGGTGGCAGTATAATAAAATGACTGGAAGTAAAAATATTTTTAAAAATTAATAAAACATTTAAAACAAAATAAATTCAGACTTTCTGTTACATATTTATTCCTATAATTTTATTCTACAACTATCCAGCCATAGGCAACAGAATCCAACCCTGGGGAATGATGTGTTCTCTAGACTTCCTAAGGACAGATTTCAAAAGTTCATAGAAAATGTAAGTAGGATACCAGGATCCAAACTTATATTGGGAAAATCAGTCCAAGAAACATTGGAAGCTTCCAAGAATGAAATTCTCATGGCACAACTTTATCTAAGGAAGAAGAAAAAAAAGAACTTTCTAAAGGGACTGGTGTGGCTGTTCTGCAAATTCATGAACTAGATTAAATTTTTTTTCAAGGTCTATAAAGGACACAGGCAAAGGAAGATAAGAGAGGATGAATACAAAAGAGTGGCAGAGTGCTAGGCTCACAACAAGAAGAGGTTGACATGAATCGTGAACACAACAAAAAGCGATATTTTAGCTATGTTTGAGCAAAAAAAAAGCTAGAAGAGAGAGGTCTGCTGCTTATAATAGGTACATAGATGATTCCAGACAATAGAAAGAAAGTAGAACTAACTATTGAACTATAATTTTGTTTCTGTTTTTCCTTGCCAAAGTGAATTGTCTTCTAATTAGGAAAGACACAACAAAATTAGTTAACAGGAAGCGGAAATGAAAGGTAAATGAAAGGAAAGTGAGAGAGCATCTGATTGCCTTCAGTGAGTTCTAGGGACCAGAGCCAGTTATCAGATTTGAAGACAACACAGAGGTGAGGATAACGGTAGTATTAGCTAATAGGACTGGAATATTAAAAAACCAAAGTGAAATTCCACAGAAGACAATACGTTCTTTGTCAGAGAAGATATTTAATGAGAGAACCACACAAGATGCTGTAAAAAAAATTCAGCTCTTCTTAAGCTCTGGGTCATGACCCTATATGGAGTTGCGCTGAAAGGATTGGGAGTGGAAAAAGTTTAAGAAGCCTTGGAGATTATTGGTCAGACATGGGTGGGAAGGATGACTTGAGATTTTTTCCAAATTTGATATTCTGTAATTTGTGATTCAAGACCAGACAAAACTAACTACCTTCTCAGGGCATTTGCTTAACAGTCAAGGAAGTGGGAAAGTTTGAGAGGATCATGTGGAACAAACAGGAAAAGGGAGAATAGAATGATATAAATATCTCTATATTTAACAATGGAAGTTCTAGAGAGCTGAGCTATTCCCCTTGTCCTTTGAAGAAGAAAGTGGAGAGACCTGGGACAGGCTTTGAGATCTCTAGATTGAAGTAGTTGGGCTGTCAATTAGTGTGACTTTACAATTTCCCGGGAACCTCATTACTGAGAAATCTTATTATCCCAAAAGATTGAATCTATCTGGTATTTACATCTATTCACTAGTACCTTCTGTCTTTCTGATTAGACTCTGACCAGAAGGCAGAGCCATGGATTCATTATTTAAAGTGAGGGTTCAGCAGTTTTTGTCTACATTTCACACCAGTTACAATGTTTCGGGACATTTTTGGAACTCTCTATCATGCCCTGTCCCATCTCCTTCCCCCCACCCCAGCCTGGTCCCCTTCCTTTCCCCACCCCTCTACTTTTCAGTTTCCGTGTGTTTTCTTCCCCATTAGATCATAAGCTCCTTGAAGGCAAGGGCTAACTGTTGTCATTTCCATTTGTATCTTCAGTGCTTAGCACAATGTCTGGCACACAGTTGGTTTTTAGTAAAGGTTTGATGGGTGACTCACAGATGGTAATACTCATTCTATAGGCAAATCATTCTTTCTGGAACTTCTGAAGCTTAACAGGACCATTAAGGCCTGTTAAAAAACCTAAGTCACAGAGAAAAACAAACAAACACTACTACATTACATTCACTGAGGTAAAAAAAAAGTAGAGAAGTATAAGAAATTTAATACTTTGTATATTTAATACTTTCTTATATTAATGTATGAAAAGTTTTATTTTGGGGATAAAAGAATTGGAGAAATCTTATGACCAAGAATTATTCATGTCATATTTAAAGTTCATTTATACTTATTCTGAACACATCTTGGTCTACTTATGCAACCTTAGTTTTTATCTATGAAAAAACAGAGATTATTTGTTTACAACAAATTCCAAACACTTTCTTCATTTCATTAAAAAAAAATTTTTTTAGCAGTTTTTATCCTATTCATGAATTTGAATGAAATGAATTGACTGAATCCTTAAGACATAGCCTGAAATTGAAAAGGTGATTTTCCAGAAAATCCCAATCAAGAAAAACTGTCACCAATAATCTTTTTTTTTCTGGTGAATGTGTTTCGATCTGATTTACTTTATCTGATTATTTTTGACCTTCCTTTTCCACTCTACTTCAAGATGCAGACTTGACGAATACTAGAAAATCATCAAATGAATAATATGTCCTAAATCTGTCACTGCACCCACAGATTGCCAAAAAGGAAAGGAAAAAAAAGTAATCTCTAATTGGTTACAAACAGAAGTAAACTCTTTGCATACCCATTAACAGGATCAACAACGATCCCACGAGGATGAGACATTTCTCCCTCTAGGAGAGTCTTCCGACTTTGCGATGCTTTCTGGAGTCTGGCTACACTGATAGTTTTCTTGTGGCCATCATTCGTCCAATAGAGATTATTTCCAATCCAGTCCACAGCTATGCCTTCTACATTATCAAGATCTATTATTAAAAACAAGCAAAAAACAAAATATAACCAAAGTACTTATTACTAACAGCTCAGCTTTGCTTCAGGAAGACATTACTTTGGCTCTCCATAAAGGCAATAAATATTAACATATACAGCATAAAGATGATTTGTGTATTTTCTTCCTATTCTATAAGATATGATGGAGCACCCATCAGTAAGATGGATCTTCTTTTTTTTCATAAAAATCATTTACATGTAATTATGGTGAATATATTCTCTGAAATGAAAATTAGGATACCTGGTTTGACATAGAATATTCATTTTCCAAAACAATGTTAAAAGATCTGGTCCTCTTTCTGAAATTGAAACATGGCTTCTGTGCCAAAAAAACCCCCCAAAAAAACAACCAAATCCCTTTACACCCCTTATTGCTTGGATAGTTGTTTCAATAGGTAGTACTGGTAATATTGCCAACACAAAGTTAGCAATATTTTTGTCCAATATTCTGAAATAAAGTATTTCTAAGTTACACTTCAATTAACGTTAGCTAATGCTTTGCTTCATATTTTTTTTCTTTATTTGGCTAATTTATTTGAATGAGAAACTCTTTCCACATGGCTTCCTTCATTCCAACCTCATTTGAGGCAATGATCAGGACTGCTTGCACCATTGAAAACTAAGGTATTAAAATGCTTAGAAGGAAATAGTGTTTCCCACAGAAAATGATAGGAAGTACAATTAAGGGGGGGAAAAAGAAAAAAAGAGGACACTGAGTCTAGGAACAAAGATTATGATTCAGCACGATATCTACTCATGATGAAATTATATGTGCAGGCTCATGATGGCTATTGCACATCAGATCAATATGAATAATAATAACTTTTATCATAATAATAGTTACCATTCTTTTTATTATTATTCATTCACCTCCAAGGGAAATAGTACATGCTTCCATAGTGGAGAAAAAATACCCTCCCTTTACACTATCCAAAAAGTGAATAAGAGATTCATAGAATGTTTGACAAAGAAGGAATCAGAAATCATCTTGCCCAAAGCCCTCATTTCAAGATATGTTCATATTCTGAATATGAAATTTAAAAAGAAACATGGTTCAGGACTTTCCAAGGAAAGATTAAAGACAAGTCAATATTTAGGATCCCCATCAGGACTATAGATATGCAGTTGCAAGTGACCTCTGCGGCCACTGAGTCCAATTACCTAAATTTACAGCTGAGGAAGCCACAACGCAGAGGTTAAAGGACATGGCCAAGGTTGCCCAGGTAATAAGTTGCAGAGCTAGAATCTGAACTCAGTTCATATAATTCTAAGTTGAGTTGAGTGGAAACACTATTCCACACCATTCAAACAGAATTATAACCTCAAAAAGAAACTTGAAGGTCATCCAGTCCAATTCCCACTGTTTAATGATGAAAAAAAATGAAGACCCAAGAAGCTAAATGCTTTCTCAAAGTCACAACTAATTGACAGGACCGGAGCTACAACCTGACTTTCAGTTCATTATATCAGGCTATATTTGTAGTAACTATCTGGGGCTATAGATTCTCTAGCATGTAATGGATGGCAATAGGCTGCAACAGAGAGGCAAGAAGGAGCATCCCAAAAAGAACAGAAGTAAAAGATGACAGAAAGAGATGACTCTACTTGGTAAGACTGAGAAATAAGTGATGGGTCACCAAAGTGCTCCACCAGTACACTAAGGATGGCAATAGAAATGGAGGAAAGCATTCAATATATGTTGAGTGACTTTTTTCTGTGGCTAACTTTTGAGAGAAAATGGATTAGAATCTCACAATATAAGCAGGTGTGGATGGTTTTCAATCCCCTAATAGATGAGATCAAAAATCCATGTAAGTATTAAATACTAATCTATTTCAAATTATTCATCTACTTGACTGAGTTGGGTGAAGCAGGGGCTACATTTTCCTCCTTAGCCTTTGTGTTTCCCCCAGCACTGAACATAGTGATTTGTAAAATAATTAAATCTCATCCAAACCACATGTAGTCTTAGCCTAAGTAAATATTAAGTAACTATGATGTGCAAGGTGCTGGCACAGTGATTGGGGAGATGAGTCAGAATGAAGTCTGAACCCAGAAGACTGGGTTCGAGTTTCACCTCAGTCAGACACTGGTTAGGTGATTCTGGGCAAATCATGAAACATCTTCGTGTTTCAGGAAACATTTTAAGAGGATAAAGAGCAAAACCACTACCTAACCACATTCAGAGAGGGAATTTCCTCATGGAGAGTTTCTCTGCATCAGTGAAATCACAAGACCAGTTTGAAAAAAACAACCAAAAATTATGCAAGGCAATCTGCCAGGTGTTAGGCATATGAGAGATAAAGGCATCACACAATTAGTATTTCAGGATTGATTCAGCTTATTCTCATTGGTCCTAGAAAGAAGAAATAGGAACAATTAGAAAAATACGTAAGGCACAGACTTAGGTTTAATATAAAACAAGAGCAAGATGTTTCTTATTGAGAAAAGATATCTAAAAATAGAATGGATTATCTCAGAAAGTAGTGAGTACCCCTTCATTAGAGGTCCAAAATTAAAAATTAGATAATCACTTGTTGAGAATCACAGGATCATAAATGTGAAATGGTCCCTGCTCTCAAGGAATTTATAATTTATGATTTATAATTTATGATGTGACTGTGTGTCTGTGTCCATGTGGATGCAATATGATATGTACACAGATTAAGAAAAATATGTGTGTGTGTATATATATATATATATATACATATATATATATATATATATATATATGGAGAGAGAGATTTCTATCGATCTATAGCTCTCTATCTACCAATCTATCTATATCTATATACTGAGAGGAAGGAGTGGGAGATGGTGAGAGGGTAATTTCAAGGGTGGGAGGGAAATAGTACTAATCAGTATCAGGGTGTAGGGAGAGGGAAGGAGTCAAGAAAAGCTCCCTTTAAGAGATACTTCCATTGTGCATTGAAGGAATGTAAGGCTTTTCTTCTAGATGCTGGCAAAAGCTGTACCAAGTGGAAAATCCTAAACAAATATCAGCTATAGTAAGTAACAGAGGATATCAACCTGTTAATTTTTTGCTAAAACCAATAATAAATATCAGCTATTATTATTATTATGGTTCCCAAATAAAAATAAATATCAGCTATTATCATTACGTTTCCTAAATGAGTTGCTGATGAAAATATAGTAAGTCCAAAATTTAAAAGAAGTAAATTATGGTATTCCAGATTAATGGAATATCATAAACTATCTTAACTTTTAGAGCTTAAGGGTACTTTAGAGCATATGAATTATGATCTGGGAGGTACTTAAGACATATTATTTCCAATTTTCATACTCCTGATAACCTGTCCCAGTTATTCTGTGGGGAGAGGGAAACCTTAGCTGCAAAATCAACAAATATTATCATTTATTATATTAAACATATCATAAGTAACTGCATTTTTTCCCTTTTATTGTTTCACTTCCATGTAAGATTTTGGATATTACCCAAGATTATTCCCCCTCCATTAGCCAATTTAAGGAATGTCATAGAACTACCCCTCTCCCTCTCACCTCAGTATCCCTCAGGCCTCTCCACCAATAAGAAACCAGGTATCTTAATCCCTCTAATCCTGTTTTTCTCTCCCTCCAAATTGTATATTAACTTTGTAGAAAGCAATGGTCATTGTCTTTGGCTTTGGAAAGTCTTGGACAGTCTTGTTTCAGCTAGATGCCTTGATAAAGAAATCATTTGTCTGGATAAAAATTGATTTTTTTTAAACTTTATTCTAGCAATTTAAATCACAAACCCTCCTACTACCGGGGGAAAAATATTCTTACTACTACCAATCAATGTGTGCCCTGACTCAGGAGAACTAATATATCTTGTGACCTGATCTAACTGAAAATCTCATTATAGTGAATCAGATATGTTTCCAATCTCACTAAGTTATTTGCTTCATTACCATTCAAAGACAGTAATTTTCCCAGGTTAATTGTGCCTATAGTTAGGGGGAAAAAGTTTAATTTTGCCTTGACTTCACTGGCACTTAATTTAGTGGGTACCTTCTTGTTCAGGTATGATGGAAAGGGATGAGCTGATTGCTATTTTTCATACCATGTATCATATTATATAGCTCTGATATCATCTTTTTATTTTCCTTTCAAAAACCACACAGCATTTGAAGTCTCTCCTGGAACAGAGATTCTCCCTTCCCCATCTTCATTTTTCTGTTTAATAAATTTTCTTTTGAAGACCCAGTTTGACTCCTCCTTCCCTTTTAGATAAATCATATAATATTAAAGAATTTTCATCATGTGCTTTCCATATACATAGACACTTCATATTTATAATTATATCATTAATGAGATTAGGGCCTACTTGCTACAAACCACATTCCCTTTTATTCCTCTCTCCGCATGGAGGATACTTCGGTCACATTTCTTTGCAATCTGTCTGGTTACCATAACATTAAGAATTACAATTTACATTTACCTAGTGCTTTAACAAATCATTTTCTTCATGATAATCCTGTGTAGGAGTGTATTAGCTCCATAAGAAAAAGAAACCAAGGCTCTATAATTTTCCCAATTACACATTACTAATAACAGCACAAAGTCAGAACAAGGATCAACTATAATTTGGAAGAGACATTAGAGATTAGAAGATGAATAAAAAGAAAGATTATAGTGAAATTGTAAAGGATAAGAATTTAAAGAAAGAGAACAGCCCTCATCTTGCCATTAATTTATAGACAGAATTTGTATTTGGGGAAAAAAGTAGAATCTTTCCCTTAAATATCTAATTGGAGACATCATCAGAACAAATTAAACAAAGTGATATATGCCCCATTTCCTCTATTGAAGAGAGAAGAATGAAATGCAGGGGGAATTATAAAAATTTTCTTTCCTTTTCTGGCCAAAGGAGTGTCAGTTTTCTCTCTTGCACATTGAAATATAAAGCCATTGTGCAAACCTGAATCATTTACACATTTATTGTGCATCTACTCTATTCATGTCTGGGTGGTAATAGAAAAAGAACTGACTCCATAATCAGAGGACCTGGAGGGTTTTATGAGTCAATAAACTTAATATGAATCAACACAGTGACATGGCAGCAAAATAAAGCTAATAAAATCTCAGGGAGTATCAAAAAGGTTATAGTGTCCAGTACAAGGTAAACGATAGCCTCACTGCATTCAGTTCTTGTCTGACCACATATGGAGAATTAATTACACGCAGTTCTGACCATCATAGTTCAGAAAGGACATTAAATAAGTGGTAATGTATACAAAGATGGTCAAACAGAATGACTGATGGATCCTAGAAAGAACTGGGGGCATTCAACACGGAGAAGAGAGGGCTTAGAAGAGAACTTGATATAAGAGTCCTTAAGTATTTGAAGGATAGTCACATGGAAAGGACACATGAAAAGAAGTCCAATACAAACTCTTACAAATAAAGAAACTGAGACTAAAAGTCACATAACTCGTATCTCAGGAATGATTCCACTTATTCTTATGAGTCCTAGAAAGGAGAAATAAGAGCAATTTGTGGAAATAGCTGAGGGGCAGATTTAGGTTTAATGCAAAACCATCACAACAAAATCCTTCCTATGATAATATTCAAAAATGAAATGGGCTGTCTTGGGAAGTAGTGGGTAGAGGTCTGAAATGAAAAGTTGGATGACCATTCATTGAGGATACTATAGGACTATAGGAAAGCAGATTTAGAGAAGGGATCTTAAAGGTAAACTAGTCTATCTCCATCAGGATAAAATGACATAACAGATGTAAAACTTTACAAAGCTGTAATTATTAAATAAGTTCTGGCTATTTCTCACCATTGTCATCAGTTTGTGAAGGAGAAAAGTAAGACCAAAAGAAACTGATACATGCTTAAGATGACATAGATAAATAATGTCAGATGGGATTTTAACCCGAATCCTCTTATCATAAATCTAGTAATCTTTCCACTGAATCATATGGTTTAAGGACATTCTCAATCAGGTGCAATCACATGTCCAGTGATGAAATCATAGACCTTTTGAAATATTAAAGTATATATATATATATATATATGTATGTATGTATATATGTATAAAATGCAAAGTGAGGAAAGAAAGCATGAATATGATTATCTAAAGTACTATGAGAAAAATGCATTTCTTCCTTCTATAATCTGGATGTTTAGGTGAAAATGTTCTTTTGGCTTGAGTTATCAGAGTAATTAAATCAATTTTCCACTTCACTTTGCATGCATAAACACACGTTCAAGTAATTTTAGCTTAACATTTTGAAAAATGGACACAATCCTTGAAAAAGTCATGAAACATCCACATCATCACAAGTCTGTCCTGGTAACAAATTACACAGTTCACTAAAGTGAAAAATTCTAGGAAGAACAGAATTGTTATTTCCTAAGAATAACTACATTAAGGAAATGGTGATTGATTGATGTATGTTTAAATCTATCTGAACAAAATCAGAGTTACTGTTGGGATTTTAAAGAAATAAATTAAATGGAAGTTTTTCTTTAAATGAGGTTAATCTAGTTATCATTAATAAAGCATGCAAAATGTCTACAAAGCTAACATTTTCTCAAACCAAAACATCTTTAGAGTTCTTTTTGATCAAAGATATTAAATATTCAGAGAGAAGGGGATTAGACTTTCAATATTCCATAAATATAATCCCCAGTTACTAAAACATATATTCCAACCTTCCTCAAAACAAAACCAAGCCACCAGTTTGAGTTTTATTAATGAATTTATCCTCCTTCTGCTCAAGGGTCATCTTTATGCATAGTGTTTTGCAAAATAATAATTTCATCTATTCATGGGAGATACTCTTGGAAATGAACGTTCCTTTGAAGATCTTGTAGATTTAGCAAAGAAGGTATTTTCTTTCTATTCTGTAGTCCTGTTTTTGTTTTTTGTTTTTTTTTACCATAGATATTATTCTCTTACTAAGGGAATATGCATAAAAGGAATTGTTTCCTTTGACAATCTTAGCTACAGAATGTCATGACACCCTATGCCTGTTTACAGTGTACTATGAAGAATTGTAATGGTCATTCTGAACTCTCTCTCTTGGTCCTTGAAGCTAGGAACCTAGGCTCAGTCCAGATTCTAGAACAAATGGTGACTACAACCAGACAGGTTAAAGGGGGACATGGATTCAGGGCTCACCAATCCAATATTTAGTTAGTCTGCTACTGGTTTTGCTATGTCCTTATTTCTAAATTTTCAATGGAACTGGATCTCTGCAATTCAGTCATTCAGTGACATCATCTGCCTGTATTCTTTAAGGGCAGCTAGATGGCACAATGGATAGAGTACTGGACCTGGAGTCAGGAAGACTCAACTTCCTGACTTTAAATCTGGCTTCACACACTTACTAGCTGTGTGACCCTGGGAAAGTCACAAGTCACTTAGCCCAGTTTGCCCCAGTTTCCTCACATGTAAAATTACTGACAAAGGAAATGGCAAATGACTCCTATAATCTTCACCAAGAAAACCCCAGAAGGGGTCAAGATTTGGACATTACTGAAAAACAACTGAACGACAACACTCTCACTGCCTTGTAACTGTACACCTGTACTACTCTAGTAATTGTGCTACTCTATACTTCACCCTCCAAGTTTCCCTGCTATTTCCTACCCCTGAAAAACAATAAGACCAAGAAAGGAACAAAAAACACCACAAATATGACAGTAGGCTAAGTATTTTCACTTATGTTATCTAGTTAATCCTCACAAAAAAGAACTCTCCCCATTTTATAGATTAGAGAAATAAGGCTACATTAAGAATAAAACCTAAATAGAATCTTTTGCTATGATAAAATCCTGAATAACATTTCTCAGACCTCCCCAGGACCATCTTTCACTCACTCATCAGCAATCTCTAAGGAGTGCATAATTTAGACCTCCACATATTAATTGCCATGTTCCTATGTGCTATCTTGCATTAAAGTGCAATTACCCAACCCTTTCATTTACATTTCTATGTCTCAAAGTCATATAGTTTTCGTATATCAGAAATGTTAAGATATTTTCATGAACCTTGGACTTTATTAGTCTGTATGTGGGTTCTGGGATTAAGAGAATTGAGTTAATGTTTCCCAAGTATTCTTCCAACTGGTCAACAAACTGATCCTACCGACTAGGTTATATAGTAGACAGAGATCTGGGCTCAGATTCAAGGAGACTGAGTTCAAATATGGCCTCAGACACTTACTAGTTGCATGGTCCCAGGCAAGTCATTTTGCCTCAGTGTCCACAACTGTAAAATGAGGTTGGAACAGCACACACCTTGAAAGGCCATTGTGAGGGTTAAATGAGATTTCTGTAAAACCTTTAGCAGAGTGCCTGGCACAAAGTAGGCACTACATCAATGCTTATCTTCCTCTTCTCTTCTAGTTGGTAAAAAGCAATGACCCTTTCAATGAAGAACACAGACACTTCTTTCAGCCAGAATTATTTCCCCTTTTGTGAAAAGTAATATTCCCAAGATTCATACGGTCAACCTTTGGGGCTCATTCATCAATAGATGCAATGGAAGAAGAAAGAATGACTAACTTCTCATATGAAAGGTGCTGACAATTTCAATTCCATTGTCATAAATAGTACCACTAAACTAGTCAACTGTTACACAGTTAAAAGTGTAAATGAGTCTATAACAGTGATTCTCAAAATGTGGTACAGGTACCTCAAAGGGTCCCTCAGATACTTTCAGGGTATCTATGAGGGAAAAATTATTTTTATGATGAGACTAAAATGTTTTCATTTCTAATATGGTATATGAACAGATAAACTACTTAAAAACTCTTGGGGGGGGTATCCTCAATAATTTTTAAAAGTGTAAAGGGGTCATGAGTTTCACCACCTTTGTTGGTTTCTGCTTTTGTTAATGAGTAATTCCACCAATTGCTGTATTTACTATTTCCACAATCCATGATTTAGATGACTTGCTTTGCTAAACCACATCAAGGAATGAGCAGCTAAGTCACTGGACATGTTTAAAGAAGAAAAATACTGTTTCATGGCTTCCTCATTTGCCCTGGGCTTCCAAGGTATGTATAGACCAGTACTTCTCCTCTGGAGACACCTTGTGGAGATCAGATTGTGGAAAGAAGTGGTAAGCTGAAGTCTGGATGAATCACTGCTGGTTTTCTCCTCACATCCCTTCAACATTGTTGTCTATGCCATTTCTCCACTTTGTGTCTCGCCCAGTCAGGCAACAAGGGACTTCTGGTGTACAATATTAATCTAATATTATATTAGCGGCAGGTAAGAATTTATAAGGTATCCTTTTAGCAGTGACTACACATCTGTGAATTACAGACCCCTGGACAATCATAGAATTTTGTTTTGGCTAATATCTACAAATTATCTCACATTTTTCTTTGATCTTTAGGTCTAGCAAAATTTTCAGCATAACTTAGGATATAAATATACAAATATACCTTTAGGCTTATTGCATATTACCCTCCTTCAAGTCCATTATGTTCCAGTCAAATTGACCCACTTACATCATTCTCTTTAAAATCTTTTGATTTTACTATAATATATTAATTTTGTTTTTCCTAATAACATGTAAAACAATTTTAACATTAATCTTAAAAAAATTTTGAGTTACAAATTCTCTCCCTTCCTCCTTGTGAATTCATGCAAAACATATTTCCATATTAGTCATGTTGTGAAAGAAGACACACACACACACATAAACCAATCAAAAATATAAATAAAGTGAAAAATTGCACGCTTCAATCTGCCTTCAGACTCCATCAGTCTGTTCCCTGGAGGTGGTTAGCATTTCCCGTCATGGAACTGTCTTGGATCACTGTATTGCTGAGAAGAGCTAAGTCATTCATAGTTGATCTTGGTATAATATTGCTTTTACTATGTACGATATCCACCTGGTTCTATCTACTTTTCTCTGCTCTCATTACTCATGTAAACCTTTCCAAGTTTTCCTGAAATCATTCTGCTCATTGCTTCTTATAGCACCATAGTACTCTATCACAACTGTATGCCATAACTTGTTTGACTATTCCCCAAATGATGGACAACCTCTCAATTTCTAATTCTTTGCCACCACAAAAAGAATACTGTAACTATTTTTGTACAAATAGATCCACCCCCCACCTTTTTTTCATTGTTTTAGGATACAGACCTAGTACTTGTAATGCTACATCAAAGGGCATACCCAGTTTTATAGCACTTAGAGCATAGTTCCAAATTGCTCTCCAGAATGGCTGGATCGGGCCATATACAACATCCTATCTCCCATCTTCCTGTCTTTGCTTAGGGTGTTATATAGTCTTGGTATGCTTTGTCTCTCTACCTCTCCTTCATAAAGTCTCTAGTTCCTTTGAAAACTCAGGTAGACTGCCACCTCTTATGGAAAGTCTATCTTTATTTCTTTAGTTGTTAACACCTTCTCTTTAGTTATTATTTTGCATTTAATTTTTGAAGTACACGTCGGTTTTTCTCAATAGAATATAAGGTTTCTGAAAGAGAGCCATTTTGTTGTGTTTTATTTTTATTTTGTATTTCCAGTGCCTAGAACTGTGCTTTGTGTTATAGCATACGCAGGTGCACAGTGTTAAAGTAAATAAAATAAATAGTATGTTTACACACATTACTGCTTTGCAGATATCCATAAACAAATTCTGTTCTGAAGGATAAAATATAAATTCATTTAAAAATCATTTCTGAATTCAGAGAGCCTTGTGTTATCATACATTTTTGTCATTCATTGACTGTTAACACCACAACTATTCCTATTGTGGGGAGGGGTTGTGATAGAGATCCTCATATTTGAAAAGGTTAGGAACTGCTACTTATGTGTTCTTACAATAGCCAATTTCCTTTGCTTACAAGGGGAAAACAGGGTTCAATTTAGTTCAAGTACTTGAAGGCAAAATATCATGTCTAATCCTGGATTTTCTACTGAATAATGTGGAGTAGGTAATAATTTATTTTAAAATAAGTTGGGACTTATTAGTATTAAATTACTTAATCTCTTTTATACAAGATGAAAAAGAAATCCTATTAGCAGTCACTCGAGCAATTTAATCTCGCTGAAAGTAGCTTTTTAAGTTCCTCTGCTGTGGATGTTTCATATATTTGTAATCAGTCATTTTAACATTCAAACAGGGGCATCAGTTTTCCCTGAACTTAAAGAGAGTAAGGTTGTGCACAATTTGCTTAAGTAACATTCAGTGAGAAATGTTTCATGATTTGTATATTGCACACACAAAATTCTAAGTTTCTAGGTACAGGAACACTGCATAGAATATTAGAACTTATCAGTGTGTTTGTTAGCTTTGCCAAATGTTTTTCTTTCTCTTTTTAAATTTTTTCATTATGATAGAGGGCATTAGAAAATATAACTGCCTTTTTTAAAGTTAGTATATTCAGTAGGTGGTGCTGTGAGTAAGGGTTCAGTAATATAAATAAGAAAGTGATGCCTTTGGGAATATTGTGGATTTGTTCCAGAGTGTGTTCACTCTTCTCAGGCTACACAGTCAGTGTGCAATCACTGATCCTAAGAAATAACAATAACCAGCAGCATTAGTCAATTTTGACTTCTGCCACCAGAAGTTTGTTTCTTTTGTTTTGTTTTTTTCATTTCTTTCTTTATTTTTCTTCTAATTAACAGAGGCCGCTCATTTAGGTGGAGCCATTCCTGTAACACCCAGACTCTCGTCTCTTAACTCATATCACAAAATCCCTGAAGAGGCTTGTTTTAACACATAAAGTAGACAGTTTGTCACGAGGAAGAACACAATAAAATGATCATTCTAAACCTCTCTTATTTTGGACAGTGTCTCTTTTAATATAGACTATAATTGTATTAACTTTATTTGACTGACATGTTACACTGATGACTCATGTAGAGCATATAGTCTATTAAAAGACCTATAGGGGGTGGAGCCAAGATGGCAGAGTAGAAAGAAAGCCCTACTCTACCTGTAAAAAATGACTCTAAACAAATTATAGAGCATCAGAAGTCATAAAATGACAGAGTGAAAGAGATTTCCAGCCCAAGACATCCTGGAAGGGCAACAGGAAAGGTCTATCACACTGGAACAGGCTTCAGGGTGTGGAATCATGGGTAGTAGTTGTGGGTCCCAGATTTCTCAACCCACAAACACCAAAGACAGATTCAAAAGTCAGGGAGAAAACATTTTCACCTGGGTGAGAGGGGTGTCCCATCTGACTCCAGGCTCACTGCTTCAGCAGCATCCACATTTGGAGCCCTTCACCTAAAGACCATGGGAGAATCGAACGACCAATCTGAGTCTCAGCCCTCAGCGGCAGTCCTGGGGTGAAAAGGAGCACTGGATTTGTGGAGCTGGTGGAGGCTTTGGAGATGGAATCCTACTCACAGATCCTGGGCACAAAATGCTCATGGTTTCTCCCAGACCAGAGTGCAGGACAGCAAAGGAGTAAACTCCTCTCCCTTGATTGTGTCACCTTGAAGGAACTGAGAACTTACAGATCCCTAGAATATACCCTCAGTTTGACAAAGGGCTCAAAAGTCAAGTAACTGGCTGGGAAAATGCCCCAAAAAGGGAAACATAAGACTATAGAAGATTACTTTCTTGGTGCAAAGATATTTTCCTCCATCCTTTAAAATGAGGAAAAACAAAGCATACCATCAGAGGAAGACATAAAAGTCAAGATTTCTATATGCAAAACCTCCAAAAAAATATGCAGTCATCTCAGACCATGGAAGAGCTCAAAAAGGATTTTGAAAATCAAGTAAGAGAGGTGAAGGAAAAATTGGGGAGAGAAATGAAAGTGATGCAAGAAAATCATGAAAAGTGAATCAACAACTTGCTAAAGAAGACACAAGAAAATGCTGAAGAAAATGATAGCTTTAAAAATAGACTAACTCAAATGGGAAAAGAGGTCCAAAAAGCAAATGAGGAGAAGAATGCTTTAAAAAGCAGAATGGGCCAAATGGAAAAGGAGGTTCAAAAGGTCACTGAAGAAAATGGTTCTTTAAAAATTAGAATGGAGCAGGTGGAAGCTAATGACTTTATGGGAAACAAAGAAATCATAAAACAAAACCAAAAGAATGAAAATATAGAAGACAATATGAAATATCTCACTGGAAAATAGATCCAGGAGAGATAGTTTAAAAATTATTAGTCTACCTGAAAACCATGATCAAAAAAAAGAGCCTAGACATCATCTTGCAAGAAATTATCAAGGAAACCTCCCCTGGTATTCTAGAACCAGAGGGTAAAATAGAAATGGAAAGAATTCACCAATCAACCCCTGAAATAGATGCAAAAAGGAAAACTCCTAGGAATATTGTAGCCAAATTCCAGAGTTCCCAAGTCAAGGAGAAAATATTACAATCAGCCAGAAAGAAATAATTTGAGTACTGTGGAAATAAAATCAGGATAACACAGGATTTAGCAGCTTCTACACCAAGGGACTGAAGGGCTTGGAATTTGACATTCCAGAGGTCAAAGGAGAAAGAATTAAAAGCAAGAATTAGCTACCAAGCAAAACTGAGTATAATAGTTTGGGGGGAAAATGAAATTTCAATGAAATAGAGGACTTCCAAGCATTCTTGTTGAAAAGACCAGAGCTAAATAGAAAATTTGACTTTCAAATATAAGAATCAAAAGAAACTTGGAAAGGTAAACAGGAAAGGGAAACCTTAAGGAACTCATAAAGTTGAACTGTTTACATTCCTACAAGGAAAGATGTTATTTGTAACTCATGAGACGATTTTCAGTATTAGGGTAGTCAGAGGGAATATATATCTATATATGTGTGTGTGTGTGTGTGTGTGTGTAATATATATATATATATATTATATATACACACATATATGTAGGTGTATATGTGTATGTGTATATATGTAGTATATATGTGTACATATATGTGTATACATATACATACTATATATATGTATTTAGACAGAAAGCACAGGGTGAGCTGAATATGAAGGGAGAGTATCTAAAAAAATAAAATTTACTGTTGAAAGGAATGAGCTAGGAGTAAGGGAAAGGGAGAATGTAGCAAATCATTTCACATACAAGAGGAGAAAAAGAGCTTCTAAAATGGAGGGGAAGAAAGGAAATAATAACCTTACTCTCATGGGATTTCACTTAAGGAGAGATTAACACACATTCATTTGGATATGGAAATCTATTTTACCCTGCAGGAAGGCAAGGGGAAAAGGGATAGGAGAAGGAAGATAATAGAAGGGACAGCAAGTTGGGGAAAGGGATAACATTATTGTGGGAGGACAGGTCAAGGGAGAGAATGGAATAAATGGACGGCAGGATAGGACAGAGGGAAATGTGGTTAGTCTTTTACAACATAAATATTATAGAAGTGCTTTGCATTGTTACACATGTATGACCTACATTGAACTGATTGTTTTCTCAATGAGGGTGGGTGGGGAGGGAAGGACAGAATGTGGAACTCAAATCTTTAAGAATAAATGTAAATAGATAAATTTAATAAGATAAATAAATAGAAATCTATTTTGCCCTACACACAACAGAGGGGAAGGGGCATAGAAGAAGTGTAGGTAATAGAAGGGAGGACACACTGGAGGAAGGGGTGGATGGGGTGCATGTTGTCCTGGGGTGGAGGGTGGGAGAGATGGGGAGAAACTTTTGATCACAAATTCTTGTGAAAGTGAATGTTAATAACTCAAAAATTAATAAATTATATATTTTAAAAACTGTAGAATAGCAATACTTCCCCTATCTTGTCCTTGAGAATATAAGTTTTAGCCCAAGTCTAAGATTTTATATATATCCCTGCTAAGTTTCACTTAAGGTTTGACTCTACAACCTAGGCTATTTTTAAATTCAGAATCTTGTCTTCCAATATAGTATCTTCTCCCTCCAGCATCGTATCACATGTAAATAAGTTCTGAGAATACTCTTGATTTTCCAGCTGCTTGTTTTGACTCCACTGAAGCCCTACTTTTCAGCTTAATTTTGTGTATTTTTTTTTACCTATTAGACTATAAGCTTCTGGAATGCAGGGTCAGTCTCTCTTTTTTCTTATTTAGCTCCCTAGTGCTCTTAGCACATAATAAACACTTGTTCAATCCTTTCAGTCATAGCTGACTTTTTGAGACCTTATTTTGTGGTTTTCTTGGAAAAGATACTGGAGTGATTTGCCATTTCTTTCTCCAGCAAACTTTACAGATGAGGAACCGAAGCAAAGAGGGTTACTTGCCCAGGGTCACACTACTAGTAATTGCTGAGCCTAGGTTTGAAGTCATAAAAATGAGTCTTTCTGATTCAAAGGCCTATACTCTATCCACTGCTCCACCTCAATGCCCAATAAGTGCTTACTAAGCATTTATTGATTATAATTTTACTTAGTATGCCAGAAAGATATTATTTTTGTAATAGACAGAAGTGTGAAATAGAAAAGGGACTGAAATACCTCAGAGTACTTCATAAGAGTCCCACATCTAAGTTGACACTGAACTTTTAATGGCTACTCTTTGGTTCTAGCCATTTAACTGGTTCTTGTATTTATCTAATGTTCTTACTATCTAATCCAAAGATGTTAAATTTGTACCAAACATCTGGAAAACTTCTGAGTGTGGCCCACCAGATTAAAATGTAATTGGAATATGTTTAAAAAATGAATGTAAGCACTATATAATATAGATAATGTTAATTTGCGGTTTTCTAAGTAAAAATACAACAGCAAGGATCATTTGGATTTGAGTTTGACACAACTGATTTCCCCATCTTTTTCCCAAGAATAGATTGGGAGACTTTCTCAGAGGTTTTGCTAATGTATTGTTTTACTTGATGTAGAACAGTCTAATAACCCTGTCAAAGAAAGGAATGAGGTTAGTTTGTTATGAATTCTACTAAAAGAAATCATGTTGACTCTTTGTTATCAATAATTCCTTTCAGAGTTATTCATATACTATAATTTTGAATTTTTTCAGGAATTGATGTCATTTACTGAGCCAGAGTTTGAAGATTTCATTATCTTTTTTCTTAAAAATAGGCCACTTGCTGTTGTTAAATCCTGTTATACTTTCCTCTTTCTTTATCATCTTTCAAAGATGACAATAATTTATTAATCTATATCTACAAGTCCTTATTATAAAGAAGGATTCAATTAATTGAGAGTAAATGTCACCGTGTTCTCTTGATAATTCCTTATTTATCTTGGGTGCCATCTTCTTATTGGCCATTTCTGTTCTGTCTTTTTCAAGTCAAAGATTAGTCTTCGTGGTAGAGAATGAAGAAAACCTAAAATTGAGGTCTATCCTCTTTCCAGCAGTTATTATCATATCATTTATCTCTAACTGTAGTCTTACCTTTGCATCCTTCACTTTCCTTCAATGCATCTTTTTTTTTAAAAATGACTACACTTTTTGTTGTTGCCAGCTTTCCTCACTACACTCACTTTATATTTTAGCACTACTAATACATACTATAATTATGGTACTATACTGTATTTATATATATAACCATTTACCTGTCTTTTCATACATATATGCACATGAATGTGTGTGTAATTTTTGGTGCATATATATATATATATATATACACACAGACATATATATGTATAGTATGTATGAGTGTATATCTATTTGTAACTTGGCTGGTGAAATTCTGGTTATCAACATCAATTCTTTTAAACAAATTCCTTTTTTCTGTCTCCTAATTTGATGTTATTTCTTTTTAAATTTTCATTGAAAACTTCATGTACCATCCTAAGTTGACTTCCCATGGAGAATTTTATAACATAGTACACTCCATCTATTTTCTCTTAATACATTGATATGTCTCCTAAAAATTAGGGTGCATGTCAGACTATGCCTGTTATTCTTTTCCTGCATTTAAGATGGACTAATCATTTTCCTCTAACTTTTTCATTATTTTCATCTCAGTTAATTTTTTCCTAGTTGTTGAGAATCAAATCCAGAACAGTATTTTCCTTTTTCTCTCTACGTTTTCCATGATGGAATTTACATGATGATATTATCAACTCTTCTGCTTTTGGCAGACAGAAAGATCCCACAAATGTCCAGATAATTAAAGTTGTATACCGTATACTTCTATTTTCTCACACCTCTGTGTCAGGCACTTGTGGTTTTCAGAAGTACTCTCCTATTTCCTCTCTTCATCCAGGCAGTCTATTGTACACGCTGAGAATAAATCACTTCTTTGTCTTTGTTCATCTTCATGAAAATGCTTTCTACCATGTTTCCTTTATTTGGTTCTGGGTTTTCTTTACCTGTATGTATAATTTGAATATACAGTCCTGTTCCACTTCACTACCTTTAACCTGTTTCCTATTTTTAAAAAGTCTGTATCTTACAGGGTCAAATTCTAGTTGCAATGATCATATTAACAAGTCTTTTTGATCTGATCCAGTCAAATGTGCTTCTTTTCTTTGAGATATCCAATTTATCCTGATTGTTAGATGTACTTTATACATTTATGTGCAGAAATGTGAGTCTATGGACACATCTGTCTTAGATTTTGTCACGGGTGAACCTCTGAGGGTCTGTGCTGCTATTCACCTTTGTACATTGTAGCTATTTTATGCAATAGTAGCAGAATGAATTTACCCATGCAGTTTTTCCCATATCATCACATATCATTACAGTTTATATACAAGAGAACACCTTGGTGACATTAAAGTCATTCACTCTAGATGAATTAAATCCTCATTTATAAAAAGGACTGGTAGATATAGATTGATAAATTATCATCATCTTTGAAAGATCATGAAGAAAGAAAAAAGTACCATAGGATTTAACAACAGCAAGTGACCTATTTTTAAAGAAAAAAGAGAATGAAATCTTTAATGTAACAAATACATTCCTACCTGTCTTTGTTGGAAGATCTCCATCTCTGGCCAGTTACTTGTTATTCCTATATTTTAATGCCATGATCCCAAAATATCAATTCCATTCTTAGACATCATATTCTTACCCATTTGCTTCTCAGATCAGTCATGCCTTTTAACCCTTGCCTTCAAAGAGAAGCAGCAACGATAATAAAAGCTGTGTCCTTATAGTCTTCAGTCTCTTGCCCAAAATGTAATCCTTAGAAATATTTTCTATGTTAATTTTAGAAGCATCATCTTTACTCACATGAAATAGATGACAGTTTTCTAGTTTAATATTTTTCATCAAGTGCTTTTGAGATGTTGAAAACATCCTCCAACAAATGCAGAGTAAAATAAGCAGAGCCAAGAAAGTAATCTATGTACTAACTAAAACAATGTAAATGGAAAGAATGATACACCCCAAATCAGAAGTAAATATAAAAAAATTACAAAAATCAAGTCATGTTCAAATGAAGATAAATGAGAGGACACCCACACTCTAACACTTCGTGGAGGTTAGAAGTCCATAGGTATTTCACTTTGCATATGTTTTCAGACTTTTCCAAATCTATTGATAAGTTGTGCTGAGTTTCTTTTTCCTTTCCAATATGCAAACACACACACAGACACACACACACACACACACACACCAAGTCTCTGGTAGAAGCAGAAGTAGTGATTCTCAGGATAACTATGCTGATGTAAAAAACAGCAAATATCAATAAAACTTATTAAAAATAAAAGAAAGGCATATCAATAAAAAGCCTTTAAAATATTATTAAACTGTGAGTTTTCACACATGGTTATAATAATGTCGTCACATGAAGAAATTTGATCCTGATTTCCATCAAGGAAATAGTAGAATGAAAAAATCATATGCTGAAAGCTTCAGGAAGGCTTGATTTCTGTACTATACTGTTTTGACAGCATGGAAGGCAGAGGGGCCACAGTTGAAACAGTTAAAGGTAGTAGGAGGGTGGTGATATCTGAGATGATGATGATGATGATGATGATGATGATGGTGATGATGATGGTGATGATGATGATGATGGTGATGGTGATGGTGATGATGATGATGGTGATGATGATGATGGTGATGATGATGATGATGGTGATGGTGATGGTGACATGTTTTATAAGAAGTCTAGAATAAGTATGAGTTTCACATCTTTGGCAGCCTATATCAAGGAAACTACAGTTAATCTCTCTAAGGTACAGTCCACATATTAAACCATTCTACACAAGACCAATTCAATACAAAGACTAAAATGAAGAACTTATGTGACATACCATAATGGAAGGGAAAACTCTGAAACGTTGCCTGCATGTACTTAGAATCTTGACCTTTTTTTGTTCAGTCAATGAGTTTATCTCAAGACAATTGAATCATAAGAGAATTAAATAAGTATAATAGTGAAAAGCCGTCCCAGGAGGTCATTGTAGGCATAATTACAGCTGATCACCAAATATGACTTTTTAAACAAGAAAAAAGACATCAGTAATGGTGGTTTGATTACTCCTCCTACTTAATCTCATCTATAGAATTCTTTAATAAAGACAACTAAAGTAAAAGGATATGAAAAGGACTTGTGCACAAAAGGAAACTTTTTAAGTAAGCAATCATTCATTCAATTGTTCTTAGCACTGTTTAATTTTCTGTGTATTTTTAAAGTAAAGACAGTCAAGTTAAAGAAGGTTTTGCTCTAAGCTAGCACAAAAGCTACCTTTTTTTTTTGGAAACTTAGCAGGTTCTTTTTATTTTCCATGAGACATGTTAAACTTAAAAGCTTTCATGAGTAACTTTCCTGCGACTGTTACATTTAAGAATAAAATCCTCATGAACAAAAGGTATGACAGAGACCTTGCCATGAAGAATTGTGGCATTACCAGAATGCCATCTGTGGGTGACTTACAGTCTCTAGGAGAAGCCTATTTCTCAGATTTATTTAGTCCATTTTGCTTTCGGCTGAATCTGGTTTTAACTGTTCTCAACTGAAAAGAGGAATGGTGAAGTGGTTGGATGGAGATATTTGCAAAATTTCAAGAGGATACTAATATCAAATTGGGGTGATATGAACAATCTAACTAGATTTTTAAAGAATCTCTGCAATATATAATTGGTTGGGAAAAAACATTCTCACATAACATCTAATTTATTTCAATTCCATATATGTTAAACACTAAAAAACAAAAACAAAAAAAAGAAATTTTATAGGCCAGATAAAGTAGTTTTGATTGTAAATTATTTATTATAAAATTATCTTTCTGTAATATGTAGCTATAGAAAGGCTTAGACTAAAAGATCCTTAAAAGGGAACATATAAGTATTTGTGTAAAAAATATACATATATCTATATCAGCATGTGTATATTGTATGTAGATATAGACTATATGTATGTGTATAATGAATATACATATATTAACAATGTCAATATCGATATTGATATGCAACAATTCTTGCAATGCTTACAATCTTCATACTGGCTAAACAGACATCCTATAACATTCTAGGTGCTGTTGACCTTGTATTTTACCTGGGACAGACTCCCCAGTATGTCTGGATGCCCTTGAGGCTTAACAGAATACGTATTGAACCCATTCACACCCACACATGGATGCAAAATGAAAATGAATCTGTCTAGTACAAATTTTGGTTGTATGGTGTGAAAGGGAAATTTCAAATCCCCGTAAATATAAGCAATAAACCCTAATGAATATAAATTAAAATATGTTCTTTGCTCTGATATCTGTATCAGTTGAGATTGCTTCTTTGGTACATGATCAGTCAATTAATGCTGCACAATGATTTGAGTAATTTCTAGACATCTTCATTGTATCAATCAAAAGTAAAAACTAAAGGCAAACACCCTAGTTAATTAAGATGGAAGGAGTCAAATTATTGGCGTCACTAGATGAAATCAGATGACAAAAATATTGGTTGAAAGAATTAGCAATAATTTTTTTTAGAAAGTAAGAGCATTTCAACAATTGCTACAAGAAGTAAGCTTTAAGAATATATTGAGAAGCCAGAAAATGGCACTAGTGACCAAAGGGCACAGTGGAGTGGAGGAAGAGAGTGAAGTCAGGAAGGATGTCACATTCTACTCCCCAACCCATCCCAATCGACCATGTCATCAGAGACACTATAACAATAATGAATCCTATGAGAGGACAATCTAAGCAAGATAAAGAAAGGCAGCTTTGGGATCCTGATTGTCTTCAAGGTGGAAAGAAATATAGCTTCAGGACTTCAAAAGAGCCCCAAACATTGGGGCCCAGAATTGGACACACCAAATAAGAACCTCTTGAGTATTGCACAAAGTAAGAAAAAGACTTCCAGAAACCAGGAGCTGTGAATTATCTTCTTACTATATGTTATCTCTAAGCTTGAGCCCACTGTCCCTTTATCAGCGTACATACTTACATGAGAATCTTCCAGTTCTGGGGAAGTTTTGTTTCATATAATCCTTTATGATTATGCCTCTTATAATACTTACTCTAAATGAAATCTAACTAATACTAGCTGTGTAACTGAAAACCAATGGGGAACATATTGGATGGAGACTCAGCAAATAGTACTAGAAAACCATCCCAACCTCTAAATGTTACCATTAAACTCCTTAGGGGAGAAGAATTAGTCAGGTACTCTCTGAGTATTAAGCCTGCTAGTGTTAATGGGCCTTAGGAAAGTAACTGGATACCATATAATGGTATGCCCATTATAACATCCTCACCATTAAGCAATACCCAGGTGATTGCTCTTTTGTGTAGAGTCTGCACAAATTATTACTCAAAAGAAAGATTAAAGTGCCAGTCTTGGAATTAGAGAATCACTGATTATCTATAGAGGCATTTTAAACTGACAAGAGTATAAAACACATGAGTATTTAAAATATATCCATTATAATAATCACACACATGTAACCATCCTATTACTTTTTAGTACAGGTATAAATTGTTGAAGAATTACAACATTGGTGTGTGGTGGTGGTGAATATAGATGTTTAACATAGTTGGTAGTTATTGATAACTCTCATATTTTCCAACTCAAGCCTTTGTATTTGAAAACTGGTAGTCACAGACATAACCATATTTTGAATCTTATTCTTTCCCTGATTCCTTAGAGTAGTGGTTTTATATGAAAGAGTCAGGAGGGAGACATGCAAATTTTAACAAAAAAAAAGGTTGAAATGGGAATGAGGGTGAGCTTAGTAGTGGCAACAATATATTCTGACATATGCCCTCCCTCTCACATATGGGCTATGAGGTTATTGTACAGTGCATTACTTTTTCAATACAAACAGGTACAGAAAAACTCCAAGAGAGTACAAGGGGCTGGGATAATAACAGAATCAACATAATGCCAGAAGTATTTGGAAAAATGAGCTTAATTGCCTCAATTCCAGTTCATATTGTTAATGTGTTTTGATGTATTTTTGTATGATGAGAAAATCTTCCCCATCCATTAGTATGCCCATGTGACCTGCTTGAGTCACATGGGAGCCTGTGTCACATGAGTCTGTAGTGGAAGGAGCCTTGCTGAATGGGTGGAACCAGAAGAGGCAGAGCTGAAGCAGAGCTGAGACGAAGTTGGTCAAACTAGTCAGAGCTGGGAAGCACAGAGGAAGCAGACAGCTGACTGTGAGTGAGAGAAGGGCATTTTGCTCAGGGGACCCTGATAATGTGTATAGATTTCTTGGTTACTACGAAGGATTTGGCTCTCTGGTGTCTGAATAAAGGTTTTAGCTCTGTCTTCCATATAGAGCGTCTGTTGTATTTTGTGATTCAGAACTGTTCTGGCATAGTCATGGCCACCCCAGGTGACATGAATGTCATGTTGGTGCTACACAGTCCTAATTTTAACAGTGATTATCTATGTGATCTTGGGCAAGTCTTCTAAAGTTTCAAGGTCTCAATTTCCTCATTTGTAAATTGAGATTGGACTAGATGATCTACAAGGTACCTTCTAGTTCTTACACTTTATTCATTCATTTAAACGGTTTTTTTTTCCTTATTCACTCTACACTTCTAATCAGTTACCACGTCTTATTATTTCTACAACCAAAATATCTCTGAGGTCTGGCCCTTTGTCTCCATGACCAACATAGCCTCTGGAATTCAGGTCCTAAGCAATTCTTACGTAAGACTTTATTATTACCAACCTTCCTGCCTCTAGCCTATATTCTCTCCAATTTATCCTTCATACTGTTACCTCAAAAATCTCCATACAGCACCAAAATCATGCCTCTCCTACTTAAAAACTTTCCAAAGTTCCCCATTGTCAAATAAGTGAAGTTCAAATGCCTAACTTGATGTTCAAGGCCCTCCATAATCAAGGTCCAAAAGCCTATTCTAGGTTTATTTTGTCCTCATCCTACCATCTTCTCTCAACTTTTCCTTAAATAATCCTTCATGTTTGAAGTCCCTCTCTTTCTTAAAGAACCAACTCAGAGGTCAGCTCATCCCTGACTCAGCCAATCAACGATGAATAAATAAATAGACAAATAAATGAAGGAGCTTTTCTAAAACACCTACTATATTAAATATATATTTATATATGTATATAAATATATAAATATTATATTAAATTAAATTAACTATGTTAGGTATTGGAGGTTCAAAGACAAGTTTTTAACTCCCTTATTCAAATTTCTTTTGTTTTCCTTGATAGAATAAAAGCTTTTGAGGGCAATGACTATTTGTATTGGTAACCCTAAAGTCCAGCATAGTGCCTGATATGGAAGCACTTTATAAATGCTTATATTCTATCAGTGATAAAAGGAACCCACACAAGCAAAGAGTAATTATATATAAAATGCTGTTGTTCAGTCACTTTCAGTCATATTCCACTCTTTGTGACCCCATTTAGAGTTTTCTTGGCAAAGCTACAGGAGTAGTTTGCTGTTTCCTTCTCCAGCTCATTTTATAGATAAGGAAACTGAGTAAACAGAATTCAGTGACTTGTCCAGAAGCATAGAGCTATCAAGTGTCTGAGGCCAGATTTGAACTCAGGAAGATGAGTTTTCCTGAATCCAGGCCTGTAGCTCTAGCTGCCATACACAAGATATGGAAACACATACAGGTCTATGCCTTTGGACTGGTTGTCATTCACAACTGTGACGTCCACTCCTTTGGCCTATGCTTCTCAGTTTCTATGGTTTCTTTCAAGATTCAGTTCAAATCCTGACTTCTGCACAGGCACTTCATGATCCCATAACTGTTAGTGCTTTCTCCTTTAAGGTTACTTTTATTTACTTCACAGATATCTTTTATGAACCTAATTATTTAAATCTTATGTTCCCCTAAGACAGGATGTTCCTTGTGGCAGGGACAGTTTTTTGCCTTTTTTGTAACCCCAACATTTAGTACAATGCCTGGTCCATAATAAATGTTTCATAAACACTTGTTGACTTATTCACTGTAAGGCAGGCTGGAGTTAGTTCATGAATGTCAAATACAGACATTTGTATTCTATCCCAGAGACGACAGAGAACCAGTGGATCTTTGTAATTAGGACAGTCTTGGCTGGACAGCGTCCATCTCATCCCTGCCCCAACTAGAAACACCATAGATTAAAGTGATGTCTCATGGAATCTTGCCTGGATTTTCACTGTTCCTGGCACTTTTATCATATGTGACATTTTATTTATGCATATCATATTTATCCCATTTTTCTCATCCACATAGAAACTTCCATAGTATCACCTCTGATGTTGGGGACTGTATCACTTTTCCCAACTTTTATTTCAATGCAATAAAGTTAATAAGCACTTTCTTCATAAAGGGTACTGTTCTAGGTCCTCAGAGAGAAAAAATGTTTAGAAAATTCAGGGTCCCTCCTTATGATACTTAAAACTGTCTAACAGGGACTGTTGCAGATATATTGATCCCTCCTTTGCAGAGGCATATGTCTTCAGTAAATGGTTTAGATTTAAACTGTCTGGTTTGATCATTTTTAAGTGCTGAGATCACTGTAACTGTAAAAGAACCATTGCTATCCCAAAAGTGTTATAATATGATGACATATATTAAAATCTCTTATAGGGTATAAAATTGTGAAAACGTGGGCATATTATATATGATGTGAAGCACAGAACTGTAGAGACTTCAGATGTATAGTTCCAATAACTTCAGTTCTCTATTCCCTGATCTTGCAAATATTCTGATGAAATGTTTTAGCTCTTTAACTACAAATATGAAGTACGGGACAAATTCCATCAACTCCTTGCTGCACTTCTTAACAACATTAATAGCATGTATATTTTTAAAATAGTAAAAGTGATTCCTCTTTCTAGTAGGGAATTATTTTCCAAAGCTTACCAATGTAACAGAATATAAATAGGCTACAACAAAACCAAAATTGATACTCAAATAATTTTTCTTCATTTAGAAAGCTGGTTAACCCTCTAGTTATTTCTGAGAGACAGGTTGAGTGAAGATTTTATGCTCCTGGGATGAATGCACATCTGTCTTATACTAAGAAGAAAAGTCTTCAGAGAAAATATTTTTGTAAATATTTTCAAAAATAAGAATATAAATTCTGAAGATGTTGGAAAATGGATATAACATGCCAAAGAAATCAAAATGTTAAAGAATGAGAGAAAGAATTAAGAATATTCAATTAGGAAAAAAAAAGTTTTATATGAGATTCCAAATGGTGGTTGCTTTCTGAACTAAATTATGAAAATGGCCAGTATTTTACACATTAGTTAAAACAATACTTTTCTGCCTTCGCATACAAACATAATGGTGGTCATTATATTTAACAATTCCAAGTATACTAGGAAAATTCCTGAAAAGCAACATATAAATAAATTTAAAATAAATTGAATTATTTTTGTTATTTAAATAAATGCTATAAGAAACTACTTTATGAATTAAAATATTTGTTACTTATGTTGACTCATTCCAGGTTATTAAAAATACTTGAAACTTAATTAATTCATATTTGTGGAGGAAAAAATCCTAAAATAAAACCTTTGGCCTTGGAAGAAACACTACATTTAGAGTCTGAGGTCTGATTCTTTTATATGCTAATGGCTACCTGTGTTACCTTGAACACATAAGTCTTTTTTGTCTCAGCTTTCTCATTTGTAAAATCAGGGGCCAGAATACAATTCCAGTCCTTTCCATTACTCAATCTATTAAATTCTGACATAGAAAATAGCAATTGCCAAGAAATATTAGAAACTAGGGCATGTATATGAGTACATAGGAGAATAAAAAACCAGATGATTCAGCTAGTAGTTCAGTAGTTCAGTTATCCAGAGATGTTATCTAAATGATGACAGAATATTAAAATAACTAAATTATATACTAAATTAACTATACATTGTTGCAGACAAATTACATTGCAGACAATGTACATTGTACATTGCAGACAAAGCCCCTGGATATTTCAATTGAAGGTGAAACAAGAAACAGAAGCTAAGATTTCTTGACTCCTGACCTATAATTCTTACAAACTGAAAATAGTCCTTAAAGAAGAGTTTGGCTTATTTAAAAAATATACATAACTAATAATATATCTGAAACTTGGAAATGTTGAGATCGTATATCTAGAGTGCTTATCTAACCTGAAAGCACTATATAAGTGATGATGATGACAATGATGATTCCTTGAAGTAATTTATGCATAGTCTTGGTAAATATCATGAAGGATGGTCATTAAGCTTTCTATTATATCAAAGTCACTACTTCTTTGGAGTTGATTTTAGTTATAGCTGTCATTTGCATCTGATATGTACTCTAGTGATGCAAAAGAAATAGGGCAGTCAATAGTGTTGGCTCATTACACTAGAAAGACATTATCATAGAAATTGTGTCAATTCTAGATCTGCTCTCTCTAAGGCTTAAGTAAAGGTCTAATGCATGAAGATGGGTGCCTGAATTGTTAAAAAAAAAAAAGTGTGGGTTAGGTGATGGGTGAAAATTAATTTTCCTACATGATTAACTTATTTTAAAATTGTCTTTTGTTTTAAAAGTCTTCAGGGAACATGTACAGCAAAATTATTAATTAACATATTTAAAACATCTGGCAGTTTCAATAGCAAGAGGTTAATATGAAAACTTATGTTAGGTGACTGAAAACAGCATGCCAACAATGTCATTCCATCTGTTTAATGGAATTTTCAGGTAGCATCTTTGTCTGTCCTCTCTTCCTTCCTCCCTCCTTCCCTCCTTCTCTCTCTCATCTCACTCTGTCTCTGTCTCTCTCTCCCCACTAAGGTTATACTCTAAAACTTCATCGTGTCCATGGAGTTGACTCTGGGTTGTAAAAGATTATTCCATTAGGCATGAAATCTGACATGAATTATCAAGATGGAAAACCTTATAGTTTGAGCCCAGTATCTTCTCCCTCCTCCCCCACTCGTCCACCAAGACCAGCCTAGCTAATTCATAAAAACTAATGATCAGTGAGTTAACTACCAGGTAATGACTATATTTAGCTATAGCAGCTCATGAAACTATCTTCTAAGGTATAAGGAAGGGATTGAGAATTGTGTTAGAAGGAAATTTTCACACAGATAATATCAATGATCTTTTAAGTATTGATGATAGTTGAATATGTTTTAAATATAACATTGAATTTGAATTATTTGAAATTTGATAACTTGAACAGAAAATATATAACAAGTCATTATTAAGCATATTTGATGAGCATGAATAGCTCATTATAAAGGTATTATTAAGAAATGCCTGATAGAGTTCAGCCAACATAAAGGTAAGTCTTATAAAAGAGAAACATAAAGGAGAAAGTTTATCATTCATCAGGCTTCTTTATGAAAAATTCCAGAAATATTTTAAACAATGGGAAGGAAAGCCAATTGTGAAAATTATCAATAGTTTTTTGCCATTCAAGCCAAAGACATCACAGCTGATGTCAGCAAAGATTGTGCTAGAAAACTACTATTTTAGTTCTAGAAGGAAAAGGTAGGCAATATCTTCTTTTTGTTATATTTTTCAAAAATATCAAAGCCCTTTTGAGTCAAGATGATTTTTGGCATAGTCAAATGTGTTTCAGAACCTTGACTTAAGAACCACAGTTCTTGTGCAAGGCTATTTTGAAAACTTAAACTTAAAAAAAAAAAGAATCTCATCAGTTATGTGAGACTTACATCTGTAACTTCTGCTGTTCACTTTCAAAATATGCAAAAAACCGTGAACATATGTTTCAGGACTGCCCAATCTTGAGTAAGTTCTTGAATAACGTCTCTCTGAGTATGTGCATTACAGTGAAAACTAGCAATATTTTTGGTACTCAGAGACACAGTGACATCCATTAGGTTCACTGTAGTCGCAAGCGCTCCAAATCGCTTCTTAACATTTTAATTAAGAAATGTCCATCAACTAACAAATGTCTTCATTATTTCCTTTAATAGTTAGTCAAGTCCCTGCTCTGTCTCTTGGAGTCCTGAAATTCCAGTTTTTCTTTACAAAAAAAGCTCTAAGTTGAAGAGACAAATGAGTAAGGTTGACATCCACCTGACGTCCAATAATATAGAATGAATGCCATATCCTTCATCATCTCTATGGTCTGCACTGATTGATCGGTACTTAAAATTGAGTTGACCTTTCTGAGTATTACTAATTAGCACTGCTTAAGTGTGGTTGCTTCACTAGGTCTAGGAACTCTGAATCCTTATGAGACACTAGGAAGGTATGGAATAGACAATTCAAAACTTGTGTTAATTTTTTTGTGACCAGGCAGGGCACTATGTTGATATATTTACCCTCAGTCAATTTGATTTATGTACCCTCAGTCAATACTTCTAAAGCTTATAACATTTCCTTGGTTGGCAGAATCCAAATAACTCTTCTGTTTTGCATAGGGGTGGTAGAGGTACAAGAAATCCAGAGTGCTAGAGTCCTGCTATCCTGTCTTTTATTTGGGAGTTATCATGATAGCAATCAGAAAGGAGGTGCTATGAATTGTACCTCTACAATGATCATTGGAACTCATCCCTGACTTTCTTCATTCACTCACTCATTTATTCATTCAGTAAACATGTTTTATCTGTCTATCATACATATATATATATACACATATATATTTAATACATTAGCATGTTTATGTTTATGCTTCAGGGCAGTGATTGGGTTTCATATAGTCTTTATATCTTCAATTACTAGTATAGTACCTTGAATAAACATAAACATACACATACTAATGCAAGAGCCTGGAAGAGGACATACAACACATAAATAGGAAAGCATTCACATGTTTATTTGGATAGATAAAGAACACTTTAATAGAGAGATAAATAAAGGCTTCCTGTAAAAGGAAGTATATGAGTTGGGCTTTGAAGGAGACCAGAGATTGATTCTAGGAGGCAAGGGTGAAAAGAGCACTCCAGGCTAGGCAAATAATCTATTCAAAAACATGTAGGTCAGAGATTCAACGTCAAATCAGAAAACAAGTAGGATAGTTTGACTGGACCTAAGAAAAGGAGAATGTAAATAAGGGCCCAGAGCAAAGCAGCCAACTTGTTATCAGTATTATCAAAGCCAGCACTGTATGATAGTACTATGGTAAGGATATGCTCAATAAATTATTCTATTAAAAAGTAATTGTCCAAACTTCCATTTGATCAGAATATTGAGGTTAATTCTTTGTTCATGGGCAGCACTTATCACTTGAGTTCATATTTACTCGAAGTAGGCAAGTACTACAGGTTATGGCATATTGTAAAGATAAATATTGCCTTAGCCATAGCATAACCAAAAGTATCAGGCTGGAGGTCAGATATGCCCCCAATGAAGGGCTGCCAACCTTTGATGCCTTCCTTCAACCCATTTTCTTTTGCTATATGAAAAGATACTTGCTATATAAATGAAACCTATGTGCTACATAAAAAGGCTGACCCCAAACTCCTGCCTTCGATCTTGAGATCTGATGAAATTATGATTTCTGCTGTTATAGCTGCAGGCATTAATAATTTTCAAACCTGGGAAAGGTGCTTTGAATGCTTCCTCTTGTGCTTCAAAGAAAGCAAATCATGCAACAGATTAAGCATTTTAGAATTTTGGTCTACTTGGAATATTTTTAAAAGCAGTTTTTCAGAAGACCTACTTTTATATCATCTAAAAACCAGTCCTGCACCCACAGAACATATACTAAGGTATCAGGTTCATATTTATCTTGTTTCAAAATATTTTTTATTCTGAAAAATGATAAACACTCACAGAAACAGATGAAAATATACAAGGTTATCAAAAATAAATTCACCTTTGCAAGTAATTGCTTGCTGGCTCTTTTAGGTCAAATAATACCTAGCCAGCCATAAGGTATAGGGATGCAATTATGTTACTCATTTTAAAAAATTTTTGTTACATATCATCTAAGACTAGTCACACTGTTAAAAAGGACAAGTTTCTATACTGTATGGTCTTATGAAAAAACAAGATAACCAACTGCAAGTGTTCCTTGATTGCAAACTTTAGCTTCACTCCACACATTTTTACTACTTATTTTGTACATTAAATTTGCATATTATTTTGACTGCCTCAAGTACATACTTTTCTCTTTTTATTTACATGACTAATCAATTGAAAGTGAGTGAATTCCACACCAAAATTCTGGAGCAGACCACCTTCAGGAAATTTTCAATACAATTTTGTGGGAAAATGGATAGATAGAATTGAATTTTTTGGACATCATTTTCCTTTAAAGCAGTATTGCTACCAAAAGAGGTCAGTGAGTTCTGACCTTAGACTAAAGACAACCAAGATTGTTTTCAAACTGAGCAGCAAAAATTAGTCACTGTTTGACTTGAAGTCAGAAAAATCTGTATTTAAATCCTTACTGCAGAGTCCTTACATGTGTTATCATGGGAAGGTAACTTAACTTTTCTGAGCTTCACTTTCTTTTCTTGTAAAATAGATAAAATATTAGCTGTAGTACTCATTACACAAGGTTGTTGTAAGATTCCAATGAGTAAAGCTTCGCAAAGCTGAATTATTGATAGAAAACAACTGTCATTCACAGATAAATATTTCTTCCTCAATATTTCCTCATTTGCTTAATTTTGAGACTTACCCACAGCTAGAGTATCTGTTTCCTAATTTCTGTCTAACTTTGCAGGCTAGAATCATGAATGTTTTCTCTATTAATTTTCTTGAACAACTAATGCTTGAAAGCTCCTCCCCTGGGGAGCTAAGAATCCATATTTTTGTGTCATTGAAGACCAAAATTCTGCCTTGCTCTTACTTCTTCCTTTCCTGGTATACTTGCTAAGGCAACAAGGAAAAATGTCCTATCATCTTCCAACTGAGAAATCAGGAATGAACCTGGGTGCAGTGTTCCAGAAAAAGATAACCTATTAGGAATTACATTGTAGGAATTTGCAAGGCCTTCCTGGAAGCAAATGATTAGTTCTAAAAGTTGCCCTCTACCTCAAAAGCACAGTGATTCTTCCTGAATTTTCTGCTGGCCAGGAAGTTTACTGGTAAGCTGTTTATCAACCTCTATGTCGGATGACTTGTCACATCCCAAGTCCAGACTAATTTTATTTTCTATTTTTTTAGTTTTATATTGATCGACACCATAGGATGTCAGTGTGGGAAGCCTAAAACTTCTTTCTTCTATTTTTATTAATGTTTATTTTTAAATATAAAATCCTTTCTCTTCCCTACAATAAAGAGTAATTTGTAAAAAGAGAGAAAATAAAGTACATTGGCTAAACTCACAAACATATCAGTTTAGTTGAACTGAATATGTGATATTCAGTACCCACAGCACCTCACCTCTGCAAAGAAGAAAGCTATATTTTCTTATTTTTACTTTAGGACCAAGCTGGGTGTTTTTACTTAAAGGATAGCAGATGTAAATTATATTAATTATGACTTTTGCATTAAAGGGTGATGTTTTGTTTTGATGATATTTTCCTCTAATAATCAAATCCCACCTATCACATCAAATTGATCAATGCCATCCTCCAAAGTGTATTTGTTAAATTAGAAAAATGCTGATCCAAAATAGAAAACTATACTTCTGGAACATTTAAAAGGCTAACAGGCTAAATACTTAATAGGTTCGCATATTTATGGATCTATATAATGTGAATATGAGATACTATTGTGTGTGAGGTGCCAGCATGTTTGCAAAAGATCACAGGCTCTGTTTTGTGGACTCTGGTCTGCGATCAAATTACAGAAATGCTCAAATCACAAGATTACCACAGAAGAACAACTATATAGAAGGAAGTACATAAGTTCAGAGCTAGAAGGGATATTAAAAACCACTAAATTGGGTGTAGAGGCAAAGTAGTAGAGTAAATACAGGGATTTATCTGAACTCTCCTAAATGGCCTCCAAACAACTTTAAAATAATGCCTCAAAGTGAATTTGGGAGCAGTAGAATCAATAAAATGACAGGGTGAAATAATTTTCCAGCCCAAGATGATGAAGTTTAGCAAGAGATGTCTGTCTCACTGGGATAAAAATGAAGTATAGTCTAGTGCAAGTCAAGGCCCAACTAATCAACAGCAGGCCTTGGGAGTAACCAAATCAGGTGTGGGAATGGAAGTCTGCAGAGCTCTCAGCCCACAGACCATAAGGGAGTAATAAAACTGGTCAGAAGGAAGTTACAGGAGTTTCTTTACTGGTACTAGATGCCGGACTCTGTTGCAATGCCCATAGGAGGTTCCAGGTTCCAGTTGTAGGGCAAGGAAGGGAATAAACAAGAGAAAGAACCCTGGTCACAGTTCCAGGGTACAAAAGAGTACTTTTGGCCATTCACAAACCAGATGACAGGCTAAGAGAGCACTGACCACATCACTCCTTAGATCATACCATGTTGGGTGAATTGAAACTTAGAGGACCCCATAACTAGCTCTGAACATAACAGCAGAAAAAACCCTGAAGTTGAGACAATGCTCACTGCATCTTAGGAGCAGAAAGCAATTTTAACATAAAGTTAAAAATCAAGAAAAAAGTTAGAAAAATGATCAAATATTAAAAAAAAAAGAACCAGACTATAGAAAGTTATGGTGGTGATAGGGAAGATTAAAACACAAACTCAGAAGATAATGACATCAAAGTAGCTACATGTAAAGCCTCAGAAAAAAATGTGAATTGCTCTTAAGTCCTGGAAGAGCTAAAAATATATTCAAAAATTAAATAAGAGAAACAAATGAAAAAAACAGGGGAAAGAAATGAAAGTCATACCAAGAAAGAGTTAACCATTTGATAAAGGAAACACAAATAATGCTTGAGTAAGTAGCACCTTAAAGAAACAGAATAGCCTAAATTTTTTTAACACACAAAAAAATGCACTAAAGAAAAGAATTCCTTAAAATTCAGAATTGGTCAAATGGAAAACAAAAAGAACAAAGAATCACTGAAAAAACCCACACCTTAAAAAATAAAATTGGCTAAATGGAAAAAGAGCTCATTGAAGAAAACAATTCCCTAAAATTTATAATTGGACAAGTAGGAATTAATGATTCCATGAGAAATTAAGAAATAATCAAACAAAATCAAAAGAATTAAAAAATAAAAGAAAATATGATCTCATTCGAAAAACAATTGAGCTGGGGGGGGTGCAGTCAAGATGGTGGAGTAGAAAGATACACCTGCTGAATGTCTACCCCACAGCCCATAAAATACCTCTAAAAAGTGACTAAACTAATTACAGAGCAGCAGAAGCCACAAAACAACAGAGTGAAAGAGATTTCCAACCCAAGACAGCCTGGAAGGCTGACAGGAAAGGTCTATCACACCTGAACTCAGAGCAGACCACAGACCACAAAGCGCAGCCCAACCTTGGATGCACAGTGTGGCAGGGATAGCACTGAAGCAGGTTTCAGGGCATGGAATCATGACTAGCAGTTGAAGTTCCCAGATTACTCAACCCACAAATGCCAAAGACAGCTTCAAAGAGAAAGCTCTTTCACCTGAGTGAGAAGGGAATAGGGTATGGCCTTAGCCCTGGGCCCAGGACAACAGCAGCCACTGTGGCACAGCATCCATTTTAGGAGCTCTCAAGCTGGGAGAATTGAGCAGCTGATCTGTGTCTCAGTCATGAGTGGTGATCCTGGGGTGAGGAGGAGCACTGGCCTGGTGGAGGTGGTGGAGGCTCTGGAGTGGGAATTTTACTTATAGATCCAAGCCAGGGAAGCTTATAGTTGCTCCTAGATAAGAGCTTAGGCCATGAGAGGAGTAAATTTCTCTCCCTTGATTGTGGCATCTTGGAGGAACTGAGAACTTACAGGTCCCTAGAGTATACCCTCCACTTGACAAAGGACCCAAAAGTCAAGGAACTGGCTGGGAAAATGCCCAAAAAAGGGGAAAAATAAGACTATAGATTACTTTCTTGGTGAACAGGTATTTTCCTCCATCCTTTCAGGATGAGGAAGAACAAGTTATACAATCAGTGAAAGACATAACCGTTAAGATTTCTATATCCAAAACCTCCAAAAAAAGTGTGCAATGGTCTCAGGCCATGGAGGAGCCCAAAAGGGATTTTGAAAATAAAATAAGAGAGGTGGAGGAATAATTGGAAAGAGAAATGAAAACTATGCAGAAAATCATGAAAGACAAGTCAACAACTTGCTAAAGAAGATCCAAAAAAATGCTGAAGAAAATAACAGCTTTAAAAATAGACTAACCCAAATGGCAAAAGAGGTCCAAAAAGCCAATGAGGAGAAAAATGCTTTAAAAAGTAGAATGGGCCAAATGGAAAAGGAGGCTCAAAAGCTCACTGAAGAAAATAGTTCTTTAAAAATTAGAATGGAGCAGATGGAAGCTAATGACTTTATGAGAAACCAAGAAATCACAAAAGAAAACCAAAAGAATGAAAAAACAGAAGGCAATGTGAAATATCTCATTGGAAAAACAACTGATCTGGAAAATAGATCCAGGAGAGACAATTTAAAAAATTATGAGACTACTCAAAAGCCATGATCAGAAAAAGAGCCTACATATCATCTTTCTTGTAATTATCAAGGAAAACTTCCCTTATATTCTAGAAGCAGAGGGTAAAATAAATATTGAAAGGACCCACCAATAACCTCCTGAAATAAATCCCAAAAGAAAATCTCTTAAGAATGCTGTAGCCAAATTCCAGAATTCCCAGGTCAAGGAGAAAATATTGCAAGGAGCCAGAAAGAAATAATTTGAGTATTGTGGAAGCATAAGATCTAGAAGCTTCTACATTAAGGTATTGAAGGCCTTGGAATGACTTGCATTACTTGCACTTCACTTTGTTTTGAGTTAGGGAGGTCTGTGCAAGGTCACCAGACTCACTTCTTCTCCAGAGACATCTGAATCCAGTGAACAGATATCCATCAGGATGACTGAAGATGACCCAGGATGAGGCAATTAGGGTTAGGTGAATTGCCCAAGGTTACAGAGATAGTAAGTGTCAAGTGTCTGAGGTGAGATTTGAACTCAGGTCCTCCTGACTCCTGCACTGGTGCTCTATCCCACTGCACCATCTAGCTGCCCCAGCAGGTCTTAGAATATGATATTCCAAAAGTGAAAGGAACTACAATTAAAACCAAGGATCACCTACCCAGCAAAACTGAATATAACACTTCAGGGAAAAAATGGTCATTCAATGAAATAGATGACTTTCAAGCATTCTTGATGAAAAAAATTAGAGTTGAACAGAAAATCTGACTTTCAAAAACAAGAACCAAGAGAAGCATGAAAAGATAAACAGGAAAGAGAAATCATAAAGGACTTACTAAAGTTGAACTGTTTACATTCCTACATGGAAAGGTAATATTTGTAACTCTTGAAACTTTTCTCAGTATTTAGGTAGTTGGAGGGATTATATACATACATATAGACAGAAGTCACAGGATGCATTGAATAGGAAAGGAAGATATCTAAAAAAATTAAGGGGTGAGAGAAGAACATATTAGAAAGAGAAATGGAGAAATGGAATGAGGAAAATTATCTCTCATAAAAGAAGAAAGAAAAAGCTATTTCAATGGAGACAAAAAGCAGGGAGGAGAGAGGGGAAAAAGTGAAGCTTACTCTCACCACATTTGACTTAAGGAGGGAATAAAATGCACACTCAATTTGTTATGAAAATCTATCATACACTACAGGAAAGTGGGGAGAAGGGGATAAATGGGATGTGAGTGGGGATGATAGAAGGGGGGCAAAAGGGAGAAGGGAGCAATTAGAAGTAAACACTTTTGGGGAGGGACAAGGTCAAAAGAGAGAATAGAATCAATGAGGGGCAGGTTAGGATGGAAGGAAATATAGTTAGTTTCTCACAACATGACTATTATGGAAGTCTTTTGCATAACTACACATGTATAGCCTACATTGAATTGCTTGCCTTCTCAGTGGGGATGATGAGTGGGAGGGAGGAAGGGAGAGAAGTTTTAGAATGTCGAGAATTGCTTTTGCATGTAACTGGGAAATAAGAAATACAGGTAATGAGGTGTGGAAATTTATCTTGCCCTACAAGAAAGGAGAGAGGATGGGTGTGACAAAAGGGAGGGCAGATTGGGGGAAGGGGTAAACAAAATGCACAGTGTCTTGGGATAGGGGTAGGGAAGAGATGGGGAGAAAATTTGGAACTCAAAATCCTGTGGAAATGAATGCTGAAAACTAAAAATAAATAATTTTTTTTAAAAAAAGAAAAGCAACTGACCTAAAAAATAGGTTAAGGGCATATAATTTAAGAGTTATTAGATTATGTGAAAGCCACTATCAAAAAAAGAACCTCTCCATCATCTCTCAAGAAATCATGTAGAAAATGTGTCCTGACATTCTTGAATGAGATTGTAAATAGAAACTGGAAAAAAATCCAAGGAATCACTAATCACTTCTCAAAATGAAAACTCAGGGGTGGAGCCAAGATGGCAGAGTGAGAGCAACTATTCACCTAAATTCTTAGATAAATTCCTTCAGATACCTCTAAAAAGAGAATCTGACCAAATTTTGGAGGTGCATAATCCAATAGGAGACAGACTGGCAGATTCACAGCCCAGGGCAGACTAGGATAGTTGACTGGAAGATTTTGTTCCACGGGGGGGGGGGGGGGGTGGAGAAGCACACAGACACACAGCAGCGAGTCCCTGTCACAACAGGGCTGAGCAGGAAGCCCCAAGGAGGTCTGAGGCAGCAACTTGCATTGCGAAATCTCAAGCATAACAGCCCAGGATGGGAGTCCAGCGGAACTGAGCAAGTGAGAGTCATGGAGCCCCAGGTATCTAAAGAGCTTGCTCCTGAGACAATCAGCCTGCCGATTAAATGCCTGTATGTCACTGATTTGAACTTCCAAGAGGCAAAATGGCAGAGTGATGGGTAAATGCTCTCTCCCCCTCCCCTTGTTGACCTTGAAAAAAGCATAAAATATTTCCCCAGGAAAATCCTGGATCAGTGGAATCAGCAGAAGGGGCAAATAACTTCATAGACCTGTGAGGCTAGGAAAATTGCTAAGGAGAATTCCTTCACCTGTGGAGGAAGGGGAACAGTGCAGGGCCAGAGCTGTCCCAGACAGCCCCACTTCAGCGAACCAGGAGGAGATCCAGAGCCTCAGGGGGGCGGGGTGGAGCCTGACAACCACCAACATCAGGACACCAGATGAGCCTCAGCACCCCAGGGGAAAGAAGAAGACACTAGAGCAGCCAGAATCACCAACTGCTGAACTTGTCTTTGCTCTAGCTCAGCTGAGGAGGACTCCTGTGGTCAGATCACCCCTCCCCCACACTTAACAAGCTGACTCCAGGGCAAATCTGGGGACACACAAAAAAGACTTCACTTGGCCTCTGCTTTCTCACACCAACCAGTTCAGCACCAGGTTCTTTAGCTTCTAGTTGAAAGAATCAGAGGCCACAACACACAAAGTATCATCATCATGAGTAAGAAGCAAAGCAGGAAAGCAAAGACCATAGAATCTTTCTATGGGGACAAGGACCAAAACATGAATACCAAAGAGGTCAGCATTGAGACTGTACTCCCATCTGAAACTTCAGAAGGCTCTATGAACTGTTCACATGCATGAAGAGCACTCTTGGAAGAGTTGAAAAAGGACTTTGAAAGTCAAATTAGAGAAAGTCAAATTAGAAGAAAAACTGACTAATGATTTTAAAAGTTGAAAAACTTTTTTTAAAAAGTTTGAAAAAAAATTCACTGAAAAGAATAGTTCCTTAAGAGGGAAAATTGGACAAATAGAAAAGGAAGTAGAAATCCTAACTGGAGAAAATAATTCCTTAAAAGGAACAATTGGACAGATGGAAAAGGAGATGGGAGATGCAAAAGTTAACTGAAGAAAACAATCTGATAAAAATTAGAATTGGGCAAGTAGAAGCTAATGACTCTATGAGATATCAAGAATCAGGCAAACAAAATCTAAAGAATGAAAAGATAGAAGAAAATGTAAAATATCTAATTGAAAAAACAACAGACCTGGAAAAAAGATTCTGGAGAGAAAAATCTAAGAATTATTGGCCTACCAGAAAGCCATGGTGGAAAAAAGAGCCTGAATATTATCTTCCAAGAAATCATCAAGGAAAACTGCCCAGAAGTCCTAGATCCAGAGGGTGAAATAATCACTGAAAGAATCCACCACTCACCTCCCAAAAGGGAGCCCAAACTAAAACCACCAAGGAATATCATAGTCAAATTTCAAAACTATCAAGTGAAGGAGAAAATACTACAGGCAGGCAGCTAGAAAGAAACCATTCAAATATCAAGGAGCTATAGTCAGGGTCACACAGGACATTGCAGCTTCTACATTAAAAGATTGAAGGAATTGGAATATTATATTCCCCAAGGCAAAGGAGCTAAGATAAAAATTCCCATGAAACAGCCAACAAGAAACAATGCAAATATTGTGGAATATTAAGGAACATTAAGGAACACACAAGATTTAGAAGCTCATGCACTAAAGTTTGTGAGGGCTTGGAATATAATAGAAAGCAAAGGGTCTAGGATTACAACCAAGAATCACCATCCAGGAAAATTGAGTGCAAGCCTTTTGGAGGAAAATGGATATTTAATGAAATTGAGGACTTTCAAGAATTTCTGAGGAAAAGATCGGAGCTGAATAGAAAATTTGATATTCAACACAGGACTCAAAAGAGTCATAAAAAACACAAAACAGGAAATAAAATAAGAGATTTCATAAGGACAAAATTTTTACCCTACATAGTAACATGATACTTACAACTCCTAAGAAATGTTTCTTTATTAGGGCACTTAGAAGGAGTATACATAGAGGGCATGGGTGTGAGTTGACTATAATGAGATTTGTTTTTAAAATAACTTCAAGGGAAAAAGGGATAGACTAAGAGAAGAAGGAAGGGAGAGGTAGAATGAGAAGTAAATTATCTCCCATAAAAGAAGTGGAAAAGGTTTTTACAGTGGAGGGGAAGATTTGGAAGGCTGACAATGTTTGAAGCTTTATTCTCATTGGAATTAGATCAGAGAGGGAATAACATAATTAGGAAATCTATTTTGCCCTACAGGGAAGTCAGTGGGATAAAGGCTGAGATAAGGGGAGGGTTAAGAGAAGGAAAGGTAGATTGGGGGAGGAGGCAGTCAGAAACAAAATGCTTTTGAAGAAAGTAAAGGTGAAAAGGAGGGGGTGGAAAGAGAGAGAGACAGAGATAGAGAGAGAGAGGTGAACGACAGGATTGAGTGAAGTAGTAAACACAACTATGAATGGAATGGGATGAACTCATAGTAGAATGATTAAAAACCAGTATCCAAAAATACAATGATTACAAGAAACATACTTGAAGCAGACAGACACACAGAGTAAAGGGAAAGGACTACAGTGGAATCTACTATGCTTCAGCTAAGTGAATTGCCAGTGAAATATAAGGGTTGCAATCATGATATCAGACAAAGCAAAAGCAAAAAATAAATCTAACTAAAAGAGGTAATCAGGGAAACTACATTTTGCTAAAAGGTAACATACGTAATGAAGTAATGTCAAAAATAAACATATGCACCAAAAGGTATAAATTCTTAAATAAAAAAAAATTAAATGAGTTATATGATAAAATGGACTGAAAAAATATACTCCTGGGTCAGCTCAACTTACCCCTTTCGGAACTATATAAATCTAACAAAAAATAAACTAAAAGAGAAAGAAGTTAGGGAAATGAATAGAATCTTAGAAAAAGTATGTATGTAGAACTCTGGAGGAAATTGAATGGGAATAAAAAAGGAATATACCTTTATGTCATCACCTACACAGGAGTGGCCACATTTAGGAAATAAAAACTTCACAACCAAATGCAGAAAAGCAGAAATATATAAGTCCTTTTTTACATTCATAATGCAATAAAATATATTAAATGAAAGGCCATGTAAACATAGATTAAAAATTAATTAGAAACTAAGAAACATAATCCTTAAGTATGAGTTTCTCGAAGAGCAAATTATAAAAACAATCAATCATTTCATTCAGGAGAATGATAACAATGAGACAACATAACAAAATTTATGGCATGCAGCCAAAGCAGCCCATAGGGGAAAATTTCTATCTCTAAATGCTTACATTAATAAAAGAAAAAGAGCAAATTTAAAAAATCTAGAAAAAGAACTAATTAAAACACTTCAGTTAAACATTGAGAGAAATGATTATTAAAAACCAATTAGTCATCACACTAAAATGTATAAGGATAAGCAGATTTTTCCTTAAAATGATAAGTAGCATCTAAAACCATCAACAAACATATCAGTAATAGATTTAAGCTAGTAGCAGTCCCAATAAGATCAGAAGTTAAGAAGGGACTCCCATTATCATCAGTATTACTCAGTGTCGTACCAGGTATGTCAATAATACAAGAAGAATGTAAAGGAATTAGAATGGGCAATGGGGAAACAAAATGATCACTCTTTTCAGATTATATGGTGGCATACTTAGAGAATTCTAGAGAATCAGCTAAAAACTATAAGAAATAATTTGCAACCTTAGCAAAGTCACAAGGTATAAAACAAACCCATATAAATCATCAGCATTTCTAACATATTACCAACAAAAGTCCTTTAGAAAAAAATAGAAAGAAAAATTACATTCAAAATAACTGTAGACAATATAAAATATTTGGGAGTCTACCTACCAAAACAAACCCAAGAGCTATATGAACACAATTGCAAAACACTTTTCATAAGTCAGATCTGAACAACTGGAAAAATTGTTAATGGGTAGGTTGGGCCAACATAATAAAAAAAATGTATTCAGTGCCATACAAATCAATCTGCCAAAAATTATTTTCTACAGTTATAAAAATAGTAACAAAATTTATCTGGAAGAAAAAGTCAAGAACATCAAAGGAATTATTGGGGGAAAATGTGAAGGAAGGTGTCCTAGCCATACCAGAACTCAAACTGTACTGTATAACAGGAATCATCAAAATAATCTAGTACTGGCTGAGTAAGAGAGAGGACTCGTTAAAATCAGTGGAATAGATTATGCACACACATTATATAGTAAATGACCATAGTATTCTAGGGTTTGAGAAGTCCAAAGATCTGAGCTTTTGGCATAAGAACTCACTATTTGATTAAAGCATCTGGGAAAACTGGAAAACAGTTTGGTAGAACTTAGATTTAGACCAGTAACTCATACCATATATTGAGATAATGTCAAAATGCTTATAGGGTTTAGTTTATCTGTCAGATTAATGGATAATTGAAGAATTTATGACCAAACAAGAGAGAGAAAAAAAGAGAGAGACAGAGAGACAGAGGAGTATGAGATGAAAAATGGATAATTCTGATTATATTGAAATTTTTTAAAAGTTTGACACAAAGTCAAAGCTGCAAAGATTAGAAAGAAAGAAGAAAGCTAGGGGAATTTTTTAAAGCAAGTTTCCTTGACAAAGGTTTCATTTTTCAAATATAGAGAGAATTAAGTATAATTTATAAGAATACAAGTCATTCCCCAAATGATAAATAGCCAAAGATTATGAAGAGACATTTTTCAGATGAAGAAATCCAAGCTATCTATAGTCATATGAAAAAAATGCAATCACTGTTGATTAGTGAAATACAAATTAAAAATAAAAACTTTGAGGTGTCACATCATATCTATCTTAGCTAATATGATAGAAAGCAAAAATCCTAACTGTTGGAGGGGATATAGGAAAATTAGGATACTAATGCACTATTAGTGGAACTGTGGACTGATTCAACCATTCTGGAGAGCAATTTGGAACTGTGTCCAAAGGGCAATAAATCTGTGCGTACCCTTCGACCCAACAATATCACTAATAGGTCTGTATCTCAAAAGACCTATTTGTACAAAATATTTATAGCAGCTTTTTATGGTGGCAGAGAATTGGAAATTAAAGGGATATACACCAACTGGGGAATGACTCAACAAGTTGTGGTGTATGATTGTGATGATATATTACTGTGTCATAAGAACTGGCAAGCAGAATGCTTGTAAATGAACTGATACTGAGTGAAATGAGCAGACCCAAGAAAACATTGTGCACAATAACAGTAATATTGTAAAAATGATCAACTGTGACAGACTTAACTGTTCCCAGCAATAAATGATCCAAAATAATTCCAAAGGACTTAATGGTGAAAATCCTATCTACCTTCAGGAAAAAAAAAAAAACTGATACTGTTTGACTATAGCTTGAAGCCTACCATTCTTCCCTTTCTTTGTTCCCTTTTGTATGGGTTCTCTTTATCATCATAACTAATATAGAAATATGTTTTGCATGATTGAAAATGTATAGTCTATTTCAAATTATTTGTTATCTTAGGAAGGGTAGGAGGAGGATGATTTAGAACTCAAATAAAAGAATGTGAAAATTATTTTACATGCAGTTGAAAAAATAAATATTCAAAATTTTAATAAAAGAAGCCAATCTTCCCCTACCTTTTTTTTAAGAGGAAATTAAGGCTGAGAAATAGTAATTGTCTTGTTCAGAGTGATATAATTAATAAGGATCTGAATCAATATCTGAACTCATCTCTTTCTGATTCCATGCCTATAATTTTATCCACTGTGCTACCTAGCTGTAAAGCTTCCATATGAATCACAGAGGCACTACCTTAAGGGATTCAGAAAATCATTCACACCAAATACAAGAACCTAGAGCACCATCAGATTATCTTCTCTGTCAATACCAGATCTTCTGGGTGATATTTTTAGTAGATTTAATTTCACCTTTACTTTCAATCAAGATACTGTAACTATTGGGCAGATATACTTGTAAAAAATGAAATTTAGATATTCAATACATCATGTCTCTGAGAAACCCTCCTATAGATCATAAATGTGAAGAAACAGACCTCTCAGAATTGATTTGCTAGCTAAAGGACCATTTGTCTTCATTCCAAATCCCACGTTCAGTGCTGGGGCAAGGGGGAGGAAGAGGAATTGAGGAAGAGGGAGATGAATGTCAGTTTTCAATAGAACCTTAAATCTCAGTTCTTGCCCATGCATTCCTCCCAGAGGTTTGATGGATGGGTAGTGTTCCACTTCTACCATGACAACCCAGGAGTCAGCCATGTTAGACTCTTCAAAATACTACATACTGCCACCCAATGCTTTTGGTGGCCAAAGGTAGAAAACAATGACTGCTGGCGATTTCAGCCCTATATCATTTATTTCCAGGCCAAGAACCCATGGGGAAGCCAGAAGGCTTGTTGTGTCTCTGCCAGATTCCCTAAGCTCATCATGTAAGTGATGGGGGATTTAGTCATGACACTGGTCTCGTCAAAGGAATTTAACAATCTGGGAGTAGTAGATAACTCTGCCCAAAAAGGGTAATTTTCTCTTCTGTGCTAGAATACCTCCCATCCCTAACACAAACCAGGACTCCTACTTAATCTTGAATGAAATATTTGGCTGTGCAGTTTTTGTTTTTTCACACATCAACTCTGACCAAGGTTCATAATTTTTCTCTTCTTTTAGATCTATGAAAATTGCAATTATGCAGTTAAAAGTCTACCTTCCCGTGGAATGTTACTCACCTTGATTCCTAATATACAGATAGAGTACATGCACTAAATCTGTGAATCTAAGGTCATTAAATTGGGTTCATGAACTTTTTTTGTTAAAAAATATTTTGATAATTATTTCAAAATAATTAGTTTCCTTTTGCAACCTTCTGTCTTTTATTCACTTGCAGACATCACTTTGAAAAGGGATCCATGGTCTTCACTAAACTACCAGAAGAACTATGACAAAAAAGGGGGTTAAGAACTTTTGCTTCAAACAAAAACTATGCCCACCAAAATAACCAAGTGACCATGCTCCCCATTACTTAATTCTATTACAACAATGGGGCAACTAAGTAGCTTAGAGGATAGAGTACTAGGTCTGGAGTCAGCTAGATCTGAGTTCAAATCCAGCTGGAAACATTTACTAGCTGTATGACTCTAGGCAAATCTTTTAACTCTTTGCCTCAGTTTCTTCATCTGTAAAGATGAGCTAGAGAAGGAAATGGAAAATTACTCCAGTTTCTCTGCCAAAATAAATCCTAAAATGGGCCACAAAGAGTCAGATACAATTGAAAAACAACAACAAATTACAATAATGCAATCTATTATACTCTAATCTTTTATATGAAGTCAAGTCAAGCATTTCCTAAGTTTTTACTATGTGACGGGCATTGTGTAAAAATATGGGACACAAAGAATGCTAAAAACAGTTCCTATCTTCAAGGAATGCATATTCTAATGGGGAGAGAGACAGCATGCAAACAATTACGGACAAAGAGACATAGGCAGGATAAATTCTCAATAATCCCAGAGGCAAGACACTATATTTAAAGGGGCTTTGGGAAAGGTTTCTTGTAGCAGGTGGGATTTTACCTGGGGAATGAAGAAAATTAGGGGAGCAAAGGAGTGGACATAAGAAGGAGGAGAGATCCAGGAATAAGGAACAACCAGTGAAAATATGCAGTCAGGAGATGGAGTGTCTGGTTGGAGGATAGTGTTAATGGATCATAGATTATGTAAAAGAGAAAAATATAGAAGAAGACTGGGGAGAAAGGAAAGAGCCAAGTTATGAGGACTTTAAAAGCCAAACAGAGGATTTTATATTTCATCCTAGAGGTAATAGACAACCATTGAAGTTTATTAAACAGAGGAGTTGGCACAGTCAGACTAGGGCTGCAGGAAGAACACTGATAGCTGAGTAGATGGTAGAATTGAGTGTGGAGAGACTTAAGGCAAGAAGAACCATTAGCTATTGTAATAATTTAGGTGCGAGATGACAGACCAGAATGATAGCTGTGTTAGAGACCAAAAGGGAAAGTATATGAAAGATACTATAAGGATATCATCAATAAGACCTAGCAACATATTACGGAGGAAGAGTAAAAGGATTCGATCATTCCTTCTTTTCTCCATTTATTCTATGAACCTACAGTTCAAGACTACCTGGGGGAGTTAGAGACTTCCCACAATAGCTTGAAGTATACCAGGAAACCAAAGAAGATGTAAGGGAAATCAGCCGTAATTTTATCCCCGAGGAGTCCTTACATCCAGAGAATGGGCTTACCTATCTTCCTGAAAACTTTTGTGTCAAGAAACCTTCCAAGAAACTGGTACAGAAACAGTGGCCCCTCAGTACTCTGATGATTAGCCCTGTGACTTAAGAGCTAGGATTACCCTGTTTATTGCATGTCAACCTTCTGTTCCAGAAATTCTCATGATGCACCCACCTTGATCAGAGTTTCACAGAATCCTTATCTGGTAGAGATGGAATGGAAGAGGCCCTATAGCTGCAGAATGACAAAGATATGAACCTGAAAATACAATAACCTAGCAACAACATTATAATAACTTACATTTATATTACCCTTTCAGATTTGCCAGGTTCTTTCCTCACAACTGTCCTGTGAGGTATACGTTAAAATTATCATTTTCTCTCTCTTACAGATGAGGAAACTGAGGTCCAGTGAAGTCAAGTTATTGTTCAGCACCACGTAAATTGTAAGTGTCTGAACCCAGATTTGAATTTTGTTCTCTCAATTCCAAATTCAGTATCCTTTCCGCTGTAGCACTACAATGCTATCCTATGGAACCATGGCCTCAAGTTCTGGAGATAGTAATGGCATTGGTACATATGCATAATGGAGCAGATTCAGCAGATCAAAAAGAAAATGAGATTAGTATACCATCCTCACAAAAGAAAACTGTCTCAGACAGATACTTTATAAAAAGAACAAAACAAAATATTATTCACTGGTGACTTCTGTGACTTCCCACCCCCCATAACTGACTCCATATTTATATCCACACCCACCCCAGGTTGATCAAAGAATGAGGCTCTGTTTCTCATTTTCTACTCATTTACTGTGGCACATGGAGGAAGACAAGAGAATACTCTAGAAGTTATTGGATGACAGAGGCTAGTATAACAAAATGTTAAAAGAAGAGGGATTAGGGAATGATCTTGATATGACAAATCACAGCTCAACTTTTGTTTACAAATAATCTGAGAGTGCAATTCTATTTTTCATATCATGGCTTGGATGGATCTTGTCCTTCCTGTTCATAACCCTTTATTCTCAGCCTCAAGTGTGTTCTCTTTTCTTAATTTTCCTCATTCTATGGTCCTTAAGGAAGGCAAAGCAAATTCTAATCTACCATGACAACTCTTATCCTAAATGTTCAAATTTTTCCTGGCATAAAATTTCTCTAAAATCTAAGGCAGGATTTCTTAACCTGGGGCCCATGAACTTGTTTTTAGACTCTTTGGTGACCATATTTAAATATCATTGTTTTCTCTTTAACTTCATGCATTTTATTTTATGCACCCAAAAATATTATTCTGAAAATAGGTCCATAGGTTTCACTAGTTTACTAAAAGAATCCCTAATCTAAGTTATCACTCGCCAAAAACAGAGTATTACCTATGGTATATAGTAGAATTCCTTACAGAAAAAAAAATGAATAAAACATTTTTTGGTTGTTCTGTGAAACAACTTAGCCTTATAAGGTTAAATTTAAACTGAGAGGAAAATCATAAGAGTTTTTGCATTTCTGGGCAATATTTTGGAGCCCAGGGAACACAGTAAAGTTCAGTTAAGCTATAACATTAGTGACCTGGCCCCAGGGTATATGAGTTGATTGCCTGCAGTTAAGAAGTGCTGATTGGGACTGGAGGCACACATCAGTGTCTTATGGGTGAATGTGATTCATACAAAGAAGTGGGATAAAGAAAGTATTAAATTCTAATGGCTGGGTGGAAAGCCAAGAAAAAAAGAGTAAGGTGGAGTGAGAATATGGCTCAGAAAGTCAAGACATCCATATTAAAGGTCACTAAGAAACGGAGAAAGATAATCAGGGGCCAAAGTAACCACCACCAAGGTAAAGTGCCTGTGACCAGGCTTACATTTAAGCCAAACTCTTTCAGCCAGCAGGGAGGGTATTACTTTCATACCCAGTGCCAGTGTCCTAAAGAACAAGTAGCACATCAAATTTGAGCCCTGATTCTAGACAGAATTGGAAATGCTTGATTTTAGTCATGAAAAATTGTCATTCATCACAGGCAAATGTCTACTCAGATGTTTTTGTTTCTCTCTGAATTGAGATCGCCGGTTTCCTTGCAGGTGAGAAAAGCAATAGAAAACCTGTTCTATTTGGCAGCTAAAATAAAAAGGTATTAAGATGTTCCCTGTGAAAGGAATAGTAAGAGGTTGAATGGATTTTAGGTGTGAAAATCTGCCAATACTTTCACAATCTTCAAACTGTCACTTCGACCTTATCCAGAAATGTTTGGTAATCGGATGGTTATCCAAATGGATTTCTGCTGCCTGTTTGGGGTACCTTGCACCACTCATTCTACTGATAAGATACCACTGTAGTCAAAGTTGTGATAATTAGCTGAAACATGAAGTCAGAGTTTAGAAGCAGTCATAATTTGATTGAGGGGAAGGTGAGGTAGACCAGAACTATAATGAGTTCATCTTCAAATACTTTGAATGTATTTGGGTTAATTTCAACTACTTACAAAGATCTAGAGGAAATTTTAAAAGCCATAACACCTAACACCTTTATTTTACAGATGAGAAAAATGAGACTCAAAGAAGCCTGTCCAGGGTAACACAGCTAGCCTAGGTTTTGAACCTACTACTTCCAGACTTGAGAATTCTGTGACCTGCCTGCACTGCCCCACTCAATCTCGACCTTACATCCAGTTTGGCCAGAGTCTCTCTGTCCCGATTCTTGGGCCGATCTCAAAAGCTTCTGAGCTGCCCTGATTACTAGATCTTAAACTCTGATAACAAGTTCCTCCTTTGCCCTCTACCATATCCTCAGTAAGAATATGCTTTTTATCATATTATCAGTATTACTCTTTGATGAATTTCATCAAAATCTCTTGCACTTTCCTTATCTCTTACTCCATCATCACTGTTCTGGCTTCATTTTCCAATGCCTACCTAACTTAATGATCCCCTTTCTGTCCTTAGTGACTCCCTCAGTTCCATGGTATTCAGTCTTTCCTGCCATAATAGTGCCCAACTTTTGAGAGTTCCCTCTTTCTGCTTTCTCTTCTCCCACTCTCGAATCTCCATGCAACCTTATCTCAGCAATTCCTTCAAGGTACAAGTCCTTTCACAAAACTTTAATCAACCTGCTATCATTCTTCCCAACACAAATGCTTCAAACATGCTCTTATTTCCAAACCTCAACTGATACTTTGTGTCCTCATCTCTTTTAGCAGGTAAATGCATATCCTGCCTATCTTGTCCGGATTCATCTTCTACCTTCTCAGAAGATGATATGACACTTTCCTTGTCAAGGCTATCCCCTCCACTTCTGCTTCTGATTCCATAAATTTGTCTCCTCTAGGGCCTTTGTTCATTGGTCATTCCCTTTCAGTACTTATATATCCAGAGCAAAACAATGTAAAAAAGAAGAGTTTAAGTTGGATAATCTTTAAGGGCTCCTGTAGCTCTAAATTTGGGGTCCTATGGTATAATGAAAACAGTGTCACAACTTTGTGACTCTCTTAAGTAACCATTTGCTTTTCCACATATTTACCATTAGTCAATTCCACCTGATCTACCTTTGTCACACAAATCCCAGTAAAACTTCTCTCTGAAAAAAAAAATTAGCAACTTCTTGCCAAATCCTACAACCTTTCTCCATTCCTCATGCTTTTTTGACTGCTCTTCAGCATGTAACACCACTGACCATTCACTTGGCATCTGTGACATTATCTCCTCATTCTCCTTATACTTCAGTAACCACTCATTGTCTGTGTCCTTTAGCTATACTTGGTGTTCTACTGCCTTGATGTGGTCCTCTCCCAAAGCTCTGCTTTTCTTTTCTCTTTATACTCTTTTTCTTAGTGATCTCATTCACTTCCACTGCGTTATGACTGCTACACAATTGACTAATAAATCTTCGTCTTTAGCCATGGCTAAAATAAATAAATCATGTTTCTGACAAAAACCTTGGGGAAAAATGCAAGTATAATGAAGATAATAATATTTATCTGGCCCTTTGGGGTTTACAAAACCCTTTACATGTATGTTAACTAATTTTACTTTATTTTTTTCAGTTTATAAATAAGGAAATGGAGGAACACATACTTGATATCCTGTCTGATTCACATAACGAGAAAAAGTCAAGCCCAGATTTTTAACAGATATTCCCCAACTTTCTCTAAATGATATGTTGAAGTATATATCTTATCACCAAAGGTATTACTGCTTAATATGCTACAGAAAACTGTAGAGATTCTAAAATGAAGATTGGAAAGCTAAAGAAATTAAATGAGAGGAAAATAAAAACCATTTAGACATTTTCAAAGCATTAAGTAGATTTGAGGGAAGCTGTTTGTGACATAAGTTGTACTTATTCCTTCAGAAAAGTCTTTTACTTCAGCTATGGTTGATGAAACCAGTATGCCAAGCCACCTACCATCTTTCAGAATGGTTTCACGTTCTGTCCCATCTATTTTTTGCCGACCAATTAGGAAGCTGGTGGTGTCAGCAAAGTAGATATAATTGGCTTCAGCATGGAAATCCAGAGCACGTGGATTGACCAGGTTTTCTATGGGGATCATGTATTCATCAGCTATCTTGGTATTCAAGTCCATTCCCCGAACAATTCCTGGGCGTCCTTTCCCATAAAAGAGAAACAACTCATTTTTCGGTCCTGTTGAAGAAAGATTACAGACATAAACAACTGGTGCTGCCTAATCTTCTTTACTCTGCATAATGACACTGTTTAATTAACTGGCACAATTAGTGGGGTTTAAAAAAATTCAATACCAAAAATTAAACTCTAAAATATGCCAAATGTATCTCAATGTAAGAAGGCTGGCTAATTGCATTACTTTAATTAAAATAGAAATTACTTCCATGAATAGGTTATATCTAGTTAATTATTCTTTTGTCTGTAACTGTCTGTTTTGAAAACATGACAGATCATTGGATAACGTGTAGCTCTGTGAAATGGACATTTATAAAAACATCCTGTGCATTCAATTTTACAACTGATTAGAATCTATCTAAAGCTTTCTTTGGACACTGACTATGGCATTCATTACATCTGACAAGGCCGGAAACTTCAGAAAATTCAAAACATGCCATAGAAGATTTTTCATCTATGGACTGTCAGAGCAAACAAAAGAAATCACTTGCTATCACTTCCTCATACGTGAATATAATTGAGTGTCCAAACATGATTTGTACTTCCGAGATTCAAAATCAAAATGCCAATAACAATCTAGCTTTCTTTTTTGTTTCTTAATTTGAACCCCAAAAGCTATTTCCATCTACTGGAAGATTCAGAAATCTATTACAGCTCTTACAAAGACAGTCACAAAAAGCAAGCAAAAAAAAATGTTTAAATCCTTTTTTTAGGAGGATGAACTAAGATGACTTTCCCTACACAAAAAATATTTCTGTGGCAAATTCAAACCTCTCCATGGTAAAAGGAGGAGAATAAACACAGAAAATTTGCCTGAGTCCTCAAGTACCTTATCTTGGATTAATTCTGTATGTTATCAGAGGAAATGCCTAGTGATCTTTTAACCTGTAGAAGAGGAAAACAATATCATTGTAATGTGTCTGGAAATCGAGAGTACCAAGAGTTCACCTGAGTCTGGCTAAACTGAGATTCTATCTAAAGGTTGCCTGAGTCTCAAAAATAAAATGTCAGGAGGGAAATGTTAAGACATTTCTTTCAGGAGACCATCAGTATTGCTTAAACTACAATTAAGAGAAAGGAAGAACTGAGATACCTGGTGATTAGATATCTACAAAAATGGTAGGTAAATGAGCTGGAAGAAGAATTGAATAATTCATCCAGAAAGTTTGCTCTGGATCTCCAAAAATAAGATGTCAAAAGACTCAAAAGAGCAGAGTAATGCTATTATCTCAGCCATGTTTCAGAAAAATATTCTCTTTAACTTAACTCTGAAATCACCATTATTACTAGATCTTATCATGATATGTTAAGGACAATGCCATACTTATCCAGAGGATAATGCCATACTTATCCAGAAGTCCCATCTACAACATATGAGAACAGTTAAAAACCAGAAAGTAAGCAAAAATGGTCTCTGAATAATATAGAGTTCCACAATCAAAATCTTATGATTTTGCATATGCGATATTCCCTGTCTTTCATTCTGAGCATGTTTACTCTCATTTTAGAAAGAATTCTAACAATTTTAACTGTCTGTTTTTTCACAATCCAGAGTATATTGGAAGCACCAAATGAGAGGCAGATGTACTAAGAGAAGCTAGAAGTGACAGTTCAGTCTGATAATAAAGGAGAAAATGCTAAATTTAAGGGCAAGTAAAAGATACAACAGTCTGGGGCCATTGAATATAAAAGCAAATGGTCCTTCCCAGCTTAATAGGCCCTGACAACATCATTACAGCAAAATACAATTAGGTCATGCTTATAACGATGAGGCAGAGTCACAAAGAAAAAGGTTAAATTATGTTCTGCGTATTCTGTTTAAGTAGGCAAGGATGTGTGTAATGTATTTTAGAATATTTTTAATGGTCAAGTTATTGAAAACCACATGATTAAAATAAAAATATCATGGAATCATAGATTATCATATTCAAGGAATAAATGCTCATGTTGTGATAAACAATTCAATTCAATTCAAGCATTCATTAAGCACCTGCTATGTGAGGTGCTTCACTTGATTCTAGAGATATAAAGACAAAATGAAAAAGAGCTGCCTTCAGGAAGCCTACATTCTAAATAATGGTGATAGCTTTACATTACTAGAAAATAGGGAATGAATATTTCTGGAGATCATATTCTTTCCTAAATAGATGTTTGTTAAACTGAATTTCCTGTACCTGGAATTTTTGTTGTTGAGTCACTTTTAGTCATGTGTAACTCTTTGTGACTCTACTTTAGGTTTTCTTTCAGAAATACTAGAGTGGTTTATCATTTTCTTCTCTAGTTCATTTTACAGATAAGTAAACTGAGGTAGAGAAGGTTAAGTGACTTGCCCAAGATCACACAATTAGTGTCTGAGGACAGAACTGAACTAAGGAAGAGGAGTATTCCTGACTCCAGACCTGGTACTCTCTCTATTGCAGCCCCTAGCTGCCCTGGAATTCTCACCCTCAAATCCACGCATTGACTTATCCATGAGAGATTCATGGATTTCTATCTATCTATCTATCTATCTATCTATCTATCTATCTATCTATCTATCTATCTATCTATCTATCTATCCCAAGCCCTTATATAGATCATTCTAGTAAAATAAGAGAAGAAGTGACTTGTTTGATGTCACTGGCTAATAAATATCAAAGCTGGGATTCTAATTCAGATCACCTGATGTTACCCATAGTGTTCTTTTCATCACCCTACACATGCTAATGTGAATGTGGATGAAACTTAAAGAAGTAAGGTTAGGTTGCCTGGAAGCTGCACTTACTTTAGGTATCATTTTGAAAGGAGGCTAATTTAGGCTCAGTGTTAGCCCTTACAATTAGGACTATGTAAAGATAGTAGGCTGTTTCAGGAGGGAATGCTTCCTCCCTCACTAGAGGTTTCAGATAGACCAGATGACTGAATGTCAGTTATGCTTATGTAGGAATTCTTTTTTAGGTATCCATTGAATTAGGTGGGGATTGAGATTTCTTCCAACTTGGAAATTCAGTGATTCTGTAAAATGTTAGACCTTTTACTCAATGTCAATTCCAATAGGACATAGCCTAACCCCTTGGGATAAAGCTCCTGAATCTCTACTATTAGATTGCATATTCTTAAAGTATTGTGGGGCTGTCTTTTGCCTCTTTTTGTAACCCCAGTACTTAGTACAATGCCTGTCACATAGTAGGTATTGATTAAATGGTTTATTGATTGAATTAAATTAAAGCCAATTAACAACCCAATTCAGACTATAGAAACTATAGATGATGAATGTCATCTTATATAATTTACAAATGAGGAAACTGAGACCTAGAGAGGTCAAACATTTTGTGCAAGGTCATAAATATAGTAAAGCACAGAGCTAGGAATCAAACTAGGTTCTTTCAAATCCAAATCCATCATTCTTTCCACAGCAATGGATATCACACAGTTCCCGAAATCAATGCTTGCTAAATTGAATTGAATTCCTTATACTTGAAATGCTATCTATAATTTCCATCTCTGGATTTCCTACCCTTTCTTCAAGGATCACTTCAAATGACATTTCCTTCATGAAGTTTTCTTGATCTTCCCCTCTCCAACACATATATATCCTCCCCCTTCCCCACAAAACACCTGGGAGTGATTTTTTCTTTTTTTCCCCCATTTCATAGTACTTTATGTTCCTCATCTGAATTTTATTATATTTGCATGAATATATTGTCTTTTTGTACTGGAATACAAAGTACATGAGAATAGTTACCATATTTTACTTTAATTTTTATCTTCCCCAGTGCTTAGCAAAGTGCTGGGTACAGAGTAAATGGTTAATAATAATGGTGATTATATGAATGAATCTTTATAAAATAATATTTAGCCAGATGTGCATGAGCACATGGTTAATCAAATCCAGTAATTTATTCTAGGATCATACATCTAAATGTGGAAATGATCTTAGGACTCATCTTGTCCAATAGCCTTTAGAGGAAAATTGAGGAAATTGAGCCCAAGAGGTTAAGAGATGTGTCCAAGGTCACACAGGGACATTATATATAACAGGGACATTATCTGAACTCAAGTTGCGTGACTCCAAGTGCTGCAGCACCCTTTCCAATTCACCACTCTGACCCTCATGCTTCTTTTACCCTGAGGACATCGTTACAAGATGAAGGCAAATACCATTTTCTGATAGTAAAGACAGGTGCATATTTGTAGGCAAATTTTACCTGACGAGGGCTCATGTTATTACTGTTGTGGATGATGATGATACTAATTAACACTCAAAATCCTATTCTAAAATGTTAGCTGCTGGCAAAGTGTTTGAGTTTAACAACATACTTTTGCATGACCTGCCATCACTTCCCAAGTTGAAGCCCGTCCTGCAACGACAAGTCCGTGTTTTGTAGTTGCTGCTGAGCAGACAGATGTGCGAACATCCCCCTGGCATTCCATATGGATCTACTTCACATGCATGGCTTCTGACTACAACAAATGAAAAACAGCATGCTTGAAATCCTCTCAAAACAAGATAATTATGTGCATCAGCATGTTGAAGATTTTACAATAAAAAAAAGTGAGTCCTAGCAAAAATCCTGTACATTAGAATCACCGTGAAATATTCAAATTTGTCAGAGATGTAAAACAATGTGGGAAGAAGAAGGGTGATTGAACTTTTAGTCCCTTAACTTCACTTTTCTAAAACAGTTATTGGCACTTTAAGTCTTGCAAAGTGCTTTACATGTTATCTGACTTGATTCTCAAAACATTCTTATAAGGCATATACTATTATTATCTCCATTTTGCAATGAGGAAACTGGCTGGAAGTTGCATCCCATATGCAGGGTCATACAGTTGCTGAGAGTCTGAAGCAGGATTTGAAATGTGGTCCTCCATAGTGCAAGTCCAGCACTCATCCATTGTACCACCTGGTGGCCTCTAGAACTGGCTGGTTAAGCATAGTTCAAATTGAACTAATTTTCACATTCACAATACAGTACATAGTTTACATTGCCATAAGAAGATAATCTTGCAATATATTTCTTTCTGGGATGTTTTTATGAAAATGTCCTTTCAAAAAGATGAAGATGCCATTGGATTGTGACTATTGGATTGTGACAACAGTCCTGTGAAGTAGGCAAGCCAGAATGATGAAAGCAACTAGAAATATCTGCCTTTGGAAATCTACCAATAAGAGCACATCCACTGGGGGAAAATACTAAAAGAGGAGGCACTAGCAATAAATTGGGTGATTTTTCTTCTCTCCCTCTCTTGTAAACAAGTACCAAATTGAATTCCATGCTTCTTAAAGTAGAAATCCATTGTAACCAATAAGGTTGTATACCCCATAAGGAAATGTGTTTCTTCATGCTGTGGTACTTTTGTAAAAAGGATGCTGAATGGTTAGGGAGTGGAACAGGGGAATAAAAATGGGGGGGTTCCAGCAAAGGAGGGACAAAAAATGGGGAATTGATCGGTAAGAAAAGGAAATGGGAAGGGCAAGATGTTTTTAAAAGGGACAAAAAGATAGAAGGAAAAACAGAGATAGAAAGAATAGGAAGACAATGAATTACATTAGAAAGGCTTAATTTATTATTGCTATCATCTTTATTTTGCATCAGCAGCTGTTTAGAAATGTAATTGGTAATTGACAATTTAAATCCATTTATTTTTCTTCAAATTGTGATTGGTATTTCCCATCTCCCATATCCCTAGGGTTGACAGCTGACTGACTTTTAGACATGTCCTTTTATTGCTGTCATTGCCTTTTCCCCGGAGTAGAATTTGTCTCAATCTGCCTTCTCAAGTCTGCCATATAATTTGAAGGGTGCTAACCTTGAACTTGAAGTGAAAATTAGTAAGCCCTCAACTATGCATGTTTGATTGAACTAAGGTTCTACTTCTTCAATAATTTTTAATTTGCAACTTTAAAAAAATCCACTAACACCTTTGGGTAATCGTAATTGTATGTTTACTTTTTCTATATTTGAATCCTAAATGATATTGCTGAATAAACATCACTAGGACACATTAAGTATTAGCTGGCTTGTGTTTTTGTGAATGCTTAGAAACAGAAACATGCTATCTTCAAATTATATTAATTTCTCAACGTTTGTTTAGCAAACTGGGAATGCAAAGATAGAAGAATTCAACTATCGCCAGATGGTCCAGAAATAGATCTTGCAATGACACCCACCTTTCTTTAGCCTCTGTGCCTCACATAAAATGATACAAATAGAGCTTCTCAACACCTGTGTTTCCTGTCTACATACATCATGATGGGGAATTCCTTCCCAAATCTAAATCTAGTCATCACTTCAATCCTGTGCTTCTAGGAAAGAGACCTAAAAGATATGTCATTTAGACTTATGACAGGAGGTTTACACCATTTTATCAAACAGATAAATACACTTTGCCATCACAGTCGAGAGGATTTATTACTCAGCGACTTCAGACCTACACAAAGGGGTAGAACTATAGCTCCAACTTATTCCACAGATATTAAAGCTAAAAGAGGATTGAGGTGGGGTGAATCTTACCTGTTGACTGTGTTCTCTTTTGATAAATGCGGATTGCTCGAGCATTTTCCTTTTTAACTAATGCGTGCACATCAGTACCATTAAATCTGTTTATCCGTATGATGTTGAAGTTATCTAGGTTGGTTGCATATAAATAATTTTCAAATATAGTAATACCATAAAGATGTCTGACCTACAAAGAGGGGGAAGAAATTGTAAATTTTGATGATGATTTTTTTTCGTAATTCTTACCTCTTATCAATGGATAGTTAAAGTGCTTCAGTGGTATTGCCTTCAATATCAAGACAAAGTGAGGAAAGTCACCAAGATGTTGAGTATATGCCCTGCAGTAAAGATATAGCAGGATATGGACAATAATCTTATAGAAATGAAAAGGTATGAATGGATTGCCATCTGCACCACTGGATAGAATTTCTAAATCAGGAAGATCAGAGATATATTGGAGTATCTAAATTTTCCATTTGAAAGAGACTGATTTTTATTCATTTCTTCTATTTCCTATGAAAATGACTAATTTTAACAAAAACCCCTGAGATTTATAAAACTTGTTCTGGAAATGACAACACAAGAAAGTCATACTTACAAAGTAAAATGACAAATGTATGAAGAGTACCTACATTTATCTTTCATTAAGAAACAATGTTATGATGAGTTGTTAGTTTCAGAAAGGAATGTGACATTAAAGGCTAATATTTTCCAAATATGAAGGAATGAGTCAATATTCTCATGACTCAATACAGAAGCATATAGTCTTGTTAATTATAACCTTTTGTCTAGAATAATTTGCTTGAAGTTCTAGGGAAAAGTATTTGGTTTTTTCACACTACTGCAAAGCAATAAAAACATATTAAATATCCCATTATTTTAAATATTATATTTTGAATAATTCTGGCAATAGAATTGAAAATAAGTTTGGAGGTAAACATATATTTGCAATAAGTGGAAGGAAAAATGCAACACTTTACCAGAAATTGTATTACTTTTTAGAAGGTTTTTCATAAGACCTTTGTTTAAAGAATAAAGAAAATGCATTTTTATATTACAGCAGTTATGCCAACAATTCAATTTTCTCATAAAGGGGGATGGTAGGGGCTCATGAAGTCATGGAGACCAGCAAGAAGAATGGTTCTCCCCTCTCAGCATAATATAACAGGCATGCATGGTTTGTAGTTACCATTCCCATACACTTCCTGTTTAATGTACACGTTCATCTTTGAAAAGGGGTATGGCCCAAGAAGTGTTGAGATTAGGACTGGTCACTGTGTCACTAAGACAATTCGATCTATGTGCAATTGTGACCTTAAGCCTTGTTCTCTTAAATAGCACATATAACCAAAGATAAAAAATTATAGTCAAAATAGATGGAAACAACAGGTTGGGTTAGGTGTCAAGGTTTGTCACAGATAAAAATAATCAACTGAGAAGTGATCATGGAATGCCAAATTTGTAGTTTAACCAGAATCACTTGAGCAGAATATATCCCCGTCTTATATGTGACTTATTTTTTTTCTCTGAATTCAACTGTGTACTACGGAAGTGTGAATGTGAGATCACTTGACATTGACCCCATGGCTTTGTAGTTACATTTCATAAAAGGAAAAATTTCAGCATTTTTCATCATCAGCTAAGTTCCAATATTGTAAACATTCATGGAAAAAGAAGAAAAAATACTCTAGCAGTGAATTATTTGACTTGGTTCTGTTAGTGATTAACATGATATAATATGAATTTGTAATGGGACCTGTTGTTTAGTGCTATTTCTGTGAACAGAGTTGTATTTTATCCCTCACAGACAGGCTTACGGTGATATATTTTCATCTTTTTAGGTGACTGCAAGGACTATCTGAAACATTTTGGGGAGGGGAGGAAGGGGAAAGGAGTGAATAATTTCTACTATGTGCCAGGTACTATAGTAAAAGCTTTTAAAAATATCTCACTTGATCCACACAATAACCCTGTGTGGTAAGTACTAGCATTTGCCCTTATTTTTCAGTTGAGGAACTGAGGCAAACAGAAGTTAAGTGACTTTCCTAGGATAACACAATTTGCGTCTTTGACCCAGTTAAGTACTTTATCTCCTGTGACACCAGCTGCCTCTATTTTCTCATGAATCTTTTTGACACTGGGCTTCCATGGAAAGCCAAGGTTAGGCCACACCTCCATTTACTATGTGTAAATGAGATGAGAATGAGGATTGGATGAGATGATTATTCAATACGAAAAATCAAAAGAATCTACAGCTTATTTGTCTATATGGAAGAAAATAGTGTTGACCATACATCTCTAAAGCACAGAAATATTTAACTTCAGAGCTGGGAAAGAATTTGGAAGTCTATTAGGTCAAACTCTTCATTTCATGGATGAGAAAATTCAAGCTCAGAGGCATCACATGCTTTGCCTAAGATCACACAGGAGCCTAGAACTTTACAGGTAGAAGTAATCCACTATTAGTAACTGGTCAATGTGACATCCTAACTCCAGCACTTATTAGCTATGGACCATGTGCAAATCACTTTTATAAGTCTCAGTGTCCTCTTCCATAAAATGTGAGTGTTGGAATAGTGATTTCTAAAGTCCTGAGTTCTAAATCCTAAGAATTATCAATTACCTCATGAAATTTTCTATTAAAGTAACATATTAATGAGAGTGATTTAAAAAAAATAAATATCTACATTACTTGTTGACTTAAATTTCCAGTGATCAGTTCCTCAAGCATGAAAGAAACAATTTTCCCCCTGCACATGGGCACTGTGTGGTTCTCTCAGCAAAACTTCCAAAGAGGAAGAACAAACAGGAGGGGGAGTATAGGGAAAAACACAGAGAATATGTCCATATGGTGCCATTTTGGGAAGAGTTGAAAAGATCCTTTGCATTCCTCTGAGAGATCTGTTCTTTACACTTAGAATGTATGCTTTTCTGCTTGCCGACATGGGACAACTTTGAGTGACAGACAATTCATCATGCATCCAGGCATAAATTCATATACAGCAGTGAAGGGGGGTGCAGCTTATAGCTGAGAGGACATAGTCACAAAGAGACTGATATTGTTTCATTGTAGGGAAGAACTTCTTGTCAGTAAGAGATATCCAACAATAGAACAGGGTGCCCTGACAGATAGGGACCTCCCCTTCACTGAAGGTATTTACTCAAAGGCTGGATGCCTCCTTGAACATAAGGTTGTTAACATTTGTCTGTGTTATGGACCCCTTTGGTAATCTGGGGAAGCCTATAAACAGACCTCTTTTCAGAATCATTATTAAATGCATAAATTAAAGCACAATAGGATTGCAAAGGGTATAATTTATATTGAAATGGTAATATACATATGTACATTCATACACACACTATGTATGTATGTGTGTATGCATATGTTCACAGACCACAGATTAAGAACTCCTGATCTAGAGGAGATTCATTTATTAGGGAGGAATTAGAATAGATAGGCAAGAAATTACAAGCCATCCTTATGCATCATAAAAATGTCAATCCTTTCCAAGGACAGTAAAACATTCAAGGAAGGAACGTAAGACTTTGCAAAAAGGTCACTAGAAATGAGGCCAGGATTTTCTGTGAGAATTCTCAATATGCTTGCTTTGCATTATGACAGCCTGAAGAGATTCAAAACACACTAAAATATGAAGAATATATCTCATTTTATGATATTAGGACAACTGGTGATGGGAAACATTAGGTTTCACAATGCTATAGTGAATAAAGAGGTTTATTTTCTCTTAGAGATCTACCCTTGGTGTAACAAGAGTTATACACATAAACTTGTAATTCATCAGGAAAAAAGAAAAAAGAAAGATCCCAAAGGATCTTTTGACTTCAGAGAGTTTCACATGGTTTTTTCTCTGTGTTCAGAGTTCTTGAATAGAAGTGAAGACCAAATTTAATCCAACCTATTAAAATAATAAATATACTTTTATGAATAAGAGTTTGCCTTTGTTAGCAAAATATCGTGACACCACATGGGACAGCTGACAGTTTAGTTCCTGATGAATGAACTACTTAAATTAGTTTTTAGTAACTAGGTCATAATATTTTTTCTCTTCAGATACCTGTAGTTCTTACTATTGCATTTGGGGAATTTGGAGAAATGAATCTAATACATACATACATACATACATACATACACACACACACGCACGCACGCACATATATAGCAATATAAAATGAAAATTCTCTTCGACAGTAAATGTACCAGGAATTTTTATCACTCATTTCTACTTGACCAAGAAAGAAATTTGCATCATTACACATGTTGGTCAGTCATATAATGATATTATCCCATTTTATTGCTCTCACTACATTCTCCAATAAATAGTAGACTTACTTGTATTCCTTGGATTATAGTATGTCTGTTTCTCCCTTGGTAGTCCACTACTTCAACATAGTCCAAATAAAGATCTACCCAGTAAACCAATCTGCTGACCAGGTCCAGTGCCAGGGCAGCTGGCTGCTCTGTCTTTGAATCGACGATCCTTGTTCTGTTCATCCCGTCCATGTCACATCTCTCCACTTTGGCAACATTCCCATAATCAGTGAAGAAAAGTTTTCTGTTGAAATAAAACTGAATGTTAAAGGAGGAAAACATGTCCAATGGAACCATCTGTAAAAAGCAGAATTTTTGGTTCTAATTCATTGCAGTGGTTACATCTGGTAGCTTCTATAATCATTTCCATAAAATATTACTCATAAAGAGAGAAATCTGCTAATGAATATTACCAGGCATGAGGGAACAGGTTAACGAACAACTGTAAAATAGTCTCCCAAATAAATGATTATATGGAACTTGTTTCGGTATTTGGAGAAATATTTCTTTAAACTATGTATGAGTAGTTCACGTACACCACCAGGGATCACAAAGGGCTGATCAGACATTGACTTTGGATGCTGGCATGTTCACCATGCCAGTGCATATGAGCTACTCAGCTTTGTATTCAACCTGCTTTTTTAAAAATTGCACAGCAATGTTTGTTTTATATAAAAGCTATTATGGCTCCTTTTTAATGTGGAGCCCAACGTTGCCATGAGTGGTAGAGAACAGCAAACCTGGAATGGAATTAAACAGATGGAAAAGCAAATGTGTTGTTTGTAAGCAATGAAAATAAAAACATAAATTAGCTCTCAAAATCTTTACTGTCTCAGATATTACAAATCACAGCATTTCCCAAAAGACATTGCATATGATTTGCCCTTATTTCCTTTCTATTGTTTTTCTAGGGGGAAAGACTAGAATTAAATGTTGACCCCTGGAAAAAAATATAATGACTCATTCCTTGCAACAGGCACCGTAATCTATCAAAGACTTAACTATACCTCCATAGTGACTGTGCTTAATATTTGATCAGTATTCACTATGTTTAGTAAACACAAATCAATTTCAATTAACCTGACAATATTTTAACAAGATTACTTTCTCATGAGACTAAATTACATTTGTAAATAGGAGACCATCTTGCCATGACTTAAACACTATTTCAAGAATAATCCAATTTCCAGTGACTGAGTAGTATTAATATTACCTGGAGTATTGAAGATTCAATTCTCCAAACTTAGTGAATTAGTTTTCAGTTACTTCATTCAACAGGCTTATGTTGTATCAGTATATTATCTCTTTCACATAAAAAAATAACATTTAACTTTAATTTAACTTTTGCTCCTGCGGCTTTCTTCATCAAAATTTAAACATCAAAATACTATTATTCTGTGGCGTGCCTGAATATAACAGTAAATGAAACATAAAATATATTTCCATCCAAATGTTCTTTTAAATCCAACTTATCACGATAAATTAAAAATGAAATTCCAAATAATATACACTACAGGTAATTTTCAGGTTTTTTAAAAAGTCAAACAAAACAAAGTTATATAGTAGAAATTAGAGTAAAGCCCCCTAGTTTTACATCTCTTTTTCCTGCTTCATCCATCTCTCTTCTTTTTCCTTCATTTAGAAATCCTTTGAAACACTGGACAAAAGTATCACACATTCATTCTTTCCCTGAAATCACCCATACATCATGTAGATCACCAAACACACCTTCCTCTTTCCTCCTTTGTTCCTCCTTGCATTCTTCATTTTTTCCCTCTCTTTCAACCTCCCTCCCTCCCTCTTTCCTTCCTCCCCCCTTTCCTTGACTACCGCTCTACTCCTTCGTCCCCCTCCTCTCTCTCTTTGACCCTCTTCTTTCCTCCCCCTTCTTTCTATGTTTCTGTGTCTCTGTCTGTCTCTATCCTTATCTCTGTATATTTGAGACTATTAGCCATGTCCTCCACTAGATATATTTATCTCCGTTGGTTTTGAATATGCTTCACTGCTTATTCAGCTGGACTAACTATTCCCTAGAAATCTCATCCACTCTCATGGCTTCAACTTCCACCTGTATAAGAAAAAGAAAAAAAAAAAAACCACCAGCAAGTGTACGCTTTATCCTGACCACTCTTCTGTCATTAACACTAGCACCTCCAATTTTCTCTAAGGATTCTCCACTTGAATGTCTCACCATTAATTCAAATCTAAAACACAGTTTTTGCATTGTTTACTCTAAACATATATTTCCTTCTGACTGTTCTACTTCTGTCAGTCATCCCACCATTCTGTAATCTCCTATGTCTGGAAATCTAAGTTGGATTGTTGATCTTTCCTTATTTGTCACTTGTCTTAATCACATAGTCAGTCATAAATATAAGAATAAGAAAGGATTTCATATACTCCAACTCATACCTGACCCAAAATACTTTCTACAGTATCGGTAACATATGGTCATATATTCTCAATGTGAATACCCCAAGAGATAGGTGATCCACTGTCTCTTGAGGCCCTTTAATTTCTGAGCACCTTAATGTATAAAAGATATTTTTCTTGTGTGGACTTGAGATTTAGTTCTCCAAACCATCTACTGATAGTTTTTGGTGCTAGCATAGGGAATAATCAAATTATTGCCTCTTCAAATACATTATATTCCTCTATTAATCAATTTCATACTAAAAACTGAAACAGAAGGAAAATTTACCAGTCTTAGAATTAAATTGACCAGGCAATCATGACCCTCTAATAAGCAGCAAAGACACAGGGAGCTCTTAGCTGCCCCATGAACATTTCTTTCGAACTGTATAAACTGATCCTGAGGATGCAACTTCATTAATTCATTATTGTGGCGATTACCAGTTCACAATCATTACATTTTCAGTGTTTCTAAGAGCATATAGTAAGTCTATGATGAAATTAAAAACTTCTTCACACTTGAATGTTTTTAGATTCATTATATGAATGAACAACAGGCATGTTTTACAAAGTTAATTTCAAAACTGGACCTCAGAAGTCATATAGGCCAACTCATATCTGAGCTATAATATTCTCTCTAATATACCCAACAGATGTTCTTGTCCATAGACTTATACTAAAGGGGAATTCTCTATTTTCCCAGGCCATTTCAGTTTTATGTGATCATAGATTTAGGACAGGAAAGCATCTAAGAGGTAGATTTAAATCCTAAATATTCTAGAAGATGAAATTAAAACCCAGAGTAGTTAGGCAACAGCATCTTAAGCCACATAAGTAAAGTGTGGAAGAGGCAAAATCTGTGTCCTATCCAATACAGAAGATTATTTTTCCTTTGGACAGTTTTCTTTATCTCAAGTCTAAATCTACATCTCTCAAACAGTCACACTTTGCTCTTGCTTCTGATCTCTGAGACAAAGCAGTAAAGTATTATTTCTCTTTCACATGACATTTTTTTTCAATGTTTGAAGACAACTGTCATTCTTTTATTGCATCCTGACTAATAATCCCAACTTCCTTCAACTGCTCATCATTATGCCTCCCCTCAACAATTCTCAAACTTATCAATGTCCTTCAAAAACATGTCAACAAAAACTGAAGATATTATAATAGATGTGGTCTGAGATGTAAGAATAGAGCAACCTCCCCACCTCACTAAATGAAGAAGCTCCTTGGAAGTTTAAATCATCCTCTCAATATATGACCATACTAATGATGCCAAATCCCTTTTTCTACTGATCAGGCTAGAGTTTGAATATCAACAGGTCATCAATTTCCCCCATACTTCCTCCAGCATGAGTCAGCACCAGTCCTGAACCTTGACTGCACCCCAGGTCTGAGCCCCCTTGCCCTTGCCCACAAATACTTGGATTTATTTGACTTAGATAAGAACAATATAAAACACCATACTGTTACCACAATAGGTGCCTAACTCCAATCAGGACAACAGAAGACTCCCCAACATATGTCAGCTCTTCCTGACCACCCTAACCTGTGTGAGTATCTTCTCTCAATTAAAGTTGCTTGCTAAATTTTCTCTGTCTCATCTTTCCTTGTGCTGTGAGAAATTTGGGTTCATCTAGGGCAGGGGTGGGAAGGAAGACAGTCCTGGGCTTTCCATCTATGCCAGTTTTTTTTTCTTAGAAGCATAAGTCAATGTACAAGGCTATGGCTCGTGATTTGGCAACAAGAGCTGACTCAGACAATACAGAGCACAAGGGCTGAACCATAGGCATGCTACATTCCCCTCTCTTTTTCCCAGATACCAGGACTGTGACAGGGCTCTTTCTTAAATTGCTACCTCAAGTTTTTCCTCCTGGCAATAGAAGTGGCAGAAAAGGGAGACTGTTGCCTTTCCCCATACAGGACTTTAGTATTCTGAACTTCCTCAAGTTTGTATCAAGTCACCAGGGAAGAATATAGTAGAATTACCACATCCCTAGTCCTGTGCACTCTACCTCTTTCAATACAGCCTAAAATTGAGTATCATTTTTTCTTTGCCACATCCCACTGTTGTTTCAAATTGAGTTTCAATCCATCATCAGACCCTCAGACCTTTGTCAGATAAATTGTTAACTAACCATATTCCTTCTTCTCTCCCTCTCTCTCTAGTCTTCTTGTACTTGTGAAGATGACTTTTGGGAAAGAATAAAACTAAAATAAATTTCATTTTATAGATTCATTCTTATTATGGTAAGTAGGAGACTTACTTTGGAGCCAGGGAAGCTGGATCAGGTCCTGCCTCTGACATTTAATGTGTACTAGCTGTGATCATGACCAAAACACTGGGCCTCTCAGGACTTCAAGAATCTCTTTATGTTAAATAAGTTATTTATCTATAGTCATGAAGAGTGTTTGCATGCTACTCAAAACCCACTCTGAGGAATTCAGAGATCCTAAAACAAATAAAATCAAATAGGTCCAATTTCTAGTTTGTTAAAATTCTTTTCCATATTAACTTTGCCATCCATGTTGTTAGCTTTTTCTACTTAATGTGCAAACTGGAACTAGGATAAATATGACATCCATACCTTTATATGAATCACTACCAAGAATGTTCAATAGTACAGTACCTTGGACAGGTCCTCAGGCTTCCACCACTACAGACTTTCTTACAAGTTGGCATTGAGCCATTAAAGAATATTTTTTGACCCCAATTGGTCAAAATGGTCCAAATCTACTTACCTGTATTATTATCATTTAGCCTGATAGTGTCTATACTTTTTTGATCATGCATTCTCTCAGTAAATTACTGTTCTTGATGAGAACGCTGAGGTGGTGGGATGGGGAGGAGATATTTCCTGTCAGGGCCTATGCAACTGCTGTGTTCATGATTAGGTTATAATTACTCAGAGGGGCTGATGCCTGGCTTTGAAAATTAGAACCTCAACAGATGCAGGATGGATTTGAGTGGAGTATTGAGCTATATTAGTGAAGGTAGGTATGGTTATACTCAATACAAGCTCCACAATTAGCTCTCATGGGAAGGGTGTAACTTTCTTCCATGTACTTTATCTTCCAGTCAAAGTGGAGTATTCTCTGTATACTGAATACTCTCTGATATCAACTCTATCCTTTACTGACCCAGTTCCCTTCAACAAACATTTATTAAACACCTTCTGTGGATACTGGATACTGAAAAAAATATGCAAAATAAATAAGAAATGAATGTGATGATGGTAGTACTAACAAATGCAGAAATTAGTAAAGGCTTCTTATAAAAAATAAAAGTTAAGATAAGCCTTGAAGGGAGTTACCTCAAAGAAGCCAAAGATCGAGAGTATTTCAGTTAGGTAGGGTATCCTGAGCAAAGACATGAAGGCAGGAAATGGAATATTTTGGGAGGCCCATGGGAAAGCCACTAAGCAGGCTAGGTTGGAGCATAGATTATATAAGAGAATAATGTAAAATCAGTCCAGAAAGACAACTTTATCTAGACTATGAAGAGCTTTTGATGCTAGAAAGAGGAATGATACTTTGTCCTAGAGGCAATAGGGAACCACTGAAACACCAGTGCCAAATTATGTATTTTATGAGTGTCACTTTCACAATTGTGTGGAAGATAAATTAGAAAGACAGCAAAACAGAGAGAAGGAAACTATCATATTGTTCTAAGCCAGAGGTGAGAATGGAATAAACAGTAACAATGTTCCTAAATATAGTAGGTACTTAATAAATGCTAGTTGACTGACTCACTGTGGGATGAATGAAGAGAAGGAGGGAGATGTGAAAGATGTTGTGAGTATAGGAACTTTAAGACTTTCAACCGAGTAGGGAAGAGTAATGAAAGAAAGTGAAGAGTTAAGGTTGACTTAACTTAAGGTGACTCCTAGTTCATGAGTTTTATGTATGACAGAGGTAAAGTAAAGATATAGATTATGGGATTTGAGAAAGTGGTAAACAGGAAAACTAGGGCATTTGAGTGAATAACACATAAGCTGAATTACCTAAGTGTAAAGATAGGGGTTTGGGTAAAATGGAAGGCTGAATTAGGTTCTAAAATTCTCAAGAGGGATAGAAAATTACACAACGACCAATACATAATAGTTGTCAAGAAATGGATGGGGTGATATATCTGAATAGAAGGAACCTCAAAGGAATGGTTGCTAAATGGTATTGAAACAGCAGGAGTTTAAAAATGAGAGCAAGGAGCAAGAAGTATGCCTTCTCTTCCTATGCTCCCATGTATTGAGGTGGGGACAGGTAGGAAAGATTATATATATATATATATATATGTGTGTGTGTGTGTGTGTGTTTATGCATGTATTTATATGTATGTGCATGCAGGTATTTATATGTATATGTATATATAAACACACATATATATATATATGTATTTGTGTGTGTGTGGATATAGTACTAATTAAGGTGGCTATGATGTTAAGAATCTCTTCGAGGGAATCAGATTGTGATTATCTTTCCTTGTCTAACAGATGAAAAGCAGAAACCGAGGTATGCACATGGCAATAAGTAAGAAGATCAAACTGCCTGTTCACTGATCCTCTTATCCAATGGTCTTTTGTTCAGAGTCAGTGAACGATGGTCATTTGGGATGAAGCATGAGTTGGAGGCTTGGTTCATTATATAGGGTTAAAGTATGGCTCATTATTTCACCTTCTAATCAGCAACCAAGTTAACTCGGCCTCAGGATCAGCCCCAAAGTTGTATTGACCACCATCCCTATTGGAGGAGGGGATATAATATCTGACACATAATGAGAGCTGCCAAGGTTAATGAAGAATGTTTGAGGGAACAACATCCAACTCCCAAAGTATAAAGGTAGGGGCTGTGTTAGTGAGACAACCCAATATATTGTGTGTGTTTGTGCACGTGTGTGTGTTTTCATCTATACACACACGTATCTTCTGGACACATACATTCCCTTCATTTCCCCTCCATGTGTGTTTCTGGGATGTACATCTTCTACGCATGTGTTCTTATTCTCACTGGTAGTGTAGTAACCAATGGAATAGTGCAACCTATAGAAGAGTGTAGCCTACTTCATTTCCTGTGTTTTTTGATGAAATATGTTTTGCTTCAGAATAATGTGCTTTCTACTTGGCAGGTAAAAGGAAATAAGTTGATAGGGGCTCATGAGCTATGTTTTTAAGTAGAAGCTGATGTACAGAGTACCCCAAACCTGGGATAGCTTTTCTGAGAACCAACATGTAAGAAGGGCCCCAAGTACTAAAATGAAATATAATAGGGATTCACATAAAGTCTCATAAAGTTTCAAAATGAAAGTTCATATGTGTAAGATGGGGAGGAGACAGGTAGGAACTAGACCACAATTAATTTGAAAAAACAAAGAATCTTAAGGGTTTTTATGGATTACAACTTAATACCAATCAATAGATGACATGGCAGTCAAAAAAAGATAATTCAATCTTAGACTGCATTTAGTAAAGCATAATGTACAACAGTAGTCTTACCACTACTCAAACTATATGAAGAGCAATGAGTTAAATCCAAGTTAAGATGGTTTTTTTTGAAAGATATTAATGAACTCAAGAATATTTTGAGGAGGGCAAGCAGGTTGAGGAAGAGTCTTGAGTTCAGCACATGATGAGGATAAGTTAAAGAGATTGGGAGGATCAGGACAGAAGAAAGAAGACTTGGGGAACCTTAAAGCTTCCTTCAGGTACTGGAAGGCCTGGATGGAAGAAGAATTAGAGTATCTGTCCTGCCTTCAAAGTCAGAAGCATGAGCAATGAATAAAAATTTCAGAGTAAATTTAGGCCCCATAAAAATAAAAACATTCTTGAGAATTAGAATAATGAGTGAAAGTTTCTAAGAGGCAAATTAATCATTCATAAGGCTTGGAATTATCCAAAAATGGAAGTTTCCTTTTCCCTCCCACTCAACCTTGGGAAACAAATTGTTCTCCCTTAATGAGTATTTCCAAGAAAAAGTCATATAACCACTTGTCTCATATGGCATTATAGGAATTTCTGTTCAGGTAATTCTTAGACTAGCCAACTTCTAGATTCCTTTCCAATTCTGAAATTCTGGGGTTCAAACTTCCTCGTCAAAGATGAAAAGAAAGTTTATTTTAGACTTGGACTCAAATATTTCAACCAATTTTCTAATGTAATTCACATATCTTCTAAACACAAGTTTATCTTTTCTGCTTCATATCTTATCAGAAATAATTTTTAGATAAGCTGATTTTATCTAACATGGTTTATTATTCTAGAAACATCTCGGTTTCCCTACAGCTCTATTGATGCTATACAGCTGGCAACAATAAGAAACTTTGTGTGTTGTTGGTTAACTTGGCTGATATAAATCAAAAGGCACAAGGGGAGAACACACAGACAGTGATAGAACACTAGGCTTACAGAGTTATGGCTCTAATCATTCCTACACTTTAAAGCAAGGCAACTATTATACCCAGTGACATCTTAAAACACATTTCTCTGGATGATAAAATAAGATTTATTTTTTACCAAAGATTTCCATTAAAAATGATTGTACTAGGCTTTACTGACATCGTAGTGCAGAGACATTAAAAATAGACAGACCCTGCCAGGGCGGATAGAGAACACAGCATCAGTCAGGAATGTCTGGGTATGTCTTGCCTCTGACAGTCAATACTAGCCAAGTCTCTTAAACTTCTATTGTCTCCTCCATTAGAATGTATACTACTTGAGGACAATGACTGTTATTTGCTTTCTTTTGAATCTCCAGTGTTTAACACATTACCTAGTACATAGAAAGTACTTATCAAATGATTATTGAATGACCAAATTAGCATCTCAATGGTCCAAACAAGGTATAACTTTGAAAGACTATAAGATGAAGAAAAGGTGCCAATCTTCATTGTAGGAGAAAGTTCCTTAATCAGAGCTCTGCATAACTTTGAAATTATATGTCGGGTTCAAATATCGAGCCATCCACACATCTATTTAAGTATCTCTATAGGAATACACATATACAGATCTAGGTGCAGAGATATGTTTGTAGGGTTAAGGCATGTTATGTATAGGTAGAGCCATATAAAATGTGCCACATAAATTATTATATTCATCTATTATACATGTATATATTTATTTATGCATGTATAAATGCACATATTAATTCGTGTGTGTGTGTGTGTGTGTGTGTGTGTGTGTGTGTGTGTGTAGTAAGACGGTAGGGATCGAAACCAAATTTCCAGGTGTTGAGGATCAGAATTTGAGAAGACAAGGAACATAAATAGCTTTTCCTAGTTTTTCAATGAAGGGAAGAGAAATAGAGTTCTGTAGCATGAAAAGATGGTAGGTTCAAGTGAAGGTATTTGTTTTTTTAAAAGACAGAGAAAACATTTTGAGTGAATGTTTGGAAGAGAAGTAGGTATAAAATAGTTTGTATTGTTCTTCCCCAAAAGACTGGAAATAATTATTGTTTTCCATAGCACTTAGTACATACTATTTATTTAATCTTGTACTGATTATTCCTTCCTGATTTTCATAAAGGGAGGCCATAATTTATTATTCTTATTTTTTAATTTAATTAATTTTTTAAACTTGTAATTTAATGGTTCTTAAATAAGTCAATAGTAATAACAACTTTAAAAAAAGTTTCATTGTGTAAAAAAGAATACATTTTTTAATTTTATAGAGTAATAAATGAATACTGAGAATTAAATTAAGAAAATTAAATAAAAATAGCTATTGTGATATGCAGTTCATACTATGAAGTAGAAATTGGTCTGTTTAGCATGTAGTTTAGATGTGAGATCCTTCAGCTTCCATTACTTATGAGATTTACATAACAAATAATTCCACTATTTTCTCTGTCTACTTAGGACCATGCAAGTCAGTTATTTATTGATTTTTAATATGGTTGAATATTTTAAATAGTAAATCAATTCTTGCTTATTTTTAACACATATACAAACACACACGCACACACACAAGATCACCATGAGAATTTAAATGTAGTCCCTCTTCAGTTTTCTCTCTATTCTTGAAACAGCTCCTTTGTTCCTTCTAATGAAGAGCTTGACATAGTTAGCCTCTAAAATCCTTCTTACCTTTTCCAGTCTGTGATTTTTGGAATTCTAATACTGGTTAAGAAGAACAGGTATATGTGAGAAGCAGGGAGAGTCATGGACTTGAATGATGGCAAAAGGGACCAGAGCAGAAAAGACTCATCTTAGTCTCATTGCAAAGAAAGAATGTGAGAAAATACTGATTAAATATTCAGAGCATAAGAGATGGAACATCAGAGAGGCTACACCATTTTTGAGCCTAAACAACTGGGAAAATGAAGATATTATTGACAAAAAATCAGTCAATAAATGCCTATTAAGCTTACAGCACTTCTTAAACACCCCATGGTGTTGCAAAAAAAAAAAATTGGCAACAGTAAAAGATTTCTGAATGTGCAACAACCAAAAATTAATTAGAAATCAAATGCATAATGAATCCGAGGTGTTTCTGGCAGGGCTTGCATTACACAACTTGACTGCATCCTTGGTGCAGAACACACAGCATGCACACTGTGCACTGCGCATGCCCTCAGGCCACAAAACACTAAGGAAAGCTGCCAAAACTCAAAAAGGGTTGTGAGTAGAAAAAAGTTTAAGAAGCCCTGACTAGACATTGGTCTAGGCACATTGGTTGTATATTTACAGGTGAACTGGGTGATAAAAAAGTAGATCAGGACCTATCTCTCAGGGTTGTTGCAAGGATAAATGAGGTAACATTGTAAAGTACTTAGCATGTAGGAGGCTCCATATAAATGCTTAGTATTATCATCATCAGTATTACATTAGATAGCCATTGTCCTTAAGAAATTTAGTTGAAGAGATAAGGTATAAATGCAAGAAAAACTACTAATAATTCCAGATAGTATATGATAAATTACTGATATCGATATGAAAAGATCATGAACTTGAAGTCAAGGGATGTGGAATCTAGTACTAGTTCTGCCATCAACCAACTATATATCCTTGAATGAATAACAATCCTTCTTTTTTCCACTATGCTTTAGTCCAGGGGTAGGGAACATGTGACCTTCTAGGTCCTCAGGTGCGGTCTTTTGACTAAGTCCAAGTTTTACAGAAAAAATCCTTTTATTAAGGGGATTTGTGTGTGAAGTTTGGATTCGTTCAAAGGTCCTCGCTTGAGGAACTGGAGGACCACAGGTGGTCTCGAGGCCACAGGTTCCCCAACCCATGTTTAGTCCAAGCCTCAAAAAAATTGGCCTAAGTGATCTCTAAGGTTCTTTTTAACTTTAAAATTCTGTTCACCTATGGTTCTATCAGTATTAAATAAGTTGTATAGGTAATTAATGCCAACCTCACCATCATAGCTACTTATTAAATATTTCTTGATTAACTGATGAGTTCAGAGGAAAATTGTATTTTTCAGATTTTTTGAGGAGAATGCCTGGAAGATGGACCTTGAAGAATGTGTAGGATACATATTAGCTTGCTGGAGGCATTGTGTATATGTATAGGGGTAGGAGATTAACAATGGAATAGGAGCAAAGATACTGAAGTTGAAAAGCACACAATCCATAAAAAAAAAGAAAGCCCCGAATGAAACTATATTACTTAAAAAATAAGTCAGTAGTGAAACAGATTAAGGTCAGCTCTGAATGGTATTTTAACAGCATAAGGAACTGGGACTTCACCCTGTAGGAAATGAGTAGCATGTGAAAGTTTGAAAAAGAGAGGCATGTGGAGAGGAAAATATTCAGTCAATTTAGGGATATTAGGGCAAAAAAGTGAGTAGAGCTAAGTCTGACAGTGAAAATAAAGCAAGGAAAAATTATGCTCGGCATTTTACTGACTGTAAGAATAAAGATACTAATTACAGTCCTTAACCTACACTAGATTTTCCATAAATTTGTCAGTTAACTAATCCGATTCTCCTCTCCTAAACCAAGATAATGGCTAGCTTTTTGTAAAACTATGGATGGACAGAGAATCTTTCTCCTCTTTATCCTAGAATTTAGCTTCTTTGAAGGAATTCCCATCATAGTAATAAAAAATGTCCTAAAGAAACTGGCATTTTATTTTTTTTTTAAATGAAAGATATATTTTAGCTATAACCCACTCCAGGGTGCAGGTAATCCAGCTCTGTGGAAATAAATCAGTCTCCTTTTCCCCCCCGGACCACTTACCCTTCCTAAGCTACTGGCCAAGAGAAACACACAGAATCAAGATTGGGAATTATAAGTAGTAAATTACATGTATCAAATCCTTTAACAAAGTGTTTAAAGTGAGTGTCTTACTGGTGGTACTAACTTTACAAATATCTTCTGAGAAACATGGAAAGTGGGTAAGAATGTACAGGAATAATTTAGCAGAAGAGGAAAGAAAAGCAGCATGGTATAGTACATAGCACATCACACGACAGCTTAAGTTCAAGTCTTGACTTGGACATTTACGAACTACTATAATCTACATCAGGTAAGTTAGACCACTTGGACTTTGCCTTCCTTATATGTAAAATAGTCCTTTTCTGGTCCTTTCCAGATACAAACTCCATTAACATACGAAGTGTATGATCATTCATAAAGTCCGTTCCTGTTCAAAAAGGTTAGCTCAAATTTCTTTTATTTTTTTGGTGAGGCAATCAGGGTTAAGTGATTTGCCCAGGAAGTAACAATTGTCTGAAGCCAAATTTGAACTCAAATCTTCCTGACTCCAAGGCCAGTGCTCTATCCATTGTACCTCCTAGCTGCTCCCTAAATTTCTATTTCAAATGAACTCTCCATGATTTCAGTAAATGAATCAGTGCTAGTACTAGGAACATGTTTTCAGAGTGGATCAATTTTTTATTTCTTTTTGAATAATGAAGGACTCTCAAAATTAATGTATTAGAAAAGCTAACCATGTCAAGTAAAAAGCACAAATAGCAATAGACGAGTGGTTCTTAAACTTTTTGGTTTCAGAACCCCTTTACAAGTGAGGACCCCCAAGAGCTTTTATGGGCTGCTAAATGGCACAGTGGATAGAGCATCAGGTCTAGGGTAAGGAAAACCCAAGTTCAAATCTTGCTTCAGACACTTGCAAATTCTATGGACCTTGTCAAGTCACTTATCTCTGTTTACCTCAGTTGTCTCATTTGTAAAATGAGCTGGGGAAGAAAATGACAAACCACTCCAGTTTCTTTGCCAAGAAAATCCCTAATGGAGTCACAAAGGGCCAGACATGGATGAAACAACTAAAAAACAACAAAGCAATGGCACCACATCTCTTTTAGTGCCCATAAAAGCCATTGCAATTTATCATTCTGAGAGGTAGGGGCAGGGATGTATTAGGTATGTGACCAGCATATGTCCAGCAGCCAACCTTTGTAGGAAACACTATGACCAGAGTGACTGAACTTCACAAGCCCTGTTCTTTCATCACTGTATCACAGATTTTGAACTGGAAGGGAACTTAAAGGCCATTTAATCCAACTATTTCAATTTTATAGATAAGGAAAGTGAAACTCATGAAAGTGACCCTGGTCCTCTGACTCAAACAACTGCCTTTTCCGCATGCTATATTTAGAGTCAGAGGACTTGGGTTCAGATCCTACCTCAAAATCACTAAATGTGACTCCCAACAAGACCTGAGTCTCAGTTTCTAAACGTTTAAAACAAAGGAGATGCATTCTATGTCCTCTGAGGTTCCTACAATCCCTAGATCTGTGATTTTATGATATGATGCTGCTGATTTTCTCATAATTGATCTATCCTTCAGCAACTAGGGCCTGAATTAGCTTAAGCCCTTCTCAGCCCTGTTTTCTGTAGGTGATTATTAAATTGGTGAAGTAGCATCTCTTTTATCCCTCAGGGACTCAATCCTGTCCAAAACTGAACTAATTATCAGAACTGATCTCACTGTCATTATCTCTAGATGCGCCCCTGCTCCAAAATGTCCTATTATTCTGAAGGCAACACCAGCTTCTCAGGTTCAAAACCTAAGTGTCATCCTCAAGTCCTCATTACCCATAATCTTCCATTTCTAATCAGTTGCCAGGGTAGATTGATTTCACCTTTGCAATATCTCTTCAACATAACCCATTCTCTCTTCTGACACTGCTGCCACCCTGACTTAGGCCTCATTGCCTCATGCCTGAGCTATTAGAATAGCTTTCTGTCAGGTTTGCCAGTCTCAAGTCTCTTCCTATCATGTCTACCCTCTATTCAGCTATTAAAATGATCTTCCCGAAACCCAGATCTAACCCCATCACTCTCCCACTCTATAAATTCCAAAGGATTCCTATTGCATCCAATATCAAACATAAAATCCTCTGACAATCAAAGTCCATCAAAACTTGGCTTTCTCTAATTTCCAGTCTTCTTACACCTTACTCCCTATTCACATACTCTGATCCAGTGGCACTAGCCTCCTGGCTCTTCCACAAACAAGATATTTCATCTCTCAGATCTGGGCATTTTCTCTGACTGTCCTTCATGCATGGATTGTTCTCTCTTTATCTCTGCCTACTATCTTTTCTGACTTCCTTTAAATCTCAAATAATATCCCTTCTATAGGAAGCCTTTATAACCCTTTTTAATTCTAGCATCTTCCTTTTTTAATGATTTCCTCTTCATTCTATATAGGACTTGTGTTTGTTTATACACACACACACACCACACATATACGTATACATATATATATATACATATATACATGTTTTTGCCGTATTAGATTGTGATCTTGTTGAGAGAAGAGATTGTCTTTTGCCTTTTTTTGTATTCCCAGCACTTAGCACAGTGTCCAGCACATAGCAGTCACTTAATGAATGTTTATTAAACGACTGACTGAATCCGTACTTTTGTTATCTTTGGCAATTGTGACTAAGGCACTGAAAAAGTCTAGTCCCTTCTCCCCATCAAGATTGAACACATTTCTAAACCTGTTAGGCTATAGAAGTCAGTTGATTGCCTACAGGTCCAGTCAACGTAGGCGAATATGACCCACTGGCAGAGAATAAGGGCTGTTGATACAAAAGGATCTTATTCTTAGATTTTGTCCTTGTTGCAGGTGGGGAGTAGAGTTTACTTAGATTTGTGTCAGTAGGTGAATTTATTTCCTTTGAATTAATCATTCTCATGCATTTCTGGCTTCAAACACCTTACCACATACATAAGCATTTCCCTAGAGGAGTCAGTCAGAATGAGGACAATGTCATCAATTCAATAACCACCAGATCATGAGTCATCACTTCAGTGACTGAACCAAACAACATCATCACAAAGGATCTTCTCTTTCAAAAATCTTATAAATTGGACAGTTGCTTTTCTTGAAATCAGGACTGTTTAGGAAAATTCAAGTGGTATGTTTATTTGGTTACTTTAATCATATCCCTTCTAAGGAATACTAAGCCCAAGAAAACAGTTTTAATCAGTGTGGTGACTATAATTTGGACATTTTGTACTGCTACTACCTAAATACTAAAAAACACCAAAAGAATAGGCTTTATTCAATGACTAAATAATACATTTATCCTCCTAGTTCGATCTCAAAAATCTTGGTCACTGCTTATCATATTGTGGAACTAAAATGCTTTTTGATTTCATGGATCTCCTTACTCAACATTTATACAGCTTATGCTCTTGGCATGACAATTTGCAAGTCAAGGGCAAAAAAGATAATTAAGACATCTACATATTTCATCTAATATGTAGATGAAACAACATGTACAGACATATAATATTAGCTAGAATATGACAAAATTTCTAAAGTATAGTGACATCATGACTAGATCATAATATTTTAGATTAAGAGCTAGAAAGGACTTTGGAATCCATCGAATTCAACTTTTCCCTTTTTACAAATGGAGGCACTGAGGAAAAGAAAAGTTAGATGAGTTGTACTAGGTTAACACAGCTAGTTTGTATATGAAATGGAACTTGAACCCTAGCCTTCCTAATTGCAAGTCCAGTGCCATATCTACTATGGGAATTAGTATACTTAAGTTTGAATTCTCTGTTAGGTTCTTTGTTTTTTAGTATTAACTGTGAGATGCTAGGTAAGTCATTTCACCTCTATAAATTTGTTACTTCACCTGTAAAATGAAAAGTTTGGTCTAAATGATTTGGATTTCTTTTCATGATTAAAATTCTGTGATTATTATGGTCTTTTTTATAAAGTGTTAGCAAATCACAAAGGAGACCCCTTGTGGTGACACTGAACACCATTCACTGAACAATTACTCTTTGAACAAGGCCATCCAACCAGTTCAGAAAACATTTGATTGCATTATTGTTTAATCCAGTAGTGTTTAAACTGTGTGTATTAGGGGTGTAATTGACTCCACTGGAAACTTTGTGAAACCTACGGACCACTTCTCAGAATAATGTATTTAAGTAATTGAAGGAAATGAAAAAATTTCAATAAGAGGCAAGTGGAGAAAGATATTCCTCCTAATTCAAGACAATGGACCCATGAAAACCTATCTGCTGTGTTAAAGCTTGCACTTATTGGCAGTCTGTGGATGTCAGGTCAAAAAAATAACCTTAGGCTAATCAATATCTATCCATTTTTTTGACTCCTTGCTTTTACTAATAAAATTTAACCAACTTTCTTTTTAATGATCTGCTCTACAATTTTCCAAGAAATGAGATAAATTTCACTGACCTATAGTATGGAAAATTTTCTCTTCTATTTTATAAAATTAACACATTTACCTTTCCTGTGGTAGCTCTACTCTTTTCTATAAACTTTTAAATATCATTGACAGTGATTCAGTACCCACATTTACTAGTTATTTTGACTCCCAATAATATATAACTTATTTAATCAAGGGCATCAAAGTGTTCATATTATCTTCTTAATTAACTTGTTTATCAACTATGTCATTCACTTTTTTATATCATTTGAAGCGTAAAGGACATTCTTCTTTGCAGGGGAATCAAAAACAAAATAAGACTCAGGTATTTTTATCCTACCTCATTTTAACCCAAGCAAAAATTCTGTGGTGGGAGTAATATCCAATCCCACCCCCATGCACAGTAGACTAAGGTTTTTTGCACGGGGGTTTTGCTTTTGTTTTCCTTTAAAAGTATCAAAACTATTCTTGAGACTTGTGTGGTTCATGAACTGAAGGAGCAGGTTGTTGATATCACTTCCTATTCACCTGTGTACAAAAGAGCTTCCAAGAACTCCAGGTACTCTCTAATGCTTGGCTGGCAGACCACATTGAGAAAGGGAGTAGACAGTGGAATCAACACAGGGGAGGTCCTTAATATCTCCCTCCAGTAAGTCTTATTTCATTTTTCCTTAGGAACGTTTCATTCTCCCTACCATCCTAATGGGTACAAAGGCATTCCTTGAGGTCCATCACTTTTTCCCACTTGGAACGACTTAACTATGGTAGCAATAGAAACATTACGGACGAATGCAGTTCACTGAATAATTTCCCTTTCTCTCCATAATTGTTGAAATTTTTAGCCTTATTCCTTAAAACTATTTCTTGGTATTTACTTTTTAAATCTAAATACTTGGTTAAATTTTTTTAAACAAAAAAGTACATTCAAATCCATTTCCTTTGTCTCCATAACTCTATAGCTACATCACCCTTCTCTTCAATCTTGCCCCAATTTCTCATCTCTTAGAATAATCTGTATTACCTACTACTCTCTCATTCATTTAACATTCTAATTGTTCCATTTACTTTGCCTTCTCCTTATCTTTTTCTTATTCTTGAGTCTACCTCTTCAAGTTCAATGTCCTTGACTTCCTTGATTCTAGTTGATATCTTCCTTAATTTTTCTTGATCATGCCTCACTTACAAATTACAAGTAAATTTTGGAGCAGAATATAAGCTAGAGATCGTTGTTCAATTTTCTCACAAATTTTGTCATATTCTTCCTCTTCAAAATGAGCTTCTTACCTCCTTCGTTACTCTTAACTCTTCCAAATCACCTACATGGTTTTCATATTGACTCCACATCCTTCTCTCTTTTGTTCCTCTCAAATGTTCTCTTATGAAATATAGATACAGAAAATTTGATTTAACTAGACTGTATATCAAGAGTTCCTTCCTGGGATCCATAGACTTTCATAGGATCTCAAGCGGTCATTGGATTTGTATAGGGAAAAAAGTCTTCATTTTTCTCATCCTTCAATTTAAAATTTTCTTTAATTAAAAAAATGAATAGCCAAAAAGTGGAAATCAAGGGGATGCCCATCAGTTGGGGAATGGTATATGAATGTAATGGAATATTATTGTGCTATAAGAAATGATGAACAGGAAGACTTCAGAGAGGCCTGGAAAGACTTACATGAATTGATGCTGAGTGAAAGGAGCAAAGCCAGGAGAATTTTGTACACAGCAACAACCACAGTGTGCAAGGAAGTTTTCTGGTAAACTTAGTCCTTCATAGCAATGTAAGGACCTAAAAAATTCCCATTGTACTTTTGAGGCAAAACACCTTCCACATCCAAAGAAAGAACTATGGAACTGGATCACAGAACGAAGCAAACTATTTTCTTTTGTATTTTATTTTGTTTTGTTTTATGGTTTCTCCCATTCATTTGAATTCTCCTATTCAACATGACTAAGGTGAAAATAAATATAATAGGAATGTATGTGTAGAATCTATATAAGATTGCATGCCATCTCAAGGAGGGAGTTTGGGAGGGATGGAAGAAGAAGGGGAAGGGAAAAGAAAAAATCTAAGATATATGGAAGTGATTGTAGAACACTGGAAATAAATAAAAATAAGTTTTAAAAATGAGAAGAAGATTGTCGTCTTTACTAGATCCCCAAAGACACTCTCCTCATCTCTCTCTCTCTCTCTCTCTCCTCTCTCTCTCTCTCTCTCTCTCTCTCTCTCTCTCACACACACACACACATACATATATATACAGTTTTAAAAAAACTTACAAAATGGATTTCAATGGGAAGAGTCAAAGGAGGAAGGACAGTCATTTCAGGAAAAAGAAAAAGAAAGAGAAAAATCTCTAAGTCCAGAAAGTTACACAACATTCTCTGGGTATCGTGATCAGTGCAATTTGAACAGAGCAGGGGTGTGCGGGAGGGAATAGCATGAGATAAGTCTGAAAAAGAGGCTGGAACCAGACTGAGGAGGATCTTATATTTTAAGGTATGGAATTCTGACATTGTTTTGTAGGCTGAAATAAGGCAAACATAAACTTCCCTATTTGGGCAGGTAACCCTTTAATAACAAAGGGTACTGCTGTCTCAGCATTGTTCTACTGGCTTGTTTTCAGATATCAACCACCTAAAACCTATAGCAACTATGTCTGCTTCATGGTGAACAGTGAATTATATTCTACAATACAGGGGATGCTGAAAGGTGCTTTCTGAGATATGCAAAGATGTATAACCTACTTTCAGCACTTAAAAAATTTCTATTGGTTTACAAAGGCGTATATTTTCCCACCAGCTGAAATAACACAGATGGCTGTTTCAGAAGTGAATAAGGTAAGTATCCATGAAGTTGGAAGTTGTGGACTGCTGAACAAATTTGGTTCACTGCTATGCTAATTACCAGTTAGCTGAGCTGTCAATTTCCATTTCAAACCCTTACTAAATGGAGAAAAACAATGTCTAACAAAATGAAACTTTTAGTTATAGATATACAAATATGCCCATAGAATTATTACTGAAATGGGGTATGTTATGATGTTATAATGATGATGTAATGCCACAGATCAACTGGTATAATAATGCAATAAAGAAGTCAATAGTCAAGAAAAACGTATTAAGCACTCACTGTGTGCCAGTGTGCTAAGTGTTAGAAACACAAAGGAAGGCAAATAGCTTTGCTCAGGGAAAATTCTCTTTTCCATGAAGGGTAGACAGTTGCAGAGAAAGGTAATGATGCAAAAGTTCAATAAATTTCTCAATTTTTTATAAGAGAATGATGGCTTTCTTTCTGATGGACTAATAGAGGTAGAAAGAGGAACTCTAGCATAGGAGAAAAAGCATTGGAGTCAGGAAGAGTTCTAGTTTTTAGTTGCAGTTCTTCTACTTACTAGCTCTATGCCACAAGCAAATCATTTAATCCTGTCTGAACATCACTTTCATCTTCGTGGAATTGTGATAAATGCATCCTGAGCAGCTAGGTGGCAGAGTGGATGGAATGCTGGATCTGGAGTCAAGAAGACTCAGCTTCCTGAGTTCAAATCTGGTCTCAGACACTTACTAGCTGTGTGACCCTGAGCAAATCATTTAACTCGATTTGCCTCAGTTTCCTCATCTATAAAATGAGTTGAAGAAGAAAATGGCAAACCACTCTAGTATCTTTACCAAGAAAAAGCCCAACAGAGTTATGAAGTCAGATGGGACTGAAATAACTGAACAAAAATAATTGTATCATGCTCTCCACCTATTTATCTCACAGGATTGTTGTATGGATCAAATGAGGTAATATATACAAAATATATTTTCAACTGAAAAGCACTACACAAATATAAGCTAATGCTATGGTGGTTATTAGAACTAGAGCTTGCTGTGGAGGAGACTCCTTAGATTTCAAATCCAAGTGAAGAAAGGGTTACCCGCATCTGCCAGGAATCAGAGTTCCATAAGAAATTATGGGACACTTCCAGAACGCACAGTGCTGATTTTCCCTGAGGAAGATATTTTTGATTCAATAATGGATAATTAGATCTATACTGCCCTAGTTCTATATTGTTGGAAGTTGAATGTGTTGGAGAAATGGGGAGGAGAGATGATCATGAAAGTATCAAAACCATCTCAGATGTCATCCCCATGTAGCAACTTGTTATATCCAAAGAGAGACAATGTTGTAGAATGTAAAGAGTACTGGACTTTTAATAATGAAAATCTACATTCATATCTTGCATTAAACCTTTTCAAGCTCCAAGATCATGGGCCATTTTCTTCAACTAAGTTTGTTTCTGCAAATGTAACAAAGAGAGGCAGTGTGGTATGATGGAAGGTTTGCCCTGGAGTTAAGAAGTTCTGAGCTCAAGCTCCACCTTGGATATATACCAACTACGTGGCCATTGCCAAATCATTTAACCACTAGGGGCACCCTGGCACCCTTTGAAATCGCAGGTCCAGGTAAATACTAATATCCATAACATTCCATCATAGCATGGATGTTACTTGTGGGAATTAAATAAGAAGCATTTTAAGTACTGTGCAAATTATAAAGTGTCATATCAATGTCGCTTATCATAACTAATCAGATAAAGATGTTATAACTTGACTGAAATTACATATTTTTAGGATTTTGGGAGAGAATTTCAGTACAATTGATACTTTATAGATACAACAAAAGCTGTTTCTGATGTACCTTTGCATTACAGAATCTGTTTTTTTCTAGAACACATGGAGACACAACATCAAGAAGTGCTATACAGTAACAGTTTTGCTTGAGGTAGGATAGGGGAACCTATGGTGCTCCTCTAAAATGAAAGACCAACACAACCTGTGAGAAGGCCAAGCTGCCTGAATGGGGACGCAGTCATTTGGGTAACTAAGCTTGGTGCCTCTGCCTCTCCCTTTGCCTATGCTTCTCCTCTAGAAAGGAAGATAAATTTTGGTAGCAGAAAACTGCCTACTTAACCAGGGGGTTTACTGGTTAGATCTCTTTCTCGAAGATCAAGGCTTAAACCCATTTCACTCTGGAGTTCATAGATTGGACAACAATAGGTCCCTACCCAAGTACTACTACTGCCATTTTGGGGCCCCCCTGGCTCAGAATGAATGTAAATAGTAACTGTTTCTCTTTTGGCCAGCTACCCTGAGGGTCTTCCCCTACTAGTTTGATTTTTTTTTTTTAGTAAAAGGGCCATCCCTTGACTCACTTCTTAAAGGGACTTATTCACTAACTGGATATTACTTTACTCCAAGTGAGAACCTAAAAAAGACCTCAACCTAAAAAGGATGGGGTCTCCCACTGCATCCTGGGCCATCTCTAGTTGTCCTGATGAATATCTGGCCACTGAACCCATATAGCTCTGGAGAAGAAAGTGAGGCTGGTGACCTCGTACAGTCCTCTCTCACTCAAATCAAAGTCAATAGCAAGTCATGCCATCATCTCCCTCATGTCATGATCCTCTTCAACAATGAAGGACAAACGCAACAACCTTGTCAGTTAGTATTCTGGGGCAGAGACACAAAGACACACTCACATCAGCAAAACTACTCCTGAGAAAAGACAGATGACACAGAAGCATTCCCTTTAAACCTCACAGCCTCCTCTTGATCTCACTCTGGCTCTGAGGGCAAGTGAACTTTTTTTATTAATTTATTGATTTTCATCTTCAGCATTCATTTCCACGAGATTCTGAGTTCCAAATTGTCTCCCAATCTCTCCACTCCCTACCACTCCAAGACGGCATATATTCTGATTAGTTCTTCCCCGAGTCTACCTTCCCCTCTATCACCCTGCCCTCGCTCGGTGTACCCCTCTCCCTCACTTTCTTGCAAGGCAAGATAGATTTCTATACCCCATTGCGTGTACATCTTACTTCCTAGTTGCATGTAAAAACAATTTTTAACATTTGTTTTTAAAACTTTTGAGCTCCAAATTCTCTTCCTTCTTCCCTTCCCACCCACCCTCATTGAGAAGGCAAACATTGAGAAGGTTTTACATGTGTAGTTATATAAAACACTTCCAAAATGGTCATGTTGTGAAAGATTATCTATATTACCCTCTCTACCCCCCCTTTATTTTATTCTCTCCTTTGACCCTGTCCCTTTTCAAAAAGTGTTTGCTCCCAAACAATCCCTCTCCCAATGTACCTTCCTTCTATCATCCCTCCTTCTTCATTTCTCCCTACTTTCCTATCAGGTAACATACCCAAGGCAAGTAAACTTTTAAAAGATACAAAAGATATCAGGTTCCACTAAATCCTTAATAGCTGCTCCCATAGAAGACAACATATGCATGCTATCACAATCACTGTCTGCTGACCACTTTATGTAAGACAACATCTGACAGGGAAACATAAGTGATAGAGATAGAAAAAGACTTCTCTATAAACAGTACACCCATAATCAGATCATACTTCAGAAAACAACATCAGTGAAAAAAAGCATATTTAAAACCTTTACAATTTCATTTGAGATATTAAGAAACAATCTATCTCTAGCCCTTTTCAGATTTTTTCCTTTGAGAGGGTGGCTAAAAGAAAAGTAATAACCCTTTTTACAGAAATGGATATGATGACTGCCTTCTCACTCACCCCCCTTAACTCACCACAGGGCTGGGTCCTCATTTACACTGAAGATTAAGATATTGATCACAGGAAGACACTTTTTTCATCCTTAAAAGGAATGGGTCCAGGAAGAAAGGAAGTATTAACTGCTCTGGAATGTTAACCTCAAACTATACTTTAATGTATTACAATAATTTTTCCGTGTTTAATATTCATTACAAATATCGCCTGAAATCTTCTTGGGATATAGTCATGTCAGAGGGTATGAGGGACTATGTCATTTTAGACACCTCTCTCCCCCTACTAGAAATAACTTGGCTATATTAATGTTTAATTTTTTTTGAAAAGCTGTTTCTTACAGAGAAACCTTAAAACGTGTAGTGCTAGAGTATTGTCACTTTTCTTTGATGCCAGGCAACCTGTATGAAAGTTTTATACTTTATACCTCTATACTAATGAGGTAGGCTTTTGAAAAGGATTGAGGAGTAACAGAATATTTTAATAGCAATTGCTTTACAGACAATCACATATACTACAGAAGAAAGACCTGCTACAATACAATTCAAGGCAATAAGCAGGGTTGGATGCCATCAATCGGTCACAATATGGGCAGTTTCCAGAAGCAGCAGGCTAGCTCTGACTCCTATTTATTCCAAGGAAGAAGTAGAAATCAAATTATATCCCACCAACCACTAGAGAAATTCCCAAATGCTCTCTGGGATTGCCTTCTCTGTGCACAGATTGAGCTGACTGAGAACGAGCAGCCATTCATGGATGGCCCTAGAAGACATCAGTCATTTATCAGATGGTTCCTGCAGAGGAAGAAATGTCGAATGATAGTCTTTTCAAACAAACAGTGACTGGAAAATCCTATCCAAGGACAGTTTCCTTGCTTTTCCAGGATGGAAAGTGCTATTACTAACCCATCAAATTTCTACAATATATCCACATACAAGTATAACAATGACAAAAGAACATTCTCTTTGAATGAAAAGGACTACACCACAATGTCAGATATACTGGCACCATGGTGTACCTCCTCTTACGCATCTGCACGTGCGCGCACACACACACACACACACACACACACACACAGCCTGAACTGTGCTATTTTCCCTATTTATTACTAAGTATAAGAAAACTAGAGGTAGAAAGGACCACAGTACTCATTTAGTTTTATCTTTTTTAATATAAATTTATTTATTTAACTTTTTACATTGATTTTCACAAAATTTTGGGTTCCAAATTTTCTCCCCTTTTCTCCCCTTCCCCCACCCCAATACACCGAGCATTCTAATTTTCCCTATCACCAATCCGCCCTCTCTTCTGTCATCCCTCCCTTCTCTTGTCCCCATCTTCTCTTTTGTCCTGTAGGGCCAGATGACTTTCTATTCCCCATTAACTGTATTTCTTATTTCCTAGTAGCAAGAACAATACTAAACAGTTGTTCCTAAAACTTTGAGTTCCAAATTCTCCCCCATCCCTCCCTCCCCACCCATTCCCTTTGGAAAGGGCAGGTAATTCAATATAGGCCATATCTGTGTAGTTTCGCAAATGACTTCTATAACAGTCATGTTGTGTAAGACTAACTCTATTTCCCTCCATCCTATCCTGCCCCCCATTGTTTCTATTCTGTCTTTTGATTCTGTCCCTCCCCTAGGGTGTTGACTTCAAATTGCTCCCTGCTCCCATTGCCCTCCCTTCCATCATCCCCCCCACCCTGCTTCTCTCCTTCTCCCCCCACTTTCCTGTATTGTGAGATAGGTTTTCATACCAAAATGAGTGTGCATTTTATTCCTTCCTTTAGTCGAATGTGATGAGGGTACACTTCATGTTTTTTCTCAGCTCTCCTCTTTTTCCCTCCACTAAAAAGTCTCCTGCTTGCCTCTTGAATGAGAGATAATTTACCCCATTCCATTTCATCCTCTCTCCTCCCACTACATTTCTCTCTCACCATTTACCTTAATTTCTTTTAAGATATGGTCCTATCCTATTCAATTCACTCTGTGCTCTCTGTCTCTGTATGTGCATGCATGTGTGTATGTGTATGCACGCACACGTGTACGTGTGTGTGCGTGTGTCTATGTGTGTGTGTGGTCCCACCAACTACCCAGATACTGAAAAGTTTTAAGAGTTACAAATATTGTCTTTCCATGTAGGAATGTAAACAGTTCACCTTTGGTAAGTTCCTTAAGACTTCTCTTTCCTGTTTACTTTTTCATGCTTCTTCTCGTTCTTGTGTTTGAAAGTCAAATTTTCTTTTCAGCTCTGGTCTTTTCATCAAGAATGCATGAAAGTCCTCTGTTTCATTGGAAGATCATTTTTTTCCCCTGAAGTATTATACTCAGTTTTGCTGGGTAGGTGATTCTTGTTTTGAGTCCTAGTTCCTTTGACTTCTGGAATATTCTATTCCACGCCCTTCGATCCCTTAATGTAGAAGCTGCTAGATCTTGTGTTATCCTGGTTGTATTTCCACAATACTGGAATTGTTTTCTTTCTAGCTGCTTGCAAGATTTTCTCCTTGACCTGGGAATTCTGGAATTTGGCCACAATGTTCCTAGGAGTTTCTCTTTTTGGATCTCTTTCAGGAGGTGATCGATGGATTCCTTCAAGACTTATTTTGCCCTCTGGTTCTAGAATATCAGGGCAGTTTTCCTTGATAATTTCATGAAAGATGATATCTAGGCTCTTTTTGTGATCATGGCTTTCAGGTGGTCCCATAATTTTTAAATTGTCTCTCCTGGATCTATTTTCCAGGTCAGTTTGTTTTTCCCATGAGATATTTCACATTCTCTTCCATTTTTTTCATTCTTTTGGTTTTGCTTGGTGATTTCTTGGTTTCTCAGAAAGTCATTAGCCTCTATCTGTTCCATTCTAATTTTGAGAGAACTATTTTCTTCAGTGAGCTTTTGAACCTCTTTTTCCATTTGGCTAATTCTGCTTTTGAAAGCATTCTTCTCCTCATTGGCTTTTTGAACCTCTTTTGCCAATTGAGTGAGCCTCTTTTTCAAGGTGTTATTTTCTTCACCATTTTTTGGGTATCCTTTACCAAGGTATTGACCCATTTTTCATGCTTTTCTTGCATCTCTCTCATTTCTCTTCCCAGTTTTTCCTCCATCTGTCTAACTTGATTTTCAAAATCCTTTTTGAGCTCTTCCATGGCCTGAGCCCATTGGATATCTATTTCGGATGTTTGGGGTACAGAGGCCTTGACTTCTATGTCTTTCCCTGATGGTAAGCATTGTTCCTCGTCATCAGAAATGAAAGGTGGGAACCTCTGTTCCCCAAGAAACTACCCTTCTATGGTCTTATTTTTTTTCCCTTTTCTGGGCATTTTCCCAGCCAGTTACTTGACTTCTGAGATTCCTCTCCACCCATGCCTAGATCTGCCCAGATAGTGCTTGGGGTCCGAGATTCAAATGCTGCTCCCCAGCCTCAGGGCTTTCCGCAGTGGGCACAGCTGCTATTCAATGTGAGCTTAAGTTCTGGTACTCAGGTGGGGCCAGGGCCACCTCCCAGGCTCAGTTCCCTCAGGGGGTTTATGCGAAGACTTTCAGTAATGGAGGAGCTCCTGCCTGCTCTGGGAGTCCCAGGCCACTGCTGCCTCTGCTGCTGCCTCCCGAGGGGGCCCACGTCACGGAGACACCCCGCTTCCCTCTCAGCCAGCCCAGAAGTCCCTCTCACTGACCTGTACACCTGTGGGTAGAGGGACCTTCACGCCGCAGGAGGTTCCGTCTCTGAAGCCTGCTCGGATCTGCTCCTCTGGGGCCATGTGGCCAGGGCAGCACAGTGGCTCTGCTCCACGTCCGGAGCATGATGGACCTTTGGGGTCGGTTTTTCAGGGCTCTCTGGAATGGAAATCTCCTCCCCTCTGTTGCTGTGTGGGTTCCACTGCTCCAGAATTTGTGGGGAGTTCTTTTTACAGGAAATTTATGGGCTGTGGGTTCCGGAGCTAGCATACGTGAGTCTTTCTACTCCGCCATCTACCACAGCTCTCATTTAGTACAACTACTTCATTTTGGAAATAAGGAAGCTGAAGCCCAAGAAAGTTAAATGACTTATCCAAAGTCATATAAGAAGCAGGAGGAAAAATAAGAACTCAAATTCTCTAACTGCAGAGCCAGTACTCTTTCCATTATACCATGTTGTTTCCCCATGAAAAGAAAATAACATATACACACAATCTCTTGATAATATACTAATACATATACAGACTCTTACACAAAAATTTGTTATTTGAAAAGCATACCTAATGGCAATACTAACTTCAATGAGTATGACACAGAATATTTCAGTAGGGATGAAACTTAATGATGCTCTATTCATTTTGCAGATGAAGCAACTGAGGACTAGAGAAATAACTTACCTAAGATCAGTGAGCTAGTTTATAAAATCAAGTTAGTCAGTTTCTTCTTAAATTAAAAGAATACTCCTAATCATAGGAAACGTTTTAGAAGCTCTACCACTTACAAAGTACACTTCCAAATCCAGAAAGCATTTAAATCATTCTGCTATTTTATTTTTGCAATTAAACTGTGACTTGCCTGCAAAATGAACTTGATCCAGGGTCTGTGGTCTGCCTACTACTTAAAATACTGCTTATTTTCTGTAAAGAAACCACAACAATGGCAAGAGTTCCTCTTTAAAAAGAAATTTCCACTGGTTAAAGGCTTTGAATGATTAAAATGAATGTACTCTAATGTGCTGAGTAACTTAATTGATGCATACCCATTACAAGCCACTTTTCTGATGTGTACAGAGACACAATAAGGCTCACTTATAAAATAAAACACAGCTTTGAAATTTGCAAGCTGAAATGTTAAAAACTAATTGTAATAAGACTTTTTTCAACTTCAAGTACCATATTAACCTAAATGAAAAGAAACACTTGAATAGGCCATCATGAAAAAGAATTCTTTTTTATTCTTGTACATGGACTTTTAAAAAAATTGGACACTCAGACATTGTACTGTTTTTCTATTTGTGTATGATAATGCATAAGCATATAATAAAGGGGTTTACTGAACAAGAGCTGGCTCTTTTATTTAGATCTTTAATACTTTTTCAAAAATCATCTAACTTTATCAATGTACATATCAAATAATTAAGTTGCTATGTGGTGCAATAGATAGCACATTAGACTTTGAATCAAGAAGACCTGAGTTTGAATCCTACTTGAGGCACTTACGTGATTCTAGGAAATTCACTAAGCCTTTCTTTATTTCATTTTCCTCATTTATAAAATGGGGATAATAATAGTGCCTATCTCACAACGTGATTGTGAGGATTAGATGAGTTAACATATGAAACGTGTTTCATAAAGCATAAAGGGCTAAGAAAATGTAATGACTTGTAAAATTACATGTGCGGCTCTTTTGATTCCTCCATTAAATCATAAGCAAATTTAGAGAGGATGATGTCCCAGTTCATACTCCTTAATTCTGAAATAAACTGATTTGGTGCTGCATCCATTCTTTGCAGGACTTGTCATAGTTTGTAACTTTTCTTCACATGGGCAGCCCCGCAAAATATTCTCTATCTAGGTTCCCTGAGAAATTATACATTTTTCAAATTGGATGCTTTTAAAAAAATGTCACAATCTTCCAAGTACCAAGAAATGTAAAACTTTGTCCTCTTCAAAACAAATAATTTCATCTCTTGTCAAACTTTTTTTGTATACTAAAAAAATGGAACACACCCATTTTAACTGATATGACTTATAAATCCTCCTTATCTACTTCAGTGAAGTTAACAATCCTTTTCAAATACAGGCTCCACTTAAAATCAATTTAAATCTCATATTTTTTCTCTAACTTTCCCTCCTAAAGGTGTCCTAAAGAACACCTAAATCTAGCTGCAGGAACTTCTGGTTTTTTTCCCCCTACTGTGAAAGAGAAGGTACCTTTCATCCTTCTTTCTGGATCAGCCTTAGGTTTATCACCCTTGTTTCTAGTAAGAATGATTGGAACGTGAACATCTGGGGCACACTGAATAGATTCCACAGATGGTTTCATTATTCCATCTTAGGCAGCTACAATGAATTTGACAAAATAAGGGAAATGAGCACCACTGGTCCTCATTGAGAAAAAGGCACCATGTACTGGAGTATCAAGGAAGGTTGTATATTTCCCTAGAAGACAGAAAGACTAGAAAGGCATAACTATTTTGAGTGTCCATCCCAGGACAAACTGGTCACTTCTGGTCTCATCCCTTTGCTGCTAATTCAAGCCTTCGGTACTCCACACCTTTTCACCTCTCTCAACGTCCTTTCCCTTCTGACTGGAGTACTAAACTCCTCCCAAAACTTTGCTTTATAGAGAGCAGAAATTGAACTTTCCACTCACTTCACTTTGTTTGGCAGCTCTGTTTGGTATAAACTCCATGGAAGAAGATACCCTCTTTCATGTCCCTCACATTTTGCAGCTTCCTTTGGTGTGTTGCGTCCTCTCTCCTAATAGATTGTAAGTTCTGTGAGAGCAAGGACTACCTTTCTTTTTCTTGTTGCTATGTCCAGCACTTAGCACACTACCAGGCACATAGTAGGCACTTAATGAATGTTTATTGAAATAAACTGAATTGTTATCTTCAGCTGATGCTACCTGAGTTTTCTCACAGCTTATCAAGTAAAATTGTTTTTCCATAATCAATGTGACCCCTTATAGTAATGAGTGAGGACCTGGACACTAATAAAGCTGGACCTGCTTCATGTCTTCTCATGGAATCTTTGTTTTCTCAGGATTTATTCTGTTTTAATTTGTTTATTTTGTACTTCATTCCAGTGTTTTTGTAAAATCTCTTTAAATGTGATTCATCTAAAGTGAATCTGATTCTGGTATGTATATGTTAATTATACTGTTCAACAGGGCTTCACAATAGCATTTAAGTCATTATTTATTGATTTGGGAAGGTCTTCAAAAGTCATTCTACTCCATCCCTTTTCCTAGTGTAAGAACCTATTGAGTTCTTACAAGGTAATTTTGATGTCTTTGTTCTTATTTATATTTTTATTTAGATGTCTATACAGTCATAAAGCAGTACCAAAGAACATATCTGTTGCCAAAATTGTGAGTAAATACAAACATTTAGTTCGTACACAAACACAATAAGTAAAGGAAGGCAAAAATTTCCATTGTACCCAACAAACGCATCTGCATATCTGAAATACCAATAACCTAAATTCCAAAGAGAACAGATTGATAAGTTGCTTTATTCAATCCCATTTCTAAAACGCTGGTGGGGACAGAGAAGAAAGTAGTATCATTTAAAAGCTATTTTTAGCTTATTAAAACAGATAAATGTCACATTAAGAGCATAGAGAGAAATAGGAATGCTGGAGTAAGTTGGAAAACTAGGTAAGAAGAGGAAATATATGGGCCTTTCAGACATTGCCCTTCTACTGATTTTCTTCTCTACTCTTACTTTGCAATACTGAACTGTGGTGCTTTTGCTAATTTGGTCTTACGTATTTCTGACTTTAACAGTCCAATGGTCTCTTGGACCTTTAGCCACCATTGTACTCTCAACAACTGCCACTTGAACATTGATTACGTATTGTAATTGTCTTTGTTTTGAAAAACATGCTACTTTTTGACAGGATGAACAAAGAATTTCTACAAAAAGTTCCATCTCTAAGCATTCAGTATTACCATTTACCAACCTACCCTTAGACCACCATAAACCTGAAAAGAAAGGTCTAAGGATTCCGCTGAGTGAAACCAAGACAAATTTGATCAAACCCAGACAATTATGGAGTCTAACCAAAGGGTAGTGTCATTGAAGACTTAAGAAAGCATCATCTATTACAGAGAAGGCAACATGGTTTCTGTAACAAAAATCATGACATGCTAATGTGTTGACTCTTTAAAGATGTGTGTTTGTGTGTGTGTGTGTGTGTGTGAGTGAGAGAGAGAGAGAGAGAGAAAGAGAGAGAGAGATTACATCAACCCAATGGAAGTGATTGATTTTGCCTTTCAAAAAGGCTTTTACAAGGTGTCATCTAAAAAGCTATTTTACAAAATTAATCACAGTGCTATTGGAAAATTGTTTTTTCATAAAAAGGGAACTAAGAGGCAAAAAGATAAGCAAATGTTTCATAGATGGGAAAGCATAAATTGTGGTTCCCTGAGGACCAGTGCTAAGAATCACATTATTTAACATTTTAATAAGTAGTTTGGAAGAGAGAGTAAGCCCTGAAATCTCAAAGTTTGCATCTGACAACAAATGATGAGTGAAATGAGATGAGGGATGTAAACTTTAAGAAAAGATCTCAAGAGGCTACATGAAATTATGAAAGAGTGATAGATGAGTTTCAATGTGAACAAGGGTAGCACAATATGTTTAGGAAAAAAGAATCTATATTATCCTTACTGGATGATAGACTGAGCTATTACCTAAAAATTTTGGATGTATAAGTCATTATGGAAAATTCCCTGAAGACACTAGGCTGATGGATTATTAGCCTCCTACCCCCTCCCAAATAAAAATGCTAGGCAATAGCAAAAAAAAATTTTAAAAATAAGATGGTAAATATTAACTAACCTTGCATAACACCATAGTACATTTGTAACAATGTGCCCAATTACTTGTCATTATACCTCAAGAACAAAAGAATGATATAAGTGAAGTAGAAAAGGGAAGTTAAAGTGAACAAGGGAATGGGCATATTAAAAAGAATTGGGAATTTTAGTCTCAAAAGTACAAAAAGAAAGCTAAATAGAAAATAGAGACTTTATATTTTATTGTTTAACAAATCCCTGAATACCAGAAAAAGGGGATAATCTTCACACTTGAGAGATAAATACCCTATAAATAGGAATTATTATACATGTAAGCTAGTAAAACTACAGAACTGATTACCCCAAGAAATAAAGATCACTTATGAGGTAGAGATTTTAAAAAGATTTTCAAATACTTCTGGACGAACAAATCATAAAGATCATAAAGGAAAATAGTATGTTTGGGACATGTACCCAAACTTTGAGGGCAAAGTCCTGATGACTAACCCCATCTCTCACAAAAGAGTGAATGTGAAAAACCATGAGTTTAATTAACTAAAACAATGTATGTACTTCAATTTGCAAACCTGAAAGTTGCATGTGATACAAATGTAAGATGATAGTGATAATCACTGACATATTCCTATTTTTTCAATAGAGGTCAAATAGAAATTATCCTGGGATAAATAACTATTCTGCTTTCATTTTTCATTTTTCATGCTATGTAACCTATTGCAAAATTGGTTAAAAAAATGTGTCATTGTCATTGTTGAAAATTTTGATGAGAAGGAAGACAAATTATTTTAAATTAGTTTTAGAACAAAGATATTGAAGATGCACTGATTTAATTGGTTATCTCTAACAATCTATGTCTAATAATTATTATTGAAAAACTCTTTAAGCAACAACACTGATACACATAAAATCTATATCCAGTATTATAAGTGACTAAATTTGACTTTGCAGTCAGAATGAAAATTGATGCTGCAAAAACTAGAGATAAGAAAAGCAGTAATATAAAAAAATCTACACTAACACTTATGATCACAAGTGCTAGGATGCACAGTGGTAGTAACAAGGACACCACAAAAGAAATAATATCCTCTGACTCAATCCATCGCATAATGCCCAGGCAGCCTCAGCAGCCAGTGAGTTCAAGTTGCTTCAGTAAACAGCAGGGTAGTAGTAAAAGTACCAATCAATGGAAGATTGTTTGCTGCTCTGCACTTCAATGCTTCTCGCAACACCAATGAAATATAACAGGCATAGAAATGAGAAAGTGGTTATTTGTAGCTATTGAAAATAGTCTAGCAAAATTAGCATTTACAGAAAATAGGAATTCTGCTAACCTGCCACTGATGCTAAATAGATGCCCTTGGTGGGTAATATGCAGATTTTTAGTCTTCTGTGCTTCAGAAAAAAAAAGAGAATGTCAAATAAAGCTGATATAATCAGACTTGATTTTTCCTAGATTCTCACCTCTTATAATCAAATTATAATAATAGGGATAAGATTTAGGGAAAGGCCATATACACATGTTCAGGAAACTTTGTTTCTGATGGAGAACTGATAGAACCAAGGTGCAGAATGAGACACATTTTTACACATGACAAATATAGGAATTTATTTTGCTTAAATATGTATATTTGTTATAATAGTTTTGGTTTTGTGTTCAATGGATGTAGGTTCCAAGGAGAAAATATAAATAAATGCTTATCAATTGAAAAACTAAATATACCATAAAATGTAGAGAACTATCTGTGAAACAGTGAAATTGCTACTTTTCCTGTCTTCTTACACTTTATTCCCAGACACACATTCCTTTTAGATCCAGTGTCATTGATTTGCTGTTCCATGAACAGGACAGTCTATATTTCTTGGATCCCAGGCATTTTCTCTGGCTGTCCTACATGCCTAGAATGCTTTCCTTTCTCTTCTTTGACTACTCAACTCCCTTGTTTGCTTTAAATGCCAACTAAAATCCCACATTCTATAGGAAATCATCTCTAACCTCTCAATTCCAGTGCCTTCCTTCTTTAAATTATATCTTATTTGTCATATATAGATATAGATATAGATAGATAGACATTACAGATTATATATATATATATATATATAGATATAGGTATATCTATATATGTTACTTCATATATATTTGTTTTAAGTGTGTCCCCCCAATAGATTATAAGGTCCCTGAGGATAGGGGCTGTCTTTTGCCTCTTTTTGTATCCACAGAACTTATCAAAACAATGGTACATAGTAAGCACTCAAATGTTTATTGAATTAAATTAATGGCAGATAAAGGATGGAGTGGTAGTCATATCATGAACAGCCTTCAATGCTGGGCTGAGTAGATTTTAAGTAATTTAACCATCAATAGAGAACCATCAAAAGGTTTTTTTATTTTTTTGATTTATGGCATAGGAGAATTTTGTTGTAAGATTTTTCCCCATCAAAATCATGTCTGAGGAAGATTAATCTGATAACATATGTGTGTGTGTTGAGTATTATCGTAGTCTATGTAAAAGATAATCATAACTTGAACTTAGTAGCATTGAAAGTAGAAAGGACAGGACAAATATTCAAGAAAATATGAAATTACCATCTACAAGTAAACATTGTTATCCATTAGTTTAGGGGGACACTCACCTGATTTATGGTACACTGGTATAAGGGACAATTTTGTTTTTCAATTTTTGTTTCTCAAATACTTATTTTGCAGAGAGGAAATAAAAACTGTAGTTGTGAATGAGTTTGTGCTCCAATGATACCTTGGTAGAAACTTAAATGTAATTCTATAAGTGAGGAAAGATAGCTTTCAAATCTCTACCATGCAGAGAGGAGTTCAGTTGAATCTTTTAAAGTTCAAAGGAGAGAAATTAAGCTAATACATAGAGTGGTCTTTTAAGTTTTGTCTGGAAAGGAGGGGCTGGAGATAGCTGGAAAAGACTGAATTACTCTTGAAACATATGATAATTTCATATTTTGACTCGCACAGTAAACTTTTGTTACTTTGTTATTTTTTGGTTTTTCTGTAAGTGTGCATATATAGAGGTCAAAGTGATGTAATCCTTTAAGTAAGACCAACAGGTGTAAGTTGACTGATCCTAATTCTATCTTAGGAGACAATATTAATTGAATGACTATTCTGTAAATAATATTATGTATGTATATAATATGATGCTCAGAGATGAGTAAAACACTTCACTACTTACTATAAGTTGGTTGCAACAGTCCTTTCCCTGAAGGAATTCACACTCTAATGAAAGAAGAAAACATTTAAGGGAGAGCTGGGAAGGAGAGTATTTAGTGGCCTGATGTGGAGCTATTTGGTGAAAGTTGAACTATCAGACTCTAGGAACTCCAGGGAAGAATACAGTTACTAGTGGGGTGGACATGATGGTCTAATGGCTTAGAGTGGTCCAGGAGGTGCTATGTTAGAAAACCCTCATATTCTGTGCCTTTGTCTCAAGTACTTTCAAAAAAAGAGAATGGTACTGTTGTACTCCAGAAGAAAAATACATAAATTGGTCCCTTGAAATCAATATTTAAAAGATTTCAAACATTGTGCTTTATCTTTAAAATTTATACTGGGAGACAACACACTAGAGCTATAACTAGATGTGATGCATTAACCCTCTGAGACATCATAAAAAGCATTTGTCTGGACCTTAAATTTTTTTTTTTAAATCACACTTGTTATATCTTTATCGGCCTTACAAGCCTTTTTCATAACTTTTATATAGACAGCCCTGAAGAAAATAGAGTCAAATAAAAGACTTCTAACAGTTTAAATGACTACCTTGCAATATTCTCACAACATCTGGGTATCTCAAATGCATCTGAAGCTATGGATATACTACAATGCATTACTGCTTGAACGGAAAGTTAGTAACAGCACCAAACTTACTGTAAACACAGTGGGCTGTTTTTGCTAGAGGTTTATATGCTCAGTAGCATTTTCTGTTATTTGAATAGATATAAAGTGTTTTTCTCTGTGTGCCTCTTTCTCTGTCTCTCTTTATGGTCCCAAGCTCTATTTCTTTTTCATCTGCTATAGCACGTATTAAAGCCCCCAGAATTAATACTATAAAACCAAATGCTAAGAGTTATCAAATATATTCTTGTGTGCTCTGGTGTGTCTGAGTGTAATTTAAAACTTAACTTCAGGAGTATAATTAGGTGCTTAGTATTTGAGGAAAAGGAATGATTCACTATCTGTGTACACATCTCCAACCAAAGTACAGAAGCCTAATGCTGGAAATTCTAATTGCTAGATCCAAATATATTTCTTAATTTAAAAAATGAACAAGCAAGACTTCCCAGAATATCTCAAAATTTCCTCTATGTCAAAATGGAACTATCTTTAAACAGAGTGGAATTCTAAAACATAGAAGCAAGAAATGATATCTAATTAAACTCATATTGAATAGGTTGACCACCTGGGGTATAGCTTATAGACTTTCAGTGCTTGAGAGGCAGCTCATCAAGAAGTCATGAGAAAAGTCATCAAATATAGACAAGTCATCAACTGAGTGCAGATGTAAAAAAAAGATAAAAGAACAAAATAGAAGATTTCTCAACTGACAGAGGCACACACAGACTGTGAATCTAAGTAGTTAAGGAAAAAAGTAGATTAAAGAGCAATAACTTCCTTCTCCACTCTCTTCTATCGCAAAAGATGGGTTTTATTGGACAAATACAAATTATAAATGAAAAGCAAGGAAACTGAGAAAACTTGAGCAAAATGCATAATCTATAAAAAACAATTTCCATTGCCCTAAGTCATCTAATTTCACTAATGTCATCGAACTAAAATTGCTATTTTGCTATTACAAAGGGAAACATTTCCATTTCACTTTCCCTACTGAATTTTTTGTTGTAGGTCTTCACTTAGCGATATCAAATACTGCACATTTCTCTTATGTGGATTTTATGGATATGATAATTTACATCACATCAACACAGTCTGGGCCAATTTCTACTCCATAATAGGATGGAGTAACTCATTAAAAGCAAAGAGATTTGCACCTGAACACCAGAGGGTTTAATTCACTTTGATGAAGTTTCCTAACTTTACTACTGAACAAAGTAAAAAAAGTTTCAAAACTATCGAATCATTTTTAAAATTCTACTTCTGTTTAGATTAGTACATTGGAACTCCTTAGAAGTAAAAATGTCTTTAAACTGCGCTCTGTGCGGCTGAAAACAATAGCTATATTTATTTAATGAATTGCGCTGAAATGGTAATAACTATAATTCAGTTGACATAAGGTCAATTTTTTTCTCTTGATTTCTAGTTTCTAATAATATTCCCTAGGGAAGCTTTTGAAGAAGTTCCCTCTGTTCCACCCTGAGAGGGATCTCATTTAGTTTGTTACTGTCATCCTACAGTGACGAAGTGAAAAAGTCAAAGAAATTATCTAGATAGTCGACTCCTAAATACACTGCTGTAGAAAAATCAGAGCCTACCTAGTCCAAGAAGTAAACGCCTGTCATTAATTTCTGAGCTTGGACAAGGGGCATATGAAAGGTTTGCCTTTCTCCAGGTCTAGATCCTGGCACCTGGAAAAACTATGGACAGGGTAATATTATTTTTATATAATAGTAACTACTGAATACACGGTATGTGTGTGTATTTGTAAAGTTTGTAAAGTACTTCATATATATATATATATATATATATATATATATATATATATATAAACTGCTTTGATCCTTGCAATAACTCTACAAGAGAAATGCTGTTACAATTCTCATTTTACACATGAGGAAGCTGAGAAAGAAATAGGTAACATGACTAAGGATACAATGTCACTTAAATGGTAATGAACATTTATTAAGTACCTACTATGTACCAGGAATTATGCTAAGCACTGTAAATAAAGGCCAAACAAGAGGTAGTAACTATCTGATACAAGCTTGTAACCCAGATCTTCTTTCAAGTTCAGAATTCTATCCACTATATCATCTACCTAATCTATTTATTTCTATTTCTCTATCTATAAAATTAAGCTAGCCTTCACTAAGGCTTTCAAAAAGTTTATAATAGCACGGAAGTAATGCTAGCTTCCTGAAGGTCATATCACTGGAACACAAGCTCTGTCTGGTCCTACCAAGCTGAACAGGCTTGGGAGTATAAGCCCAAAGGCAATGCTGCCTGTTATCTAAGGACCAACCTACTTATAGTCTAGAAAAATGTGATACCAGAAGATGACGGACTTCAAGGTGATTTCATTTTCAACCACAGCAATTAAGCAATTCATTTATGAAGACAAGCAACTAAAGATTTTAAAAGTCAGATCAATTCAGTAACAAAATGACTCTAGTGGGCTTATGATAAAACTAAGTTATCCAGTAACTGACTTTTGGTTTTATTAAACTTGTAGGTGAAATTCAGATGATTTTCACATGAATTCTTACAACATAAAGAAAGATAAGTTCTAGAGGTAATACCAAATGGCAGAGTAGAATAAACACTATACTTGAGTTCTCCTAATATTTTCCTCCAAATAATTGAAGAATAAAACCTCAAGTCAGATTCTGGAGTAATAGGCCAACAAAAGGTCAGGGTGAGTCATTTTTCAAGCCCAAGAAGTCAGAAAAAGTAATGGGCAATCAAATTAGGATCTTTTGCTAGTTTTGTTTTACTAGAAGTGCCTCTGATTGAAAAATGTGATTGGGGAGGATCTTTCCCACACACTGATGGGCCTACCTATTGTGGGAAGCCTGATTAGGGGAGTTGTTTTGTAGGAGGATCCCAAGTACCTTCTGTTTTTTCTATTGAGGCACTGGGTCAGAGTGTAATGCCCTCTGGCTCTAAAAAGTGTACAAATACTCTGAGGGTGAGGTTTTACTTTGGGGTTTACTGAGTGGAAGTGTCTCTTTGGCCAGAGAGACTCTAGGAAGTTTCTAAGGCACATTCTGGCTAAAACCCAGAAGCTGATGTTTCCCTTTTTGGTAACTATGTATGTATGTAATGGTCAGACATTTTGGAAACATGTCTATTGACTTTTATTTAAATTTTGATCTTGATTTTCTCTGATACTTGATTAAAGTGATTATTCACCCCTTAACAGTTGCTATCCTTTTATGAACGCAGATCTAAGAACCTGTAGTAGTGGGGTTGGAGTGTCTACTGTTACAGAAAGAGATTTGTGACATGTGCTTCAAGGTTGGCAAGAATATACTGTGAATGCAACACCAGTGGTGCAACTATATAATAGTGACAGAAGGAACAACAGCTATAGGAGGTCTCAAACCAGAGAAGTTAAGGGGATAAGGCAGATCAGTCACAAAGAGATAGAGAGGAACCCTGGACACAGGATCAGATACTGTTGGGCAACACCATTGCCTACATCCACTTGGAGGTCACAGTTCAAGAGCAGAGAGGAGCATGTGCATTCCCACAGGGATCCCAAGGAACAGTGCTGATTTCATTCCTAAGAGATCAAGTGCCCTTTCTGAGTAAGAACCAGCATTCAGACAAGGAAGGCAACACAGGTCATACCACCTTGGAAGAAACAAGAACTTTCAAATTCCAGAAAATTAGCTCTGAAAATAATGCCAAAAAGAAACTTGTAACAATGTCCCTCCCTTCTAAGAAATAGACTAGAAAAATGAGCACATATCAACAACAAAAACAATAAAAACCTGACCACAAAATGCTACTTCAGTGACAGGGAAGATCAAGATACCACAGTAGATAAGAATGTGAAAACAGCTATAAGGAAGACCTCAGATGAAAAAAAAAGTGAATGGGACACAAGCCTGACAATAATTCCTGGAAGGGCTAAAAATTATCTTCAAAATCAAATAGAAAGGGTAGAGGATAAAATAGATAAAGAGATGAGAGTAAGGAAAGAAAATTATGATATGACAAGTAAGCAAAATTAAAAGCATAAATTATAATTAATTGGAAATTACATAATTCTATTGCTAAAAATGAGTTGGCAAAAGAACAAGCAACAGAAATAATCAATAATTTCATTAACAAGAAAGACAACAATGAGATAACATACCAAAATTTATGGGATGCATCCAAATCAGTACTTAGGGGAAAATTTATATTTTAAACCAATAATTAATAAAAGAGAGAAAGAGAAGATCAAAGAATTAGGCATACAACTAAAAAGAAACTAGAAAAAAGAGCAAATTTTAAATGATTACTTGAATATCAAAATGAAAATCCTGAAAAATCAAAGGAGAGATTAGGAAAATTGAAAGCAAAACACAATTCAACAAATACATAAAAGTAGAAGCTGGTTTTATGATAAAAAAATGAAGAATAAGACAGATAAAATATTGAATAATTTGATCTAAAATAAGAAAGAAAAAACAAATTATTTTCTTCAGTTAGCTTTTGGACCTCTTTTTTCCATTTGGCACATTTTTCTTTTAAGACATTCTTCTCCTCATTGACTTTTGGGCCCTTGTTCACCATTCAGGTTAGTCTAGTTTTAAAGGTGCTATTTTCTTCAGCATTTTGGGGGTGGGTGGGGTCTCCTTTCTAAAGCTGTTGACTCATTTTTCATGATTTTCTTGCATCATTCTCATTTCTCTTCCCAATTTTTCCTTTACTTCTCTTACCTCATCTCAAAGTCCTTTTTGAGTTCTTCCATGGCCTGAGACCAATTCATATTTTTGGAGGCTTTGGATGTAGGCGTTTTGACTTTGTTGTCTTCTGGTTGTATGTTTTGATATTTCTTGTCAACAAGGTTGTTAAGTAAATACATTTTCACAAAGAAAGTAAGATTCTATAGTTTTATTTTTTGCCCTATTTACTCATTTTCCCAGTCAATTACCCGACTTTTGACCGCTTTGTTAAGTGGAGGGTGTACTGCCCCAAGCTTCGGGTGTTTTGTGCAGGTGTTGTCAATGATATTTCTAGTGACTTGTAAATTGTCAATTCTTCCAAACCTCAAATGGGGTCATTAAGAGTCTGAAATGACTGAAATGATTGAACAAAAGAAACAAAAACAAAATCAAGGAGATTACAGCAATATATTACAAAGATCATATACTATGACAAGGTAGTATACCAGGAATGCAAGAGTGAATCAATATAATGAAGACAATTAGTAAAATTGACCATATGCAATAGTAATTTAAATGGAAAGATCTTCGCCATTCATGTTACCTGGCTGAGTCACATGGAAATCTCAATCACATGGAGCTTGTGGTGGGAGGAGCTTGCTGAATGGGTGGAACAGGAAGAGGAAGAGCTAGAGCAGAGCTGAGAGGAAATTAGTCATGACAGCAGTAAGAGCTAGGAAGGACACACACAAGCAGGTAGATAGATAGTGCGAGTGAGTTTGTTTGTGATTTTGTTTAAGGAAGCCTGTTTGTGATTTGTTTAATGGAGCTGGTTTGTGAGAAGCCTAGTGGGGGAAGGCTTGGGGATGGTATTGTCCTCTGCATTGTTATTGTGTATAGAATATAATGGATTTGACTTTCAGATGTGTGAATAAATATTTCGGTTCTGTCTTCCATGTAAAGAGTCTGTTGTATTTCGTGATTTAGAATTGCACCAAGATATTCATGGCTGCCGTAGGTGCTATGAATATTGCATTCATGCTACACCATAGCAACAACAAAAATCTTTTGATTATCTTAATAGATGCAGATAAATCTTTTGATAAATTATAACACCCATTCCTATTAAAAACAACAGAAAGCACAGGAACAAATGAAGTATTTCTTAACATAAGTAATATCCATCTAAAACTAAGAGCAAGTATTATATGTTACATGAATAAACCAGAAGCCTTCACAATAAGTTCAAGAATGAAGCAAGAATGTCCACTATCAATATAATTATGCAATTTTGTATTAGGAATACACAAATAAGACATGAAAAGGAGTAACAGCAGGCAATAGGCAAACAAAGCTATCACTCTCCACAATTGATATGATGGTATACTTAGAGAAACCTAGGAAATCAACATATTAATCATATGAAATAAATAATAATTCAAGCAAAGTTGCAGGATATAAAATTACCTCACATAAATTATCAGAATTTTTATATACTATCAAATAAAAACAAAACAGTAAGAAATAAAAAGAGAAATTACATTTAAAATCAATGCACACGATATAAAATACTTGGGAGTCTGTCTGCCAAGACAAACACAGGGACTATATGAACACAATTACAAAATATTTTTCACAGAAATAAAGACAGATCTAAAGAATTAGAGAAATAATAATTGCTTACAGGTATGGTGAGTCAATATAATCAAAATGAAAATTCAACCTAAGTCAATTTATTTAGTGCTATATCAAACTACCAAAGATTATTTGATGGAACTAAAAAAATAACTACATTCATCTAGAAGAATAAAAGGTCAAAAATATCAGGGGAATCAATGAAAAAAATGTAAAGTATAATGACCTACCAGTGGAAAAATATCTAGTACTGACTAAGAAAGAGAATAGTGGATCAGTGGAATAAGTTAAGCTTACCAGACACAGTAAACGGCAAACCAGTATCTTTAAACCAAAGATCTAAGATTTAATGGTTATAATTCACCATTTGAAAAAGAAATTGCTGGGAAAATTGGAAAGTAGTTTTGGCAGAAACTAGATATAGACCAATATCTCACATTATATGCCAGTATTAGGTCAAAGTGCACAACTGATTGCAACATAAAGGGTGCAACATAAGAAAATTAGTGGAGCATAGGAAATTTATCTGTCAGATCTATGAGTAAGGGAAGAGCTTATATATTGCCAAGGAAGAGATGAGAGGATCACACAAAGCAAAATGAATAATTTTGATTATATAAAATTAGAAAGATTTTCTACAAAGTTAATGCAGTCAAAATATGAGTGAAAGCTGGAAACTGATAAAAAAATATTTATAGAAATTTCTCCTATAAGGGCCTCATTTCTTATATACAGGGAACTCAATCAAAAATAAAAAAATAAGGACCATTCCCCATTTGACAAATCAAAAAATATAAATGGAGTTTTCAAAATAAGAAATTAATGCTATCAAGTCACATTAAAAAGTGTTCTAAATCATTTTCAATTCAAGAAATATAGATTAAACAACTCTGAGGTAATACCTCACACCTATCAGATTGGCTAACATCAGAAAAGGAAAATGACAAATGCTGGAAGGAATGTTAAAAAAAGGGGGACATTAATGCAATGTTGATAACATTTTGAACTAGTCTAACCATTTGAAAAGTAATTTGGAAGTACTCCCAAAAGGCTACAAAACTGTGCATACAATTTGACCCAGCATTACCACTACAAGGTCGCTAACCCAAAGAGATATTTAAAAAATGGAAAGGGACTTATTTCTACCAAAAATCTATTTATTGCAGCTTTCTTTGTGGTGGCAAAGAATTGGAAATCTAGGGGGAATATTTATCAGCTAGGAAATGGCAAACAAGTTGTGGTATGACTAATTAAATACTATTGTGCTATATGAAATGATGAGCAAGATGGTTTCAAAAAACCTGGAAAGCCTTATATGAACTGAATCCAAATGAAGTGAAAAGAACTGGGAGATCATTGTATACAAAAAAAGCAACATTGTAACAGTGTTCAATTATGAAAGACTTAGAAAATGGTCTAAGACAATTCCAAGTGACTCATGAAAAATGCTTTCTAACTCCAGAGAGAGAATTGGATGCCCTCTGTGAAGATTGAAACACACTTTTTTTCACTTTTAATGTGTGTATGTGTGTACGTGTGTACGTTCTTTTACAACATAGATAATATAAAAATTGCTTTGTATGACTTCACATGTATAATTAATAATATATTGCTCGCCTTCTCAAGGGGTAACAAAAGAGTGACAGAAAGGGAAAAAATGTAGAACTCATTTTTCAATCTAAATATAATTGGTAGATATTTAACAAAATAAATAAAAATACACTTTATAAAGAAAGAAAAAGCAATCAATGTTATACATCCACTCTAGACTGAGCATTTAATTTAGCATTATTTAATGCTAAGTATTAAGAGTTTTTGCCACCAATGATGACAATTACAGTTTTCATCTAAGTTCTCTCATATCTTAAATTATCATATCACTCTGGTGATGTCATAAACAGAAATACTTGTGCCTGAAAAACACAAGCATCGCCTCATTGAGAGGGTAAGGATTAACATAGTTGAACCTAGGTCAAAGGTTATAAAAATAACATAAATATGAGGCATGATTCCTCTTCTTAACAAAACATTTTATAGGGCAACTATCTCCAAACCTCTTTGGCCCTGTATCCCATTAGTAAAATAAATAAAATTTTAAATATTGAATAAACTCTTAAAACATATTTATATTTAAAAATTACATACATGTACATTATAAAACATATACAAGAAGAGAAATCAAATAGAGTGCATTAAAGACAATAGAAATTAAAAAGCTAAAGATGAAATAAAATTTTAAAATAAAATATTGCTTAACAGTAAATATTGCTTTTACTCTCACTAAAATGCTATTTATAATGCTTTTAGTGAAAGAAATATGATTGAATATAATTGGTTATTTTAAAAAATCTTGGTCTACCACTTTGATGCCCCAATCTGAAGGTCTTCTTGTAAGGTATCATTACTGCAGTCTTATTTTACAAATGAGGAAACTGAGGCTGAGGTTAACTACATTGTTCAAGGTCACATGGCTACCAAGTATTCAAGATAGGATTTGAATTTACATCTTATGACCTTCAAGTCTAGCACTCCATTCTCTATTCCACAAAATGTTTCTTTAAAATTATAATGTAAAAGGCATTAAGTAATACATATTTCCAGCATCATGGAAATTAAATGCAAAAATGAATCACTTTTTCAAACTTTCACCTTCAGAATAGACCAAGCAAACAAACTAGTATTTATTAAGTGCCAGGCACTGTGCTAGGCCCTGAGGAAACAAGTGCAAAAAATAAAACAATGTTTATTGGAAATGAGCTTACATTCTAATGGATATATCATATTCACTATAAGTATAATAATAAAGGTTTTAGAAGCACAATAAACCAAATTAACATGATTTTAGAGCTGGAAAGGAATTTAAAGACTATATAACTGAGAGAGGTAAAATCAGTGACAGAGCCAGGGCATTTTATATCATCTTTGCGATTTGTGTATTTGTATTTGTATCTTGAGTTCAAGAACTGTCATACTTAAATGACAATAGGATGAAAAGTCCACTTTCATCGTTGAACAAATCCCATCCTTAACTAAATGGCGTACTTATCTATCACAGAGAACTCCTGTCTAACAGCCTTTTATATGCTGAATTATTAATGTTCTCACTCTTTTTGTTTTTGAATATTAGGTTTGTTGACTTGACTATTACATTATTATTATGAAACCCAACCCTCCATGTCAACGCCCATTCAGGACATAAGAACCTCTATATAGACTGAGTACACCATGTGCCACATGAGGAACAATGCTACAATTGCTAGGTCTACATGGATATGCCTGCCTATGATCATGGAGGAGCACCTTGGAAAGATGAGCCACTAAAAGGTGATAACTACTATGACTTAAAGACTTTTGCTAATGAAACTAAGAGCATATGCAGTGTGCTCTAATGTTCCAAGTCCGTTTTATGTTCATCCCTTGTGTTATATACATGTATACATGTGCTTATACCCTTGGTGTGCTAGATGTTTATAATTACAAATGTCATGGTAACCAAGGACCTTAAAGTCATGTTGTGTCCTCCCTCCATGGAGCCCTAGATACATTGTGGAAGAGATAGGATTGAATATTCTAAAAGACAGTCATGCTACAGAAAGCAGAAGGGGTTAAATAAATCATGGTTGTAGTTAGGAGCATTGTGGATTGATTAAATAGACTATACTTGGAGTTAGGAGCAAGATACTCTCAGTAGGCTAAGAATGATATATGACTCCATCGTGGCTGAACTTTACGCATCTTGCTATTTTGGCCATATACCTTTGCATATTCTACATGCTTAACCCACTCCCTCCTTAAGCAGTTTCAGTAGCACACCCATAGCTTAAGAACTAAACACCTGCACAGACTTGTGCCCTGCTGCTTTCCGTGGCACTCTTCAGAGGTGCCACTGCATGGGTTTCACACGAGATTTGTGTGCCACTTTCCTCAGAATTCCTGCATCACCGGTAACCAGGCCACATCACTGAACTTTATAAGTTGTACCTCCCAAATTGGAAAGGTACTCTGCACATGGGAAGCAAGTGAGAAGTTTGTTGAATTTATATCACTGATTCATATCCTGATTGATGGACTATTCATTCTTTAATAAAAGTAACTTTTGCAGGAGGGGGGGTGGTGGTGATAGGGAACAGGATGGAGGAAAGGATTGTAGAACTATGATCTCACAGGTATAGTTAATTCCTAGGATTAAAAATTCCCTCCACCAATATAGATGATTAACTTTACTGCAGCTTATATTCTTAAAAAATGATCAGGGATTTGAGAGATAAAATGAAAGCATAGCTAATTAATACCATTAAACCTCTCTAGATCTAACATTCTGATGTGAAATGTATATCTTTTCTAAAAGTAAGTACATATTAGACTGTAAATGATACCACTCTCTCTGTGACTTGAGAAGTTCTGAGATATGTATGTGATGTTTTCAAAAAGCATAAAATTCACCTCCTTGTATGGAACCTTGGAATTATCTATGAAGCAGCACTTTCATTATTATTCATACATTAATTTTCAGATAGCTGCCCTTGGTCTCATTTTCCCCAATGGCAGTCAAATTTCATTCTCAGACACATCCCATCCCTCTTGGGACGACTTCCCCCAAGGAATTTTAGGACTTGGATCCAACCATTGAAATCTACTTTTTTCAAAACTTAGGGTAACTGCCAGATAATATGCCCGATTATTTCTTCCATATTTCTTCTGAACTCTAAAACAGTACTTCCCTCCAAAATTCCTTTCATTTTGGGCAACTATTCCTTTCCTGCTAGTAAAAATCAGGTTCAGAATGGCAAGTTCCTTGTCATTTTCTTCACCTTTTGAAGAATATAAAGGTATTGAGAGACCTACTTAAGTTCTTTACTTAAGGTAACATAATGGCAGTTTCACTACCTGTTGATCTGAAGTCATTAGAGAGGCAACCTTTGACCATAAAATGGCAGATATAATTCCTATGATTTACTTATTCCTGATAAGCCTATTACTTACTGGAATTCTTAATAAAACTGCCAAACCTATCAGCATTTATTTCCAAATATAACAACTTCCACTAACAGCAGTAGTATGGTTTTTTTTTTTAATTGCTAAAAGGGAATGTAGGTACATGTTGCCATTCTAGTTATATTACCAAGAAAATTAACCAGGTTTGATACTTTCTTTCTATGAGTTTACATGGTTTGTCCAAATGGTATTGTATAGACAATAATAATGATGATGATAATGTTAATAATGTTATCTGAACAAACCAGCACAGAAAACTTAAAACTAGTCTAGGAATCCAGTATAGTGAAATCTTATGCATCTTTATATATTGAACATATCATAATTTTGGCAATTGAGTAGATCTGAAAAGAAATTAACATAATTTTTAAATCGATTTTCAAAGCATCCAAAATTCTTGATATTAGAAGGGATTGCTGAGACAATTGAACAATTGATTACCATCTATCTGAGAAAGAATAGAGTATATACAAGATGGAGAAAGAAGTATTCTTGCCTAAAATAATGGGTAAAAATTGATAACCTTTTGATAATCCAATGAACTCAAGGAATTTATAAGTAAAAAATAGAAAATGATAAATATTGTAAGTAACAATATATTAAATAAACCTACTTCTTCCCATGCATACCCTCCTCCACATGCAACCGCAATAACTTTCTACTCCACTGGCTCCTTTTACCTCTCCCTGAAACCTCTTTTCTTTCCCAAATATACAATTTAGGAACAATAACATACTGAACAGTGAAACAGTTGATCTGAACAGTCCACATATACTGACATGGCAAGTGACCAATTAGTTTTAGGTTCAAGAATGGAACAATGAATGAAATGAATTTATTAAGCATTTATCTTTAACTAAACATTATATATCCCTGAGGATAAAAATGCAAAAGTAAAATTTTCATTTAAGAAACATATAATTAAATAAGAGAAAACACATATATGGCAGTGGTGGCCAGGAATGAATGTTGTGGTTTGGAAAGTTATAGGAAAAATGAATCATAGAAGAATAGATTTACATGCATAAGGAAGAAGGAACAAATAAACTAGTGAAAAGAGGAAGTTAGGAAAGAGGGAGAGAAGGAAGAAATAAAGGAATGAAGGACATATATTAGGCACTGTACAAAAGCAATTTTCAAATATTATCTCACTTGTTCCTCACAGTAATTCTAGGAGGTAGTCATGGTAATTATCACTATTTTACAAATGAGAAAACTAAGGCAGAGGTTAGAAGATTTGATCTGCGTCACACAGCTAGGAAGTATCTGAGGATAGATTTGAACTCAGTTCTTTCTTATTCAAGACCTGTCTTTCTATCTACTGTACCAGTTGTCTAGGACGAATGAAAGAGGCGATGCAATTATGGTTCCAGAAACAGAAAGGTTGGAGGTGGGTGCAAGTGGGGCACACAAAGAGTACAAATAAGGCATGGTTCATTTTTGAGATGGCTCTAAATCATATCTTGATCAAGTCCTACATGTAATGGGTGACTGAAGCAAATACCAATTTCCAAAGCAGGCTCTAGCATTAGATTTCACAACCCTCTAATGATCTGAAATTAGAAGGTAAACCTTCAAAAGTCACCAGAATCACCCAAATCACTGTTATACTCAATTCATTTCTATTAATAAAATATCAACTTAAAAACACATTAACAGATTTCCAGAATCTCCACTGGCCAATACTTGCTTCCATGTTCTAACTCCTTAGCCTCACTAAGAGCTGCCACATCATTCTCATTTTCTGTTTTTTCTCTGTTATATCATAGCCACTCCGGGGGTCAGTTCCTCCATCATTTGCAATGACAAGCAGTTAGGACTGTTTGCTATTTGGGATTGGTGGTGGTGGTACAAGTATAGGACTATTTCTATCCCCTTCCCCCCTTTCCCAGTCTTAGAACTATAGATGGAAAGAACTTTCGAAGACATCATATTCAACCCCCATCAATTTTACAAATGAGAAAACTTGATGCCCTGACAAGTAACCTGCATTATCATATTAATAGTAAGTGGCAGAACCACAGTTTAAGTCCAAATCCTGTAACTCTAAATCCAAGACAGTTTTTAATTAATCTTTTTTTGAATTACAAAAATCTATTTTCTCTTTCTCTCTCAAATAAATATAGGAATAAGAATAAAAGAAAAGAAAACAAAATCCTTGTAACAAATATGCATGGTCAAAAAAAATGTGTTGGTCATGTCCACACACACACACACGCACACACACCCTGAGTCCAAGCTCTATCTTAGGTATTGTGGACTCCTAGTTAGTGACTGCATAGATCAAGATTAAGACCTTCAAAGTCATCTCTCTGTTACACCACACTCCCTTCCGAGCAGTTGCACTTCATTGGCAGGCCATGTGATATGCTAGAATGAAAACTATACTAGGAGTTGGAAAACCATTTTCTACTTATTTGAAAGCTGCGTATTGGACAAATCATCCAGTGTCACAGTTTCTTTATTAATGGAATTGAGATAATAAGATCACAGTTTTAGAACTGAAAGGGACCTGAAAAGACATCTATTCTGAGATTAAATGACTTGTTCACGGGAGGTAAAGTCACACAGACAACAAATAAGAAGCAGAATGAGAAGTCGGGCACTAGGCCTCCAAAGTCAATTGCTGTTTTACTTTTTCAAATACTACCTCCTCTTCCACTTTACAGGGCAGTCTGAGAACTGAAGAAAAAAGTAGATCCCCAGCTTCTTGAAAACTACAAAGTGCGGTACAAAGATAAGGTAACGTTGATTAAAATGTTTCCATTTTCTAAATTTCAAAATTCATTTGATTCAATAACTCTAAAACTGTCATGATAAACATTTTTTTCCTCCATAACCTTGGCAGGACAAAACAAAACCACAAAACATTCACATCAGCTTAATGTCACATACATATTCAAATGTAGGCATACACAAATGAAATTGCATGAGGTAGATTGTTGCTTACTATTCTCAAAAAGCCATTTTATCTGCAAATAGTTCAAATACACTCTACATTAATCCTTCAAATAGCAAGAGTGTTCTTTTGAAATCAGCTAATGTGTTTTTCTGTTTAGATAATTACTGTGCAATGTCAAGTGGTACCATGTTTCCATTCAGAATACTATTAAAAATAATATGGTAATGGGGATATTTTTTTAAAAGCCATGGCTAATTTTAGGTATTGTTACCCACCTATGAGTGTGCTACATTTTTCTAACTGTAAAAACAGAATTTTGATTTTGATACGGGCAAATTGTTTTTCTTAAGGTTATTGACTCCAAATCTCTTAAGGTAATGATATCCACACCTTAGAATAAGTCCTTGAACTTCAGAGCTATATGTTGATTAAGGATAAAAAAAAAAGAAACTTCCCTAACATATCTTTATGGAAATACTCTTCTCACCTACAATAAGTTACAGATTAAATTATTCTACTTTATTAAATCTCATTTGTATGTATATGTGATTTAAACCATTAAAAATATCATTAAGGACATATTTTACTGCGTAGTTTCTAAATGTCTAAAGGCCATTTAATAAATTGCAATTGTTTTCACTTCAGGGATAAACATAAATCCAGGTTACTAGTGAGTTCAGGAATCTTCTTACGTATCACTGGCACAGAAATGCCAACACCAGTAAATATCCTCAATGCCCTAATATCCTAAATATCATTTCCACCTAGCATCTTATGTATTATCAATCACTTAATAAATATTTATTCACTAATTCATGAATTGAAATAATTTCTAATATGTCCAATATTCTCTGTAATAGCGGCTCTTTGGTGATGAGTTTGTAGCTGTGATGAGTTTCAGGTAAAACTTAGGCAGGAACATGCTACTGTTTATTTGTAGGAAGGACTGGGGTGGGGGAAAGGGGGGAGAAGGGAAAGGGTTGGAAATACCTGTGTCCTCAGAAGTGCAAATGTGTATTGACTTTTTGGTTACTATCATGGATTTGGTTTTCTGATGTCTGAATAAATTATTTTTCTTTGGCCTTCTATATGGAGAGTCTGTTATACTTTGAAATTCAGAACACTGGTATATTCATAGTTGTCCTCAGTGCTGTGAATAATGCCTGGGTGACACAAGCACCAGTGAAGAAATTTCTCATATAATATTTGCATAAGGGTTGCGTAATAACTGATCATGTAAAGAGGCAAACATAGATCCTATATTTTGTCTCAAATTTTCCCTTTTTCGATGTGTTGACTCCATCCTTGGGGAGCAAGCTGAGCTAGAATACTGTTATAAGGAATACACACATACATACATATATATATATATATATATATATATATATATATACACACACACACATATGTGTATGTATACACATATATATATATTTATACAGGAAAAATCATAACATAATACAATTTGGAAATTTTTGGAAGGCTAAAAAATCTCAATGGATGACTTGTAAGAATAGTTCATCAAATTATTTAAGATATGCACAATATGAAAATTGAGAACAAATTTAAAATTACCACATGACCTCACCTTATTTCAACTTCTTTCCCCCAATTAAATTTAGAATATGAGAGCTGGAAGAGACCTTAGAGTTCACAACCCTTATAGAACTACAACCAACTTAAACTGAATTAAAGATATCTAAGGACATAAGTACATTCACAATTTCTTATCCAACCCTTCTGAAAGTTATTCAGTTTATGTCACAAAAGAAATGCCAAGGGGTAGGAAAGGTGGGCTAAAAATGCTGCACATTCTTCTGTAAGGAGTAGTAGTTTATACACCTTTAGTGTGACCCTCACTGGACAAATAAGAGTTATGTATATCACTGTGCATATCAATACACCCTCTATCTAACTCATTGATTGTACAACGAGTTGCTATTATAAAGATGAAAATTTGTGCTATGAAGTTCTGTAGCTAAATAATGGTCTTTAACTATTCCTACCCTATTTAGACTCTCTCTCCTCAACTGTTCAAATGAGGTACTAGTAAATATAAAGTTCTAAGCACAGTGCCAGACAAGTTCTTTGAGAAATTGTGTTACTGTGATTGTTGGTGAAAAATAAAGTACTGAGAAATTTTTGACTTTGAAATAGGGGGAATTCAGCATTTTTCTAGGTACATTCCATTTAGCTCTAATTTGTTAGGAAGTTGTTTTGTTTTTTGTTTTCTTGACATCAAGTCAAAATTTCCTCTTTGCAACTTCTACCCATTGCTTCTGCCTCTGGTTGTAGGTGCCAAGCAAAAGAACTTTAATCTCATTTCCACATGACTGCCTTTTGAATGCTTGAAGGCAGTTCTCGTACCTTCCTGAGTCTTCTCTTCTGGTGAAACATGCGCAGTTACTTAAACTAATCTGTATATCTAGTGAAATCAATGCTCTCACGACATGAATTGCCTTCGTCTGGACACTTTCTAGTTAACCAATGTCTTCCTCTACCCATAGTTCCCAGAACTGAAGATAATACTTCATAAGATAATACTTCATAAGAAATTTGACAATGGCAAAGTATGGTGAGAATATTTCTTCCTTATTCTTGAATACACTTAACTAGCCGTGTTACTCTGAGAAAGTCACTTAACCCTGTTAGCCTCAGTTTTCTCATCTCTAAATGAGCTGGAGAAATGGCAAACCACTCTATCGTCTCTCTTAAGAAAACCTCAAATAGGGTGATGAAAAGTCAAATGAGAATAAAACTGAACAACAAAATTCCGAATGTCAACAATTTTTAAATTGTACCAAACTTTCCCCAAAATTTCTAATACAATTTTGACATCTCTCAAGACAACTAGAACTTTGAAATAAAGATATACAATCCATTTATCTTCATCATTATTATCATCGTTCTATGGTGCTTTACACTTACAGAGGACTTTATCATAAATTACCATATGTGTTAATTGCAGTAACTCTTTGAAGTAAGAAGTTCAAGTACTGCTATCTCTTTTTCACAGATGATGAAACTGAGTGAATTTCAGAGAGCTTAAGAGATGTTGTCAAAATTGTATCTTTAACAAATAATGGAGCTGAAACTTTAAGCATTGTATTCTGTACAATACTACAATATTATCATTTCATAAACTTTTTCATGTAAACTTAGCTTTGTTTTCCCTTTATATATTTTATATAAAAGACAGAGGCAATATGACAGTGGATAGAGGGCCTTTCTTTGACATTTTTAAGGCTGTTCAATCTTGGAAAATATATTTAGATTCTTAGTCTACCTAGCAAATCAGTAATATGATTCATTATTGATTTGCCTTTTTGGAGGAAATTTCCAAATTAAGTGTTCCATACTCCAATAGACCTTACAAAATAATTTTTTTTAGCAAAGAACTAAAGTTAATCCTCCATTATGCCAGCTTGCTGGGTAAGTCACAGAACCCAACCGGGAAGCACAGGCTCTGCCACTTACTACATTTATAATCTTGAGGAGACACCGTGGATATAGTGATGGGCTTGGAGTCAGGAAGACTAATCTTACTTACTACTTGTGTGATGCTGGGCAAGAAACTTAACCTTGTTTCCCTCAGTTTCCTCAGCTGTTAAAGGAACTAGAGAAGGAAAGCATGAACCACTACAGAATTTTACCATGAAAATCCCAGAGGAGGTCATGAAGATTTGGAGATGACTGAAATGACTGAGGAAATCACTTAAGCTCTCTTGGCCTCAATAGCCTCATTTGTAAAAAGAAGGGATTGGACAATATGTCCTTTTAGGTCCCTATTACCTATAAATTTATGATGTTAGATATTCAATAGGACTAAATGATGTCTAATATCCCTTCTGGGTCTAGATTTTTGATCCTAAAATAGATTAGATAGTGGAGAACTAGGTGATACAGTGGATAGAGTGTTGGCCATGGAGTCAGGAAGACTTCACTTCCTGATTTCAAACTGAGCCCCAGATTCTGACTACCTATGTTGACCCTGGAGAAGTCACTTAACCCTATTTGCCAAAGTTGTTCAACTTGAAAAACAGTATCAAGTTCCTTTTATGAAACAAATATAATCAGAAAATCTAAACCAGGAAGGGTAAAACAAAGATAAAGAACTATATACATCTATCACTAATGAATATTGATGCAAAAAAATTATACTAACAAAAGTACAATAGACATTTCTTTAAAGTCCCTATGACCAAGTTGGGGCAGTTGGTGGTCCAGTGGATGGAGTGCCAGGTCTGGAGTCAGGGAGACGAATCTTCCTGATTTCAAATCTGACCTCAGACAGTGGTTAGATATGTAATCCTGAGCAAATCATTTAACTCTGTTTGCCTCAGTTTCCTCATCTGTAAAATGGATTGGAGAAGGAAATGACAAAGCACTTGATTCTCTAACATATTGTTGTTCAGGTATTTTTTTCAGTCATATTGGACTCTGTGATATCTTTGCCAAAAAAAGCACAAATGATGTCACAAAGAGTGCAACATGATTGAAAAAAAAATGACCAAACAACAATATATTAGATGGAGAATGAAGGAGGACTTGTGAGAGTACATGAATAAGTATTGTACAGGATAAGAGGGCATGACTAACTTTTTAGCCTGCACTTCTATAAAAGTATTTGTATTTCTTGAATACTTGAATTTGAAATGAACTGCACTGCTTTATATTTTACAACTCTGAAGATGTTGCTCATTTCCCAGAAAGGAGGAAAGCTAACAGGGTCAGTTTCAAAGGACTATAAGACTTTTTTGGGGATTGGTCAGGCAATTCAGTGACTAGAATGATTTCATCACTGATTGGACGATGGCAAACTTGAGGGCTAATTCATGTTTATTTACTATAATAACTTGTAAATGGCACCTTCTCTACTAGTCTGTGACTAATATAGGAAAGCCTATTTAACTAAAATAGAGACATATATGTGTGTGCGTGTGTGTGTGTGTGTGTGTGTGTGTATAGTGCCCCATTTGCTTCAAATAAAAGACAAAAAATATTTTATCAGTAAGATCAGGTTACATTTAAGAAGTGCTTTTTTCTGTGGGAATATGTTCAAGCATGACCCATAATATACTCCAAGCTTTCCAATTTGGTAAGAAATTCCATAAAAGATTCATCTTAGCAAGCCTGGGAGAACTCAGGGTAATTTTCACATGCTGATGGAATGTTGAAGTAGTACTTTATTGGAAGCAAAGTCTTTATAGGAGGATTTATCAAGTTTCTCTCATGCCGGCATACTCTAGCCAGATAAGAAGGAAGAGGAAGTAGAGGAGAAGGAGAATCTCAACACCTTAAAAAACTGTCAGGTAACAAAATACAGAACTGCAAAAGCAGACCTCAAATATCTTTTAACATTTTGACAAGTAAACTATATTGCAACAAAAGTGAACCATCACCACAGGGAAAGTGACTAGATGTGATATTGATTCATGCAAATTTAAAACACTGATCTTAGTAGATATGGACATACCGAAATCTCATACTCCCCAAGCTAGATGACTTAATAGAAAAAAAAATGGCAACAGAAGGAAGTATATATCACCTCTGTCATCCTGTCTTCTTCTGGAATTGTCTTAATAATTCTTTTAGGGAGTCTGTGTAATACTACCTTCAATCTCAATATTTCAAATTCCAAAAAGAAGTAATTTTATCCTGCTGCTAAATTGTCCATCTAATATTAATCTAAAAGAATACTAGCAAGGTAGTAACCTGTCCAGGATTGTTTCTATCTGAACTTCATTGAACTAATTAAGAAGAATGAGATGATAACAAAAATAAATTATGGGCATTTATTCAGGTCTCCCAAAATACTTAGCGCAGTTTTAAGATTGAATAGCTTAAAACTTCACTGAGACTTTGAAACATCCTAGATAGCATTTTAAAGTTTTCAAAGCACTTTATATATTACCTCATTCAATTCTCATGACAATTCTGTAAGATTTTAGATTACTTTTAACTCTAGTTTAAAGGTCAGGAAATGGAGACAAAGACAAGTTAAATTCTTCACTCAGGAATACACAGTTACTAAATGTCTAAGGCAACATGTGAATCCAAGTCCTTCTGACTCTATGTTCAACAGTCTATTCATGATTCCAAGTTGCTTCATACTGGGAACTAAATAGTTTGATATTCCATAATATTGTATATATGAAGCCGGTCTACAACCGAGAAAATGCTTGTGTCTTCTAAGACATTCATCGCAGTTTCAAAACTCAGTGAAAAATTCAATTAATTTTAAATCTTTGGGCACATATATGTGTGTGTATACACATACACACACATATATACACACACACATATATGGTATGCTTGATTTCTTCTTTTTTAGTATTTTTTATTCTTCAACTGAGTTTACAGGATAATGTTCTGAGTTCTTCAGCAGAATGTAAAGTAACGTTTTTAGAGTAGGCCAATGATCTTGTATTTCTGACACACCAGAAAAAGAACTTAAATTGGAAAAAAAGACATACATACAGAACAGAAAAACATTATATGGAAATGTAATTTTTTTCAGTGCTCCAGTACATTTAGTTCTGTGACTAAATGATTTTGCAGATTTTGTCAAATAAACTTTTTTTTAATGTCCCTATGCCCACAGTTTGAAGGATGCTGTCTTGTCTCAGTTATGAAGTGATGGACATGACATTTCCCAAGACATTCCTACTGAATCTTCACTTTAAAAAAAAAATCTCTCAAACATGCCTCAGAATTAAGGTGGCACTTAGTGCCATTTTCTGTCACATGATGACTACTGTGTTTCTGAAAATTCAGAAATAAGTACTCAGAAAATGTAACAGCTGCCAAGGAAGTCTCAAGAGAATAAACACACTGTCCTCTGACAGAAGAATGATGACCTTGGGACCAGAGAAAGTGAAAAATTGGAAGGAAATGGATAATCCTTAGGGAAACAAACAAAAATATTGACAACCATTCCCTTCTTATCCATAGTGGAGAGTTTGCTTGGTCAATCATTTTTTTTTCTTCCTCCTGTTCTAGTAGTTAAATCTATACTGCATCTTAACAAGTTCAACTGTGACTGCATTCTCCATCTCTGAAAATGAACTACATTTAAGGAATTCAGCTTAAAATTCTGTGGGCCAAATCCCAGTATGCTTCTGGTAATTGAATTTAAAAATAGGTTGAGTTCTGACCCCATTTATCTACTAATTAAAATGATCTCACATTTAAATCTATACTTCCCTGATATTTTCTTCATCACCTACATAGCTATGATAATAAAAGGCAAACAAATAATGAAGGATCTTTCCCCATTTTTATTAATAAATTTGAGACCTTGAGGATTTCCTTTGCTTTTGGTTATTGTTACTGACATATTCTATTGATAACTTCTAATCAGATATTAAAATTTCACATCTAAGAAAAGATCTTTTTATTTTGAATAATAACAGTAAAATTAAAATCCAAATTCTGCAACTTCCTACCCATGTGAACTTCAAGGGCTTTTCAGGCATGAGTTTCCTAATCTGAAAAATCAAGTATTTGGATTAGATGAATTGTCAAGCCACTTACAAGTCTATGCTATGATTTCATGTTTCTGTGGTCTATAATCCTGTAAACTAGCTATAACAAGGCAAAATTGTTAAAAATAGATTTAACCTACCCAAGCTAAGAGTTTATATTGACACATCCCATAAATTACACATAATTTCAAAGTTATTTTTGCCTCTTTGTTTTCATTGACACTGTACTATTATACCCTGTGAGAATGTAACCAACATTTTACCTCTTTCTAGTGATTTTTAGAGCTCTGTTTAGTCATTTCAAGTTACTGAATGATAGGATGCTCAAAATCAAAATCCTCTAACCTACACCCTTCCTTTAATAGATAAACAAATCATGTAACAGAGATATAAAGCAACTTGGACACAAGGACACAATGAGGTTGGGTGGAACTGAAATTATAAGCCAGGACTAACTTCCTACAACTGAATTCTTAGTGAGATAAATTTTAGCAATATTCTCTCATGTTCAATTGACCAAACATTTATCAGGTGGCCAACATGTGCAAGACACCATGCTAGACCCTGAGGACCCAAAGATAACAATGAAGCAGTCCCTGCCTTCAAGGAGCAAACATTCTAAGTAAACGCAAATAGACATCATATAATTCAAAGAAACAGAGAATACAAATGACTGACAGGATGAAGAAAGTAACCTTGAAAAAGGTGGAATTTGAAATGTGAGAGCTAAAAGAGAGATAAAGATTTGCTAGGGCATAGAAAAAGATACGATCCATTCTGGACAGTATGTAAAGGCATGGAAGCAGGAAGGATGTAGAATTCTCCATGTGAGAGACAAATAGTTGCCTAGTTTGAATGGACAAAGAATCCACAGAGAGAATTTAGGTGAAATAAAGATAAAAGGAATGCAGAAACCAGATTTTGAATTGATATGAGTGTTAAACTGGGAATTTTCTGTGTTCTTAAATTGCACTTTGGAACCCTTGAGGATATGACACCTTTAGTTAGGTCTAGAATAGAACATATGGGAAGGAAGATGGCTGCCTGAACAGAGGCACTGAGCTTCCACATACCTACTGCGGCGCAAATCTGAAATTAATATCAGATCCAATGATGATCAAGGAATCCAAAGAGAAACTATAAGTGAGTGACATCTTCCACTCCAGAACTCCCAAAGAAGCAAGTGGGCAAAAAAAAAGGTCAGAAGTGTAGTTACAAACATTCCAGGCAATCAAGTTGGTAGACTCCTAGCAAGAAAACAGACTAATGAAGGCTGTAAGACTCAGAGTAGAAACAATAAGTACAGAGAAATACACAAAAAATCAGAATATTGGTAGACATTATGTCTTGAGGGTGGCACTTTTGATGAACGCAAATATTTAGCTTGGAAAGGATAAGTCTATGATCAGTCCAGCACTCTGAACCACACATTGCCTTTCTCACTTTCACATCTTGTCTGTCTCTTCTCCTTACTTTAATACTCCTTCAACACTCATAACTGGACAGCCCAGGTGTCTAGGATAACCAGATGGACCTAATTCTAAGTGGGAAACCCAAGTTAGATCAAATAAGGTTAATTGCCCCACTCACATTACATTGAGAGTACAGCCTGTTCCTGGTACAAAGCCCCATTCAGGAAATAAAGGGAAAGAACTGAGTAAATCAAGAAAAGACTTATGTGTATAAAAAAGTACCATAAACGAAAGAGCCCTGTATTGTTAATGTATTTTTTTTTGCTTAATTTGAAGATCTTTGCCATCCATTAATAGGCTCATGTGACCTGCCTAAATCACATATAGGGGAGGAGATTGATGAACAGGTAGAGAAAGAAGGGTGGACCAGGAAGAGGTGGAGGTGGAGCAAAGTTGAGAGGAAATTGGTCAGATTAGTCAGAGCTGGGAAGGACAGAGAAAGCAGGCAGATGGGTCAGCAACTAATATGAGTGGAAGAGCCTGTGTGTGCTTTGTTTAAGGGAGCTGGTTTGTGGGGAGCCTAAAAGAGGAAAGACTTAGGGATGGTGTCCTTTCCATTGTTACTGTGTTTAGGTTTCTTTGTTGCTATGATGGATTTGGTTTTCTGGTATTGGGATTTGGCTTTGTGGTGTCTGAATAAATGTTTTACTTCTGTCTTCTATATGGAGAGTCTGTTATATTTTATGATTCAGAATTGTGCTGGCATATTCATGGCCACTGTAGGCACTGTGAATATTACCTTAGCTCTACAAGCTCCAGAAAGGGGAGAGTGAAAACTAAAAGCATAATCAAAGGGGAGAAAAAAAAAATATTCCCAAAGAACTCAGTGAATATGTAGAAGAAGTGAAGAGATTTAAAAAAATTAAAGTAATAGCTCAAGAGTTGAAAAAAAGAATAAAAGGCTTAGAAAACAAACTAGGAAATCTTAACTAAGTAACAGGCTCACTCTAGATGAGAATAGATTGAGCAAATGATTCAGAAAAAACAAATTAGAGTAAAATTACTTTAAAACTGAAAAAAACAAAATCTAAGCTATCTTACTATCTTATATTTTTAAAAATTGACCTGGAAAACAAGTCATAGAGATAATTTAACAATCCCATTGGACTTCCAGAAAACCATGACTTTTTAAAAATTTGGACACTACATTTCTCTCTCTCTCTCTCTCTCTCTCTCTCTCTCTCTCTCCTTTTTTCCCTCCTCCCTCATATATATGCATATGTGTATCCATGTGTATGTACATATATACATATATGCATACATACATATTATACATGTGTGAGTATACATATATATGTCAGCATGAAATGTAGAGGAAATCTATGACAACATATAATTTACTTTTTGTGTTCTGATGTGTATATGGAAATGTTCCTTTTTAGTGTTTTAGTTCAGATTAAAAAATAAAATCAGGCAAAAAAGAGCATATTTAAAGGGAGGCTCATTTCCCTTTTATAGTAAGAAATTATTATGGCCACCATTCTTCCAAATTTACTAGAACATTAATGAAAAATTTACATATATAAATATAAGCTAAAAGGCATTTTCATTTTTATAAATTCTTTCTATTATGATACAGTAGAAAGAGTAAGGATTGGAGTCAGAGGGACTAGGTTCTAAACCTAGGGTCTTATACTTACTCCTTATGAAAGTCCCTACAACCTTGGGCTTTAGTTTCCTCCTATTAAAATAAGAAGTTTGGATTAGATGGTTTCTGAGGCCTCTTCCAGGAGTAGTTCTATGTATGATCCTACATTCCCACACAGAAACCTCAATAATAAATACAAAGACCCTGAAATTAAGATCTTGATTAATATGCTTATTTGAATTTGACCAAAATGAGCAGCAAGATGTTTAGGGTGGTGTTAGTATAGGAACATATTATTTATCCAGAAGTTCTTTAACACTTTAGAAGTCAGCCTCAAATCTCTAAGGAAGATGGCTTCTAGGCACCCAAAATTGGTGCCATAATATACACCCACTGAAATGATTGTTTGCTTTAAAGTCATCACAGAAAATCTAAACTCTTATTTAACATCAAATTCTTTGAAATCTTGGTTATCTGGTTTCCCAGATTTGAAGAGTTCTGAAGTAAAAAGTGAGAAATGGAGGAAATAGGAATTGCTGGGATAGTTATCACCATAAAAAGAGGAGATGTAACAATTGGTTGCCTAAGGGAGGAGACAGAAAAATTAAAAAACAGACCCCCAACTATATTAAAATAGAGTGTAGTTCATGATATTAAATAATGATAAAACAAAATATGAAATTATGTTCAATATCACTTGGTTACGAAAGCAGGTAAATGTGTAATATCTTTTATAAAATTTCCATCAAATGTTTATAAGTTAAGTAATATTTTTAAATGGTACTTGATGAGGCAATTTTCTGTTGTCTGGAAAATTCACATATGTTGGACATGCCACTGCCTGAGGATGCTGGATAAATGAAATCCATTAGAAGAGTATAATCTGTTGGGCCTCTGAATGCTTTGAAATGATTGACTCATAATTTCATGGATTTAGGACTAGAAGAGACCTTAAAAGTCATCTAAAACCACTCCTTCTCTTTGGAGATGAGCAATTGAGGTCACTAAATGTTAAGTAAATTAGTTAGCGTATTTAGCAGAGGTACCAAGTAGCAGAATTGAGATTCAAATCCAGGTCTTCTGATTTGGAACCCTGGGCTCTGTCCTGCTTTGCCATATAGTTCTGTGATGTCGACCTTTAAAAAAAATTTAAAACTGTTGAAGACGTATTCAAGGACTGATGAGTTCTCTCCTGACATATTTTAGTTTACCAGAAATTGTGCAAAAGAAAGACTACAGAAGCAGAGAAAGACAGAAACAGAGTCCTCCAGATTTCTTTCTGAAGCTCTAGTCCATTTTCATTGTGAAACTTACTACAGACTCTATCTCCTATCTTCAAAAAGAAAGAAAATACAGCAACAAACATTAGAGAAAATATATATTCTTATCTCTATTGCTTTCATTGTTAAAGAAGTTTCCCCTTCGATCTTATCTATGAATTTACTTATTTGAAAGTATTATATATTGATAATCTTAAATCAGAGCTATTAAAATACTTGTAATTGATTACAATGTAGTTCAAGTCCATTAAACTCATGCTTCCCACAGATATAAATAATGGAAGAACTGTAATTCAATGATGCCTTTGAAATTGGCAAATTATATAATTTTCAATGCACAGTTGGAAAAGGAAGTATAGTACTATATAATGCTTATTATAGCAGCTTGAAAAATTCCAAATGCTCATTTTGTTTCATCTAAACAGCAAAATAATCAATTAAAATACTATCAGACAGTACAGTTTAGTGTAACTCCCTCAGCATACTATACTGATATTGAATGAGATGAATAAATGGAATTTATGTTCCCTCAGAAATCCTTTACCACAGTTAATGAGCTTGGTTTAACTTTTTTTCTAAGCTTTTGTTTTTAACATTTTGTAAAAAGAAGTAAGCAAAAGCTTCTTTCATATGTAGTACCCCTTGGGGTTCTCGTTCCACTGCTTTCATCCACAGATTGGGTTCCCCAGGGGTGGGGAGCTTAAGTTTGAGGACCCCAAGTTCAATATACTCAATGAGTCTGTAATCCCCTAATTATAACTCAAAAATTCTACTAATATGTTTACCTTTTCTCTAGTCAGCTAGAACAACAGTATGGTTTGCAAGTTGTATGCAGCCCACAATACTTCTGAGTATGGCCCCATTCAGATGAAAATATAACTGAGAAATATCTAACAAAATAAGGAAAAATACAATAAAACGTAGACAATATTTGTATGTGATTTCCTAATTCATTTGTGGCCCACAAGAATCCTTATGTACAGTTTGGTAGTCTCCATTGCTTTCTGAATTTGACACCAGTGAGCTAGTTTATACAATTATCTTAAAGGCATTTGATGGCATTGTAAATCCAGTGGCAACAAAACATCTCTCGCATAAACTTGGGGATGATTTGACCACAAATACATCTATCACAAAACATTAGGGGGGAGAGTGAATACACACACATAGAGTTTGTGACCCTGGCCCAAAGAGAAGCAACTAATACCACTGATGCTGCAGCATCACCTGCAAGGTGGCCATGGCACTGATGATGTCCTCAAATTGTTCTCAACTCCAGTATGGAAGTTTTTATGGGATGCTGCTCCGCCAAATGCAAGCAGTTGTTGCTTTAATGTATATTGAACATGCCTAATCTCATTTAATGTGATCCTCATACATGGGGGAGTATTTGTATTTAAATGATTTCTCCATTTTATAGACAAACTGAGACTAAGAGAGACAAAGTTACTTGTCCAGGATCACACAGTAATAAATTTCTGCAGAAAGATAATTTTGTTTCTTTGGGCCTCCAAGTCTAGCACCACATCTTCTTTGTCATGTTATGGACAATCATAGTGAAATTGAACATTAGAAAATTATTAAATTGCAAAGGATATGAACAGACAGTTCTCCAAAAAATTGCAAACAAGAAACAAATATATGAAAAATCATGAAAAAGAAGAAAATAAAAACAAAACGTATCTAACATTTCAAAATATACCCTGAAAATTGGTAAAGATAACAATAGATCAGAATAGGAAAGATTATAGAATCACTAGTACAGTGTGGAAAGTACTTTGGAATTATTCAAAGAGAGTGACTAAAATGTCAATATACTTTGATACACTTTGACTGGAGAAAAGTTGGACAAACTGACACCTGAATATATAGGAAATTAAGAATATGATGAATGCAAGGAATCATGGGAAGATTTATATCAACTGATACAAATAGAAATCAGCAGAACTAGAAATACTCTACATACAATGTAACAATGTAAATGGAATGAATAACATTCAATGAAACAGCCAAGGCTGAATGTTATAAAAGTATAGTGACTAATCTTGATGCCAAGTAAATGATAATGAGAAGACCCAATTCTTTACAATGGTGGGATTCCATGAATATAGGTTTCTTAATATAAGATTTATTTGAAGTGATGCTTAATTTTTCTGAATCTTCTCCTCCTCCTCCTCCTCCTCCTCCTCCTCCTCCTCCTCCTCCTCCTCCTTCTTCTTCTTCTTCTTCTTCTTCTTCTTCTTCTTCTTCTTCTTCTTTTCTCTCTCTCTCTCTCTCTCTCTCTCTCTCTCTCTCTCTCTCTCTCTCTCTCTCTCTCTTTCTCTCTCTCTCTCTCTCTCATTTAAGGGATAGATCCATAGGGCAGGTAGAGGAAGGATATATTTGAAAAATACATGTGATATAAAAACAAGAGTTCTCGATAAAATCTATTTAAAAGGGAAAAAATTACTAAATTTATAGGAAATATAAAACAGAGCAGCAAAAGGGATTTTGCTTCTCCTTCCCAAACTGAAATTCCACATTTCTATTTAACATGTGTAACAGAATACAGAATCACAATGATAAAGGAGAAATACTGCAACTGAATGAGATAGACAAAGCCCTTCTAAAACAGAAAGGACAATGTACTCTTAAGATTTAGAAAGGTTAATAGAAAAGGAAGACACTGGGATAAGCCAATAGGGTTATTAGGGTAAGGACAGAATTAAAAGATTTCAAGTCTGAATGAAAAATAAGGTAAATAGGTTATACATACCAAGAGCACAAGTCAAGATGAAATCCTCAATTTTGGGGGATCACCAAAGTGATTTAAACAAATTTAAGGAAGGAGTATAGTACAGTAAAAAGAACAATAGCTATGGAATCAGAGGAAATTCCACTTGTGACAATTACAGTAATAACTCATATGATCTTGGATGGTTCACTTCAACTCTCAGACCTGTTTCTCCATCTGTTAAAATGAGGGGATTGGACTTCTAGGTTACCTCATACGTCTTGATCTTTAGTACTTTAGAAAAGACCAGAAGCAGCAAGGAGACAGAAAGAATGACCCCTTGAGATTCCCACCTCCTCACAGCATATTTCTTTTAGTGAGGAAAGCAGGTTACTATGCAAAAGAAGTACCCTTCAAAGTCCCATTTACACCTTCCTTTTGAACTAGCAATCTGGAAAATAAACAGTGACAACTTGACAGTGATGGTGCTGCTGCCACTTTTCTCAGATTTGCCTCTCTTCGCCTACAATACGCTGAAATGCCTGCAAGAGACATAATTGCACTCTCTGGGGACTTTCTGATGGACCTCAAACATAACCACTTTAGGCTCTAGTCAGAGAACTTTCAGTGGTTGTAACAGAGTGAATTAACCAGTTATAAAAGAGATCCAGCCTAGTGAGTGGTATCGTGCTAAACATTAGACTTCTACATATTATTTGGCATTTCAAACTTTAGCTGAAGTGACCATATATGAAAGCAGTTAAATCTTTGGGAATGGTTTCTCAAAGCACAAATCCAACCATAAGTTATAGAGAGGCTGCTGATTTTCTTTGGTAGAGGTCATCTCTTTGACAGGAATTCCAAGCAGAATTAAATCACAGGTTTACTCTAAAATGAAAAAAATAATGCTTATTCATTGTCTATATTTTTTGGCGATATATTTAAAATGTTTTGCTTTTAATCACTGTCAGAATACTATGTAATATGGTGGGGCAAACAGGATTATTTCATTGAAATATACGTTCACATATATAATATGCATCATATATATATATATGTATATGTAGAATCATATCTCCATATATGTAGAGGGAGACAATATAGTGCAGTAGAAAGAGAATTGAACTTTGAGTCACATGATTTGCTTTTATTCCAGTTCTGCCACATATAACCTGTGTGACCTTGGAGTATTCAAGGAATCTCTCTGGGTTTCAGTTATTTCATTTGCAAAATGTAGAGTTTGAAGTAAATGACCTCTAAAATCCTTTCTAGCTCTAGATCAACGATCCCCAAACTATATCATGACCTTTGGTCAAGTCTTTTCAGATTTTGGATCGCCTATGGAGCAAAGACAGTTTATTTTGTTATTTTGAGTAAATTCATGACTCATTGAAAGAGTGTAAGGAACAAGATCTTGTTACTATCCAATGTTATTAGCATCAATGGCTGTTGAGACTCACAGCTGTCTGACGCTTGCATCACATTCCCTCTTTCCGGGTGGAATTAATTAACAATAAAAAAAGTGACTGACTTCTCTCAACTGATTTTCAAATATAAAAACACGACAAACATCCATCTATACTGATGATTTTCCCAATCCCACACTCAGTGGAAGTACCATATTGGTCTTTTCAAGAAGCAGGAAGAGACTGTAATTTGCTGGCAAGAAAATTCTCCGCCACAGTGAATACTGAAACAGCTTTACTGTTTGCAGAATTGCGAAAAACTGGAGAAAGAGATCGTAGAAGTTTCTCAAATAAAGGCTCAGTAAAAGCATTCTTGAACCATAACAGACAAAGAGGAGTTTAACATAAATTTAAAATATTATAAAAGCTCCCATATAAATCGTGATTAATACAATACCAAGAAAAGATCTTTGAAATAAGAGTTGCTTAGTGTCCATCCCCACAAGTACACTTCCAAATGCTTTCCTTAAAATCTGAATGATGATTAAATAGGAATCTATTTAGCAGGAAATTCTAGCAGTAAATCCATTCTGTTGTATATTTCTAAGTTCCTTCTCTCTGGACATAATCCATTTTTACCTAAGAACACTGAAAATCCTGTATTATCATTGATAATAATAAAATAAGTCAAAAAGGCAAGTTTTGTTGTTATTATTTCCTTATGGAAAAAAATGCATCCTACTTAGTACACTGTTTACAGAAGTAAGGAGTTGTTATTCTCTCTTGTAAAGACTATCTGTAACAATTATATTGTCATTTTCTTTTTCTCTTATGCTGAGATTCTACATTTCCAATAATTACCATTATACTATAAAATTCAAATATTAAGATCCAGCCATAAAATACATCTAGTATAATCCTAGCTATTAGAAAAAATATATTTCGTAAAGACTATCTTCTTTCCACTTCAAAAACTTAAACCATGGCTACTAAAAAGTGATGATACTATGGATCTATTGCTAAGATACCGGTGAAAAATTGTGATAGGACCAGAGTCACTAATCTTGTTGTTAGATACAAATCAGAATTAAGCAAATAATACACTTTTTTTCAGTGTGAATATGTATTAAAAGCAGGAAAATGGTGTATTTCCAAACTGTGATTACCATATCTACATCGTATTCTATTAAATTATACTCTGGATCATAGTTATCTCTTCGATACCCTTGTAGTGATATATTTTCTTTTTTCACAACTACTCATGAACTGCATGGAGACTGAGATTACTCAAGAAAAAGAATAACGCATGATTAATTCCTAACCTGTTTTTAAAATGACTATTATCTATTTTATATTTAAAATAAAGTACACTCACAATGACAAAGTTATGCCTTTCTGAGTCACAAAATACAGGGATAATAATCAAGACTATGTTTACTTATATTAATCATAGAATGCTAGTGCTGGAAGGCATTTTAGAGATTGCCTCATTCAAATCTCTTCTTTATACACTAGAGATAACTGAAGTTTAAACTGAAAGTTTAAGGTCACCTGAGATCTTTGAATTGTGTTTTCAAAACAAACTGTATTATTTCAACCAAAATATTTCCCTTTTACCATACTACTATTTGTACATAGAGCTACAGAAGATCACAAAAATAAAGCAAATAAATAAAATTTAAAATAAAACAAAAAATAGACATCTATTAGGAATATTAGGAATCCTTTGAGAAAAAGTAACTCATTAGTGCAACTAGGTGGAACAGGGGATAGAGCAACAGGCTTGGAGTCAGGAAGATTCATCTTCCTGAGTCCAAACCCAACTTTAGACACTAGCAGTGTAACCTGGCAAGTCACTTAACTCTGTTTGCCTCCGTTTCCTCATCTGTAAAATAAGCCAGAGAAGGAAATGTCAAACCACTCCAGTATCTTTGCCAAGAAAACCCCAAATGGGGTCACAAAGAGTCAGACTTTACTGAAACTGATTGAACAGTTATTCACTAAAAGTCATCAAGGATGCCTTACCCTGAAAATACCTTTCAATATGGAAGAAACAGATGTCTGGGGGTACACACACTTATGTATGGATACATACATACACACACACACACACATACAAAAAAAGTGTGTAAATGTATTTGTGGCAAATAATACAAAACTCAGAGTAATTAGAGGCTTAATAAGGATTAATTACAAAAGCTTAGGATAGGACAAGGGATTGAATAGGGAATAGAATTCTCATTAGCTGCCTTTTGGACATTGCAAGCCTCATGTCCCATAGGAAAAATATGTCCAAAACAGAATTCATCTCTCTCCCTAAACCATTTCTTCTTTCACATTTATGTAATACTATTTTGGCCTAACAATTAACACCAAGAAAACAGGTTTTCCACTAGCCAGAACCACGCAACCCATATATGGACACTGGTCACAGTAAATGGAGGAATTTTGAATGTTGTGGATAACACTTCTCATGGATGTACATATAAATGATGAAGTTCACACATGCTTTGTCAAAGCTAGCTTAGTGTTTGGGATGCTCCAAAAGAAAGGGTGAAATAAAAGAAGAACAAGCCTGCCTATCAAACTGAAGGTCTACAGAGTTGCTGTGCTGACCTCATTATTGAATGTATGCTTACGAAATCTGGAAAATATACCAGTGTGATTCCAGGAATCTAAATCACTTCCATTTGAATTATCTTAGGGAAATTCTTAAGATTATCTGATACAATAAGGTACTAGGTATTGAGCTCCTTTTTGAAGCTGAACTTCCAAGCATTCAAACTCTACTACAGAGAGTGCAAACCCTCTGGCCATGTTATTTGAATGCAAAAGATACATTTACCTAAAAGTCTATTTTATGGAAACCTTACAAAATACAAACACTCACATGAAAGTTAGGAAGAGTGATACAAGGATGCTATCAAGATTTGTGTGAAGGATACTTGAATTGATTGTGAAACTTGGAAGATACTGGCACAGGACCACCCATCATGGCATGCCTTTATCAAAGGAGGAACTGTACTCTATGAGCAAATCAGAGTTACAGTAGCTCAAAGGAAATGAGAGATGCTCAAATTAGAGACATCTCTACTCTATATGTTTGTATGGCCTGTTTGTGTGGACCTGTGGTAAAGCCTTCTGACTTCTGAACTTGTATTGGTTGGATCAGCCATAGACATACTGTACTTTGACCCCAGCACAGTTGTATCATTTTGGTTCTCTTGGAGAATGAAAGGTAACAACCGTATATAACTATTTAGGACACTCGACCACCTTACCAGTGACACAAATCTGCAGCCTATTATTTTTGACTCTTCTCTCACATGAATTCCACATATACAATCTGTTGTCAAATTTTGTCATTTCCATCCTGACAAAAGCTCTCATACATGCTCTTATCTGTCGCTAATATTGTGAAAACAATGATATAATTGTTCATCGCTTAATACCTAGACCATTGTGATATATTACCTTCTAATGGTTTCATTGCCTCAAATCTCTCTCCACTCCAATCCATTCTCCACTCAAGGTACAAAGGGATTTTTCTAAAGCATAGGTCTAACCATGTTATCTCCTACTCAATAAATTCTAGTGGCTCCCTATTACTTTAGGATTAAATATGAGGTCCTTGGATTGGCATGTAATGAAAGCCTTTCACAATGTAACCTAACACTTCCTTAATTTTCCAGTCTTTTACATACTCTCTGATTCAGTGTTGCTGGCCTTCTTATTGTTACTAACACAGTACACTGCCTCTCCAAAGTTTGTGTTTCATCACTGGCTGTTCCTCAGACTCCCTTCTTACATCTATGTCTTGGCTCCCCTTAAGATACCACTCAAATCTCAACTTCTACAAAAAGTGTTTTCCACTTCTGCCCACTGCTCCATTCTCCCTCTGAGATTCTCTCCTTTTTGCACTGTAAATAACATGCTAGAATGCATTAGAATGTGGGATCGAGTTGAACAGGAACTGCGTCTTTGCCTTCTTTGTATTCCCAGAGCTTAGCATAGTATCTGGCCCCTAGCAAGTATTTAATAAATGCTGTTGACTGAGTAGCTGGAACTGTGATTTTATTGGTCAAGAGTACTACAGATGAGGAGACTCCATCTATCAAGGCATCTCAGAATGTTTTCCATAATTTATCATCTTAATGAGTTATCTGCTTAATGAATAGAACAATGAGATGGTAAGTATCTTGCACACATAAACAATATGTTTCAAAGGCAAGAAGACAGGGACCCTGGCCTTTCCAGCTTCAAGGCCAGTGCTCAGACTACTATGCCAAGTTGTTTTTCTGTAATAAGAAATTAAAATACTGAGAACATTTTTACATTAGAATAATTTTATTCTTTGTTATAGCACTCTTTGTTCCTCATATAACTCAGTTTAAAGCAGTAGAAGCACAGAAAATTACCTTTTCTTATTGTTATGCTACCAAAGTTGTTTTTTCAGACAAAATTTTCTTAGACATATCAGAAACATTTTTGTTATTATTGAACATGAACTTCTACATCTATAGCATATAAATGAAAATTCAAATGGCACAAGAGGATATTTTTAAGAATTCCTGTGAAACTTCTGATGCCAAAATGGTGTAGTAAGGAAGGAATTCTCTGAAGCTCTCCCAAATTCCCCTCCAAACAACTATAAAACTGTCTCAGAATTTAACTAGGAACAGGGAAGCTGCTTACCAGCCCTTTATCCTGCAGGAAAGGTCAGTCTCACTGGGTTGAGACAGCAGCAAGGTCCAAGAGAAGGAGCAGCAGTAGCCAGTCTCATTGCAGAGGGCCTGCACTAAGGCTACAAACCTGACATAATTCACATAGAAGGCCCCAGTCTCCTGAAATCCAGAAGCCCCCTAGGAAATTGAACAGTCTGTGTACCACAGTAAGGTCCCAGAGAGGCCTTGACCCCATTGCTGACCAGTAGTGGAACCTGCCTCAGGGCTGGCCAACAAGACCCCCACCTCTTGGACCTACCAGCAGAGAGATCCTGCTTCCATAGCAACCCAGCAGCATGTCTCTGTCCCGGGAGCCAGTCATCAGCTAAACTCTACATCCAGGGGAAGCCCCATATCCCTGTAAAAGTCAAAATGAAAGCCTACCCATCAGAGAAAGCAAGAAGTTAAGCCTTGAAGCCCAGTGAAAGCCAGGAGTAAGATGCAGAGTCCCAGCATTAAAAAAAAAGTTAGGACAGTGAAGGATTAGAGCCCAAATCTCACATAAAAACACCAAGTTACAAAAAGAGCAGGAAAAAATGAGCAAAAAATTTAAAAAGTTTGAGTATAATAGAAAATTACTATGGTGACAAGGAGGATCAAGGCACCAAACTTAGAAGAGGACAATAGTGTAGAAATGCCTACATGTGAAGTCTCAAAGAAAAAATGTAATTTGATCTCAAGCCCAAAAAGAATTCCAAGAAGAGTTTTAAAAAGATGTTTAAAAAACAAATTAGAGAAGTAGAAGAAAAATAGGGAAAAGAAATGTGAGTAAGGCAAAAGAATATGAAAATAGTCAATAGTAAGGGAAAAGATATATATAAATTTACTGAGAAAAATCACTCTGAAAAACAGAATTTGACAAATAGAAAAGGAGGTATAAAAGCTCTCTGAGGAAATGATGTCTTAAAAATTAGAACTGAATAAGTAAAAACTAATTACTCTATGAAACATTAAGATATGATGAAACAAAATCAAAAAAGCTGAAACAAAGAAAATGCAAAATTCCTCATTGGAAAAACAACTGAACTAAAAAATGGATCCAGGAGAGATAATATAAGAATTATTGGACTATTTGAAAGCCAGGATAAAAAAATTGTCAAATAAAACTCTGATATATTAGCACTGGAAGGCTAAATTAAAACTGAAAGAACCCACTGATCATTAATTGAAAGAGATCCAAAAAATGAAAAGTCAGCAACATCATAGCCAAATTACAGAGCTCACAGATCAAGGAGAAATTATTGCAAGCAGCCAAAAAGAAACAATTCCAATATTGTTGAGCTACAGTCAGGATTATACAGGATTTGGCAGCCTCCAAAGTAAAAAACCAGAGGGCGTGGAATATGATATAGCAGAAGGCAAAGGAATTAGGATCACAAACAAGAATCACCTACCCAGCAAAACTAAATATAATCTTTCATGGGAAAAAATGAACATGTCATGAAATAAAGGAATTTCAAAGCATTTCTAATTAAAGACCAGAGCTGAATAAAAATTTTGACCTCCAGGTACAACACTCAAAGGAAACATAAAAAGGTAAAAAAGAAACAAGAAAATGAAAATATAAAAAAGCTAAACTGTATTTCTATATGAAAAGATAATATTTGCACGTCAACTTTATTACTGGAAGATGTATGTGTATACAGAGAATATGGATATAATATGATTTTGATGATATGATTCCCCAAGAAACAAAATAAAGGGATAAGAAAGACAATTGCCCTGGAAGAAGAAAGGAGGGAATTGAATGGGGTAATTTATCCTGCATATAAGAGGCATAAAGAAGTGATTATAATGAAGCGGAAGATGGGTGGTGGTAGTAGGCATAGAAACTTACTATAGTGACAAGGAGGATCAAGGCACCAAACTTAGAAGAGGACAATACTCTTACTATCATCAAAGCTGACTCAAATAGGGAATGAAATACACATTCAATTGAGTATAGAAATCTACCTTACCCTATATGAAAGTAAAAAAAAAAAGGATTGGGATAATAGAAGGGAGAGAGGGAACTGATAAAAGGTATGGAATATTGGTGAAGGTGATGATCAGAAGTAAAATATTTGTCAGGAGGGAAAGGATGGGGCGTAAGAAAAAAGAGGGGAGAATAAACAAGCAAAAAATAGCATCGAGGGAAATACAGAGTTAGTTATGTAATGTGTAAAACAGAAGCCCGTAAAAGAACAATTTAAAAACCAGAATCCTACAATATGTTGTTTATAAGAAACACATTTGAAGCAGAGAGACATAAACAGGGTAAAGGCAAGGACATGGAGCAGAATGCTTCAGCTGAAGCAAAGAAAGTTGGAGTAACAATCATGATCAGAGACCAAAAGCTAAAATAGATCTAATCGAAAGAGATTAAGAAGGACACTATGTCTTGATAAAAGATACCACAGAAAACGAAGTCATATCAATACTAAACACATAGGTCCCAAATGGCATAGCATTTAAATTTCTGAAGAAGCTCAAAGCCTTTTAGAATTAATAGATAATCATACCATACAAGTGAGGCACCTCAACTTTCCCTTTTCAGAACTAGATAAATATAACCAAAAAATAAATAAGAAAGAAGTTAAAGAGTTAATGAATTTTTGGAAAAGTTAGATGATAGATCTCTGGTGATGGCAATCTCTAGATCTCTGGTGAAAACTCAATGAGAAAGGAAAGGAATGTAACTTTTTCTGAGCAGTACATCACACCTACATAAAAATTGACCATGTGTTAGTATATAAAATCCTCACAACCTAATGCAGAAAAGCATAAATAGTAAGTGCATCCTTTTCAGATCATAATGCAACAAAAATTATATTCAGTAACAGACAATGGAGAGATTAAAAATTAACTGGAAATTAAATAATCTATCCTAAAAAAGAAGTGGATTAAGGAAAATCACATAACCAATAATTTTATTAGAGAATCAATCAATAATTTTATTAGACAAAATGACAATAATAAGACAACACAAAATATATGGAATGAAAAGTGATACTTATAAGAAAATTTATATCTTTAAATGGCTTACTCCAATAGAAAAAAAGGTCAATGAATTGGGCATACAAGAACAAAAAAATCCTACCCAATGGTAAATCAAAAATCCCTAGTTAAATTCCAGATTAGAAATCCTGAAGGGGAAATTAGTGCAATTTAAATTAAGAAAATAATTGAACTAATAAGCAAAACTAGAAGTTGGTTTTCTAGAAAAATAAAATACATAAACCATTGGTTAATTTTGTTTTTTTTAAAAAAAGGAAAGAAGAAAACAAAATTGCTAGTATCAAAATTGAAAGGGTTGGATTCCTCACCAATGAAAAAGAAATTAAACCAATCATTAGGAAATATTTTGCCCAATTATATGCCAATAAATTTGGCAATCTAAATGAAAGAATTTCTACAAAAATATGTTGTCCATAAAAATAGAAGTAAAATATTTAAATTACCTAATCTTAGAAAAAAGAAATTGAACTAGCTACCAATGAACTTCATAAGAAAAAGATCCCTAAAACAAGATGGATTCACAAGTGAATTCTACCAAACATTTAAAGAATAATTAATCCCAATTATATACAACCTATTTGGAAAAACAGACAAAGAAGGAGTCCTACCAAATTTCTTTAATAATAAATTTCTTGTTGATACCCAAACTAGGAAAAGTCAAAGCACAGAAAGAAAATTATAAACCAGTTTCCCTAATAAATATTGATGTAAAAATTTTAAATACTAGCAAAGAGATTATAGCAATATATTACACAGATCATACACTATGACCAGGTAGGATTTATACTAGAAATGTAGGACTAGTTTAACATCAGTAAACTACCAGCATAACTGAAAATATTAATAAAAAACCAGAAATCATATGTTATCTCAATAGATGCAAAAAAGTCTTTGACAAAATATAGTATCCACACCTACTAAAAACACTAGATAATAAGGCAGAGATAAGATGGCAGAGTAGAAGTATGCAAAGAAGCTCAGCCAAATACCTAAAACAAATTAAACCCACAGAAAGACAGAGTTAAGCAAATCTCCAGCCCAAGGCAGTTTGGAAAGTCTATTATCTATTGTGCCATGGGGAGAACAGAATGCAGTCCAGCATGAGCTGATGGGCCTCATTGGCACAAATAGGACATGAGCATGCCTCAGGGGAATGAATCTCTGACACTTGTGATTGTCTCCAGACTTTACAACCCCATAACACTGAGGATAAATTAGAAGGTCAGTGGAAAAACCCTGCTGGACCTGTGTGACAGAGTAGAATGATCTGGCCTGAGTCCCTGGGTGATAGAGAGGGCAGAGGAGCTTGGGGCAGCCACAGCAGCAGCAGGGGAAGAGGCAGCAGTTGTTTCTGGAGCTCTAGGCTCACATATTGCTGGGGGATCCAGTGATTGACAGTATACCCCAGCTTCCCCTCTGCAAGCAGAGTACTACATTGACAAAGAGCTCAAAAGTCAAATAAATAACTGGGAAATGAACAAAATTGGCCATATGAAAAAGGAGGTTCAAAAGCTCACTGAAGGAAATGATTTCTTAAAAATTAGAATGGAGTACATGGAAGCTAATGACTTTATGAAAAAAATCAAGAAATTATAAAAGAAACCAAGGGAATGAAAAAACAGCAGAAAATGCAAAATATCTCATTGGAAAAACAACTGACATAGAAAATAGATCCAGAAGGACAATTTAAAAATCATTGGACTTCCTGAAAACCATGATCAAAAAGACAGCCTAGACCTCATCTTTCAAGGAAAGATTATCAATTATCAAGGAAAACTGCCCTGATATTTGAGAGCCAAAGGGCAAAATAGATATTGAAAGAATTCACTGATCACCTCCTGAAAGAGATCCCATAAAGAAAACTCCTAGGCATGTTGTAGACAAACTCCAGAGTTCCCAGGTCAAGGAGAAAACATTGCAAGCAGCCAGAAAGAAACAATTTGCATATTATGGAAACACTATCAGGATAACACAAGATATAGCAGCTTTTACATTGAAGGATTGGAAGGTTTGCCATATGATACTCCTGAGGATTACAACCAAAAATGAAAAAAAGGTTAAAAGAGAGAATAGAATAAATGGGAGGCAGGATAGGAAGGAGGGAAATATAGTTAGTCTTTCACATCATGACTGTTATGGAAGTGTTTTGCATGACTGCACATGTATAACGTATATCGAATTGCTAACTTCAGTGGGGGAGTGTGGGGAGAGAAAAAAGGAGAGAAGTTGGAATTCAAATTTTTAAAAGCAACTGTTAAAAATTGTTTTTACATGCAACTGGGAAATAAGACATACAGACAATGGGGTATAGAAATCTATCTTGCCCTATAAGAAAATAGAGGGGAATGAGATGAGAGAAGGAAAGGGTGTGATAGAAGGGAGGGCAGATTAGGGGAAGGAGTAATCAGAATGCATGATGTCTTGGGGTGGTTGGAGGGGAGAGATGGGGAGGAAATTTGGAACCCAAAATCTTGTGGAAGTGAATGTTGAAAACTAAAAAGAAATTAATTAATTAACAAAAAAATTCAAAAACACTAGAGAATATTGGAATAAATGGAGCTTACCTTAAAACAATAAGTAAAATTTATCTAAAATGATCAAAAAGCATTATTTGCAATGGGGATAAGTTAGAAGCCTTCTCATTACAATCAGGGTACAAAAAGGATGCCTATTTTCACATCTTCTATTTAATAGTACACTAGAAATTTAGCTATATCAGTAAGAGAAGAAAACGAAATTAAAGGAATTACAATAGGCAAAAAGAAAAATAAATCTACCACTCTTTGCAGATGATATGATGTAATACTTAGCAAATCCCATGCAGTCAACTAAAAACACAAGTTGAAATTATCACCAACATTAGCAAAGTTACAATATGCAAAATAAACTCAAATAAATCATCAACATATTTATATATTGCCAACAAAGTCCAGCAGAAAAAATAGAAAAATTCTATTTAAAATAACTGTAGACAATATAAAATCCTTTGGAGTCTATCTGCTAGGAACATAGGAATACAACTATAAAAAAGACTTTTCACATGGATAAAGTCAGATCTAAACAATTAGAAAAATATTGATTGCTCATAGATATGCCGTCACTATAATATAAATGACAATTCTATCTAAATTAATCTGTTTATTCAGTGTCATACCAAACTATCAAAATTATTTTACAGAGCTAAAAAAAATAACAAAATTCATCTGAAAGAGCAAAAATTCAAGGATATATTGGGAATCAATGGGGAAAAAAAGTGAAAGAAGGTAATCTAGCCATGAGGGATCTCAAACTGTATTAAAAAGCAGTAATTATCAAAACTATCAAAAAATCATCTGGTACTTACTAAGAAATAGAGTAGTGGGTCAGGGGAATATATTAGGTACAAATTACATTATCATAAATGATTATGATAATCTAGTGTATGATAAACCCAAAGATCCGAGCTTTTGAAATAAATATTTGATTTTTGATTTTTGATATTTGAAAGATTTTGATTTTTTTTTTTGATTTTGATATTTGAAAGAAACATTGATGGGAAAACTGGAAAACAGTATAGCAAAAACAAGGTACACTGTATACTAAATACTAATGCATTGTACACTAATATAAGGTCAAAACAAGTACATGATTTGCATATAAAGGGTGATACCATAAGCAATTTAAGACAGCATGGAATAGTTTATTTGTCAGATTTATGGATAAAGGAAGAATTTAGGACCAAAGAAATATGGAGAGCATCACAAAATTTAAAATAGATAATTCTGATTGCATAAAATTTAAAAAGGCTCTGCACAGGCAAAACGAATGCAACCAAAATTATAAGGAAAACTGGGAAAATTTTTTTTTGCAACAGGTATCCCTGATAAAAGCCTCATTTCTCAAATATATAGAGAATTGGGTAAAATTTATTAAAATACAAGTCTTTCCCCAATAAATGGTCAAAGGATATGAGCAAGCAGTTTTCAGACAAAGAAATCAAAGCTATCTATAGTCATATGAAGAAATGCTCTAAATCACTATAGATTAGACAAATGCAAATGAAAATAACTTTGAGGTAACCCCTCAGACCTATCCAAATGGTTAATATGACAAAAAAAATGTTGGACATTGGCGACAATGTGGAAAACCTGGGACCATTAATGCACTGTTGGTGGAGTTGTGAACTAATCCAAACATTCTGGAGAGCAATTTGGAACTAAGCCCAAAGGACTCTAAAACTGTGCAAATCCTTTAATCTGTCAATAACACTGCTAAATCCATATCCCAATGACATCAAAATACAGGGAAAAGGACCTATTTACAAAAATATATCTACAGCATCTCTTTTTGTGGTGACTAAGAACAGGAAATCAAACAGATGCCCATCAATTAGGGAATGGCTAAACAAGCTGTGTTATATGATTATAACAAAATATTATTGTGGTATAAGAAATGACAAGCAGGATGATTTCAGAAAAATCTGGAAAAACTTACACAAACTGATGCAGAGTGAAGTGAACAGAATCAGAAGAATGTTAATATTTTTCATTGAAGAACTGTGAATAACTTAGCTATTCTCAGCAATACAATCTAAGACAATCCTAAAGGACTAATGATAAAGCACATTATCTATCTCCAGAGAAAGGACTGATATTGACTGCAAACAGATTGAAGAATGCTTTTTTCATTTTCTTTCATTTTTTTCTTTTATTCAAGTCTTCTTGTACAAAATTACTGATGTAGAAATGTTTTACATAATTGCACGTTATAACCTATATCTAATTGTTTACCATTGCAGAGAGGGGTAGGGTAAGGAGGGAGGGAGAGATAGAATCTGGAACTCAAAACTTTAAATAAAGGTGTTTTAAAAATTGTGGGGGAGAGAGAAAAGAATAAATGAATAATAAAGTATAAAGAAAAGATTCCTCCCTGACTTCAGAAGTGAAATGGTTCTTCCATGCATGTGTTTTCACCCATGCATGTTCATACAGACCATAATCCTTCTTTGCTTTAGGATGCTGCTCCATAACTCACTACAATACAGCGGGGTGGGTGGGGGAAATCATTACATCTGGACTAAAACTACTTTTGGCTCTGCTACAAGATCCTTTCCAACTTCAAATACATGGTCTCATTATCTTTGTTTTCATGAACTATTTACTTCACTTGCATTGAAAATGAAGCATTCAGAATAAAAGTATATGAAACTAGAGTAAATTGCAACTAAGATTGAAGAGAGTATCTAATGAAAGATGGGTGTGGTGCTGATACTGGTTGCCAGAGGAGATGATAGATGAAGGGGTTAAAATTTAGAGTAAATAGTTGGAGTGAGTATAGTGAAGTGGATGGAGCAAAGATGTTGAAGGTCAAGGGTTATTGAATAATTTCCTCTCAATGACAGTAGCATCTGGGGAATCCACATGGTAGTAAACAAAAAGGCATAACCTTTCTTTTCCTACTCAACATTTTTATGTTTTAAATATAATTGTTTATTTTTAAAATCTATAGAATTCAGATTTTTAAAAGTTTCTATTTATATTTTAGTAATAAAAAAGAAAAATTAACCTAAATGACTAAGGAAAATGTTATTTAGGAGTTAAACTATCTGAATAATTATCTGAATTCTCAGTTCCATTTTGTGAGCCTCGATGAAACTCTGGTTTCATATTTGTATCTGTAAACTGAAGTTGTCCCTCTGTTGAGATCCAGTTCTGAATTCCCAGCTTCCTACTGGACCTTTCCAACCGCTGGCTGGTAGGCATACCCAACTTAATTGTGTCCAAAACAGAATTTATTACCTTTCCCCTACAACTTCTTCCTCTTCCTAACATTTCTATTTCTGCCCAAGGTACCATCACCTTCCAGTTACCCACGTTTCAATCTTGGAGTCATTTTTAAAACTTTTTCTCAGTCATTCTCTTTACCTTGTTAATTCTCCATCCATAACATCAGGTATGTTAATTTTGGTCTCATTTTTAGCACAACAACCTAGTTTGGAACCTCATCGCTCTTCACTTTAGTTATCAAAATAATTACCAATAGAGTTTTCTGCCTGAATTTCTTTTTTCCCTTCTTAATACACCACAAAATGGCTTCTAAATGGACATTTTAAGAGACCAAGTCACTTCCCTATTTAAAAATATCAAATTTTCCTCCATCAAAGAGGAATAGATAAAAGACAAAATGTATTTGTCTACTTGTCATCTGAAGCCTGTTGCAATCTCATTTTAACATCCATTTCCAAGTTTAGTACACTTTACTTCTTTCATACACTCTATGTGATTGTCCTACTTACTGATCTCTGTATACATTATTCTATCTCTTATCTTTTTGCCTTTTGCCTTTGCAAATGATGTTGCCCATGCCTGAAATACTCTTCCTCTGCCACCTCTGCCTCTTAGAATTCCTGATTTCCTTCAACACTCAACTGGGTCACTGTCTTCTAGAGACCCTTCCTGATTCCTCAAGCAGCTAGTGCTTCTTGATCCCTGCTCTCCCCCCAATGCTTCTTCTCCTCCAATTAAAATACTGTTTATCTACTTTGCATAAATTTGTATTTACCGTAAAAAACAGTACGTGCTATTTTATTTTTCTCTTTGTACGTCCAGCGTCTAGCAATGTTATCTGGCACAAGGTGGGTTCTCAATGAACGTTTGCTGATTGATTATACTATATTATGCTACTTCATAGCCATTATTTATAAGTTTAGTTCCTCCTATTTTAAATATTAATTTGATTTCTTTAATGTCTTAGTAGAATTATAGAATTTTAGAGTAGAAAGGAAAGTTACCTAAAACCCCTATGATCATTTTAGCTACTCTAATGTCTGTAACTTTTTTGTATTACAAGTTCCAATATAAATTAAATGAAATAACTTTAGTCTCAGGCAGAAAGGAAAGAATCAATATTTTCTGATGAAATGTTTAGTTAAGAATCACAGCATTTTAGAAATTAAATGGCAGTTATAATTGATCTAGCTCAAACCACTCATTTGTAAAACGAGGAATCTGAGATCCAGAGGGATATGGCTTTCACAAAGTGGCACAGTGTAGCAGTAAGCACCCCAACATACACATACTTTCATAGGTCCTTAGATCTGTATTCATAAAAGGAAAACAACTTCGAAGGGGTTAACAATAATTTTAATCAAGCGCATATATCAATCCTTTAACCAAGCACGCATACCATTCATCTATTTCAGGGAGTCAGCACCCTGAACTTCAAAGAAAATCCAGAGAAATTAAAAGTCAACAGACATGCTTCCAAATGTCTGACCATTAACATATACACATCTTTATCAGAGAAGGAACATCTGGATTTCTCAAAGCAAGGAGGGGTGGGTGCTCCTTAGGAGCTTCCCAGAATCCTCTTCTGGCTAAACAAACCCTTCTAGTCAGTAAGCCCCAAAGTAAAACCACCCTCAGAGTGTTTATATACTTTTTTAGAGCCAGAGGGCATAACTCTCTGACCCAGTGCCTCAATAGAAAAAACAAAATTTACTTGAGACCCTCCTACAAAACAACTCCCCTAATCAAGCTTCCCACAATGGGCAGTCCATCAATGGGTAAGAAAGATTCTCTTAATCACATTGAAATAGAGGCATTACACTTCTTGATCATACTAAAACAAAAACACCAAAAGATCCTTTACTTGCCATTACACACAGCAAGATAGCTATTATCATATAGATAGTATCAATGCCAATCTACATCTTCTGACTCCTATTCCAGAATTCTTTAATAGTCAAAAAGAACATCACGAACTTTGTTCAGTTTGTAATTTAATACTGATATTTAGTTTGTATTCACTACATATTACTAGTATTGTATTTATAGCCTTGGTCTAACATATGGCTTGGATTTTCACCTGGTGTGTTTATTTTATAAGGTAGGCTATTTTTAGTCTTGGCATTCACTTTGTAATTCCCTGACCACATGTGTAATCTTGTTAATGCATGTATACTACCAAGCTGCCCATTCGTGTTTATAACATTGCCCAATTTGGTATTTTCTCCAAATTTCATTAAAGTGTTATTTAATCTCCTTAGTAGCTGATTAGTAAAGATTGCAAATAAACCTCAGCAATGGTTCCAGGAGTATTTTTACCTTGCCATTTATCATTGCCCTTTTTAAACTGTCATCTGCTATCTCACAATCAATATGTGTATAACTAAGCCAATTTAATCCACTTTTATGAGTAAAAATGTCACGTGGCACAACTAGAATGAGAAAATACTCATTTTCTATTTCTTTCTTTACAGATTTTATATTTCTAATGAAAAAGTGTTCAATTTCCTTGTTGGAATTTCCTCATTAATGCTATTTCTGAAGAATATATATACATATATATATATATATATATACACATACATGCATATATATACATACAAAAATATAAATTCCCTTTAAAAACTTTCATTTAAATATTACAAGCTTTTTTAAAGTACCCATCTTCTAAAGTCCCAATAGACAGGAGACAAGGAGCTGTAATTTAATTTATTCTTAGAAGGGGATTTAGAGAGAGGATAAATTTTTTAAAAATCAATCAACAAGCCTTCAACAAACACCTGCTTTGTGCCAGGCACTGTGCTAAGTATCTGATACACAAATATAAAATAGGAATAGTACTTACTCTCAATGATTTTTCAGTTAATTAATAAGATACAATATACTTATGAGTTTATAAATGTTAGATATATAAAAATGGGGGAACTAATAACTGGGAGAATCAGGAAACAACATCTCATAGAAGATGACATGAGCTGAGTCTTGAAGGAAGATAGGACTGCTAAGAGAGAGTGATGAAGAGAGCAGTTGTTAGTTATGGATCACCCATCTGTGCAAAGGAAGGAGATAGAATGGTTTGGTTTGGTTTTTTAATGAATGAAAACAATAAGTCATTTTGGAGTGAGCTTCAAGTATATGAAAGGGAGTAATGCATAATGAATGTAAGAGAGATTATAGTCAAAATGAGAAGATCTGAAAATGCCAAATAGAAGAGTTTGCATTTTATCTTAGAGGCAATGAAGAGTCACTAAATTTTCTTGATTAGGTGAGTGATTTAATCATTTCTGGGCTTTAAAAATTTGACAGCTATCTAGAATATGCAATGGAAGGTGAGAGCCTGGATGCAGTAGCACAATTAATAGGTTATTGAAATAATCCAGGTTACAGACTTGATAAGGGTCTTAACTAACAAGACTGTGGTGCTGAGAGAAGCTGTGGAGGTGGACACCACAAGATTCATAATGGCACTTTAAGACTTTCAAAGTAATTTACAAATGTTATTTTCATCTTATCCTTACAAGAACCCTGAGAGAAAGTGGTATTATTATCCCCATGTCATAGGTGAGGAAATTGAGGAAGATAGACTCTAAATGACTTACCCTAGGGTCATGAAGCTAGTACATATATGAGGCTAGATCTCAATTCAGTCCTTCCTGACTCTAGACCCTGAACTCTCTATCCACTGCAACACCTAGCTGCCTCAAATCAGAATGAGAGAGATCAAGAGCGTGCGCATATATTTGGAAGTTACAGCCATAGACATGTCATTTGAAGTGATCTGATGAGTTATGAAGGGAGAAGTTATGAGTGTATGAGAGAGAAGAGGAAAAGCCAGAATACATTCACTTATGGAAGGTGAGCGATGGTAATGATACTGTAAAAGAAATTGAGAAAGATGGGTTATACAAGTAAGGGAGAATCATGGAAGAGCAGTCACAGAAACCCAAGAAAGGGAGGATAACCAGAAGAGGTTAATAACTATAGCTAGTAGCTAATATGTATATAATTTTTAATATTTGCCAGGTATTATGCTAACCCCTTTACAAATCATGTCTCATTTTATCCTCACAACAACTCTGGGAGGTAGCTGCTATTATTAGCCTTATTTTAAAGATGAGGAAACTGAATAGGGGCAAGTGACTTGCCCAGGGTTACACAGTTAGTGCTTGGTGCCAGATCTGAACTCAATTCTTCCTGACCCTGGTGCAGGCACTCTATCTTCTGTGCCACCTAGGTTATCTACTGCCATAAAGAAATTCAGGAACATGACTAAGAGTCTTGGGATTTAATGACCCAGAATTAAATTAGAGAAAAAAATTGGCTCAATTTCATTTGAAAAATTGTATAATACTTTTAATGATAGCAACCTACCTGTTGTGAGAAAAGCACATCGTTTTAGAAACAATATTATTCCCACAATATTACATTAGTTGCAAATCATAGAAGTCCATAATTTCAAGGAAATCAAAATTTAAATGACACACAGAATAGTGAAAAAAACATATGATAGGTGCAAATAAATTATAACTTATCACTAATAATTTCTTGTACAGGAGAACACAGAGCAACATCAAGGACATCAATGTTTGAAAAAAGAAGTACATAAGTCATCTAAAGACCACAAGAGATAAGAGAGTGACAACTTGAGTGCTGAACTGGTGCCAATGAAACATTAAAGAAGCAAAAGTTGACCTCTGGCATATTAGGTTGAGATATCTATAGAAGATTTCTAAAAAAAAAATGTATAAAAATTCCACAGAAGGAGAACACATGAATGAGTTGCAGTCTCTATAAGGAGATGAAATACTAGATGAGATCATCAACCATCCAATATAGCACATACCAACTATCCAAAAAAAGAAAGAAAATGATAGCAGGGAGGACTTAGCAATGTAGTAGACAGTAAATTAAAATGATACACATTTCAAATACAAACTAGGAAATAGTATCAATAATACCAACTCATTTTTGTTGACATTTATTGAAGCCTTTGACTGGATTTCAAGATAAAGAGGACAATTAATTTAACTGATGTGGGTGTGTGTGTGAGATTTAGAATTGATTAAAACTGCATCTAAATTATCTGAGTATTTTAAGTAAAATTGATTTTTTTTTTTACTTGAACTTAATCCAAATAATCTACCTTAGATCAACAATTTTCTTATATGGCTATATTGCTTATGCTGAAGAAATGTTAATATAATAAGTGGTTAAATTAAGGATTTGACTCTTCAATAGTATTGAATGCATAAAAATATGATTTTCATACCCTAACTTTGGATCTCCGTCATTCATTCAGATTACACTCAAAAGTATCAAAGATCACTCCTTACTGGCTCCCCCTAGAGAAATAGCTAAATACTCATTGTATCATCTCCAAACAGCCCAGTCTGACTTACTAGACTCTCACAGGCACAATTCATCTGGTTCCTTTTTGCTAAATGATTGCCCTTCCTGTCTCTTCCCCAACAAAACACAATTCCCCTGCTTCAGAGGCCTGCTTCAGACCTAGCTAGTTTGTGACTACCTTAAGACTTCTGAATTGTCTAGATAACTAGAATCAAATCTTATGAGAAGAAACCTCTGTTTCAGAGAGCAAATAGATGGTTGTAAGCAGTATATTTGTCTGACACATCTGGAAAAATCCAATCTTGTTCTTAAAAAATAAACAAAACAAACAAAAAAAAACCTTGTCATGCATACTATTGTTTTACCCATCTCTCTACTCTTTACTTCATAACATATTCTTACTGGATCCCTGTGGATCAAAACCTTACAATAAATTCTTCAAATTTCTGAGAGCATAAGAGTCCTTTAAGGTCAGAATAGCAGGAATCAAAATTGTGAAGTGTTTATATGGAATTTAAAATTTTTATAAAGATATGATAAAAAGTGCTCTAGCATTCTGAGCAGAAGTCAAAGATTTTCATATTGCTGGCTAATTTCTCAGGCAGTTAATTTGCACTAATCAGTCAGAGACAAGGGGAGGGAAAATTACAGTAAGCTGATGAGTTAATTTTGTGTTTTGTTGTCATTGTCTTCCTGGGTTTCAAACTGTTCTTTCTCTGACAGAGATCTGAAATATTACATAATTTCCCTTTGCTTGATAGAACCAGGTGACAGATGGGTGACCTGAGAGAAAAGGATGAAATCCTACAAATGTTATCTATGTCTGGTTGGCTCTAAAATAAAATACAACCATGAGATGTTCATTTGAAAAGAAAGTCCTGAAAGTATTTTCAAATGCAATTATGTTTCTGTATAAAAGAATTTTGTATTCAAGGATTCTTCACTATTGATCTAGTGCAGTGAGATGATGTGGCATAGACTGACTGTGGAACCAAAAGACCTCAGAGTGAGTTCTAGGTCTGCCACTTATATGGAGGAGTTCAATCCCACATTATTTGTCATGTGACCATGAATAAGTCACCTGACGTGTTCTATTCTGACCAGCTACCATCCTGGGCCACCTCCAGTAATCCTTATTGATATCTGGCCACTGGACCCAGATGGCTCTAGGGGAGAAAGTAAGCCTGGTGACTTTGAAAGGCCCTCCCTCACTCAAATCAAAGTCAATTGCAAGCCATGTCTCCATCCATCTCTGTAATGCCATGGTCCTCTTCAAGAACAAAGGACAAACTGCAACCTGTAAATAGTCCAAACTGCCTGAATGGAGACCCAGTTGGCCAATTCCAATTGGGCAACTCAGCCCTTCCCCCCACCTCCCTTCCATCCTCCCTTGTCCTGTCCTACCCTGTCCTCTCCTCTCCTTCCCCCTCCCTTTCTCACCCGTTCCCTCTCCTCTTCTCCTTGTCTCCCTCTCCTTTCCCATTCTTCTCCCTCTCTTTTCACCTTACCTGAGGGTGTTCTGCCCAAAGGAAGGGAAAATTTTTGATGGCATAAAGCTACCTAGTTAATTTGGGGTTTACTGTCTAAATTTTTTTCTCAAAGATCAAGCCTTAAACCCAATTTACTCTGGATCTCAAAGAATGGACACAATAGGTCCCTGCCCAAGCAGCTCTTGCTGGTTGTTTTTTGGGCACTCCTGGCTCAGAGCGAATGTAAATAAATGTAAACATAAATGGCTTCTCTTTTAGTCAGCAACCCTGAGGGTCTTCCTCTCCCAGTTTGATTTTTTAAAAAAATTTATTAAAGGGGCAACCCTTGATTCACTTCTTAAAGAGGCCTATTCACTGAATATGCATTACCTCACTCATAGTGAGAACTTGAAAAGACCTTAGTTTGAAAGGGTCAAAATCTCCCACTACTTCCTAGGCCATCTCCAGTAGTCCTGATCAATATCTGGCCACTGGACCCACATGACTCTGGAAGAGAAAGTGAGTTGGCAACTTTGCACAGCCTTCCCTCCCTCAAATCAAAGTCAACTGCAAGTCATGTCATTGTCTTCCTGATATCATAGTCTTCTTTGAGAATGAAGAACAGACCACACACACAACTAAACTTACAAAATTGTTTAAAAGAAAACAAATAATGTATACAAGCACTATGATAAATAAATTTGCATGCACTACATATGTGAACAATTTAATAAATCAAATATAAATATATAAATATATAATGTAATATAAATATAAGTAATTATTCCAGTAGTTTAAAGTCACACACACACATCCACACGCACCCACACACATATGTATATAACACGTATTACATACATACCTCACCAATATATAGATAGATAGATAGATAGATAGATAGATAGATAGATAGATAGTATTCATTACAAAGAACTTTTGAAAGTGTGAGTCTTGCATTCCAGTAATATATATCCTTAAATGACATGGAAGACATTTTCTATTTTCATTTTTACTTTTTAATATAATGCAGAATACATTGGGGGAATCATCAGGTTACAATGATGCTTGGGGACAGTATACATCCTGTTACCAAACTAGTGAATGAAGGTTAGCATTTAAATGAAAATGCCCAGTCATGGATTATAATATTGCCATACCAAAATATTTTAATTGCAAAGAAACTCACATTGTCCTGGGGATATCTAGAATAATACATGCAAAAAATATTTTATGCATGGTCCTGTTAAGATTTTTCAGGGGAATAAACAACAAAAGAACTTTCAGCATTATAACCAAATGTCTTTTCATCTCTATAAGCCACACACTTATCTTATAATGCTTTTAAGAAAAATGAATATGCATTTGTCAAATTTTAAAGCATCTAAGCTTAGGCTCAAAGAATTGGTGAAATGAATGAAATTCTAACTTAGATCAAAGATTTTGAGTGAGAAAGGACCTCAGAGACCATTTAATTATACTACTTCATTTTATAAATTAAGAAAGTGAAACTAAAAAGAGGTCCCATGAGAGGTCCAAGGTCACAAAACTAGTTAATAATACAGTCAGGAAAATATTTCTTCATTTTAATACACATTTTAGACCATAACTATACTTCAATACACTCTCTCCTCTCTGTCTCTCTGTCTGTCTCTCTTAGAATTTGCAAAGTACTTTCACTTAACCCAAGGTGAAGCCCTGTCTCTCTACTAATAACCTTCCAGTAACACTTATGTGCCAGTGGGCTATAAACCATCACATTTTCATCAGAATCAAAATAAACCATAACATTATTTTGGAAGTGGAGCTGTCCAGTGGGAATAAGCAGATTGGTATCAAATACGTTACCGGGTAGATTAGATATATGCAGATATGCACACATATATAGATACATAGATAGATAGATGATAGACACATAGATAATTTATCACACTAGAAAAGAGAGTCAAAATCATCAAGTAGTAAGAATGAAAGATAATAGATGGAGAGCTGAGCTCTACATTGCTCAATCTAAGATATTAAGAGAACTAGAAGAAGCCCTTTAGTATGTTAGACGAATCCTCTGTGAGTGATTTATAGAAAGACACGGACAAGATGAGAAAATAAAATAAGAACGTATGCAAAGTTTATGATCTAACTTGATTCTTTGCACAGGAGGCATTTAATAAATATTTGCCAAAATGATATAGATTGATGCTAGGTGTTAACAATAGATAGAATGCCAGGCCTGGAGTCAGGAAGACTAGTCTTCCTGAGTTCAAATCTGGCCTCAGACACTAGCAGGGCGTTGCTGAGAAAGTCATTGAAACCTGCTTGCATAAGTTTCCTCATCTGTAAAGTAAGGTGGAGAAAGAAATGGCAAACCACTCCAATATCTTTGCCAAGAAACTTCAAATACGGTCATAAAGAGTTCAACATGACTGAAAAATGACTGAATAATTTCAAGTGCTTGAAGCACTATTACATGGAAAAATGATTGGATCTTTGTCCTGAGTACAGAATTAGGAAAAATGAGAAGATGTTGCAAAGAAAATCAAGTTCAAGGTAAGAAGAAACTCTCTAACATTTAGAATTCTCCAAGAGTGGGAGAGGCAGCCTTAGGAGATTTTAGAGAATTTTTTTAGGTGTTGGTGGATTAAGGGACTTGTCCAGGGTCATACAGTCAATAAGTGTCTGAAGCCAGATTTGTGCTCATGTCCTCCTGACTCTAGGGTTGATACTCTAACCATTGTGCCACCTAACTGCCCTTTACTTAGGTCCTTGAGAGATTAAATGATGTCTGAGCTATTTTTCAAATTTGAACTTCTGAGATTCTGAATTTAAGAAAATTAAACTTGAACCTAGCTGAACTGAAAGGATTTCCCATGCTAATGAAGTTTATATACATAATGCACATATGTGTACATGTATATGTGTGCATTTATGTGTACACAATTCATGTATATATGTGCATACACATATATCATTCTCTACATATAAAGTAGAGAATGATATATGTATAAAAATGTAACTGACTGCTGAAGAGATGCTTCTCTGAATCAAAGGAGATATGTGAAGTCTTGCCATTATTTTCTATTATTTTTTTTCCTGCACAAATCTGTCCCTAAATTATTCCATTTAAATATTTGGAACTCCTTTCATAAAATCATATAATATCAGAGCTAGAAGACATCTTAAAGTTCACATATGTACAACACATAATTTTATATTTGAAGACACTGAGGGCCTAAGAGATTCAGTCCAGCAGAAAAATGAAAATGATTTTGTATTTTCTGAAGCTTTGGTATATCTGTACTGCTAATCCTTCTTGTTAAGAGGGATAATAGAAATATAACCAAAGAAACTTTTGATTTGGTCACTTCTATGATAGCCCACTCTTTAATTCTATTTATTCATGACATAAAATCAGTCTTTTTTGATATTATCCTTTAAAATTGCATTATCTCCCATTAGGTATTTAATGCATTAAGAACTTGTGTTTTTAGAGAACCCAATATCCTGCATTTTTAATTTATGGAGACAAAAAGATTTTTAAAAAGCTTTTTGGAAGCTCCCAAATGACTAGTATCTACATTTTTAAAAAATAAATGTAACATAATAGTGCAGATTTCCTTTCATTATCATTCAAGTACATGGTCAGTTTCATGTCTCCCTTGCTTAAACTATGTGAAAAAACTCTCTCCCTTCAAAGTAGATCACTATTTATTCCTATGACATAATTTCACTTTCATTCTATTTTTTAAAGAAAACTTAAAAGTTATGATAGATTTTTTTAAACTTCCTTGGGTTAGTCTGAAAAAACTCGCTTGCTAACTTTGAAGATTATTTTTGCTTTTTTCTGTTCACTCCTCAACTTCACCATTACTTAAAATTATGTAGACCCTTAAAACATAATATAATATAGATTTTGCCATGTTCTGAACCTCCTGCCCCATAATCCATCAGTGACTCAAATGGCAAGTATCATCAACAGCACTGGTGAGAGACATTGTGCATTTGTGTGAGGCCAGGTATGGGAAAGAATGCAGAGATGGTGAAGTGTGGGAGACAAAGAAGGAGGAAGAAACAGAGAGGAATGTTTCAAATGATATACAGCAAGTGTGCAGTGAATACAATGTTGGGGCCTATAGTAAGGAAGACTCATCTTCCTGAATTCAAATCTAGCCTCAGAAACTTACTAGCTATGTGATTCTGGGCAAGTCACTTCATCTTGATTGCCTCAATTTCCTCATTTGCAAAATGAGCTGGAAAAGGCAAAGGCACTCCAGTGTCTCTGCCAAGAAAACACCAAATAGGGTCATCAAGTTAGACACAACTGAACAACCAACAAAATAATGCTGTTTTCCTTGATTTTCTTGAATTCTGAAGTGACTTTTAGAGAAACTCTACCTAGTTATATAAAAAAATTCCAACAAAGTTTTAGCAAATCCATATACTAGTCATCATTTCTTCCTATGCCTAGGCTGCCTGTACTTTCAGGTGTTTCACAATGTCAGTAACGCATCTGTAAGTTACCTCAACTCATGAATTCCCTTTCCTAAAAGCCACTATAGTCACTGAGAAATCACAAATCACTCATGGGAATGACCAGTTAATTTCTTTGAAGCATTGTAGAAAGTTTGGAGATGGAGGAAGGGAAAGAGAAAAAAGTTTGTTAAAGAGCATAAGAATTTGAAGAATAAAGAATAAAAAAAGGCCATTGTGGGGCATCCAGAATGTCCAAAGAAGAAAAAAATGAAGATGATAATGAATGATTAACCAATGCATAGAGTGAAGGCATTTTAATCACAGAAATACAACAAATGCATCCTCTGTAAAAGTGGTATCATTTCATCAATCTTGTTACAGATTGGAGACATTTCCCTGTAGGTGTTTTTACGGAATCTTATAATTATCACACCTTTTTGGCAGCAACATTGGGTATGGGCTTTCCCCAGTTAGCCAAGGTTAATGCTGTTACTGCTACCTTCTCTGTCCAGGGAGAAAAGTTTCAAGATGGAAGGCAAAACATTAGGAGGAAAAATGAGTCCCACCTTTCATTCTCAGAGCAATGCCTTGTTACTATCCTCCTAGGTTTGAAAGAGATAATATATTTTTTGTTATTATTTTTTGCTTTCTCATATTCCAAAAAAAGTGTTTTCCCCCACACAGAGAAGGGTATATGTGCTTAATGAGTATTTGCTGAATGGAATGAGAAAATTTTGTATTTCTTAAAAATCATCTGTATCTCCTATAACTATGAAGAAAACAAGGTCACAGTAAAGAAAAGAAAAAGAAACATGGTATTGAAAAGACTATGGGAATATTGGGACACTAAGATACTGCTGGTAGGGGAGAGTATGAATAGCATACATATATATGTATGTGTATGTGTATATAAATATATGTATATAGTTATGCAAGAAAAATTACTAAATTTTTCATACCCTTGGACTCAAAAATCCAACTATTAGGCATATGTCCAAAGGAAATCAAAGGCAGAATACTGTATCCCAATATATGGAATATTTATTTGAAATTATGAAAGAAAAAAATGGCAATTGTTTATAACCTTGATTCAGAGAGTCCACTTCTGGGCACACAGACAGAGGTAGGCTAAAGAGTCATAAGGCACTTGGCCTGGAATCAGGAAAATTTAAGTTCACTTCTGGCCTCAGACTCTTACTGGCTGTGTGATCCTAGACAAGTCCTGTAGCCTCTGTTTTTTCATCTGTAAAAGGGAAATAATAGCACTAACCTGGCAGGATTGTGGAACAGGTTAAACAATGTTTATAAAAGCACTTAGCATAGTACTTGGAACTTAGTAGGCACTTTATAAATGCTTATTCTTTTCTTCCCCTCCCCTCATCCCTTTCTATGCTACCAAAAAAGTTCATGTCAAAAAATGATGTTCACAATAACCCCACTAAGTAATTAGTACAATATATATGTATATATTACTATAAGTAACTAATACTTATAGTATTATGAGACCCATTTTGCATATCAAGAAACAGGTTCAGATGGCTTTGTTCAAAGTCACACACAAGTTTTACAAATCTAAGGTTTCTAGTTTTCTGATCTGTGTATGTACAATGCACATATACATTTACATTCTTATATGTAAATATCTGTAATATTTTTTAAATCCCCATGGATAAAATGAAATTATGTTAAAAAGTTAGAACCACAAAAATTGGAAGTATTAGACAATGCCAGAGTTCTAGAGTTAGAAAGGACCTCAAATGCCATGTTGTGGATGAAGGAACAAGCATATATTAAGCACATACTAAATGTGGGATACTATGCTAAATGCTTTACAAATACTATCTAATATGATCCTGAAAAGAACCCTATGAGCTGGCCCGTCTTTTCAATTCCCATTTTGTAGTTGAGGAAACTGAAGTAGAGACTTATCCAGAATCACACAGTTAGTAATTGGCAAAAACTAGACTTGGATTCATCTACCTGACTCCGGGCTTTAGTGTTGCCTCATTCTACAAATGAGAAAACCCAGACCTTGAGAAGTTGTAATTTTCTTAAGGTCACACAGGTAGGGAGGGGAACACATCAAAAAGAAGAATTCAGACTCAAGGCCCCAAAGGAAGTAAATGCTCTTTCAACTACTGATATGACATATCTAATGAAATGTTTCCAATCAATAAAATCTGATGAAACCCTCAACCTTTAGAGATCAGTAGCGTTCATAAGTTCAGCAAATATCCTCTAGCCCATTTGAAATGTGCTATCTGAATCTAACTTTCATTATTCATGGTAATGTATCATGGCTGCCTAGGATTTCTCCACTGTCACAAAGGCATACACAAATTCAGCAAAGATTTCAGCCGGGATAAATAAATGCCTAACCCAGTATGTAAAGCTCGAGCAATTGATTTCTGATCTGTTGTAGGCAGTAGCTCTCTATATGCAAATATTGTATTTCAGAGGATGGAACAGAGAAAAAAAAGGCTCAAACTGGTGTGTTAAGCACTTTTACAAAAGGATGACAATAAAAGAAAATCGCAATCTAGTAGTATTTCCCAAAGGTCAAATCATATAAGTACTCAGGTGAATTTATAGTATGATTTCTAATCGTAGCATCAGCTGGTGCTTCCTTAACAATATAAGAATCTGACTCAGCTTGGGCCATTTTTTTCTTTGCTGGAGGAAAATCTCTGCTAAATAAAAGCTTTTGTAAATAGCCCCTTTGGGGGCAGGAATGCAGTCACACTGGGGATGGGTGCTGTAATGACTGATACATAGTAGAACCAGTCTGACACTTTATTAGATATGAGAAAATACTTCTACCATAAAGCATCTAGTCCATTACAAACACCATTAAGCAGTGATACGGAGATTCTAGGATATTTCCCTCTTAGAAATAAAAACATTTTTTCAAAATTACCAGTATTTGGTTTCTTCAGAGTGATTCAAACCATTTTTAACCTGCACATTTTCATAATCATTATTTATTTTCCTTAATGTAACATAAGTTATAAATATATAACTATAGTATTTATACTATTTCTATTCAAAATTGGTAATATTTGCCCCCAACCAATCAGATTCAAGTATCCTTAAAGACATGAATACATTTTAAAATGCCCATGAGGTTACCAACTATAATTGATACACATTTTTACTCTTCCATTCAAAATAACTGAATATTGGATTTCAAGCACACTTGAGCTGTCTTATTTATTTAATTTATTCATTTTGGTTATTCTCCTAGTAAAGACACCAGGATCTAGAGGGAAAACTTAGCAGAGAACACAATACATAAAAAGTAGCCAATTTTTTTTATAGAAAATGCTCAATTATTAATAATATTTCCCACTAAATCCTTTTAAAAGAATTAATGAAAATGTGTTCTTGTTTGAGCACTGAGTGGAAAGAGTTGCTGTAGAGCATGATTGCATTTTATCAGTGTGTGGCAGTTGTCCTTAGAATTCATTTCCTCCTCACATGTAATGACGTGGGTGAGTCAAGAAAGCTCAGAGCATCACTGTGAATGGAACTGGCTAGAAAAGAGTATTTAGAATTTTTCAGTTTCATCTAAAAATGCTGAGGAACAAATAATAAAACCAACAGACCTTAGTGGCTGTATTTTAAAAGTTTGCACATCACAGTGATGTGAGATAACAGTAAAAAATTTAATTGACTTTGAGGGAAAATAAAATCACTCATGAAAGAATCCACATTTCCTTATACTTTCATTTTGGCCCTGAAATTATTTGAATTAACTCTTCTCCCTCAAAAAAAGTGTAATACAACCCCTCTGCAAAGTCAATGTGAGAAAAGAGTACTAATCTTCCTATTCAGATGGCTAATCATATCAAATCAAGTTTTTATTGTATCCTGTCATCATTTTTGAGAGATATAATTTAATAACCAAACTTACATAATTATATAGCATAGAAAAATGGCCTTCTATTAAGGGTCCTTCTGCACATCAAATTGGGAGCTAATTATCTACATGTAGATGATTCACAGCCACATTTGAAAGTTCAGTCTTCTGGCATATTTTAGGTTATTTTTTCCCACTCCCATCCCCTTAAGTTGATATGTGTTCAGGGAATGTAAATGAATTATCCCAAACAAAATGGTATCAAAGAAGGAAATCTGCTTCAGAAAGTTAAATAATGCACCCGAAATACAAATCTAAATGATTTCTGGATTATGTGCCATATGATCCAATATTGCTGCTCTCTGTAATTAGTGTAAATAACTGGTGCAGGAAATTGAAGATTTGGACTTCAATGAAGTTCCAAGGCAGTTTGTAGTATCACAGATAAAGAGTACATAAGTATTGTCAGTTTGTCAGATATATACATATACATATGCACAATCTTAACTGTGCCACCTTGGGGTTAGTTCATTAATATACTCATTATCTCAAAGTTATTAGCAAAACACTTTAAGGTTAGTTCATTACTATATCCACATCATCTCAAAATCACAAGTAACATTTCCCATTCCGCTGGTCTTCTATGGATGTTTGGAGCTTATCTGAGGTTTACAAAACATGAGCTTTTAGAACGACTGAGGGGCAATTATGGAAAGGTCTAACTGACTTCCCCTGATTTAACACTTAGTCTCGAGATGGGAGTTTTAGTTAATTCATGAGACAGTTTTCAAGTGACCGTTATACTCCCTTTATCTATAGAAAAGTTGACAAATGAATGTGACTTCTAGGGTTCCCTTTTGCAAACTTACTTCTTGCTATTGTTACCTTATACTGACTACTTGACTATGCTGACAAGAAGGTGGGAGTATGTATATAAATATGTGTTTGGGAGACATTGTGTATATGTACGTATGTATGTATGTACATGTATATACTATAAATCTGTCCTCCACCAAAACCCTCTAAAAATGAAACCCCAAACTCTAACCCCTGAGCACTTTTCCTGAGGGTTCATGCTGCTCAAGTGCTATGATGCCAATCTATTGTTATATAAGTGAATGTCTATGCCTTACCCCCTACTGGTATCCATGCCATCTGCCTCTGTACCCCCTCCCTTGTCCTTTGTCTATTTCTTTACTGTGCTGTTTGGCCTATACTCTCTGTGCCTTATTAAAGGGTGAATGAAGCATTACTCCTCACTGGCATCTTGGTCTTTCCTGGTGAGTATTCAGAAAACAGGGTGTGCCTGTCCCCATTCGATCTAGAGGCCCTTTTTGTGTCTTCATTCTTTTATTCCATTAATGATGCCATAAATTAATTAGCAATTATATATAAATATGTACCTGTATACACATATACACACATGCATGTGTATAGATATACCTGTCTCTCTCTATGTATATAGACATATTTATATACACATGTGTGTGTATAGAAAAAGAGAAATGTGTGTATATCTATACATATATGTGTATATATACCTATAATTTTCTCCCTGAATACACCTATAGTCCTTCACACAAAATGGATTCGCTCTCTTTCCATATATATATCTGGAGAGAGAGTATATGTATATATGTATATACATATATAGAGAGAGATGTAAATACATATATATATACATAGTCTATATGTGTGTATACATGTGCTATATATGTAACTGCTAATTAATTGTGGTCTTATAAATAAAATATAATTACTGATGATCTTATTAAATATATATGTACATATATAGTATCATGCTTTCTCTCTACACACACACAAAAAGACGTGCATATGATATATTACATATAATTAACTGAATACATATAAGTATCTTTACATATATGTGTATATCAAAGACATGCATGTGTGTATATATGACATATACACACACATTTTTTATATACCTCTCTGTATATATGCATATATTAGATAGATATCTCTATCAATATAGAAATCTATATAGACAGATATTTATATATTACATATCTATATACACACTATATATATTCACACAAATAGAAAAAGGAATATGTGTACACACACATATTTTGTGTAGAGGATTATACTGGGAATATCAGGATGGAAATATCAGAATACCGGGAGGAGGGAAAGAAACATTTATATTTGCCAAGGGTTTTTGTTTGTGGTTGGATTTGAACTCAGTTCTTCCTGACTCCAAGCAGAGAGCTTGTTCTGCTACAGCCATTACCTGCATCTCAAATATCACTAGCTCACAATTTCTTTAGTAGTTTACAAACTCAGAACAGTCCTGCGAGAGAATAGAACTGTTATTCCCATTTACTCCCATTTCATAAAAGAGGAAAAGAGGGTGTAGAGACAAATCACATGACCGGTTAATGGAAACATGAGAACTGGAACCCAGCTATTTGTCTTTATAGACATTGTTCTTTCTATTTCATATGACTCCTACCTTCCATCTTTAAGTGGAGGATCAAACAAATAGAAACTGATCTCTGCCGGCTACATGCGATTCTAAAATCCATAAATTAACATTATCTACGTCATGTTGTATTTTTATTAATTTTTTTAAATATTTCAAAATTACATTTTCATCTGGTGCAGTTGCATTTATAAGCATGTAGACAGTAGCTTGTGGGTCACAAGTTTGACACTTCTGCTATAGTCCCTGACTAAAAATGCTAAAATGAAAGAATTATGTGAAAGGCAGAGATCAGCTTAAATGAGTCAGTACCTCATCTGTAAAGTGGAAGTGATAACACTTTACTTGCCTGAAGGCAAAGTGCTGGAACAGATGACTTCTTAGACTCAGAAATTCTACAAGTTCTTGGGGGAAGGTACATGGACAGAATAGAGTGGGGAAGAGATGTCTACTTTCAATAAAAAGGACTTTACAAAATCCACTACTGCTTTTGGAGGGCAGGGGACGAAGAAATGGAGAAACCTGGGATTTCATGAGTATGGGGGAAAGTTCTAGGGTAGAAACTCCCTCTGCTATGTAGCTCAATAACTCTTCTATAACTTATAATCTAAGTTAATAACTTGGAAGCACTGAAAGTTAAAGTGAGCTACCCAAGGTCATACAGACAATATATGTGTGTGTGTATCTACACACATACATATATATACATATATATATACATATACCCCTATATGTATATATACATATACCCCTATGAGTATGTGTGTGTGTATACACATAGTATTTCTGATTCAAAGATTCCTTTATTCACTTTACCTTGCTACCTCAGACTGAGTTTGCTGTCCACAAAAACCCAATTATTTTTCACATTTCCTTTTGTCTAAGTTTTCCCCATCTTTTATGTGGGTAATATAGGGTTGATGGGAAGGTTACCTATGCTATGCAGCTACTAACATTACAAAATTAAATAGGAAAAAACAAACCTCTAAGCAGAGTTGTTTTGGATTAATAACTTCAAATTAGTAACAAGTTTAGGGAAAAATATCAAAGAGGAAGAAACATATAACATAATGAAAGGTAAGCATTCTTATCAATCTGAATTTGAAATGCAAATTACACTATGATCTGGTATTTAATTCTATGGATATTTTCACCCTAAACAGAAAGAGGAATTAAATTATAGCACAGATAAAAATTAATGATGCTAACAAAATAGGTATATCTTCTCTGTTTGTGGGGAAAAGTTTGTATGAACAGGCTAGCTGTAAAATCATACAAACTGGAGGTGGAAAGTCAATTTTTCTGCCATGGAGAATGTTTCCCTGAAGTAGATTTTCAAATGCTTTGTCCGGTTTGGTTTTAAATGATTCAGGATAAAGGTCTACTGGGAGACTGCTCCTCAGCCTAATAGACTTAGCATTAGGAAATTAGGTTATATGTTAGTTACAGAGGAAGAAGTGCCCCCCATCTCTGTAGGTTCTCAGAACAGTTGAATATATGTCATCATTCCTGGAATTCTGGACAGAGACCATGACAATTCCTGGACTTAAAAAAAAATACAAGTTTACCAGAATTTCAGATCCTTTGATAAGATCTGAAGCACTGTCCTGCAGGCAAAATGTGGACTCTTCCAGGAACTGTCAAGTTGATTTTGAAAGACAGCTTTAGTAAAGTAAAAAGAGGTTAAAAATTCCAACATTTTAAAATGGATAAAGTATGTTTAATATTTTATATAAAAAACTGTATTAATATAGGATAATCTGAAGTTTCACTATCCAATTTGGCAGGGAATTCAGAGTATGGAAAGATTTTGTTTTAAAAGAGATTAATAATCACAAAGAGCTTTGTTATAACAGGGTTCCATAGCTTTCAGGCTTATAGCAGAGTAAGGCCTTCATATATTTCTCTTAGAGGGAAACATACTATCAGGCAATGGGTTACATTCAGTTTGACTGGACATTAACACATAAAGTGCATAGAAAAAATTTGTAAAGTTCCTTACTAGGACATATGTTAAATATCCTAGCTAATCAACTGGGAATAATCAACACAAATGAAGAATTGTATTTTTTCTTCCTTTGATTATTCAACAAAATATTTGGAGTTACTCTGGGTTACCTTGGGCACCAGAGAATGAGGTTGGCTACTCATCATTCTTTTAAATTAGGAAAATATAGATTTCCTGATTCTGAAGGAAGGGTGGGTCTCTGCTGGGATTTTCACTTTTTTTTTCTTCTCTAGTACATAGCATCTCTAGATATTCTAATATTTTCAGCTACATTAGAAAAATATTTTTTTTCAAAAAAGTCACAAAGAAGGAAATTAGCATAGTATTTTAGATTCATAGCTGTCCAGTACTCAGTGTTACATCTTTAATTCTAAGGATCTAGTTGAAAGACAGTTAACAGGATTTTCAATAGTTTTTTTTCTTTTTAAAGTTTCTAGTAAGACATTAAATATTACGTATACACTTACCCTTAACTAATCAATCCCCCATTTTTTTTCTTGAGTGGAGGTAGTAGGAGTATTTAATTAAATGTTTTCTGAAATTGGGGAAAGACCAATTAGGTTGATTAAGAGGAGGTAGGAATATAGAAAGGACAACTGAATTTTTAATGTATATGGTCCATTTAATTTTATTTTTTGGAAATAGAGCTAATCCTCTGTCCTCAATTTGAAGAAATTCAGAATCTGGGTTCAATCCCAGCTCCCCTTTTACTACCTATAAGACTTTGGACAAATCAGTTAACCTCTATGGGTTTCAGATTCCTCATCTATAACAGGAAGAATGTCTCATCTATAAAAAGAAGGAAATTTTTTTGGGACCTCATATCAAGAGACTGAATATTAATAAGAGTTAAAAGAAGACCATAGGAAAGGGCATTTGGTCAGCCATTGTGTATTTACAAGCACTGGAAATGGTAGCATAATGGGTACTTATAACAGGATATGAGTCTAGAAAGAGACCTCAGAGATCAGCATCTTGAGAAGATTATCTCATTTTTTTGTCATATATATAACACAATGTCTTGCACATAGTAGGGCAGTAAAACTGGTTGAATGAATTAACCTAGTCAGAATCCTTTATTTTATACACAAGGAAGTGAAAAGAAAAGGGAAAATGATTTGGTTAAGGTCATGTGGGAAGTTAATAGCTGAGCTAACAACCAAGGTTTGTCATCTCCAACTCTAGAGTTCTTTCCACTATATCATAATAGTTTGTGAAAAATGAAAAAAGTAATTTCTGAGAATTTAGAAAGACTACAAATAAGGACTTAGTCTTTTCTACAGCTCTGAAGGGGGCACTTTTTACTCTCCCTAGGGAAGTAAGGGGAGAATTGACTTAGGAATAACATCCCTTTCCCTAAAAGTTAACATGCATTTTAACTACTATAAATGAGACATCATTTAAATGAAGAAATTTATTGCAAGAAAAAAAAAGATCTCTTCATAATTTTATTCCTAGAAAAGGAGCACCTCCTAACAGAGAGGTGATGACTCAAATTTAGAATGAGATATATCTTTTTAGATGTAGCCAAAGAAGGAATTTGCATATTATGAGGATTTTATTTTTCATTTCAGTGTTTTTCCATTGGGGAGAAGAGGGGGAGGGAGAAAAGGAATGCTTAATAAAAAAAAAGTTAAATTAAATTTAAAATAAAAGTAATCAGCAAAAAAAATGAAAATTAAAATACAAATTTTCGTGAATGTTGGCTTTTACTACACAACACGGGTAGAGTCCCCCAATTTTAATATGCATAGCTACTTTATTTTTAAAATGTTTATCAATTAATGTTAAATAGCAATGAAAGTACGTTGTGGTTTAAGTAAAATATTTATCAATGGAACTCCATTTCTGATGGCATCTGAGATTGTTTACTCTTGCATATCTTATAATTGCACCTATGAAGATGTAGTGGCAGTTTAAACCAGAATTCATTATCCTCATTAATATATGGCTATATTCTTCTTTATATGTTTTCTTTCAACAGATTCCTGCTTTATTAGAGAAAGACTGTCCCACTCTGAGCTAAGCATCTAAGAGGATACCATGCTGAAATATTGCCGAGTGTTCCACGATATTATCAAATGTCATTCTATTGTTCTGGTTTTTGTTTATTAGTTTTTGCAATGCAAGTTTCCCTTATTTTTTTATTTAAAAGGAAAAAATCTTTTAATCCTAGGCTAAGAGAGGTTTCTAAAGTCATAATATATGAATCATGTGACCCACATAAGTTTGCGTGAAAGTGAATCCACAATATCGGTACATTGTGAACCCACATTCATCCAAGGCAACAATTCTTGCCCAGTATCCTAAATTCTTAGCTTCTCTCTTAGCTTTTAATATGGGAATATCAGAGCACCATGAAAAAAATAAGTTTAACTATAAGCTAGTATTCTAGATATTGAAAGAGTAGATTCTGGTTAGACATCTACTCTACATAGTAGCAGACACCACCACGATGGCATTCTTTAGTCATCTTCCAGTGGCAAAATTCCTTTATTACTGAGGGTGTTGGCAGGAAATTGTTTCAGGATCAATTCCTAATAATGATCAATATCTAGAATATATGCAAAGTGGGAACCAAATTTCTACTTCCTTCCACATACTTCACTTCCATATCTAGATTTCTAAACAATTATAAATGATTCCCTTGTGTTCACTTACACAGACAAAAACATTTTAACTGATTGTCAATAGGCTAGGTCTTCACTCTGGTTTTTTTCTCTTATTTTCTATAAAACTATTGGAGAAGGAAGACAAATAAACATTTATATAGTACCAGTATGTGTCAGACATTGTGCTGAATATTTTACAAATGTTATTTTACTGGGTCCTCATAACCACCCTGTGATGTTGGTGCTATTGTTAGTCTCCATTTTACAGCTGAATACACTAAATGATTTGCCCAGGATCACATAGCTAGGATTATCTGAGGCTGGATTTAAAATCATGTCTTCTGGACTCAATGCCCAGAACTCTTATCCATTGTGTCCCCAGATTGCCTATATTACTGTACAGGGGGAGGAAGAGACACACAGAATGTGTCTTCCAATTTATATTAATGAGCATGTCCAATATAATTTGGGAGAAAAAAATCATTTTAGGTGACTTCTGACTTATGTGAAGTTGGGGAGAAAGTAAAGAAAGAAAGAGACAGAGAGACAGAAACAGGGGTCAAGAAGGACAGAGGAAAAAAAGAGGATTGGTCTGGGATTTGGACAATCCAGATTCTACTCCCCATGGTGCCACTACTTTAGTGTGTGACACTGAGCACAGTATTTATGGGCCTTAAAGTCTATAAAATAAGGAGAATGGATTAGACTATTCATAAAGTTCCTCCTGGATCTAGAACCCTAGGAAGTCACATCACTAGTCCATTTCTCTGCCTTCCAAAAAAAGTACATTCCGCTATTGTAGACAGATTAAATTTAACACCTTTACTCACCAGGAAGCTGTCCCTAAAATTTAACCTAAATCTCTCTTGCTACAGTTTAAGCCTATTTCCTCTGGATTTGTATGTGAAACAGCTGGTCGCTTCATAACCATCTACTTCATGAACCGTCATATGCTTGAAGACCATTATTAAGTAACCCTACAGCCTTCCATGATATGACAGACCCTATAAAAGTACCATCAGGCACAAAAATCATTAAAAGCACCATGAGGCTCCATCATTAAAGACACCATCTGGCATAACTGGAAATGTCAGCAAATGGAGAGCACAAATTGATGGGCATACTACTGTTTATGCCTTTTAACTGGTCAGCAATGTTAATTATAATTACATCTTCATTGTAGGATTTTATAGCTTATATGGACAAATGAACATAGCCTCGATTAACTAACTACAGACTAAATAGAAAATGGTTCTGAAGCTAATGTTGTCAAAAGCTATTAGCACTTTTTTCCTTGACTAATATCTCCAAAGCTGTCACGTGCTGAGCAAACAGACCAATCGGTCCTGTCTCTAAAGAGTACCCAAGCTCTTTCCTAACTTATGCCTTACAAATGATGTTCTTCATCAAAACAAAACAAAAAAAAAATCACTTTGCCTTTCAGCCTCCTCGTCTTGCACTGTGCTTCATAATCTAATGTTGTTCATGAGAATGCATTCACATTTACAAACAATTTGCTAGTATGCATACTCATTCTCCATTATTTTGTAGCAGGGATTTTGAAGTGAAAAAAAATCCAGCAATTTCAAAAGTATGATAAGAAATTAATATTACATATGAGCAGTGACAAATTTGTAGTCTGGATTCTACTATCATTTAGCATCCCAGAGTTCTGGCACTCTACATTCAGATGGTGATAGGCTCTATTTTATAAAAGGTACTTATGCAAAAATGATACATTTTTAGACATGGCTTCCATATTTTCTCCAGATATTTAGGCTACATTGTGTCATAGTATATTGTTTTAATAAAGTACCAACAGCTGGGCTGAAAGATCTACAATGCAAATATGTGCAACAATGTTACCTTGCTAACAGTCACTGTACAGTCTGAGTGATTTCATTCCTTTCTCTTTTTTATCCAGCATTTAACTCGTAGAGTTTTAGATTCTATGCTGCTTAAAATGTGTCTTCTTTTAATTTTCACTATTCTTTAAGATCACCAGTTAATTTTATGCCCAAAGGGCTACAAAAATATGCATACCCTTTGACCCAGCAATATCGCTACTAGGACTATATCTCCACATGTACAAAAATATTTATAGCAACACTCTTTGTGGTGGCCAAAAACTGGAAATCAAGGAGATGCCCATCAACTGGGGAATGACTGAATAAATTATGGTATATGAATGTAATGCAATATTCTTGCACTATAAGAAATGATGAGCAGGAAGATTTCAGAGAGGCCTGGAAAGACTTACATGATCTGATGCTGAGCAAAAGGAGCAGAACCAGGAAACTTTGTGCACAGCAATGATCACAGTGTGTGAGAATTTTTTCTGGTAGACTTGGAACTTCATTGCAATTCAAGGATTTAAAAAAACTCCCAATGCTCTTTTAAGGCAAAATGCCTTCCACATTCAGAGAAAGAACTACAGAATTCAATTGCAGAATGTAGCAGATCATTTTGTGTGTGTGTGTGTGTGTGTGTGTGTGTGTGTGTTATGTTTTGGTTTGTTATATGATTTCTCCCATTCATTGTAATTTTCCTACACACCAAGACTATAGTGAAAATGTATGTTTAGAACCTATATAAAATTGTATGCTGTCTCGCAGAGGGAGTGGGGTGGGAGGTAAAAAAAAATCTAAGTTCCATGGTAGTGATTGTAGAACACTGAAAATAAATAAAACTAATAATAAAAAATAAAGAGCTATAGAAACATTAAAAAAATAGAAAGAAAAGGGGTGCCCATTAGTTAGGGAATGACTGAATAATTTGTACTATAGAAATATTTTTTTAACAGGTATAGGACTGGAAAGAAATTTGCAAATGATTAAAGAATAAGTATATATAAATTATTTGAGAAGTTTGAAAGTGAGAGGGAGGAAAAAAATACGAGATAGTAACTTGGAAGAGCAATAAATAGTTTATTCAAGATAGGAAAGACATGAATCTATTCATTAAGCTTTGCAAATCATGAAGATAAACATACCTGTATGTATACAAATAAAAAAATAATAAAGTTCTTAAGAACCACCAAAAAAAAAAGATCACTAGTAAATTTGTCTTTATAACTTTTTATTTCCATTTTAAATTGTTAATTTTCATTCCTTTTTCCTCCTACATGTGAAAAAAAGCTTTTAAACAAATAAGAGGAAGATTCATTAAATTACATAATTAAAAAACTACCTAGTAAAGTCAAAGCTAGTTTTGTCCTCATGCCAAAGGTTAGAATCAAAATAATGCTGTGATTTTTTCCAGTTCCCTCAGAATAACTGTATAACTCAAAGAGCACTCACTTCAAAACCATCTACTTCATGATTTGTCATGTAACTCAAAGAGTAATAAATAACAGCTCAAAACCTATACCTCCATGTCTTCATACTAGGCTAGCTACTTCTGATTTCCTTCCAAAGGTGTGATTTTTCCTTCCAAAGGAGGATTATTTGTTTTGCTGTCCATGGACTCCAAGATAGAAATGACATAGAGGCTATAATTATTTACAAAAGAAACAGTGGATTCCATTTTTACCATATCTTCTCAGCAACGATACAAAACTGAAAACACAGAGAAAACTCTTCCCTTCTGTCTCTATTTTAGTTATCTGTTTTTTTCTGCTCTTTAACAGGTACTATACTTTCACATAGACTGAATATCAACATCTACTTTAGGAAAAAGATAAGGGACAATACCAAGAAAAATAAATCTGAAAACAAATTCTGGAAGTATTTAAATAAAATGTCAAAGATAGGACAAATTGAATTTTAAAAAATTTTAAAAATACTTTCCATTGCATCATGAACGATAATTATATTAAAAGTTTGCATGTAACCTTCTGAATTAACCCATCCACTGTGACTAAAGGTCACTGTGTTAATGTGGAACAAAATATTATGCGCATTCCAAACACATCTGCATATTTCAAAGTAGTTTCAGGAATTTCTTTTACAATGTTTTCTGATGTCTTTCTGAAATCAAATATGGTGACTGTCAGTAGATACCAACTGCCTTTTGCTAAGGTAGACACCACAGACCGAGTGATTCCTAAACCAGCATTTCTTGTTTGACAGAAAAGACTTCACTTGAGGAAGCCCAGTTGCTAATGACTGGAATCAGGAATAGAATCTATGTCATTAAAGAAACTCATTACTACTCTCTCTGATCTTCAACCCAATTAATTCGACCTTGACTTTCAATCAATATTTCTATTACACTTCAATATCTCTTTGGTGATTAGTTCAAAGAAAGTGGAAATACAGCCTTGTTTTCCTACATTTTATAAAATTCTATATATCATCCAATACAATGCCAGGTGAAGGAGAACTTTAATTTTTGAGTGAATATAATTATTTGACTGGATTAGTCATATCTGCACCATATAGTCAAATTTCTTCTTGCTATTGGTATATGTAGAATTATGGGCCTACTCAAGCAAGTCACCACCAGGCAAGGTACTCGCTTCTGGGGTAGTAAATAAATGTCTAGCCCTAACCAAAAAGGAAAAATAAAGACTAATTGTGTTTTTCTACTACCTGTTTTCAATTATGATCCTAAAGAAGCCAGCCCACTCACTCTTCCCCATCAATGTCAATAGGAAGACCAGGTTTCAATTTCATGAATAAATAACACTTAATTTTAATCACAAGTTTAGGTCAAGCTACAAAATTACCAGATATAACAGATTATATTAAGCTCTTGATGCCAGTTTCCCAGTATTGTGCTCACTTTATTATACTTACAGTTAAGTAAGAGTTGCTTGCTCTCCTTACTCCCCCCACCCTTTTTCAAGGTACATATGTTACTCAGGTCACACTATCACTATATTTTTATAGTTCTAGGATTCAGTAGTTGCAGAAAAACCAATAAATGATGTGGCTGCCAAATAAGCCAAGGCTTACCTGGCCTTTGGCTAGTATCAACTTAATATTTTCTTATATCCTCTCCCTAGTTATACGTCCCTCCCTGCCTGATGTTGGGACTCAGCAATTTTGTGTACAAATAGGTTGTTTCCGTCTCTAACTTCTATCATCTGAAAATGATCCAAGTGGTGCCCTCAGCCCGCAAACAGGCATACAGACAAACAGAACACTCAGGAGCTCTTAGCTTTGGTTGAGGCTAATAGCTTTACCTCTTGGGAGTTGGGATTCATCCTTTTTATCACTGTTACAGGGAGTTGGAAATAGTAATCTTCTGTAGGCCAAGCATGTTCCATCAGGTTTTCCTTGTACTATTGCTCTAGTGCTGGGGACATGATTTGAACCAAATTCTTTTGAGATTTGGATAATAAGAAGCTCTGTAATAATGGAGTTGTACTATATCTGTTTCAAACTCTTTTTTTCCCCTAAAGTGTTTCCCCCAATTTCCCAGTTTGGGCACAAATATCACTGTGGGTAGAAGGTAGAACCTTTCTCTAACCAAGTGAAAGCTACAGGGATGTAAATTCACAATGCATTTTTCTGGGGATTAACAAAGAACACAGCAGGGTGGCCTAGAAGTGGAGAGCTGGCCTTAGAGGCTGAGTACTTAACATTCTGTGATTCCTGGAAATTCTAAGACTATAGGTTGCAGAGAAGGGTTGGCTCTATACTGATAGAGGAATTTCCTCAATGGGAACTCCCTAAATTATTGAAATCATAGATCCAATTTTTAAAAAAAAAACATAATTAGAGATTATGGAATAGTCTACATATTATCAGATTCAATTAACATGCCCTTTAGTTTTGTTGAACTGTTTTTTATAAGCCTTTTTTTTATTCTTTATCAAAGGGAATAGCTCACTGTATATGGGAAGTGAAGATATATGTGGAAATATAGAAGACAAAAAAAATATCAAGTAGATTATTTAAAATAAGGGATACCAGATTGTTGATAGTAGAAATCTGATGTCATAACTTCCTCATTTTGTAGATGAGAAACAGATGCCCAGACAGAATCAGTGACTTGTCCAAGGTTACACAGAGCAAAATTCAAACCCAGATCTTCTGATCCAAATGCAATGCATTTTCTCTTTCAGTTCACAACAGATTAAGCCCCAGTCAGTGGTAACCCCTCCCAACCACCCCCAAACTCCTTAATCCATGATATATATTATTAAAATATCATTGTAGTTAGTGAAATAATAAACATTTGGAGAAGGATACCAGGAGTGCCTAAAACATTTAAAAATGGATTCAATGCAATCTACACAAACTTAAATATTAGTGGCTTGGCTTCCTATATGATGTCAACATTATTTCAAAAATTAGTTAGAATGAGGAGTCCATTACTGTTGAATTACTGCCCCAATAGAGCAACTGAAAATGTTCTGTTTTTGCAGCTATATTTTACTTAGAGCTGATATCTCATTTTCTTAAGTATTAGCTTTCTAGTTGCCATATAAGTAAAATTAAACCAATACATAATCAGTTGAAAAGTCCAAACGACAGTAGAAAAAAAAAAAACAATTAATGAACCTAAACTCTTTCAAGTACTTTCCAAACCCTGTTTCCTCTATGAAGCCTTACCATCAAGAAATCCTATACCAGTGTAGGATGAGAAACATGTTTGCCAGTAGGGGAGGGAAGTGGAGAGATTTTGTTGGTTTGTTTGCTTTTTTATTTCAAAATGGCAGGTTTGATGTGGCTGCCAAAATAGTTAATGGGAACTGAGAAAGCACTAACCAAGAAGAATGTCCCCATAAAGAAAGGTAAGAATCTCATTCAGACCACATATGGAATATTGTGTTCAGCTCTCAATTTTAAAAAGAGATTGATACAAACTGAAACAAGTCCAGAGAAGGGAGAATAGGTTTCTCTAATCCTATCATTCCTTGTTCAGTCACAGCCATAAGTACTCCTTCCTTTTAATTCCTATAGTGGTACCAATTCTCTGACACTGTCATGATGACAAGCTACATTCAGAGACTCACAAAACGTCAGTTGAAAGATGTTATGATCATTTTGTCCAACTCTTCTCTGAACAACAATTATCTCTGCATCATCCCCAACAAGTGATCACCTAGCTTTTGCTAACAAATACCTAGTAAGAGGAAATTATTATTTCCCAAGACAACCTACTCCACGCTTGATTATGGTTCATTGCTAGGAAGTCTCTTAATAGAAAACTGAAATCTGTCTCCCTATGTTCTTCCTAATTCTCTCCATTCTGCCATCTAGGGCCAAGCAATATAAGTCTAACACCCTTCCATGTGACAGAACCTCAAAATGTTCGAAGATAGCTATCATGTCACCTCAAATTTTCACTTTTTCATGTTAAACATTCCCTACATTCTTCCATTTATTCTGATAAGATGTGATTTGAAAGTTCTGTACCATCGAGATTGCCTTGGTCTGAATGCTCTACAACTTATCATTGTCTTTCTTTAAATATGAAACCGTGGACTGGTCACAATTTTTGCAGATACAACTGATCAGAGCAGAATATTGTTAAACTGTCCCCATTTCTTTCAGTGTAACCTTTACATTTCATTCATTATCCTGGTTGCCATATATCATACTATTTTCACATATTGAGACTATGGTTCAATAATCCTTGTACTCTCAACTCCCAACCATACCCCTTTTCCTTATCATTTTCAGCCTGCTTGTTAGTTAGACCCTTCCCATCGAGGAAATTTTTCTTACCTTATATAAGACTTTATATTTATATCTGGTAAATGAACATTGATTCAGCAATCATATTCAGTTAAATAAAAATTAATTAAGAGCCTATTATGAATAGAGCAGGCAACTTTCTCAGTACTTCCCATATTCTACTACAGGGACAGAATTTGATAGGAAGTGGAGATAAGAAGTGAGGGACGAGTCAGCTTGTCAGAGAAATGCCATAGTCAAGACTGAGGAGCATCTGGACCAAGAATGGTAGCCTTAAGCTTCTTCCAGATGGTTCTTGATTCCGAGGCCATTTATCTACTCTGTGATAGGCTACTTACTACCAGAGGAGGTTGAGGACCCTGTTAGGCCCAGACAAGCAAGACCAAGTACATCATATATTGTGGGAGCTTTGGTCTTTTCCCATAATCCCTTGGATTCTAAATCCATTCCATGAACTATAATTCTCACATCAAAGGTCTCTGTGTCTTCATCTAACGAAGAGAGCATCAGAACCATAATGAGGAAATAAGCAAACTTAAACCGCATATTTCCTTAAATTTCTAATATGTGATAATGACTAAGGATTAGGAGATTGGTGGTTTTGCAGCATTGGGGTAGAAGTTTTATTAATAAAAATGGAATCCTTGTTACTAAGAACTTTTTTGTTTCCTATTAATTCTATGCTTAGTGAAAAAAATTGTAATCATTATTTAAGATTATTTGTCTGCTTGTGTAGAGTCAATACCATTATGACAAGTCCTGTAACTAGTGGTTACCGAATATATTGAAGCCAAGAAAGGAGCTATCATTTTCTCAGTGGGGAAGGACTCAAATGGATGATGATGATGTCTTCTTTGGCAACAAAAGACGAATGCAACAATCTGTGAGTAGATGCAGCTGCCTGAATGGAGACGCAGCTAGCTGGGTAACTCAGCTTGTCCTCTCCTGTCTTTCTTTCCCTCCCCTTCCTTCTCCTCTCTAAAGGAAGGTAAATTTGGATGACCAGAGGTTGCCCAGTTAACTTGGGGTTTACTGACTAGATTCCTTCCCATCCCTCCCCCTCCTTTCCCCCTTCCCTTCCCTTCCCTTCAATTTACTGCACTCTGAAACCAATAGATTGGACAACACTAGGCTCCTGCCTAAGGGTTGTTTTCTGAACCCTCCTGGCTTAAGAGTGATTATCAAAAGTAACTGTTGCTATTTCCCTCCCAGTCTGATGCAGTTTTTTTCTTTGCCTCATTAAAGGCTTCTGACTACTTCTTAAACAAGCTTATTCACTGAATGGGCATTACCTCACACTAAGTGAGCGCCTGAATAGACCTCGGCCTAAAGGGCCCAAGGTCTCCCAGTGCAACCTGGGTCCTCTCCAGTTATCTTGATGAATATCTGGTCACTGGATCCAGACAGCTCCAGAGGAGAGGTGAGACTGGTGATCTGCACAGCCCTACCTCACTCAAAGCAAAGTCAAGTGCAAATCAAGTCATGATTTCTCTAATGGCACGGTCTTCTTCAGCAACGAAGGATGAACAGAACAACAGTTATCATCTACCATGGCACCTACTATGTGACAGGCACTGTGCTAAGAATCGGGGATTCAAAAAAAGGTAGAACATGGCCCAGTCCTCAGGAAGATCACTCCCTAATGGAAGAAGACAAAACAGAAAAAGAAACTGAAAGAGGGTCTACTTCCACTCTCTCCAATTAGAGAATCAGAGGGAAGGAGGGACTCCAAAGGCAGATGGGACTGCAAAGGAGTTGATATAATCTTGATATAATATATCTAATATAATATATCAGAGCTGATATAATCTTGTAGGCTGATGAGTTTCTGGAGACCATTATGAAGTCCAGGAGTACAGTCTGGTGGGAAATAAATGAATCTAAGATCCAATATCATTTATATGGCTAGTATTTATATAACAACAAAGGCTTATAAAGAGTTTGGCATTACCCCATTTGATCCACAAACAACCTTGTGGAATGGGCACTATTATTATCCCCGTTTCACAGAACAAGGATCTGAGACTAAGAGAAGTTAAGTCCCTTACCCAGGAACAAAGAGGTAGTAAATATCTGAGGAAGAATCAGGTCTTCCTAACTCCAAGCCCAGCATTATCTACTGCACTACCTGGTTGCCTCTAAATTAGTTAAATTCTAATTAAATCCAATAATCCACACCCTCCTTGACAAGGAGTAATTACCACTGTCTAGAAGAGGCAGGACTAAAAGATAAAAGGTTGCTCCTTCTCTGGTGACCATAATGAGAACAAAATCTGTTCATCACTTCAGCCAGAAAGATACGATGAGTATGGGGACTTCTCAAAGAGTAGTTATCAACATCCCTTGGTTATTAAATGGGTAAGGAACTTTGCCTAGTGTTGTAAATTAGTTCCTGCCCTTTAAAAGTATCCTACTGGATTTCACATAGATTTTAAAATGTTCAGAGGATGTTAACATTATCTCACTTGAGTCTCATAAGAACTTTATTAAGTAAATAATACTGATATTATCATTGTCCATTGTACAAATGAAAAAACTGAAGCCCACACAGCCTAAGTGACTTGAGCAAAGGCACGTAGCTAAGTATTAGGATGAAATTTACTCCGAGTGCTTCTTGACCCCATGGACAGCATTTTATCTACCATGACATATTGCTAACTCTTGTTCAGTCACTTCTCTTATTTTTCTGCAATGTCATTTATCTTGGACTAGCAACTTAAGTCAAGGCATCTAAGCTCTCTCACTATCTCCTTAGGTATTTTTTTTTTCAAGTTCTTATTAACCATTCTTGTTCTGTTGTCTATTTGCATTATTGATAGTTATGCACAAAACATCTCTCCAGTTATGTTTTAAGCTGCTAGAGGGCATGGATCCAGCTTATACTTTAATTATATCCCTGACAGTGTTGGCAAAGAATCTTGGTTCAATAAATTTTTGTTAAATAGGTAAATGAATGATATAAGCTCCCATAGGCACAGACAAGTAGACAGGAAAGTACATCAGGAAATGCTATAGAAAGAACACAGTATATAAATGAATATGTTCAACGTCAGTCAGTCAATAACACTTATCCAGCACCTACCATGGGTCAGGCACTGCGTTATGTAATGGGGATACAAAATGAGGTAAAAATGCAAGCAAATATGTGCAAACAAGATATATAGATAGGGCAAAGGTGGATTAAAAGAGGGAAAATAATAATAATATTTCAAATAAAAGGAAAGCCATTAAAATAAGAGGGAGTGGGAAAGACTTCCTATAGGCTCAGATTTGATGGAAACCAGGGAAGACAGTGGGCAGATATGAGGAGGGAAAGCCTACCTGGTATGGAGGAAAGTCAAAGAAAATGCCTGGAACCAAGAAAGCAGTGGAGTGCTTATACCTACATGTTAGCTTTTGAGGAAGATTATATAAGTTGCTTTTCAAAATGCACAGGTGTTCATTTTCCACCTCACTACATTATGAGATGAATTCAACTCTAAAACTCATAGTTCCTCAGTATCCCTTATACCTCACTGACCTTCCTACATCCCTCCAATCTGAGAGCAAGGAGGGTGAACAATGAATAACTCTGCTCAGATCCTCCACCATTTAAGGAGGGCACCCGAAAAATTCACTTCATCATTTGCCATTAAGATACTTTCCTGTATTTTGCTATGTCTAGAAAGTCATCATTCTGCAAGATAAAATTAACTCTGAAAGTCTCATTTCCTCAGATAATTTCTCATCCTAGTTGCAAGATGTCATTGCCCCACTCCCCCTTTCAGCTTCTTTCTATTTATGTTCTCCCTTCATTAGATTATGAGCTCCTTGAGAGCAGGGATTATCTTGTGCCTTTCCTTATATCTCCAAAGTTTATCAGTTCCTGGCACATAGTAGACTATAGTAAAAGTGATGCTGTTGGGGACAATTAAGAAAACTGTACAGCCAAAGAAACTAGATTACAGCGTAAGTAATCTGATTTTGGCTGCCTTGATGATCATTGTAGGCTGAACTACCTATCCATTTCAGAACATGTGAGATGATTTCATTATTATCATTAGCCAAATGATTTCATTTGTAGTCAAATTATTTCAACCACTGGGGGTCACTGCAATCTCTTCTAAGCATCAGAGTAAATGGAATGTTGAATCCAGAGTCAGGAAGACCAGAGTTCAAATGCTACCTCAAACACTAGACCTATTTTATCCTGGGAAAGTCATTTAACTTTTCTTGGTCTCGGCTTTTTCTTCTGTTAAATGGAGATAATAAGAATACTGACCTTACGGAATTTCTATGAAGATCAAGTGAGCCAATTCATGGTGCCCCATAAATTTTGTTCTAGTTTTAAGTTTTACAGGTGGGAAACTGCACCAAGACTTTGGAGAACAAATATATATATATATATGTATGTATGTATATATATATATAAATGTGTGTGTATATGTATATGTGTGTATATATATAATATTTTGCAAACACTAACACTATATAATTTAACTATTACCATTATTGACAATTATCATTATAGAACAACAGGTCTTGGCTTATGGATGAAGCTGTATTTAGAAAAGAAGCCTTCATAGAAGAAACAGCTTTTATGATACTTGGGAAAAAGAGAGGATATTTATGAAATTGGACATGAGGAAAGAAGAGAAAGGAAAGGTTATTATGTAAATTCCCAAGATTGGAGGCAAGTATTTCCTTCATTTTTAAGTATAATGACTGCTGTTTTTCTGGTGCTGGAGTTTTGCTAATTGACCATGAATGACTTCTTCCAAGAGAACTTAACAAGTACAGAAAGCAAAGCAGAGCTAGAGGCACCAATGGAAATAAACCTTTGAATGGAAAAGAAGAGACAGGTCTGTGATCTGCTGTGAGTTGCCCCAGGAAATAAGACTCCTGGTGTTTTATTTGTTTTCTTTGTGGTTCACTTTTTCAGCTCAGCTGGTTGCAAAAGAACAGGCAGCCAGTGGAGCATAAAGAAACCACAAAAATCTGGTTCTGTTATTTGGAACTCTTTTCAGGGGCACTTCCCAGGATCTTTTGCATGCCCCTTCTACCTAAAGCACCCCAAAACATAACATATTGATTCAACAAATTTCTCATTGCATAAAGAGAGATTCCTGGAGCAATACAAGTGTTTGAGGTTGAAAATGATTGGAGGATCGTAGATTTGGAGCTCCAAGTGCTCTTACAGATCAATTAGCCTGATCTCTGCTTTCATAGATGAGCTGAGACCAGATGGTACAGGTCTTAAATTTAGGCCTGCTAACTCCAAATCAAGGTCACTCACTACTATAACACACTGAACCTAACAATTAAAAACTAGAGGATAATTATCCAAACAATGTGTTCTCACTTTAGGGATTTTCTTAACATTTTTGGAGGGAGGTATGTATTAAGGAGAATCCAATCTAATGCCTAAATTCTAGTCTTTCCTCTGCTGCTAATTTGTTACATGTCTATGGATAACACATTCAGCTTCTCCTTGCCTCAAATTTCTCATTAGTAAAATGATATTGGATGGCTGGTCATTGAATTAGCATCCTCCATGTCTATAGTGTGACCAGGCATTACCAGATAATCAGTGAGCTGAACCATGCCTAATTCTTCTAATCAATTATAAATCTCTTATAATCTCTTCTACCTCTGTAAAAGTATCCATTGTTTATTTTCACATGACTATAGCCCATGGAGTCTGTATAAAATATTAGCTTGAAAAGATAAGTGTGGCTCATTGTTTCATACTTGTACCATTCCAGTCACTTGGGAATCTCTCCTAAGAATAAATCATAACTCTCTTTAAACAGAAATATTTCTTTACAACTAACCTTCAGATTTCATTGTCAACCTATTCCATTTTATCTTATTTTCTTTGATGTAGATGGAAAGCAATAAGTTCCCACCCTCTGCATGGGAATTTATTATCAAATCTCTTAGACATCCTTCTCTTCAATATGAACAATGCTAAAAAAAATTCTAAAAACTTTTCTTTCTTTGAATTTAGTTTTGAAGTGTGAAAGCCTTTTGGTGGTCTCTATTTCCCTGTCTTTTGTACAATCCAGAATTGGATACAATATAAAAGTCATACTAGGATAAAGGATGATGGCATGTATACAATAGAGTCAATTAAAATAAGTGGTGGTTTCAGAAGGTAGGAAAGAAATTGAAGTCTATATTTTTTTCTTTGGTATTGAAAACTGAAAACACCAGGTATAGAACAGTAATATAGGGTTAATCTCCTTTCACGCTTTGCTTCAATTTGGTTTCACAGTTCTTTACCTTTAGAGAGAATGTGTCTCAGTACCTGGATACAGAATTGAAATTGAATAGCTGAGAATTCCAAATTCATGACTATGTATAGCTGTCATTTTCACTTCAAAAATGTGTTAATGTGCCTGTAGGAAGTGTATGTTTTGTCTGAAAGTCTGAAGGCTTCAAGTTCTCAGTTTTTCTTGGGAGCTCCTTTCTACAGTTCCCCAGAATGGCATGAGATTCTGAAATCATTGGCCCGGGATGGCTGTTGATGAATAATACTAGGGACATGAAAAAGAAATATTCTCTGTTACTTATACAAAGCAAGAAGGAAAAGGTTGTACTGTATTCTTGTATGCATAAATAACACAAAGGAAAACAAAATCCATTCAAGATAGTTTCCAATACCATTCAACATGTTAGAGTGAAAATATTTCCCAGATGTTTTGTGCTTACAATTGGAAAATATTTGGAAAACACTGTATACACACATATGTACACATGCATACTTATATTCATATATGTACATATGTATAGATATATACATATATATGCATATGTTTGTACCAATGAGAGGACAAATTCTAATTAACTTATTGATATTGTTTGCCATTGAAAAACTAATAGACATGTAGATTAGATTGGTAAAATTTATTGTCTTAATGAAGATTGGGAAAGAGAAGTGTTTAAGACAATTTCCCAAGTAGAAAAGCGGTAACTTCCTGCTCTCCTTTCACTGACAGACCTCTCTTTATCAAGGAACATCTCCACCTATAGAATTCTAGCGTCTGACATTGATGTCTTTTAAAATCGTGAAAGTGTTGTACTTTTGCAACTGCTGGCATAAATTCAATTCTGTTCTTATAGTAACTTTTAAACTTAAAAGTGCTACAATTCTGACTCCAAAGTAGACTGATATGTGCAGCCCTCTCTTTTTAGACTTTAACATATTTCAGTTAATGCAAATCACATAATCTTGATATGAAAAAACACCTTTACAAGACAGTACAAGCATGCTCATATTCTATCTGCAGTGTTTTTACTCACAATAGAATAAATAAATCATACATAATAAGTAGCACACAAAACGATTGGAAATATGCATGTGTTTGAACTTGCTTACTTCAATCCATGAACAGTACTTGCATCATTATAACCCATGACTTGCAACCATCCCTTAAAAGGGCCTGTTAAGGTACTTTGTTTTTAATAGCTTTGTTAATATTTCATACACTTGATTCTCTTATCCCTCCAACACTCCCACCCTCCATGACAGAAAATTTCAATTTGGAGAAGAAAGGAAAGGGATTGAGTGTTTATGTATCATTTACTATGAACCAAATATTACGTTAAGCACATGACTACATTGATATTAATCAGAGCAATTAACCTTTTTTCGAAAAATGATTTTACAGGAATATTTCTTAATTCTGCTAACTCTTTATCATATCTTCTTCCACCAGCCTACTATCACTATTCTCTGCACCTCCTTCCCTATTCCCACCCTCTGCATGGGAATGTATGGGAATTTTCTTATAGTATACTGGGCATCATTCAATATATTATCTAGAAGACGACTGAAATAGCAACAAAAAAAAAAAAAAGAGGTCATCTAATCTCCTTATTTTACAAATGAGGAAACTTAGTCGCCCAGTAAGAGGCAGAATCAGAATTTAACCCACATTCTCCAATTATCTTTTCCTTTTGACTATCCCACACTAATTGATGAAAAAGAGAGTGGATCTCATTGAAAAGTTCAGTATTCACTACTGCTTAAGTACAATTCAGTCAAGTTGCATTATCAGCTGCTCAGCCAAACTTACTGAGTTTTGAGCATCTGAGTTCAGAAGAGTCCCAAACTTACTCTTGCATATTTAATAAGCCTTGCTGAGCAGAAACACTACCAAACTCTGGGAACTTTAAATTCAGCAGCCTTTATCTCCCTGCTTTGTCCTTCTCGTGGGACAGGGTCAGCTTGTTCTTAGAGGATATGGATCTGAGAATGCATCCATTTGGAATGTGCGCTGAGCTGACACCGACCTGTGTCACTCTCTCCTTTTCGACTTTAACATATTTGTTCGTGCAAATCACATAATCTTGACATGAAAAAAATCATCTTTACATGACAGCACAAGCATGCTCATATTCAATCTGTAGTGTTTTTACTCAGAATAGAATAAATAAATCATACACAGTAAGTAGCACACAATGAATAATAAAACCATGAAATATGCATCAATAGGTTGAAAGCTCATTGCTTTTCTAAGCTCTGAAAGCCTCCAGATCTGCATTGATCGGAACCTAGGAGTTTTTTGAAATGTACAGTATGAGTTGTCCCTTCATCAGGCAACAAACTGACAATATGGTTCCAAAAGTTATTTTTTTCACACTTTGAGCAGACCTGGTGCTCAGATAATGACACGGAAATTCTGGTGCAACTCTGGACTGAAATAGGTTAAGGGGCGGGGGGAGTATAGAAGAGTGTTTAGATCAATGGGAATGGGAAGATAAGTGAGGGATTCTTGCAAAAATAAGGGAAAGAGCTCTAGAGGGGAAGATAAAGGAATAGGTTAAAGGGGGTCACAAAACAGTGTTTAGATTTATGAGAATGGAAGGATACAGGAGGGATGCCTGGAGGGAGCTAGGCTAAGTAATAGGAGGGCAAGGTAGCGGGTAGAAATAAGAATAGAGGAGTTAGGAAGGATAGGAAATAAGAGACACACACACATAAAAACAAAGATCAAGAGTAAAATTTGTTAAGGAAGGTATATGTCAATATAGGTACGTATGTGTGTGTTTGTGTATATGTGTGTATGTCTGTGTGCATGTATATATAAATATAGCCACACTTAATTGTAGATTTCTGGATGGGAAATGGGAAAAACCAACTAAGTAAAAGTTGTGCAGTGGAGAACAAAAGAAAACTTACACGAAGCAAAGATGAACAGCTCCCAATATAACATGTAGTATTTATCATATGAACTTCCTTGAAATAAAAATTTATCATTGCATATTTTGAACCTTCTCATGTTCTGCTATGCACATGACATGCTTTTTCTTTTCTTTTTTTTTCCTTTGTATTTGTTTCAATATTTAAGTTTATGATATTTTTTTCTTTCTATTCAGGATTTGAGTTCTGGTGTTTGAATCTTTAAAAAAAGAAACTCCTGTAGCTGCAAGTTCTGATGATTTTCTTTGGCCACTATCCAGTTCAAGAACCATCTCTCCGCACATGGAGGAGAGACAGACAGAATGAAAAGGGAGTTAGAGAAACATCACTCTCATGTCCTGGTCTCACTTTTAAATGAGTAGAGGCTAAACTTAAAGATATAATATACCATCACAGTCCAGTAGCTTACTAAAGAATGATAATATGAATGCAGACAATGGAACTTTTCTAACTAAAAGAAAAAAAACACATTATTCATCATAGACAGAACTAAACAGCAGGGTGTAGAGAACCCAGCATTGAAACTAATCTGAACCTAGGAGTTTTGGGAAATGTACAGTATGAGTTGTCCCTTCATCAGGCAACAAACTATGGTTCCAAAAGTTATTTTTTTCATAATTTGACACAGAAATTCTGTTGAAACTCTGGATCTATTTGGAATAGGTTGGCGGGGGGGGAGGGTTGGTATAGAAGAGTGTTTAGATTAATGGGAATGGGAAGATAAGGCAGAGATAATAGCCTATTACTATGGCTAAGGAAAAAAAAATAAGACTGAGTGACTGTAATTTTCCTTAAAAAAGGATAACACCCCACAAGGGAGCACAATAACAGCATATTTCATCTGCCCAAAGAAGTCTTTGCCAAACCTATCATCTTAAAGAAACTTTCAACATGCCACATTTAAAATATGCAATTGTATTTGTCTTGTATGATGAAATCTTTGAATTGCCATTGCAATTGGAAAAGACCATTGACTGACACTATTCATCAAACAACTAATTCTTTTCCTATTTGATGAGGAATTCAAATGCCATTAAACTTTACCTTGAGTTAAGTATTTTAAAAAGTTCAATATATTTAGTTCATACAGAACTCCTCTCCCTCAAAAAAAACTGTCCCTAACAATCTAAAGATTAGTGATTTCTTTCCTTGGAACCTTCTCACTTCAAAAAAAAACAAACAAAAAACATCAATAACGGCTCTTTCCAAAAGTTTATTCACCTTCCCAGCTAATCAAGAAAAGAGATTCTTGACTTCTCTCCAACTTTTTATTTTGCCCGTGTAAATAAATAAAATAAATAAGGGAAAATGACTTCTGATATGGCGAACTCTCTTCTTGGATAACTGTTATAGAAGTTGAGGGTACAGCAGATGGAACATTGGGCCTGGAGTCAGGAAGACTTGAGTTCAAATCCAGCTTCACTTAATAGCTGGGCAAGTCACTAATCCTCTGTTTGCTTGTTTTCTCATCCGTAAAATAGTGATAATAGCACCTACCTCCCAGGCTATTGTGAGGATGAAAAAAAAAGATAATATTTGTAAAGCATTTAGCATATTGTCTTGTACATAGTAGGTGCTACATAAATGTTAGTTGTTATTGTTGTGGTTATATTTAGGCAATTGTTAGCTTATAAAAATCTCTGAAACTTGGAAGACATTGTCCCATTGAAACTGTTATAAATAATGATGAGACTGCCAGGCCAGACCACAAAGATTTACTTAATACATAATGTAACATAAATATAATTCCTTGCCTTCATAAAGTTTACGTCTATCAAGGGTATGTCATTCACACACACATGGATATATAAAAATAATGCTAAATTATATAACTAATACCATGAAATTGCCATTATGTGGAATGGAATAATTCAATAATTCAGCAACCTACGACCCTTTGTGGCTTAGTAAAATCTTAAAGAGCTGCTTTGGCCAAAAAGTCACTACCTTGGAATTAACTTAGAGATTAATCTCTTCAAACTCAGATTGATTTTCAGACAACAGACATATTTGGTCCATATCTGAGACAATCCTTGAAGTCCTTTCCTTTTAGTAGGATCTGTTAGAGACTGTGCTTTGTTGGCATAGACTTGGATAAACCAAAGTCACCTTGATACCGCAGTGAGGTATCAGGTTGATAGGGGCAGAAGGAGAAATGCAAACATGAACCATGATGTACAGGACAGTTAATTTCTGAGATGGAAAGATGAAGGACTCTGGGAAGTAACAACATTTGAGGAGGACCTTGAGGAATAGGTTTTAGGATTGTAGAAAGTGAAATTTGATGTAATGGGATTCTAGAAATAGGAAACAGAATTCATAAAGGAGGGAATATGCCAGACATATACAGGTTACATTGAATAATGTACTTAGTCTGAAGCATAGCGATCATTGAAATAGTATGAGGCTTAAGCTGATCAACATTGGGAGGTATTAGATTGTAGCAGGGTTTGAATGACAGGTAGAGAGGTTCAATGTCTTTTTGATTTTTCCTTCCATTGTTTTGGTAAGACACAGGGAGCTATAGAAGTGTTCTGAGCATAGTAGTGACATGATCTGATTTGTGTATAACATTAATCTGGCAACTGCATAGAGAAGAAGATGAACTGGAATGGGGCAGAGACTAAGTTCAAGGAGATCAGTTAGGAAAATGTTACAGTAATCCAGGCAAATTGTAACAAAAGTTTGTACTGTGGCATTAATGGTGGGTCTAGAAAAGAGGAAATGAATACAGATGTTTGAGGCACTAGAATTGGTAACTGATTAGGTACAGAAGTTAAAGAAAATTGAAAAGCAGCAACAACATGGAATCTTCAGTTATTGCTAATGAGGTGACTAATTATATCATTGAAATAAATAAGGAGGTCAGAAAGTTTATTTGAGAAGAAAGTTCTATTTCAGAATTCTTGAGTTCGAGGTATAATCAAGATGTCAAGGTGGAGATGTTCAATTGGAAACGCAGTTGAGCAGATAGTTAAATCTTATGTGATGTCATACTGGATATAAATTATTCATAGTCATCTGTGTGGTATTAAAAGCTGAAATGTGGGAGCGAATGAGATAGCTAAGGCGATGGTATGGAGAGAGAAAACACAAGACTTGAAAACAGAACCTTGGACAATGCAGTAGGAAGGATGAAGTGGGACCAGAAAAGGAAATAGAAAAGTAGACAAAACAGATAGGCAAACCAATAGAGTGTGACATTGCAGAAAGGGGGTAGAGAGCATCAAGAAGGAGGAGAAAATAAAAAGTATCAAATGAAAATAGATCAGATGATGAAGATAGAGACAATTAGATTTTGTGGGTGGGAGGTCTTTAATGATCTTTGAAAAAGCCAGATTGTAAGAAACGAGGGAGTAAATGAATTATATAGATATGGAAGTCAGGTCAATAATAAACATTTCTTAAGGGTTAACTAAATGCCAGGAACTGTGCTAAGTACTGAATGTGGACAGATTTTTCAAGGAATTTGACGGTAAAAGGAAGGTGAAATATGATATGGTAGCTTAATGGAGTAGAAGAGTTGACAGAAGAATTTTTTAGTTTTACAGTGACCTGAGCATATTTATAGAAAGATAAGAATGAGCCAGTGGGAAGCAAAATTGAAAATGAATTAGAAAATGAGTGACTGATGGAGCAATTCATGAAGTATCAGGAGAGATGTTTCTGAGACCTAGTCCTATTATTTTTTTAAAGAGGAACTGATCTTGCTTACATGAATTCTTGACTTCAACTTTTGTAGAGTCATTCTCACATTGGCTCATAATAGGATATCAAGGGCTGCTTATTCTCAGCTCCTAGATCCACAGACAGACCATTTTCATAGTTTAGTCGTGCCTTCTTCCATTTTTTTTCCAGTCTCAGTGTTTGCTTGCTACAAATTTACATTCCTTTCATGCCCCACAAAGCTAGAATCCCTTTAGATGAGGCCTGGTTGTAAAAGCACCTCTCATATTCCTACTAGATTTTTAGCGCCTTCTGGATAATAATTTTGTCTCATTTACTTTTGTTTATTTCCACAACACCCAAAAGAGTGATATGCATACAATAGACACTCAGTAAACAGTCTGTTGAAAGAAAAAAACCACACTGTCCCCTAATGGGAAACTTTTGTAGATTAAATAGGAATATCTGAGTAAGACCACATTCCTTACAATATTGGAATGAATATTGTATTTGGAGGCAGGTGAGCTGGGTTTGTGCAAGTGAACTGGCTATTTGTCATCTATGATGCTGGCTGGCTCACCTCTGTAGGTCCCAGTTTCCTCATCTTTAAAATGATGAGGTTAATCTAGATCTAAGTTCTTTTTCTAGCTCTAATCCTATGATCTATTAATGTTTCCATTGGACAATGCACCAATACATAGGATGAAAATGTAATCAAAAATCAAAGTGGGCCCATTGCCTAAAGAAACAAGAAGAAATTATGTCACTGAAACGGATGACCTGTGAAAAAGTGAGGCTGCTCATTCTGTCAAATTTTTAATCCATTGCTGCTGCTGCCATCATCACCAGTATTTATATAACTTCTTACCATGTGCGAGGCATTGTGCTAAACATTTTACAGATATCTAATTTGATCCTCACAGCAACCCTGAGGGGTAGGAGCTATTTTTATTCCCATTCCATGTTGAAGAAATTGAGGCAGATTAAGTGACTTGGCCAAGATCACTTAACCATATGGTAAGTGTCTGAGGCTGAATTTGAACTCAGGTTTTGTGTGTGTGTGTTTTTTAACTCCAGGCCCAACACTCTATCCATTTATAAGATGATTGACTATTTTATAAACTCTACAATTTGAAGTCTCTGGGTCCAGGTGTTGGATACCTAGAAGCAAGTAATCTCTGCAGTAGCTTCTTGGAAAAGATGTCTTCCACCGGGAGCACACTGCAGATAAAGGGACTGTGTTAAAAACAGAGATCAAGACAGATGGTATAGATAGGGGTAAAAATGAAATTGTTTCTGCAGCCCCACAAGTTACCTAGGAGTCTTTACCTCTCAAGAGATATAGAAATTATAGGTTACTGTACTATGCTTTAAGTATTTGTCAAAGTGTATTTGTCTTTTGTGTTTTAAATATATCTTTTCAGTTTGAAAAAATAGCTGTCCTATACTTAATCTACTTTGTACATTGAGTAACTTTCCACAATTTATCTCCATTAATCCTTCTTAAAGAAATACTAGACTTCAGCCTAACCTAAGCTTTGCTTTCTCTAGAGGTATACTCATGGATATGAGTGCAATGAAACTGCAGTTGTAAGAAGAACTCAATTCCCTTACTGGGGTAAGATGCCTCCCAGAACATGAATCAGAACTCTCTTAGTGAAAAGATATCACTCCTCTGTCCTGGGAGGAAGGCAACCTGGGAAACACTAACCAAGAACCTAAGCTAAAAACCAGACTTAAGGAGGTAGTGAGGGAAGATTTCCTGGGTTTGTACAAAATGTACTAGGGCTCTGAACACGTAAGGCAAGGCTGACCGGAATAGATGATGATCATTCATTCTTGCCTTCATGAAGGAAAATGATAAACTCTAGAACTAAAAATGAAATTGGAAAATTCTTTGGAGATGCTATTTTTTTCTAATATTAGGTTAGTTATTGAAAATAACAATAATTTTAACAGGTCACAGAATTTGGTTAAAATACAGACCTAAGGGTCTTCTGACTAATAGTGCCTTTAGTTACTGAGAGCACATGTATTTTTCTTTTTTACTATCACTGTCTCAGAATTTTGTGCAAATTAAATAATTGCCTGCTGGACATTTTTACCTGAATATCATTATTCTTCTCCTATAAACCTATTCCTCTTTCAAACTTTCCCATTTCTATTATTTAGAAGCCTTTAGTGTGCCTTGCTTTATAACATTAAAGTCCTTTTCTCCCCAGCACTTCATCCAAACCCACCTTCTATTCAATTAATTACCAAGTCTTGCATATTCTACATTCACAACTTTTTTTGCATTCATCCTTTCTATACTCAAAGACTGAGAGAAAATTTGAAGTGTAGAGTTAGAGGGATGCCTACCCTAAGCATGTGAAGGCTTCCCTTCATGGAAATGGGTGGATGAGAACAACTTGTTCCAAGGGCCATGAAGGCACCTTAGAGATTGGCCATACTTCAAAGACGCTGAAGTCATCTACTGCATCAGGAAGTTTCTTGACTTTTGTCTTGCCACCAGACTCTAATGCCTCTGGAAGAGAGTTGTACAACTCTGCCTAATAAATCCAATTCATGAGTGAGTCAAGACATAACCCATGATGTCACTGGTCCTCTTAGAAAATGAAGGACAACCAACTCAAAAACTTGAGAATAGGATCAGATCATTTTCCTGGCATCTCATTGTGTGATATGACATAATATGAATATATGGAAATGTGTTTCATGTTATATGTGATGTGTGTGACATGACATCATATGGATATATGGAATTTGCTTTCTGGTTCATAGTTCATGTTGTGTGGTATGTCTCTCATGACATATATGGTGTGTGCAACATGTGTCATGTGTGATCGTGACACTGCAACATATGTGATGCCTGACATAACTATATGAAAATGTGTTTCATGATTTGTGGTTCATGACTCATGTTGCCTGTAGTGTGCTTGTGTTGTATGTTTCATGACACACATGACACTGCATATTACGTGTGTGATACATGACATGCATCATGGCATCATAGGATTACATAAAATTTGTTTTGTGTTACATGTTTCATGTTAAGTCCCATTACCTATGTGGCATATATGGACAGTGAAAATTGGAAAGGAACCAAAGGGACTTCTGAAAGTAAGATGGAATATTTTTAATGGAAATTTACAATAAGAGCTAGTGATTACTTGGAGAAGCTCAGGGGCATCTACAACTTCATGGCAGCATTTAGGAGACTAGGAATTTCAGAGTATCCTTGAGGTATCATGTTGAAGAAGAAAGATATCCAAGTTGTAATGGAGTTAAAGGGACTAGCTGACAAATTTGAGTAGTAGAACTGAAGTTACATAGGTAAAGTTCTCCATTACACCCTCACATCAGCTACAGAAGAACCTTGGGTTCCATCTCCCTTCACTTTCCCTTCCCTCTCATTCACTACTATAGCCATGAGTTTGGAAAGACTTGTTTTCCAAACAGCTTTAGCAGGGGTGGGAAACCTGCAACCTCAAGGCCACATGTGGCCTTCTAAGTCCTTCAATGTGGCCTTTTGACTGAGTGCAAGTTTGATAAAGCAAATCCTTTTATGGTGTTCTGTGAACTTTGGATTCATCAAATGGCTATACTTGAGGACCTAGAGGACTATGTGTGGCCTCAAGGCTGCAGGTTCCCTACCTATGGTTTAGAGAGAAAATGCTAATAAGAATATACTTCATCAGGAATTTGTGTTATTTCTTTGTTATTTTACTGTTCAGTTTGGTCCTTATTCAAGTTTTGGTTTTTATGTCAGTATTGTATGTACTTCACCTCAGTCTATAAACATGGTGGATAACTGGGGATTGGAATATTAATTGACTTCAGAGATTCCCAGTTTTGAACTGTTGGGGGCAGGGGAGACATTAAAAGTCCAAAAGATTCTAATCTTAGTCAATGTGGGATTCACACGAGTAAATCCAAATAGATCACACAAATGATTAATCTTTGTTAAATCAGACTTTTGCAGCTCCCATTTGACATGGCTTTTGCATCAGCTCTACATATTGATATGCTAGCAAACTAAACCAACTAAACTCAATTCATTCCATTTCCCAGATTGCATATAATATTATAATTCAAAATAGATGAATCCAGACAGTTAGATCTAAGGCAAAAGAGAAAACTTAAGCTAAAAGAAAGAGTGTGATGAAACCTGGTATCTAATCATGTTATTGTCCAGTTATTTTCATTGTGTCTGACTCTCCATGACCCCATTTGGGGATTTCTTGGTAAAGATACTGGAATGGTTTGCCATTTCCTTCTCTAGCTCGTTTCTATGGATGAAGGACTGAGGCAAATGAGGTTAAGTGATTTGTCTAGGATTATGCAACTAGTAAGTATCCGGGGATGGATTTAAACTCAGGAAGATGAGTCTTCCTGACTTCGTCTAGACCCTGTGCTCTATCCACTTCATCACCTCACTGCCCTATTAGAACATGTCCAATTCTTAATTTAAAACGAAATATGAGATGTAGTCAGAGATATCATGCCATCTGACTTACAAAGAAATGAAAGATCCTAATACTCTCCACAATGCCTGGTGACTAGTTATTGACCCTCCAGCATTTGGTGGCTGATAAATGCTTGATGATAAGTTGATAGATTGAAAAACAAACCATAACAATGAACTTCAGAAGATCTGGTTCTATGGAGAAAAAGAAATCTTACTTCTTGTCCTGACGTCTACTAACCAGCTATGTGATGTAACCCAGTTTAGGTCCCTCTCTGGGTTTCATTTTCTTCATCAGTAAAAGTGGGAGGGGTTTTAAACTAAGGTTCTATTCATGCTAAGGATGGGACAAGCAGCTGCACAGATAGATCAACATGGAATCACTGTTTTGAACACCACGTCCCCTCAGATTACAGTGATATAATATTTAAGCGCCACGGGAATAGTAATGCTCCCTGGATTACCAGCACTATTTTCCATCCCACCTCAGCTACCGTCATACAGGGTAGCAACCCTTGTTGAGATATGACCTGGCAATTTCCTGGGCAGTTCCTGTAACTTTCACCTTTTCAGTAGTCACAATGACTACAGATTCAGAAAAGAAAGTTCTTGCCACCAAAGTTCTTGGTACTGTCAAATGACTCAGTATCAAAAAAGACAAAGTTTTAGCAATTTGAGAAATATAAATAAAATGTAGGAATATAAATAAAATATAAAAATATATACACTTATCAATTATCAAACAATAAGTTTTATCAATTAAAATGATTTTAGGAAAGAGGCATTCTGTCTGCCCTTCCATAATACCCCAAGGATCATAGCACCTTTCCACTCTATAGTGAAACTTTCTTACAAATCTTATCTCTTCCTATAAGTAAAGTAATGATAATAATAGTAAACAAAATAATAGCACTTCAAGATTTGAAAAATCTTTACATATGTTATCTCCTTTGAAATAGGTGCTATCATTTCCCTACTTTATACATGAGGAAACTTAGGCTGAGAAAAGTTAAATGACCTGCTCCGGGTCACACAGCTTCTAAGTGTCTGGGATAAGATTTGAACTTAGGGATTCCCGACTCGAGGACCAGTGCTCTATCCTCTGAACAGGTTAGCTACATGGCTCCTCGAGAAGAAGGTCTATATGGCTTTGTAATGTGTATCCTCAGGCTCCTACTGCAATGCTTTCTTTCCCCATTTTTTTATTCATTCATTTCTGCTATGAAAAGGACCCTAGGCAGAGTTCTTTACCAGTAATGTGAAGCAATTAGATTCTATACTACCTTATAAATAAAACATGGTGCTTGTTCCTTGTACAGTGACAAGATTAAGACCAGCTTCGCAAAGGACAAGAAATCAATCTGTAAAATGGACAAAGGGAGAGACCAACGTTTAAAATGTTTACAATCTTAGTTTAGTTTTCTTGCCTAGAAAAGAATAGATCTTCCCTTCTGTACCATTCATCAAACAGAGAAACCCAATGACCAGAGCAGCTAACTGTCTCCCACTGCCAATTCTGGACAGCCAATAAATTATTGTAAAACACAGATTTAGTTTCTCCATTACTTTTGATTGCTAATTTATTTTCCAATATGGCTGTTCTCATTATTTCTTCATATCTATCATGGGAAAATCTGAAGTACTTTCAAAACTATTCGTAATATATGGTAGACCTGTCATTTTCCTATTGGGTACTATAACATTGTGGAGAACATTACTATGAGCTTTATTTTCTGAGAAAGCCTTGGCAAATAAAGCACAGAATGGCCAGCAAAAGTCAAAGCAGTCAAATAACCATCTTCAATATCCTGTCTTTCTTACCCTTTACTTTGAAAGTTTTCTTTCCAACATTTTGAGATGTACTCAACAGGAAAGAGTGAACAGAGGAAAAAATAATAAAGGAAGTCATTGGAAACAAAGAAACCAGGGTTTCACCAGCCAAAATGAACAAATACTAAGTGGCTAAACTATATTCTGATTTACCATGACTGGAAAAACGCAGTGTGGAACTGTAGCCATGAAAAGCAGGACATGAGGTTCCTATAACTTAAACACTTGGTAAAAGGAGGTTTTTTTGTCACTGAAGCACATAATATCATTCACAGAAATCTGTTTCATTTTTAAACCACAAATTTTATGTTCAGGATACCTAATACAGAATATTTTTAAGCAATTTAATATAATTTGATATACTCAAGAAAGTCAGGGAATTGTCAAATTTGAAGAGAATTTTCAGGAATTTTAGTAATAAATTATACCAATGTTTCACTTTTTTATTTAAATAGGGAAAACATCACACCAATAACAATTCTTTTGCATAAAAGACTAACATTATTACTACTTCATGGTCAGCTGGACATGGGCTTAATCGGTTGTTTGGTAGTGTAGATTTGCTACAGTCAACAAGTCAAATGAACAAGCATTTATAAACCAGCAGCTATGTCCACGGCCCTGCTAAGTGAGAAAAACAGTCCCTGCTCTCAAGGAACTCACATTCTCATCGAAGAGACAACTTCAAACTATGCGCAAATAAAATATAGAGGGAATACAGATTTAGATATGACACACTGGAGATAAAGACACCCACCTCAGTTTCTCTTTTTTAGAATAACACATTTTGAAAGTAGGTAAAACATCAATGAAGGATATAATTTGTCATTTTGAAAGAACTAAAGGTAACTAGCCATACTTTAGCATCAAATCCCCACCCTTAACCTTATTATCACTGTTATCTAACCACCCAAACTAAACATCCATCCTTCCTTCATTCCGCTAAAAAAGGAGATAATCTAAAGTGCCAATTGAGGTATAATATAATCTTATTATCAATTTATTTATATAGGGATAACCCAGAAAAAATTCTGAAAGTGTCTTCAAGTTGTATTTAAGAAAAAAATCTCCCTTATACAAGATAAGAAATGATGTAAAATGAAAAAAGAGAATAGTATATTTGATTTTAGTTGGGATGGGTGTATGGTGATATTTAGAGAGCTCATACTCTGAGTTAGGGAAGCAGTCAAGCTTTGCAACGCTGTAGGATGAAATGCTAGAGATGAGATTTAGACAAGAATATCAAAAATCCATGCACGAATTAATGGTCCAACCAAATCATCTATTGGCAGAAGTGGTTTATTTTAAGTAGTGGTATTGTTTCTATTATATTATTGTTAACCCATTTATTCAATAAATTATTTGAATGCTAGGAGGGTCAAGAAATGTCAGAATTGCATTTTATCTATTTCTACCAAGAGTCATATAGCAATTGAGTATCAGATGTTAGGTGTTACTCATATATTGTATATCATCAAAATTTATAAATTTTCAGTGTAGGAGAGAAAAAGTTTATGGTACCAAGGCAAATAAGTACCTTAAGAACAAGAGCATGATAAACATTGATAGCTGGTGCCAATTCTAGAAAATTTTAAGATGGGTGGGGTTTGAAGCCAAGCTTCTGGATTTCTAACAATTTCATGAAAAGGGAGATAAAATTTGGGATTCTGAGTCATCAGGCTAACCATAAAGCGAGTTACTGTAAATACAACAACATTTGACCCAAAGAAGTCCAGATATTTGGAGAGAGCCCAAAGAGGGGAAAGGAGCCACTGATTAAATGTTATTAGTGCAAACAAGAGTAAGAGAAAATGCCATAACATACACTACAAAACAGAAGGGAAATAAATGGAGAATTTTCATCTGATGACCTTTTCTATTAGCTATATCTGAAATGTATCCAAGCATTCCATGGCTTATTTTGATAGAATGCTAATGTAATAACAACTATACCTTTTTCTAACTAGCAAAAAGAGACCGAGAAAATAAGCTGGTAATATTGATAACATGAAGAGAAGGTGTTAAGAAGGAAAAGACATGAGGGTGGAGGAGCAATTTGTACTAACAAGGCATATAGCAGTCACCAAGAAAATAATATTTAAATAATACCAGACTTAAGGCATACTTTTTGAAACATGAAAATGGACAATAAATTTCAAAAATGCCCCAATAAAATCCAATACAATATTAATGAGAGATATCATCCTAAGGTGACAAGAAAGATTAACACTTTTTTGTTCAAAAAGGAAGAAACAGATTGATAGTCTCAGACTATGAGATAAATAGGTTAAAAACTTACAAAAATAATTTTACAATTAAAAAAAAAAACACTTTACTGAACAATGGTTCTAGTTATCCACCTCAGTCATGTTATTAATTACCATTACCCCAGAACCTAATAAATCATCAGTTCTCCATCTTTGAAATTTGCACCCTTGAACTGTCCTGATTAATGAATCATTGAATTTAAACTCACATAGATCACTGGGGCTATCTCCCGTTGTCTTGATCTCTATCTGGTCACTGGAACCAGATGGCTCTGGAGGAGAAAGTGAGGCCGGTGGCTTTGCAGTCGAGGTTTCCCTCACTTAAATCCAGTTCGATTGCAAGTCATGGAATCATCTTCCTGATGACATGGTCCTCTTCAAGAATGAAAACCACAAGACCACCACATATTTGTGTATATTTAAATGCTCCGCAAGTATCTAATACAATTCCAAAAGACACAATGGAAAATGCTATCCACATTCAGAGAAAGAACTATGAAGTTTGAATGTAGACCGATTACTATTTAATTGATTACTATTCTCTTTCTCTCTCTCTTTTTTTTTCTTGTTTTTTCTTTCTCATGGTTTTTCCCTTTGGTTGTAATTCTTCTTGAGAACATGATTAATATTTAATATTTAATACGATTGTACATGTATAGCCTCTATCATTTTACACACTGTTGTGGGGAGGGAGAAGCAGAGGAACGGGCAGAAAATTTAGAACTCAAAATCTTATAGAAGTGAATGTTGAAAACGAAAAACAACTTAATTAAATTTTTTTAAAAGTCCTAGATCAAAAAATCATACCTTCCGCTGTCCACTCCAGCCACATTTTTTTTTTTTGGCACCATTTACTTTTGCCATTTATCTTGCTTGCCTTTCTTCTCCTTCCTCACCCTTCCTATTACAGCCTTCACTCTCACATTCTAATAGAAGAGATGACATGACTGTATTTGGGATTTTCTTGGCAAAGATATTGGAGTGGTTTGATATTTCCTTCTCCAGCTCATTTTACATTTGAGGAAACTGAGGCAAAGTTAAGTGACTTGCCCAGGGTCACAAAGCTAGGAAGTGTCTAAGGCCATATTCGAACTCACAAAGAAGAGTTTTCCTGACTTAAAGTCCAGCTTTCTGTCTACTGTGCATCTGGCTGCCATTTAATATTGCCCTAATACTTTTGAGATTGTCTTTTAATGATCTTGTGGAAGAAATAAAAAGCAAATCGAAACAAGAAGAGATACATATCAAATGTGCCATCCTGACTGCAGTTAGAATCATCAAAAAGATGTTTTTAGTGAAGTTACAAGAGATAAGCTTATTTCTCAATACATTCATTGTTACAAAAAGTAATTATTTTATCCTCCTACTCAATAATTCATAGAATATGAAATATAAAAGAATAATAAAAGTATAGTGACTTGTTCTTAGATTCATATACTATTCAGAGAATATATTTTCTTGCATGCATCCTATCTCATTTGAGCTTTGTCATCTTTGTGGCAATGCTATTATCATCCACAAAAAGTGGCTTTCTACTACACAAAGAGGAAACTAGTAGAATGAAAATTTGCTCCCTTTTTGATGAGTAGGGGACATGATGCCAGGAGAGGGAAGAAAAATGGAATTTCCATAGGAAATATAGCAAGGTGTTCTGCCTAAAAAATTAATAATTTATTTTCAAATTGAATTTTATATACATATATATATATATATTCTTCCAGTTTTTAAAGAGCATAACATTACTATTCTACATCAACTAATTGTCAGAATATGGAATGCTATTCATGATTAAAGAGGCAGTAAAAGCTAACTATGATATAGTAACTTAAAATGACAAATAATGATTTTTTGAAATATTCAGCAAGAAAATATAGTCATTAGCAATATACTAGTGACGAAGTCAGAGAGTAATAGGCCAACATATCTCTGTCAGCTAGATTTATAATATTCTTGGTTTTCTTAGCTATGGCTCCAACTCTATACAATGCTAAGGTAATCATTCATTGCCTTTAGTAGCAGAATCATCTTTAAAGAAAGGAAATACTATCAAACTTGTTCTGAAGAACTGTGAGAGGTACTTTGTTAGGATTAAAATGTCAGTTATTTAATCAAGAACCTTTATAAAGCATTCAGACTTTAGGGTATATTCAACTAGATTCTGTGAGGAGTCAAAAAAACAATGAAAGCAATGGTCTCTACTCCTGAGGGGCTCAAAATAAAGTACACTAAAACTTATATATGAGGGTGAGTCTCTAAGACATACATATTTCTCATGAGTGTAGGAGAGTATCACCTCCTTGGGGAGGCATGACCAAAAGGGCCCTTCTTATCTGTCAAGAAGAGTCATCCAACTGGTTTCTAAGCTATCATGGTTGCACTAGGTGGGAAATCCGCTCCCCTCAGGTATCGCCCTCCCGCTGGATTCAAAGCATAAGGATAACTTGCAGATTTTGAATGCAGGGCCTCCCAAGCTAATTTGGGCTATAGATTGGAGCAGTAAGGTGGTGCAGTGGACAGAGCACCAGTGCAGGAGTCAGGAGGACCTGAGTTTTCAAATCTCACCTCAGACACATGACACTCACTAGCTGTGTGACCTTGGGCAAGTCATTTAACCCCAATTGCCTCATTATGGGTCATCTCCAGCAATGCTGAGGAATATCTGGTCACTGGATTCAGATGGCTTTGGAGGAGAGGTGAGACTGGTGACCTGCACAGCCCTCCCTCACTCAAAACAAAGTCAAGTGCAAGTCATATCATTATTTCTCTGATGGCATGGTCTCTTCGGCAATGAAGGACGAACACATCAGTAGCTATAGATGGAGATGGCTTCTGTTGTGTCTTCTTTCCTTAGTTACAGAGCCTTGTGAGATCTAAAAAGGAATCTGTTTTCTTTCCCACTTCAGTAAAAGGATATCAGCTACAAAAGCAATTTAGATGGCAACTGAGACAGTGATAAGGGTCATGGTAAATGGGCCAAGAGGGAAATAGTTACCCACTGAGAGAAATGACCAGGGAAAAAAAAGAGTCCACTTTATACTGATCACGATATATTCAGTAGACATGAAATGTAAAATCAATAACCTTTTTAGAAATATGTCAGTGATGCTAGGGTTCTAGACTTTCAATTAATTGACATCATTCTCTAACTCTTTATTACTTTAGTGTACCCTTTCTGTGTCAATTTAAAACTATTTCCTACATTTGATTCTACATGATTCACTGTCACAAACCCATGATGGGTAAGGCCCCTTGCATTCTAGCCAGAAATAGAATTGTTCTTCAGGAACTAGAGGTAGAAATGGGGACTGGAAAGCAAAGTCACCTGACTTGTGACCCCAGCCTAGAAATAAATGCCTGGTCAGTCTTTGTACAGTTTGTTGTATTTTACAACTGGTAGTTAAGGAGACAACATGGTTACCATTTTGAGACAGTGAGCAATAGATAGAATATTAGGAATCATGAGTAGCTTTAAATAATATTTCTACCAATAAACACAATGTCTGGCACTTAATGTTTGGTATTTGTTTTTGAGGCCTTGCGAAAATCATAAAGGAAGGACAGAAAGAAGGAAGGAAGGATATAAGAATTTATTAAGAACCTACCATGTGCCAAACACTATGTTAGCTGCTTTTTACAAATATTATCTCATTTTTTCTTTTACTCGCAACAACTCTGAGAGGTAGGTACTATTATTATAGTACCTAATATATATATACACACACATATACATATACATATATATGTATGTATGTATATATCTGGTGCTTGTATCTCTGAATACAATGATTCTAATATATTCACAAATGTTTAATAATACCATAGCATTCTGTAAAGTAGTAATACTTCAGGGAAAGAGCTAGTAGTGTGTTGATGTATATTAGTATTGATGGTTTACTACCTTAACAAAAACAGCAGCTAAGGTGTGGAACCTGGCAGAGAATGCTGGGAGAAAAAGGTTGATTGGTTTGTATGATCTCTCTCTCTCTCTCTCTCTCTTTCTCTCTCTCTGTCTCTCTCTGTCTCTCTTTCCATAAGGGTTGAATCTTAGGAAGAGGAAGGTGATAGATGCAATGGGGAAGACAGGAATATAAAAACAAACTGAAAATATCAGTAATAATTCATTTTTAAGAAGAAATGGAATTTATTTTTACTTTGATTTTTCCATAACACAGGTGGTAACCAGTTATTCATAAATGATCTTAAAAAATAATCCTTTGAGAAATATAACATGTTATTACATGTACTGTCTTTCATGTGTCTTGTCTCTCCTTATTAGAATGTAAACTCCATGAGAGCAGGACAACTCTTATCAATTTGCAACCCCAACACCTAGCACAGTGCTGTGCTGAATAAATGCTTTATGCATCTATTCATCACCGAACATAATGCTTTCTTCATTAATTGGCTTGGGCTCTAGTGTGAATTAGCACATTCATTTGATTCTAATTGAGAGAGGAGCTTAGTGAAATATATAAGACTAGAATTCAAATCCCATCTATCACAAGTAACTAAGTGACCATGGTGCATTGGTAATGCATTTTTACTTATTGTTAACAGAATATTGTTTCTTTATGGGCAGATCTTTCACATTCATTAATACGTGTATGTGACCTGTTTAAGTTACTTGGAAGCCTGAGTCACATGAGTCAAGTTGCATGGAGCAGAAAGGGGTGGAACAGGAAGAGTTGGAGCTAGAGGAGAGCTGAGAGAAAAGTTAATCAGAGGGCACTCAGAACTGAAGGAGAGAGAGAAAAGCAGGCAGCTGGCTAGCATGAGTGAAAGGGCTTGTTTATGATTTGTTTAATGGAGCTGATTTGTGTGAAGCCTAGCAGGGGGAAGGCTTGGGGATGGTTTTGTCCTCGGCATTGTTATTGTGTCATATTTTTGTTGCTAAGATGGATTTGGATTTCTGGTGTCTGAATAGATGTTTTAGTTCTGTCTTTCATGTGGAGACTGTGTTGTATTTAGGAATTCAGAATTGTGCTGGCATGTTCATAGCTGCCATAGGTGCTGTGAATATTGCTTTGGCACTACACATGAGCAAACAATTTAACCACTCTGAGTTTCCATTTCATATATATACAGTGGAAATAAAAACTACTTTAAAGGACTATATTGGTAAAGTTTCAAGTATTAGTTAATATATGCAAATATATAACATAATGAAATATATGTATAATGCAACATGATATATCACACAATATCATTTAATGTAATAGAATATAATTTGACGTATTTTCAAACTTTAAAATGTCATATAACTGTCACATATTCATATATGAAATGAAAGTTACCACGAAACAGGCATTAAACATATATGTCATAGGAGCTATTGTAAAGAAATATTGTTTAGATAGCAGTTTAAAGTCAAACTACTTTTTAAATGAATGTTTAGATATTGAAAATAATATGATCCAATGTCTATAAAACTGGATGACGTAGCATACTCTCATCTGGATGGGTTCTTATATACTTCAACAATTGCTGTTAAAATAAATGTCTGATTCAGCATACTCTTTCAACAAAAGTATGTGACAGCTTGTATCCATTGCAAATAGCATGCATTAAAACAAGATTGCTTTCCATCTGCTAGAAAGTGCAGTGGTGGCTTCTAGTCCAACTAGTGTTAGAGAGAAAATGACGTACTTTGAAGCTGTAAAGTGCACAGTACATAACATTTAACTATTTAACAATCAACCAAAATCACCAGGGAGGTATAAAAGTTTGACCTCTGGAATCCTGGGTAAAAACCTCCAATTCAAATTGTCAGTGGAAAAAAGAAAAAGAAAACATGCACAGGCTAGACACTGGTGCTTGAACATAGCAGCTTTCTAAAAATTCATTCATTCATTCATTTTTTTCCAGTTAAAAACATATATCTTGCAGTAAAGAAGTGATTGAAAATTGTGGGTAGAGACCTACCCTCAGAGCCAAAGTGATCTAGATTCAACTCTTGTTTCTGAAGCATGAGGAAGTTACCATAAACTCTCAGTTCTCTAGGCTACTGTCTAAGACTACAGATAATGCAGAGAAAATACCTGCTTACATTGATTCACTAAGGCAGTAGTCCCTATACCAAGGAAGTCACAGGTCCAGACTCAGTCCCTATCTTATCTACTCCATGGAAGGCAATGTGAGGGATATCCAGGAGAAATAGATACCACCTCTGCCTCCTAGGATTTTATAGTCTAGTAGAGGACATACTACAGCTAGATATAGATATAGATATCTATATATGTGTGTATGTGTGTATGTATATGTGCATATTTATGTATATGAATGTATATACGTATAGGTACATATGCCTATATATGTATATAAAACTATAAAAATTACATGAAGTACAAGGAATATCAGTATACAATTTCAAAGATAAGTTGTGTTTGTCTTTCCTATTCGAAGAGGATAATGACATCAGGAAGATGATGGCATGACTTGCAGCTTCACTTTGATGTGAGGGAGGGAGGACTGTGCAAGCTGACGAGCTTCACTATCTCCCCCAGAGTCATCTGGGTCCAGTGGCCAGATATTTGTCAAGATGACTCAAGATGGCCCAGCATGCGATGGTAGACCCTGGTCCATTTAAGCCCATTTCATTCATTAGCTCATCGACTGAACAACAATAGGTCCCTGCCCAAGCATCACTTAATGGCTATTTTGGAGGCCCTCCTGGAGCAGAATGAATATAAAGAATAACTGTTTCTCCTTTGGCCAGCAGCCTTGAGGGTCTCCCCTCCCCCAGTATTTTTTTTAATTAAAGGGGCCATCCCTTGACTCACTTCTTAAAGAGGCCTATTCATTGAATGGGCTTTATCTGGTTCAAAGGGAGAATCTGAAAAGACAAAGATATGACAGATATATTAGTTTACAGAATGGAGTTTAAAGGTGTAAGTTGGCTATGTCACTCCACTGGAAATTATCCAAAATGCATTATAGAACACTGGTCATAGTCTGTGAAATCATACAAGATATGGAAAATTTCCTTTTTTGGGAAATTTTCACTGGTATTAGGTTAGCATGCCAAACCTGAAGGCAGGAGGATCTGAATTCAAATATTAACACAACCCATACTGAAAGATTTGGATTATGTCTTACTCTCCATTGGCACTTCAGGCTCTCCCTTTACTGCTGTCAGCCGTTACTGAGTTGGTCTAATAAAGCCCAACAAAATGAGGCTGCATGTGCATGTTTATTTCTCTCAAAGCTTGTGGAACATGCATATAGAGGTATGCATTGGACCTCATTGTGTAAATGAGCTCCTCCTATCTCTATATACATGTTCCGCAAGCTCTAAGAGAAATAAATATGCACATGAAGCCTCATTTAGTTGGTCTTTCTTAGAACCAACTCAGTAATATGGTTGATATCACCATATTCAGGAAACCTCTGCTCCTTTGAAGTTCATTCAATCCATATTTGTCACCCAATCATGATTCTGGTAGCTATAATCTACCGCCCTCCAGGCTGCCTAGAGACCTCCTTCCTTCCTTCTTCAGTGAGATCAGTGTCTGACTCACAGTGTTTCCTCTCTCAACTCCTATATTCATACTAGGGTATTTAAACATACATATTGATGCTGCCTTAAATAACCTAAAGTCCCAAATGCCCCAATTTAATCATTTTCCATAACCTATTTTTCCACCTTGCCATAACTATATACACCACTGGCCATCATCCGTAAATGTTCCACATCATTGTACATAAACTCTAAAATTCCTTTATCTTTTTACAATTTGCTGTCATCCTACCTCTCCTCCTGCCTTTCAAGTACAAACCCTATATTTACCTTCACCATGACCTCTAAACTCTGCACGCCTCAGTTGGTTGCCAGGCCCTCACTCCTACATTAGCTGTACTCTCTCCCCTTATCTGATCTCTTGGTGAACTAGACTAACCCTATACTTTCCTTTATCCCTTTCTTCTTTATCCGATTGAAGACATTGTTCTATCAAACCCCAGCTATAGATTCTTCCCATCATCTACTATCTTTGTATCTACTCATGTGCTGCTGAACAAAGCCAGATAAAATCACAAACTGCTGTTGACTGGGTCCTATACGTTATATGTTTGTTTCATATGGGCCCTTGCTGTGGCAAGGTGATCCTTTTACACTTCCCTGATTGATTTACAATCCCTCTAATCACAGTGGCTTTTACAAAATACTTGATCCTTCCTCAAATCTCTCTTAGTTCTCCCTACTCCCACCTGCTCAGCTGGGAACCTTGCCTCATATTTCTCAGAAAAAAACTGAGGTAATTTTCAGAGCAACCTCTTATCCGATGCTCCTCATCTCCTCTCAGACATCTTTGAACTTGAACTTCTTTTCCCCACTACCTCACCTAATGAGGTTGCCCTTCTTGCCAAGGCAAACTCCCGTACAGGAACAAATGATAGCATCCTACCTCATATTCATCACCTCCTCCTTTGTCACTTATCCATCTCACTAATCTTCAGCCCAGTTGACATGAGTTTTACTGTCCCCTTCCTTTCCCTTCCCTTCCATTTCCTTTCTTTCCTTTCCCCTATCCTGTCCTGTCCCAATATCTTAAACCTCCTGCACTCAGAAGCTGGGATGCCCTGGGCCCCTGCCTAAGAACTCTTCTGGACCCTTCTGGCTTTAGATGATTATCAACAGTAACTGTTGTGTTTCCCTCCCAGCCTGATGTCTTTCTTTTTCTTGGCCTCATTAAAGGGGCCATGCCCTGGCTACTTCTTAAACAGGCCTATTCAATGAATGGGTGTTTCCTCACCCTAAATGAGTGCCTGCAAAGACCTTGGCCTAAAGGACTCAAGGTCTCCCAGTGCATCCTGGGTCATCTCCAGTCATCCTCATGAATATCTGGTCACTGGATTCAGATGGCTCTGGAGGAGAAGGAAGGCTGGTGACATGCACAGCCCTCCCTCACTCAAAACAAAGTCAAGTGCAAGTCATGTCACCATTTATCTGATGGCATGGTCTTCTTCAGCAATGAAGGGCAAACACAAACAAGCTCGCTAATCTTCAAAATTGTATCCTGTACACTGGTTGCTTTCCTGCTGTCTACAAACTAATCTACATAAAAATGCCCAATATCTCCCTCATCTTCAAAAACCCCTCATTCAATCTGTTTATTCTAAAGTCTCACATATGTCTCCTGCCTTTCGTGGCCAAGCTCCTTGAGAAGGTCACCTATAAATGCTTCCCCTTCCTTTCCTATTCCTCTATTCCTCTATACAGTCTGGTTCTTCCTGTCTCTTTTGTTGGATCTTTAATAACATCATGCCCTCTAACCATGGGGGAAGGGGGGAAGTTTTATACTGGACATTCTCTCATCAGCTTCCATGGTTTCAATGATTAAGTCTGTGCTGTTGACTCTCAGATCTACTTGTCCAAATTTAATCTCTCTCCTTACCTCCTGGCACATATTTCAAACTATCTATTAAACCTCTCAAACTGGATGTCTCATAGACATATTAACTTCAACATGTCCAGATGTGAACACATTATCTCCCTTCCCTCTGCTCTCATCAAAGTCATTCCCTCTGCCTAACATTCTTATTGCTGTCATGGTTAACATCATCCACCCAGTCAGCCATGCTAGCAACCTGAGTGTAATCCTGGACTCTTCACTCTCTGCCCTTCTCCTCCATATCTAGTCTGTTATTAGGTTCTGTGACTTCTACCTTGTTAACATCTCTTGTCCATGCACCTTTTTCTCCCCTCCTTACCACCACCCTGGTGTGGACACTCATTGTCTCATGCTTGGGCTGTTGCCTTTGAAACCTAACAATCTAATGGACTCCCTGGACTTCTTGATGTTCACCACAGAGAAAACCTCATCTCTCAACTTTGCAGGATTTTGCTAGTTGTCTCCTATTCTTGAATCTCTTTCCTCATCTCTGCCTCCTAGTTTCCTTGTATGCCAACACATCTGAACTAAAGTTCCATCTTCTGCCACAAGATTTTCCCAGTGTTTCTTTGTTTTAGTGCATTTCCTCTGAGACTGCTTTCAATTTATCCTGTACGTGTCTTCTTCAAATATACCTGTTTATATGTTGTTTCCCCATTAGACCGTGAGAGCTAGGTCATTTTTTTGGTCTTCCTTTGTATTCCCAGAACTTTGCACAGTGACTGGAATATGGTAGATGCTTAAAAATTCCTAATTGACTTGACTTATTTTCTGGGTAACTATGGACAGATCATTTGACCTCTGTAGTGGCAAGCACCCTGATACACATTCAGAATGACTTGCTGGCACAGGTTCTTAGATCTACTTTACTAAAAGGAAAGCAACTTTTGAGGGGTAAATAATCTACTTTAATTACATTCACCAACAGAGAAAATACAAGCAGAGAAATAAAGATCAATAGGCAGGTTTCTAACTGTCTGACCATAAGCAATACATACATCACAGTTGAACAGACAGATCCAACTATCTGACCATTACATACATACAAAGTTATCACAGAGAGAAGCACCAATATCTGGGTATCCAAAACTAGAGGAGCTCCTAATGGCTATGCAGAGTCTCATCTGGTCATATCACAGGAATATTCTTCCAAAGAATAAGCCCTCAAAGCAAAGCCTCGCCTCAGAGTATATACACACTCTTCAGAGCCAGAGGGCATGACCCTTGTGACACAGTGCCTCATTAATTAACAAAACATGTGGGACTTCCTACAAAATGGGTTTCATCTGAGGTCTATTAATGGAGGTGGGAGGGGGAAGATCTTTAACTTCCATTACCCCTCTCTGATCCTTACTTTCCTGATCTTAAAATGGGAATAATATCTATATCACCAGCCTTACAGAATAGCTACAGGGCTCAAATGTGATAATGGCATATAAAGTGATTTGTAAACTTTAAAGTGCTATATAAATGCCAAGTGTTATGATGAAGATGATGATGATGATTGTAATTGGTATCTAGGTCTTTTTTCATAAAATGAACAGCACTTCCTAATAGAGGGTGAAAAACAATGCTCTCTCTTGCTGCCCTAAGCATTTTTTCATGACATTTTCTTTTTTTTTTTTTTTGTTTGTTTTTGGTTTTGGTTCTATTTCATAGTATTCTCGCTTTCACTTCTGCAATCAAACTGGAAACTGCTACAAAGAAAATAAAGTAAAATAAGCTTCTAGTCCTGTGGTGTCTTAGAATTCCCCCCTCCCCAAACCCTAACTATAATAAAAGGGTATCTTCTTTTCCACCTTTGGCTCTTTTTATAACTCTGATTGATGTCTTACCTTGGTTGGGACCCAGGTTTCCTCTACATGTCCTTTCTCATTAGAATGTAAGTTCCTTGAGGGCAGAAGCTCTTCTGCTTGCTTAGATTTGTGTACCCAGCACTTAGCAACATTCCTGGAACATAGTGCTATGCCTGGCATATAGCAAGACATTAATTTCTTTATTTCTACCTGTTTCTGTCTCTCTGTCTGTCTGTCTGTTTCTGTATTGCTCTGAAAGAAAATGGTCAGAAGGATGGGTGAGAACCAAATCTGCCTCCATCTTTACCAAAACAAAGATAGTGATGGGTGTGTGTGTGTGTGTGTGTGTGTGTGTGTATGTGTGTGTGTAGATTTTTACCTAACTCCTAGTATCTCCATTTTTTTATGTCATTGAATATTGTACTGAATGATCCATAGGAGCCTGAGTCACAGTATCGACATGTTCTACTTACGAATGAGAGTAGGAATGAACTGAGAAAATAAGAGCCCTTTTGTTTATTACACAAAAGATAGGAAGCATTAAGCCAGGTTCTTCCTGTGTCCTTCTAAGCTAGGTACCTTTGCAAGTTATATTAATACTCTGAAGTAGCATCTAGATAGTCTTAAAAGAGAATTAATGATGTTTTCAAAAGGTTCCTAATTTACATTGAAAGTAACTTAGACAAAGTGAAACAATTAAGCTCACAAAGTATTCATAGCATACTGGTGACATATAGAATATGCTCTAGAAATAATTATCTGTCACATAAAAATTCCCCCCCTGGTAGAGTAGGTATCTCCAGATGGGCAAATGCCTCATATGACTATAGTCTTGGATCATGTACTTTTAAGTATGTGTAAGGTGGTATTCCTAGATATCAACATATAAAATAAACAAAAAAAAAGCAGTTGTTGGGGGGTTCCTCAGACAAATACGTATTTACAAAACTATCTTACTGCAGCTTCCCAGAAAGGCTTTTTGGGTCCCAAACACATTTTTTCACATGCAATTTGTAAGTAGGTAGGCTTAGAAACCTCTCCTTTTTTTAGACCATTCCCAGGCTGCAACAGACACAGAACTGAAATTAGGGCAAGGCTATTCTCTAAGCAACAAGATGACAGTATTCTGCACATCTTTTCTTCAGTGGTGTGAAGATTGTCATCCTTACGCTTTGTACCTCAAGGTCCTGCACTGTCACAACCTACCTACTTCCCCTCCCATACCCCCATACAACCTTTCCCAAAGAATAGGAAGAAGGCAGACCCTGGGAGAGGAAAAGGAGATAGAATAATAAGTTAGTGATCAAGGAATGAAAAAAAGAAGACCGGAATCCTTCCAAAGTTTGTCAGATGACACACTGAGATTAGGCTTATCCTTTCCCCAAACTGCTTTTATTCAAGAGTAATCAGTAACTGTCTCTTGAACAAATTGAATTTGAGATAAGGCTCTAAGGTGTTTCAAATGGTTGAAGTGAGGTGGGATTTCAGGGGCAGACTGTACAAAACCATAGAATTGCAGATACAATCACGTACAAATACGAAGTAGGCCACTATAGCCAAAACACAGAGTATGTGTGGGGTATAGGTGGAGGGATAATTATCCTGGAAAGAAAGGTTGTAATCGGACAGTGAAGGGCTTTAAAATTATAACACAGTAGCTTGTAATTTATTCTAAAGGCAAATAAAAACCACTGAGTTTTCTTGAGTTGTTTCTTTAGTTTGGTTAAGCCTAAGATTTGAGAATGGACTAGAGAGAGGAAAGACTGGATAAAAAAAGAACAATTAGAATTTTAAAAAAAGTTAGTTCAGCATCCTCACCGAGTGACTGATCTGTATGCTGAACTAGTAGAACAGTTTTAGAAGTCCGGTAAATGAGAGGAAAGCGATATGATTACTAGAGAAATGTGGATTTTATACTGGAAATAGCTTACAAATGGTCAACTGTGGGAGAGAAATCCATTTAACACAGAGAAATTCACTTTAGACTGACCAAAACTATATGATCTAAGGAGAGATCCTTCCCAGAAAGATCTCATACTGCAGTTTATCACATAGGACTAAACTGTAAATTCTTAGAATGGAATGAGGATATTTAACCTCCTATTTTACACTTTCTTGGAACCATTTCTGGTAAATCTGTGGGGATGATATTCAAATTTAAATAAAATTTCTGCTTAGTGTTGGAAGCAAGGTGTCTCATACCTAGAAAAGTACCCAGGGGTATTAACTGGCTTCAATTGAAATAGAAGAACTTTTAAAAAAAAAAATAAGTTTTTCATTTTGAAGACAATCATTCTTTTGGCTTTTGTCTCAGGGGACTGCAAAAGAAAGCAAATTATATGAGCTGTTATTCATCCAAATACAATTTCATTTCAATGTAGTGCACTTAAAAATGTTTTCTTTGTATTGTATATTATTAAATTACCTAATAAAGTGAGCCTAATAGATGGAATAATTTCATGAAAAAAACAGATAAAAGAAAAATCAGGTATAATTTTAGTGCATCCCCTCTCCAAACATCTCTAATTATGTGCATTATCAAATTGTTTATAAAAGTTGAGTATTTTAACTTTGCTCATTTAAGAATGTACTTTGAATCTACTGAAGTACAGCATCTAAAAAAGTATTTTTTAACGTACTAATCTTTTTTTTCAAACTGTAGTAATCAATAATTTTAATAAATTTTCATTGTCTACCTTTTCTATTAGGGTAGATTTCTGGACACTGGGAAGAGTAATGTCTTATTTCTTTCCTTATTTTTCAAAATGACAAAAGGGAACCATTTGGAGTCAGAGGACTCGAGTTTGATACCTTGTTTTTTTCTACTATGATCGGTAAGACCTTAGGCAAGGCACTTAACCATACTGAGACTCAGTTTTCTCATTCATAAAAAAGAGTTATTGGTCTAGAAGACCTCTAAATTTCATCCTCACTTCAGATCTGTTATTTTAAACATTATTTGGCCTTTCAATTTTGTAAAATCCATATTCTATTATCATTTTATAATTTACTATTCCTTTTTATAGGATTGAGGTTTTCTGTTAGAGAGTATATTATCATCACTATGTCATCACTACTAATGCACAGGTTTTCAACATTCACTCTGTGTTCACTAGGGAACAGTTCTCAAACATTCAGGAATCACAAAGTCCCTTCTAGTGGGATGTTTGGCACATGCTCAGACTACCTAAAATTGCATCACTGGCTTGGGGCATACTTAGAACCTCCTCCTGGGAGTCAATGGTACTGGCTTAGGGTTTTGGCTTTATTTGTTTGTCCTTTTTTACTCTAGGTGCAGGGAAAGGAATCACCAACCAAGGAGCTCAACTCATGAAGATCTCAGAGCTAAAGATTCCAAGCTTGATGTATCCAGTCCAGCAGGAAAGTTCTGAGAAACAAGCGTTGGGATAACCCAGAGGGGCTTGGTTCTGACCTTGGTCAGACTAATGCTATGTAGGAACTCAGCTAAACTGCGAGAGTAATCGCCCTCTCCTGCCAAGACAATGAGTTCATATGCAAAGTATTATGCTCCCCAGATTTGAGGGAGGGGAAATGCTTGTCTATTTATTCTCTCAATATCTTTGGAGTCAAGCAAGAGCTAAATGAAACTAGGGTGCCAGTGACCAGTCCCTGAAAATAAGAATAGACAATCTTTGGGTACCTGAGTTGATGGGAAGAGGAAAAAGATTCTACCTCAGGCTACTTGAGAAACCCAGAAGGAAAGAAAGAATATCACGTAACTGGTCTTCAACTGCCTATGATGCAATATGATGAGCTTAGTTTTGAAATGTCTTTTGCACCTTTTTCATTCTTTTCATTCTCACTACCACATTCTAGTTCAGGGTCTTACTACCTTGTCCCTGAGGTAGCATCCCTTCTTGCTGATCTCAAGTGAGACACCTGTCTCTCCTCATTCTCATCAGTCACCATCACCAGATCACTGGTGATAATGAAAACATGGGTGGTATGAAACATGCCTTTCCCTTGCTAAAAAACTTACCCTGCCTCTTAAGCTAACACAAACCTAACAAAAGTCATAGAATCATAACATTTTAGAGTTAAACCACAGATATCTTTTCATCTGACTCTCAATTTACAATTATTGAAAACAAGGCTTTTAGAGGTGATTCGAGGTAACAAGATAGTTGTAAACTCTCAGTTTGTCATTCAAGGCTCATCTTTCTGATCTAATCTCCCCCTTCTCCCCATACTCCAGTGACAGTGCTTCAGTCAGCCTGTACTATTTAAAAGTCCACAAACGTACCTTGGACTGGGCCTGTACAATATTCAGGGCTTTGGGCTGCAAATGGCCTGTGCTGCTTGCACCCTACCAATGAATTTCAGGCTAGCCTGGGACAAATGTGGAGGATATTACTAAGGCTCAGTTCATTCTCAGGCCCCAAGGCAGAGCCAACTCACTTACCCTTTAAGAAGAAATGATTAGTACCCTCGAGAAGGCCTGTACACCATACTGCTGTCCAAGGACTGCTTTGGCCGGCAGGCCTGCCTTGAACCTTCCAGTCTTTCAATAAATCTTTTCAAAAAATCCAGTTTTTCAAGTATAAGCTTCTTAAAGATAGAGATAGGGTACAATGCATTCATTTAATATTTACTGCTTAACCTAGCATCTTAGACATGGTGGGGACAAAATAAATATTTGTTAAATGGACAAGTAAATGATACCACATGGGTCAAAGGGAAATGTCAGCATTGAGCATTGTTCTTCTTTTCTAAATAATATGTCTAGTACATGTCAATGGGAGTACTTTTTACCTGCAATGATTTAGTGGCCAATGATCATTTCCAGCTCATGTACCTACAAAGGTCAATACTTCAGAAAGACCAAAATGAGACTGTAATGTTCTAACCTTTATCTCCCCTTGCTAAAGGCAAAGTATGTGAGACAGGAAAGAACAATTGAAAAAATGTCTTAAGAGTAGAAAGTATCCTAAGCCCTAAAGCCAGTTCAATTACTCTCAAGTCAAAACATTAACAATCTACTTTAATGGAAAATATCCACCTCGGTTCAATATCCTACACAATTCTGCCATTACCAAACACAAAACAAAAAGCCATTACTCAGAATAAAAGTTGACTAGAGTGGGGGGAGGAGTGATTAAATCTCATTATGTGACCCATGGTAAGATCTTGAATTTATGTTGTTTACTAAAGCTCTTAATGTTTAAGAGGACAATGTCAAGTATGTTTTATGGTTTTTTCATTTTTGTTCTTTTCCTTTCTTTAGAGTAACAGATTTTTCTAAATGCTTTAAAATACTATGTGGTAACTTGCCCATTTATTTCTTTTGAGCATTTGAAATAAATTGCTCTTTGGAGAATTATTTGTTTTTCTATGTATATGTGTGTGTTTATTATGAAACATAATTCTATCAATATATTTTTGACTGTTTTTGGTGCCTGCAGATAAGTGAGACCTCAAGTGACCTGGATTGCTTGTTGAGAGATTTTAAATCATTCTTTGATGGCTGTTTTATTTTGATCACACATATATGTGTGAAGAAAAGTAAGAATGACACACCTCTGTGTGTGTGTATGTATGTATATATATCTATATAAATTCATTTTAAAACATGAAGAAACAAGATTTTCTCAGTCTGCAAGCTATTCCCAACCAATGGCTTAAGTGCACTTGATAGAGTTCATGCCACCTGAGAAACATTCAAAAACTAAAGATAATTTTCTTAATATTATTAGTGGCCTAGTGTACATTCAATTTTCCAATGTGTATAAAATTATGAAAAAATACTATCTCATTCAAAATAAGACCTTATGAGCAAAAAGAAAACACAGATTTCTGATGCCCTTCTTTAATTGTGAGTGCCTAAGTTTATACTATTAATAAAAAAGCAATTAGTGGTAAACTTAAAGCCTTTAAAGACAAAAGTGAAGGATTAATCATGCCTATCAATCTTCCCAAAGTAATCATTAGAGCAAAAAGATCAATTTCTCCCTCGGAACCTCCTCTCTTGAAGGGGGCAGACCAGTATAGTACCAATTAGCTTGAGAATTGCCTTTTGGACATGGCCAGAAAAGTACTCATACAAAAATCATCTATGATAGTGGGACTTCCAACTTTGGCATAAGGTTTCAAAGCAGACACTAAGCCTCAAGCTCAGACAATTAATGATAACATAAGGTACTTTTCTGATATTACATGGAACCTGCTAGAGTAAATAATTTTTCTTTGACAGTGCACAGAGAACACAGAAGTGAAATCCTTATTCATGATTAAAGGGACATTGGCTATACAAAAGGACCTCATAAAGGCATGAATATGATATGTTAAGATATGAATGTTAAGACATATCTAAAATTTCCAGATTGTTCCCTAATTGATAAATGGTCAAAGGATGTGAACAGAAAGTTTTCAGAGGAAGAAATTAAAGATATCTATAATCATATGAAAAATGCTCTAAATCACTATTGATTACAGAGATGCAAATCAAAACAACTCTGAGATACATCACACCTATCAGATTGGCTAACATAACAGAACAGCAAAATGATAAATGTTGGAAAAGACAATGTTGGAGAACACTAATTCATTGTTGGTAGAGCCATGAGCTGATCCAACCATTCTGGAGAGTAATTTGGAACTGTGCCCAAAGGGCTACAAAAATGTGCATACTCTTTGACCCAGCAATAGCACTTCTAGGACTATATCCCCAAGAGATCATAAAAATGGAAAAGGGTGCCATATGTACAAAAATATTTATAGCAGCCCTCTTTGTGGTGGTCAAAAACTGGAAATCAAGGGGATGCCCATCAATTAGGGAATGGCTGAATAAATTGTGGTATTTGAATGTATTGGAATATTATTGCGCTATAAGAAATGATGAACAGGAAGACTTCAGAGAGGCCTGGAAAGATTTATGTGATGTGATGCTGAGTGAAAGGAGCAGAGCAGGAGAACTTTGTGCACAGTAATACCCACCAGTGTACAAGAGTTTTTTCTAGTAGACTTGGAACTTCATTGCAATGCAAGGACTTAAAAAAAATTCCCAATGTTCTTTTAAGGCAAAATGCCATCCATACCCAGAGAAAGAACTTTGGAATTCAGTTGCAGAATGTAGCAGATCATTTCCTTTTAAATTACGTTTTGGTTTGTTATATGATTTCTCCCATTCATTTTAATTCTTCTACACAACATAACTATAGTGAAAATGTATTTAATAAGAATGTATATGTATATATATGTGTATATATATCTATATGTATATATAAAATTGTATACTATCTCTGGAAGAGGGGGGAGAGGGAGGGGGGGAGGGGAGGGGAAAAAATAATGTAAGTTATATGGTAGTGATTGTGGAACACTGAAAACAAATAAAATTAATATAAAAAAGTAAAATTTCCATATTGAAAACAAAATAACAAGAGCCTCTAGACCCATTTCCTTCCAAGATTATCCATTCCATTTTTATATAGCTCAAGCTATTTTTAGCAAGTTTTCCTCCATAGAAAATAGAAAATTTTCACAGCTTCCATATATTGCTCCTATTTCTGCCCTGTGGAACTAGGCAGAGTCTATTCCTTCTTCCAAATCATGGTCCTTGAACTACTTCAAGATAGCAATCATTCCTCCACTGTCTCCTACCACACCTCCGCCTCAAAAAAGAGAAAGGTGCAGTCATTCTGATCTGATTAACTCAAAGATCCAACTCTTAGTGTTATTAATTTTTTTCTTAATTCAATACTTCAAAGATCTATAACTTTATCAGGGTCAACACACACTCCAACTACATGCGTCAAACCCCTGCTAATAGACATACATTTATTACCATATTTATTATCTGGTTTAGTAGGACCTGCTGGAGTTTGTATTTCACTGACTTAGGCTTCCACATTGCCACAATGAGGTAATGGAAAAAGGCTTTATTGGGGGAGAGGTTATTTAACTTTCTTGAATACTAATATACAATGCTGTGACTAAAAGGATAATCAATACTGCCTTCTGATTAGAGCCAAGTGGTTATTTCTCCTGTCTCTCTGGTGAAGTAATCAATCGACCAATTAATATTTATTAAGAGTCTACTGTATACCAGTGTGCTAAGCACTGGAGATACAAATAAGGCAAAAGGCAGCCCCTACCCTCAAGCAGTTTACAGTCTATGACGAGGGAGACCACATGCAAGTTATATACAACTTGAAATAAGTAACAAAGGGACGGCACAGAGTTAAAGAGGGTTGGGAAAACCTTCCTGTAAAAGATGGTATTTTGGTTGAGACTTAAAGGAAGTCGAGAAGATTTGTAGACTGAACTGAGAAGGGAGAGCCTTTTAGACATGGGGGACAGCCAGAGAAAATGCCTGGTGCTAAAAGATGGCATGCATTGTTTGTTGGGAAACAGTCATGAGGCCAGAGACACTGGATCTAAGAATACATGACAAGGAGGAAATGAGATGTTATAAAGAGGTTATAAGAGGCTTTGAACGTCAGAGTATTTTGGAGAATTGAAGGAGAACATTAAAAGTCTGGTAGAAACAAATGAACTAAACCAGAAACTATCCACACTCATCGAATATTTTACCTGGAAGAGGAAAGAATCAAAGGTATCACATGAAAAATTAAAAGTTTGGTAGCTGAGATTTTCAAGGTCATTAATTATGTTGAAAATTTATGGAACTGTTTTAAATTATTTTTAATGTAATTCAGAAGTGAGCACCTCACATTTTCAACAATTAAACCTAATTTAGTGACAAGCTTATGATGAAAGAAAGGTCTCTAACTTTTTCTGAGTGGGTGGGGTGGAAAGGGAACTTCTCTCTTTGCCTTTGGTATAACATTGTCTGACTCTATAATGTTGTACCATGCATAAGCTGTGTGATGTTCTTCCTTCAGAGAGGGTCAGAGCATTTACTCTAGTTAATGGTTAAGTGGGTATTGATTGGAAGATTTCCTGAGTGGCTAAGAGCGAGTCTGGAATTCCAGTGTAGCAGCAAGCACCCTGATACATCCAGGATGGCCTGCTAGCACGGGTTCTTAAATCTGGTTTTCTAAAATGAAAGCAACTTTTGAGGAGTCAACAATCTTCCTTAATCATATATACCAACAGAGAAAATGCAAAGAGAGAAGTAAAGACCAACAGAAAGGGCTTCTGCCTGATCATAAGCAATGCATACATCACAGATCAACAGACAGATCTAATTGTCTGACCATTGCATACATACATAGTTACCAGACAGACAAGCACCAACACCTGGGTTTTCAAAGCCAAAGGGCTCTTTAACTGCTACCCAGAGTCTCATCTGGCAGAGGAACTTTCTTCCAGAGTGAATCCCAAAGCAAAACCTATGTGTATGTTTGTATATGTATATGTGTATGTGTGTATGTATACACACACTTTTCAGGGCCAGAGGGCATCACAACAATGGTGACCCAGTGACTCAATAACAAATAAAGAAAGGTGTGGGTCTACAAAACAAGCCTCCTCTAATCAAGCTGCCCTTAATAGGCTCCACCTGAGATCTGTTAATGGGTGGAGAAGATCTTTAACTCTCATTACACCAACACAAATGCATTCAATGCAATCATAAGATTTGGGAGCTGATAGGGTTCTTAGTAGCCATCTAGCCTAGCACACAGTTGAAAAAGAACCTTTTATATAATATATACCCAGCAAGTGACCATCAGCCTCTGCTAGAAGTCCTTCCATGAGATAAGGAGAATTGTCTTCCAAGGAGAATTCCACTTTGCTAAACCATGAGCAAGTTTCTCCTGACATCAAGCCCAAATTTTCCTCTTTGTAACTTCACATTGCTCCTACTTCTCTGGCTTTTGGGGCTAAGCAGACCACATTGAAACCCTCTTTCAAATAACAACTTTGGAACTACCTTAAGACAATTATCATTAGCCCACCCCCAGGTCTTCTCCTCTTCAATATATTTCCCAGTTCCTTCAAAGTGATCTTAGAAGGTGAAGTCCTTCACCATCCTAGTTATTGGGGGAAGACATGTGAAAAGTGAAATACAATCTAACTTTACAGTGTTAAGTGTTACAAGAGTAGGATAAAATGTAGAATCTGGGGCAAATAATGGCAGGTATTAACCAGGATAATCTAGAAAGAATGTGAGTCATTCAATCTCGCTGCCTTTTGGCTTATGGTCAAACATACTTTTGTCATTTCTGTAAGTATGCTTTCCCCTTGCCTATAAATGTCTTGGGAAAACACACCCATTGTAAGAATGGATATTACTGTGCCTTGTTTTGCTCCCACGGATGTTCTGGGAGATGATAGAAGCTCTCAGGCTATGGGGATTTTGTGACCAGTTTGTATATCCTGTTTTGCAAGGATGGTGGTCAAGCACATCCTGGCTTCAAGGGAAATAGAAAAGTTGGGAGGTGATAATGGTTTGGACCCCAAGGGTTAGGCCCTGGTCACAAGTGTCCTCACCACTACACCTGTGTATATAGATGCATAGTAACCTTAAGGTGGAGCTTTCCACCATTTTCTGATCAGGGGACACATGAAGGGGAAATAAGGTGGGAATGTAGTGGGAGAATAAGGAAGAGTAACATTGAGGAGTTGGACTAATCCTGACTCTAATGGGAGGGGTATGACTACACTAACAGTATTTAAGTCTGCTTTTATTTCCATATGGTGTGTGTATTCTTTGTGAACAACACACCTACTTTCTCTGGAGAAATGAAATAAATGCCTTCCTCTCCCCATTCTGCTTCTGTGCTCTTTCTGTGAGAATCTGTCTATCATGTGGATTATCCTGAGAGTTCACAAGCAGGGAAGCAGTAGACTCCAGCAGCACACCATTCCTGGGAAGTTCTGTGGTCCCCACAAGTGTGCTTCTCATACCTATGAATTAGAATGCATAGTGTAGGTCAGGAGAGATTTGGATTCGAAATCTGCATTTGCCAATTACTAACTATGTGATTGCGAGTAATAGGTCACAGTTTCTTGGAATGTCAGTTTTCTCAATGGTAAAATGGGAATAAAAATAACTGTAGCACTTAACTCTTACGTTGGATGTGAAGATGTAATGAGATAATAATATATCTAAAGAGTATTTCTCAATCTTGAATCACTATCTAAATATTAGTAATTACTAAAAAGGATGGATGCCAAAGCCAAGATATCTAGATTTCCTACCTTTTGAGATTCATAGTCAGATTCATATTAGGGCAGAATATGGAGTTTTGGGCAGTTTTACTGCCCTGAATTATAACAACGATAACATTTCCATAGTGTTTTAGGGTAGACTGACAGTACAGAGAGACTACTGGTAATCAAGTATCCTGAGTTAGGATTCCAGTTCTGTTCATAACTTCACTGTATGATTCTGAACAGTCACTTCATCTCTCCGTATAACACAATAAAGACGGCGAAGAAGTTGATCTGGAGAAGAGAAGGATCGTAACTTTTGCCAATAGTCTTATAGGCACTTGATTCTCACTGTTATCAAGGCAGTAGATTAAAGATAGGGGCACCCAGACCCGTGGGTTTATGTCAAGACTTCATTGTTTGCTGATTTACAGGCTCAATGTTTCTACCCCTAAAATAGTGGCGAATATTTAGTCCAGTTTTGTCAATCTCAAATAGAAATGATCCCTATCTCTGCCTACTGTACTTTGATGGCATGGCATTGTTTTTGAATGAAAGTGTTTTGAAATGAAGGAGAGGAAGTAGATCAGGAGATTCCCCTTAAGGGTAGGGCAACACAAGAGTGTGTGGTTATCTGGGTAGCTTTAGCTATATACCCATATTTATGTTCCCTTGGATTATATCCATCACTGGGAAAAGTTTTATGCATTGGCATCTTCTCTAATGTAGGAGCGTGATAGAACCCAGTCAAGTCAAACCAGGTTCTTCTGGAGCTGATTTTAAATTTTCAGGGCAAATCCATTATACCATGGATATCAGCAAATACTACAAAGCAAGATGATTTATTGTTTTGTCGATTATTTAATCTTAATATATTGATGAAGGAAAATGTTAATAATTCATATTAAACTTCATCATGTGTTACATGCACAGTTTCCCCCCACCCATCTCAGCGTTCGCCATTTACCAGCATACCACTGCAAAACTGTCTGCTCATGATTCTAAAACTAAATCAGGGACAGCAGTACCTTCTAAGCCCTTTCTTACTCAGTCCTACATAGGTAAGGGTCTACAGGAATGTTACCATCTATGGCTACAGGACCTAACACTGGGAGCCTCAGTTTCCTCAACTATAAATCAAGTAGTTTAGACTACCAGAAGTGTCAAATTCCTGGCAAGTATCTCATAAAACTCCCAGAATGCAACCAGATTAATAAGTAATTGAGAAATGTTTAACAAAATAAATAAAAATGCAACCACAAAGACAATGCTAATTTGAGGTTTTCTAAGTCAGTATGCAGAAGTAGGGATCATTTCTATTTATGTTTGACAAAACTGACAGAACAAATGGTCTCTAATATTTTAGGGTTAAAGACATTGAGTCTCTAAATCAGAAAACAATGAAGCTTTTCTCAGGTGTCTCATACAGAAACCTTTGTACACTGATTCATTTCCCTAAAGCAGTAAGACCTGAAGACAAATTTCCAACATAAAAACAATTTTAGGAAAGATTCGAGAATCAAATATGGATTCACAGAACTAGAAAGAACATTAGACATTGTTCAGCTGAGCTTCCTTGTTTTGCAGATGAGGAAACTGGGGAAGAGAAAAGTCACATGACTGATTAATGTCGAGTAGGCCCAGAGCCCAGGCCTCTGATGCCTCCTCCCCAAGCACATTTGACTCTGCACAACATTCTATCACTCTCACTATGAAAAGTGTGATGGCTTCCTTCTCTTTTCACTGTTTGAGGAAAAGGGAGAACAAGAAACAATTCCAGAATGAGCGGTAGAGAACAACCCTTCCACTCTCTGAAGGGTGGGCCAGTCATCAAAACGGGCTTTTCCATCCCTAATTTCAACAATTCTGTAATTGAAAAACTGTGCCTGAGAGACATGGCAGATTCAAACAAAAAATTCCCAAGAATTTATTGTGATAAATGATACATGACAGAATTACATTTAAACAGCTACTAGGCCCAAAGGAATCCTGCAGAGAATAAGTGCAAACAACCTGAGGTTCCAAATTCCTTTGACAAAATGACAAAATGTGGGCTTTCAAATAATGACAGGGGAAAAATGGGAAGCCTGAAAATATGAAATATGTTGTTTTTCAAGGTGGGGGTAGGGGGAGTGTTAATGTATATCACATTCAATATTGGCATTTCTTTTTTCCAAAGGGTCCGTGTCACTTTGTTTCAAAGGGGGCTACACAAAACAAAATAAAAACAACTTTACCTCACAGCATCTTTAATAAACAAGATTGTTTAAGCATGAATTTAAAATTCAACTCACATGCCCCAGGAAGAAAAAACGGCAAGCAAATACATTTCTAACTAGGAATGCTGAAAAGGATCCTGTTAGCACATCTGAAAATTTCCAATTTTTTCTTACTAGCATTATCCAACAACCCAAACAAATCAGTTTAAATACAACTTCTCTTACTAATGTCTTCAGAAACATCTCTGCAGTCAGATTGAGTCAAGTTTACCATCTGCTTCAAATACAAATACAGCAATATTCAGGAATTATATTATACAGCCTTCCTAGCAAAGTCCTGGTTCGCAAGCTGTTTCTGTCAAAATCAGACCCATTGTGATGATGCATCTTAATATTCAATCAGACTTTAAGTAAAGAGTGACAAAAGTCCACATATGGATGACAGCTGTTTCTTCAGTAAATATTTTCCCATTTATTGAATGAAGGCTTATGGCAATTTAGGATGTATTCCATCAGACATTTCAGACTGAACTGCCTGGAGACTCATAAAACAATGACAAGGATAAAACTTTGGTTTCAGAATCCTTACTGTAATTTACACCTGAAAAAATAAACGTTCCTCCAACTAAAAGTAACATACCTACATCCTTAGCGACAACACCTTTTTCCAAAATGTTCAATATTTTAACTCTCTCCCTGTCCCTCCCCAAAATGCTAATATGTTTATGAAATAAAAATGTAAATATTGATTTTCCAATCTTCTGAATAAAGTAGATATGTTATTCATACTTTGCATAACTATACCCTTGTCAAATTAGTAAGCATTAAGGAAGTTTAATGAGCTAATTAGCAGAAAATGTCAGGTAAGACATATTTTTATCCAACCAAGTGAACTGTGAAAATTGGAAAGGGGAGGAAAAATATAAAGTGCATTTCTTCCAGGCTCTTGATTTCCCTTTTCTGGAAGCATTTATTCTGGAAGCATCAAATATTAAAAAAAAAAATTAAAACCCAGAGCATCTTACCCGGATATTGGATCGACCGCTATTGCTTTGGGATTGTGAAGCTCAAGGTCTATCAAGGTAACACACACAGATCCATTGCGATTACATACAAAAATTCTGTCGCTGACATGGTCCACAAAATAAAAGTTTCCTGTGAGCCAATCTATTGCCATTTGCTGTACATCTGAAAAGAAAAGAAGAAGAAAACTGAAATGATTGCATTGAGTAACAATTTTGGCTGAGAATGCTAAAGCCATTGAAAATGGAAATTTCACAGGGTCTTCCGGTAATTTAAAAAAAAAGGTATGCTTAAGTTACTTCAACTTTCCTGGCCTCAGTTTCCTTATCAATAAAATGAGAGGATTATATTGATGAATCTTTGAAGTCTTTCCAAGCTCTAAGTTCTAAGATGTTACGTAAATAAATTATTGCCTATGACATAATTACTGATTTTATTTTCTTGTACAACAATGACAGTTTGTATTTTCAATATACTTATGTATTGAGAACGACTGTTTAGAGAGGAATCAAAAGGTCAAAAAAACAAAGACTTCATACAAGGACATGTTTCATGCAGATCAGGATTATGCAATTTCTCCCACTCCATTCTGGGCCAATCATTTCTTTTCACCTTATGTCTCAAAACACTGTCCCAGTAACATGAGGTTTCAGTGAATGATGTCCTATCAGTAGAAAGACCAATATGGATGTATGTGTCAGTATTCCCATTAGTGATGACACATTGTCAAATCATAGAAGGAATAGCTACTTTACAGGAATTCTTAGCATGCCTTGCAAGGACAAGCAGATGGTGGCTATTGGAATCCATTGGATTCAGATTTTCTGGCCATCGATTAAATTTTCATTACTAAGATATACAGCCTATGGAAAACTATAAGCAATTCATTTAAAATGCTACCAAAGAAAACTGCATGCATTTTTTCCCCTCCCAGCTTAACAGCCTGGAGTTTGAAAGGGTTGAAGCATTTCTCAGCCCAAATAAATTTGGAATTGTATTTCTTTCATTATCATTTCAGCTGGAGCTTCCAAGCCTGCTATTTCTGATACCATTTCAAATAACCTCTATTCTGATAACGCTAGAGCCTGGAAAGTCCATTCAGTGCCTTATCCTTCCCATACTGGGCTTCCTGTTGTCTTTTGTCTATGCAATTGTAACTCCAAACAAAAGAGCAGCTTGACAGCTTTCACACCTTATTTCAACTCCTTATCACTTCAATAGATATTCTGCTACTGAAACAATAGGTATTGTTAACAGCCATCCAGTTCTAAAGCTGCCAGGCCTCACTAAAGTGCCTGATAATTAAGCCACCATTTAGTGTGAGGGAAGGGTGGGTTTATGTTTGCCATCAATCAGCTTGAGGTTCTGTTTAATCCATTTTTTTAATATTAACACTGAATAAATGAGCAAAAGATGCCCCTTGGAGACAATTGGGTGTAGAACCCAAGTTAAAAGAAGCCCTCCCTTCTGGCACACTTAGCTAAGTATTCCAATAGACTGGTTGAATTTCTTGGGAAATTACATGGATTGTTGACCTCACTTTTCTGTGTACAGCCTTAAAAAACTAATAAATTTATGAAACCAACAAAATCTTTAAATTTTCAATGAGTTCTTTATGAGTTTCCATTTTTTGCTGATTCAAAACCTTCCTTTTACAGACTAGGTAATTTAGGGACAGAATGATGAAGTGATTTACCTGGCAGTGAGGCACAGGCAGTAGGTGGCAAAGCTAGTAGCAAATTCAACATTTTTGTGACTCAAAACTCTTCTCCCTTTAAAAAAAACTAATCATACTGCTTCCTCTTCTAGTTTTCACTCTAGACGCAAAAGCGCCAGATATTAAATTTAGATTTTACAAATATAGATGTTAAAATACTGACATGGATAATTTTAAGATTTAATATCGACACATATTTTTTAGAAATTTGAAAGTTGTACAAAGAATATATAAACGAATCTGAATCTAGTAGAATATATGATCCCTTGGCCTAAAAATGAACCACAGAAACAAACAAAAAGTGACACTAAACATTTATAATTGACCACAATGAAACATTAATGTTACTAAATCACTTCCTCTCAGACCATAATGCAGAAGATTAATTTCCAAATGAATTTAGGGAATGCCTTTTACAAAGAACATCATTTAATTCAATGAAGCATATATATATCTATATCTCCAATACTGCCCTATTTTTCAGACTTTTAAAATAAAAGAAGATAGTTCTAAAAGCAAGTTTCAAATATGCTTTGGAACAAAAATAACCACAATTCAAAAATGTCAGTTCTTCAGGGCTCAGCTTTCCTTATAGTCCAACTCACACAGTCATGCATTGCTATTGGAAAAACGATATCTTTATGACTATAAAAATCTGTGTATATGAGAAGAATGAAGAGGGCAGCTAGATGGCATGGGTGTCATGCCTGGAGTCCGGAAGATCTGAGTTCAAATCCTACCTAAGCTGTGTAACCCTGTGCAAGTCACTTAACCCTGTTTATCTCAGTTTTCTCTTCTATAAAATGAGCTGGAGTAGGAAATGACAAACCACTCCAGCATCTTTGCCAAGAAAATTCCAAATGGGGTCCCAAAGAGTCAGATGCAACTGACATTGATGGGGTTCAGACTCTAGGAACTTCCTTGAGCTCCCCTGGAATCTCCTTACTTAAATCGACTTTTCATACTCAAATTGAGCTCTCCCTGTATCCCCTCACAGAATCTGACCTTTCATACTCAAATCTGTGACCATTGTGGGGTATCTCTGGATTGCCCTACCTGCTTCCCACCTAGACGCCCCCTTGTCTGATGTTAGTTGATTACCTCCAGTTGTTTCCAGCCTTTGATCCTCCTTGGAGGCCCCTCCTGAGCTTCTTCCCCCATCACTCTAGACTACCAGACCACCCCCACCCCAGCCCCCATCCCTCCTATACTTTTTTCTGTATTTAAGTCCCACCTTGCCTCCATGAAGGCACTCAGATTCAATCCAGCTCAGACCCTGTCTAGCTGAGATTCTATCTGGCCCGCTTGTGAATACAAGGGTCACAAATGCTTAGGTTCCTTAAGAGGCAACCCAATTAGGCAAATCTTTGATAAACTTTGTTTTCTTTGGCTTTAAGAAGGCTTGAGTCAAATTCATTCGAGCACAACCCGGACTGTCCACATTTTGGGGTCCAACCCCTCACAATATACCTCATCAACATGACTTACACGACGCAATGAGGGAAACATTCTCCCAAGAGTGAATAAGTAAGGTATCATTGAGGAAGAGTATTTTATTTGAGTTTAAAAGGTAGGCATTTACCAGATGAAAAGAATTTGGGAAGATGCCCAAGTACTATGAATAAAATATATAATGAGCAAGAGCACAGAGGTGTGAGAACAGTGCCCATTAGGCAAGTAGAGAATTGTCTAGCTCATAAAGAACATACTTGGAATTATGATGTGATAAAGCTGAGAAGAAAGAATGATGCCACATTGTGGAGACTCTTGAATTTAAGGCTAAGAAGCTCAGATTTTACTTATCAGGTAGTAAAAGGTTTTTAAAGGATTTTTTGGTTGTTGCTCTCATTGTTTTGTTTTGTTTTCAAGGAATGGCATGATCAGATACATACAAAAAAGTATTCTGGCAGTGTATGTGTGTAGGAGAGTTAAAGTAGAGGCTAAAAATAGAGGAATGAACATCTATTAATTGTATATCACAGCAGTTCAGGGAGAGAGATTATTTTATTTTTTGTATTTATACCCCCAACATCCAGAACAGTGTTTGGCATGTATGATAGCAGGATTTTAATACAGTAAATGCATGTTGATTGAATACCTGATGGTTAAGAAACCCTATGCTAAGCTGACAGCAAGTTAGAGTGAAGTGAAGAGAGCAGAAGAAATAGAAATAACAAAAACTAGTAATTGATTGGATATCAGAGAAGAGGGAGAGGAAAGAAAGACAATCCCAAAATCGTAACCTCTGGAAACTGAGAGTAGGGTTGTAGGAAGAAATAGTGAAGTCTAAAGGAGAAGCATGTTAGGGTGGATATAATGAGCTCAGTTTGGGTTGTTATTGAGGTGCAAAGGGATTGTGCAGGTGGAAAGGTCTTAAAAATGACTGGAGAAATTCAAGCGTTATAAGAGTCAGACCTAAGAACAACTTTAAAAAAGATTTCAACCATTTTTCTCATTTTACAGATGAGGAAGTCAAAGCCCAAAGAAATTCAATGATTTTGCAAGGTCCTATTTCTCCGAGTGGCTGAGCTCCAGCTTGGATCCAAATCTTCTAATTCCAAATTCAGTTACCTTTCTTCTACATCGTAAGCATTTGAACTCTATTTCACATATTAATTTGCTCTGTGACCTTCACAAAGTCATTAAACTATCAGTTAATATCAATCTATTCTGATGGAAACATTCCATATAATTTGTTCATTGAGATGAAAGCCATTTTTGGTCAGTGACCATAACTGACCATCTGAATGTGCTCAGGTCAAAGTTTAAGTTCTTGGGGACTTTGAGAGCTTTTACGACTAGATCTGAACTCTTATTTTGAGATCAGTGATTGATCGTTTTCTTATCTACCCAGGGTTTGGGCACAGAGTTGAGATGACAGGGGGCTGTCCTTAAAAGAACACTGAATTTGAACTCAGAGATCAGAATCACAGAACCTTGGGCCCAGAAGGAGTCTAACCCATACCCAAAGAAGATTTCCCTTTACAGTATGGAGGAAGAAGGCAAATATAATTACTGTAAGTTTCGGGAAAACATCTCCACACATCCGGAAGGTGATTTAAGATCCTGCTCTGTAGTTTTAGTTAAGGGCTGGAAGAGTTGTTTTTGATATTTTCTTGCTGTCCCTTCACTTTAAGGAGCCAAGAAGAGACCTGGATCACTCATGTTGAGTTCCTTCCTCAGGAGTATAGTACACTCATTAATGGCTTTTTCTGTACAATAAAGATTTTCCAGTTATCTACAAGGCATAACTGTCTTGAAACAGGACACTTTCACCAAGGTACTTACTCACTTTGAGCGGCTAGCCAGCTGCAGGGCGAGCACCTTTCCCGGGAACATTTAACGGATGTCTATCTATTGCTAGAGACTTTCCTATTCCTCAGACTTTCTACTGATAATTTCTGACTCCCTTTGGATCTGTTCACCTTTCTTTCCTGCCATGGGTTTTTCAGCTTGCCTGTTAAGGTGGCAGGGAGCCCCAATCATCTGGTTCTGTAGTTAGGCCTGGCTGGAGAATTGGGGCTCTCAACAGTTCAATTTGTGTTCCATAAGAAAGAACACCTCCCAGGCAATCGAATAAATGAACTTATTCTTTGGCTGTCATTACCAGACTATAGTTTAAACTTCTGAGGAAATGAGGCTCAGTGAGCCCTTTAATGGATTTTTAGAATATAACCTCCCAGAAAGTCCCAAATAATTCCTTTATTTTGTGTGTGTTGCCCACACGATCCTAGTCCCATCTGCCCAAATGTTGATTAGTCTAACATTAAATAATTAAAGCATATTACAGTATGGAATTATTGAAGTTGAAATGTAACACATTCTGTTTGCACTCTGACTTGGATTCAGGAGCTAAGAATGATGGGAGTGCTTCTGAAGATAGCAGAGAAAGTCAAAAAAGTTCAAAACTGCAGCTTGTTTCTATCTATATTTCTGTTCATGTACATTAGGAATATTTTAGTTTAACACTTTTATTTCTTCTCAAATATCTTCCCTCCAGCTGTGAGGTTGCTCTTACTGAAGTGACTTAGATTGCTTGTAGCGGAAGTATAAACCATGAACAGGCAAAAAAAAAAACCAAGAAAAACATATGAAGGAAGACATCTTTGTTTTTCAGAACTCTGAGTTGCTTTGAAAGACAGAGGTGGGAAAATGTCGTTTAAGAATTCACTGAATGTCTTACAAATAGCCAGTAGTCTGGAAAAAACTGCAATTAAATTGGCTTTTATTTTAATACCTCCATGTAGTATTCCTATGTGATGGTAAACAAAATGAGTTGAAGAAACTCAGCCTGTGTTTTCAAATCTACTGCCAAGTCTTAAATTCCTACATCACTTAGGGCCATCTTAAGAGGGGCACAGGAGCAGAGTGAGACACATAGGAGTGTGTGCGTGTGCGTGTGTGTGTGTGTCTGTGTGTGTGTGAGTGCCCTAAATGTATTTAAAGGAATGAAATGAGATCTAAATGAGCACCAAGGGGAGCTTTGAAGGGAAAAAGAAGCTACAAAAGAAGAAGTGGCATTAGGTTAAAGTAAGCAAGAATAAGATTTAGTCCCAATGCTTTATTTTCTTACTAGTTCTGTATGTATTGATATATATGTGTGGGTTGTACATCTGTATGTTGTATGTATGTGGACATGATAGTCTACCAAACTCTAAAAGAATATAGTAGTGACAAATTCCTCTCTTGTTCTGACATGAGAAAATTAAGAGACATTTGATCCATTTCTATAATGACAAAAATGATAGAACCTTAACAATGAATTCTGCCTACTGTATTCTTTTTTATACATTTATGAAACAGGCATATATTGTGTAAGTTAGCTTCATGCTATCCTTCTGATAATATTAACTTGAAAAATGTATTTCTAAGAGTTTGGTTTCATATGTTAATATTACCTGTTATCTGACTTGAGCCAATATGACAATATTATTCATCTTTTATTAGTATTTCCTATTAAAGTTCTAAAAGTATGATTGGAGAAAAAAATCATTATTTCCTTACACACAGACAGAATTTCCCAATACTATTTCACTCTATAGATTAAGGTTAAAAAAATAGTCACTAGGGAAAAGTAACCTGCCACATTAAATGTGAAATGTAGAGTTAATTATATGGATATGGGCTATTTCTTTTAGGCAGGAAATATCCAAAAAACAATCTTGGTTTTCCACTTCACTTCAGACACATAGATTCTGCCTGTGTATAATTTTTAAAAAAATGTTGAGCATTTAAAATCATTCAAAGATTCTAAAAATACAAAGTAGGTTGAAGAATTAAGGTGTTTATTTGAATAATTTAATCCTAAAGAACAATTTCCTAGCTGCATATTTTGGGCAAAAATTTCATTGTTGTTTCCTCCAAAGTCAGATTACAGGAAAATTTGAAAGATCCCTAGTGAAGGAAACTCTATCAATTAAGATCACAAATTGTATATGATTTAGCAGATAAAATCCCTGGAAGTTGCCTGAGTCATAGAAAGTGACTAGTCCAGAGTCTCACAGTTTTTAAGAGTCACGAGCAAGACCCTAGTGTCTTCCCGACTGCAAGCACAAATATCCCTCTACTTTTGGTACATGGTCTCTATTTTTCTCAAATGATCTAAAATAAATGACTCAGTTTTTCAAGGCTTTTTCAGGTATAGACAATCAAAATTATATTATTTCAATCTAATTCTTCAGTAGAGATATACATTACAGGTCCATTTCCCCAATTTAGTTTTACCCATGAATCAATTCTTCAAAGCTCCCAGACAGCGAAACTAAGAGCTGATACAGAGAAAGGGCTGAAGTAGAATCTTCTTCATACCCATTTTGTTGTACTTAAAAAAATGTCAATTAAAAAGCAAAACACCAGAGGGTAATTCTATTTGGTACTGTAGAGCACCTGTATTTCTCTCTTTAGATAACAAAAGGGGAAACAATTCTTTAAAAGACAATTTATTTTCAAAACCTGCATGTGCCTGCCATTGGGATTCAATGACGCCACCTTTCTTTTACCCAAGAGATGACCGCTTCAAAGATGAATCATTTTAATAGTCCCTGAAATCACTTGAGAGGAGACAAACAATAGGCTGGGCATAATGGTGCTCCTTGGAGAAAAAGATTTGAGTCCATTTCTTAAGTGAATGAATAACTCCAAGAAAAGAAGTGAAGTAATAGAAGTCACCTGGTGATCACTAATGTAAGGAAGCGAACTTTATTATAAAAAAACAGAACAGTGAAATGTATCCACATTAGCCATAAAAAGATTAAAGGCATTCCCAAAGGAGAAAGAAAATGTATAATGCTAGTGAGACTTTTATAGTTACTGGACATATTTTATGATACTCATAAGTGACTGGAGAAAAAGAAGTTGGGCTGAGCTAGGAAAGGGCTTGTTTTGAAAGAAGCTGGACTAATCCATTGGGGATATAGATTTATAATACTACAAAGCAATATCCCTTAGGAATCAATAGGCCCTCTTTGAAGGCAAAAATCTGAGGATACGTCATATAATTTTATCTTTATTTCTCTTCCTCTAACCAATCCCTTCATATAACTGTTATCAGCTTAAACATTCAAATGAAACTCAACAGCATAAACTAGCTCTTAAGATCTAGTAAGACATTTTACTTGCTCAATTAATTATGCCTGTCAATCCAGATTGGCACAGTGCCTAAGCAACTTGCTGCCTGAATGTTAGACATCAGCAGAAGCAACAGCTATTTGAAATAAATAATCCTCCATGGTGCAGGAAAAAAAAAAAAAACTCAGAGAAATTAGGTGATTTGTTCAAAGGCAGATAAGTAGTAAGAAGCAACATCAGGATCTGAACCCAGATTCTCTGATTTCCACAGCTATCACATTTTACACTATACCTCCTCTTTGATTCCCATATTGGTAAACCATTATTTTTTTAATAGTCTGAGAATTAGATTCCTTAGGTGATAAAATTGAGAGGCAGATTTCTCTTTTATCTTTTTTCAAATTTAAAGAGCACAGTTTAAACCTCTGATTGCTGAGTTAGTCTCTTCCTCACCTTGCTCTGCTTTACTCCCTCTCAAGCAGGAAAATTAGATGAATAGATTTGCTAGTAAAAGGAATAAACACTAGAGCTAGAGAAACAGTAATCCTGAAATGGAAAGGCCCAAATTCCCCACAGAAGTAATGTGTTCTGAAACGAAGAGAAAAAAATGTCAGACTCCTTCAGGCAGACCCATGCAACTTAGGAATTAAAGCTAGAAAGTATCTTAGAGATAGATCATCTAAGCCAACCCTACATTTTACAAATGAAGAAATAGAGGTTCAGAGGGATTGAGTAGGCAAACATTGAGTGGCCAGCTTGATATAGTGGATAGACCATAGAATACAGATTCAAGAACATGAGGATTTAAATGTTACTTGATCCACCAATTAGCCATGTAGCTTTGGGCAAGTACAACTGTAAGAACCTCAGCATACACACGTGGGTCTGCTGTCAGGTTCTTAGATCTGCTTTTCTAAAAGGAAAGCAACTTTTGAGGGGTCAGGAATCTACTTTGATCAAATACATATATCATTCACTTACTTCAAAGGAAAAAGTCAGCACCTTGAACTTCAGAGAAAATACAAGCAGAAATTACAAATAGAAAGGGCAACAGACAGGGCTTCCAACTGTCTGACCATAAGCAATACATACGTCCTTACCAGAAAGAGAGGCACCAACATCTGACTTTTTAAAGGAGGGAGGGAGTGGTCCTTAATAGCTGTCCAGTCTCATTTGGCCAAACAAATACTTCCAATGGGTAAGCCCCAAAACAAAAACTCACCTCAGAGTATATATACACTTTTCAGAGCCAGAGGGCATCACAACACTTGAGAAGCAATACCTCAGTAGAAATGAACAAAAGTTGGGAGCCTTCCTACAAAACAAATCTCCCCTAATCAAACTTCCCTTATTGGACAGGAGCATTAATGAGTGGGGAAGATCTTTAACATAATTAACATTACAGGAAGTCACTTAGCTTTCCTAGTCCTCAGTCTTTCATCATGTATAAAATGGATTAAAAAACCTCTAATGTCCTTCAGGGCTCGAAGTCTATGTTTCTGTAAGAAATTTTCCCATTCACACAGTCAATAAATAGAAGTTGGATTCAAATCTCATTCTTCTGAAGCCAAACACAATATTATTTCCTATAGGTCCAGAGTTGACTCTTCAGCTTTGAATATTCAGGTATTATATTTTGTCAGTTCAACCAAGGATGACCAAATTCTCAGGGATTTGATTCATGAAAACCCAATTCATGCCAAGATTGATAGAAAAATCAAGATGCCAATGTATTAGTTTATAGGACAGGATTTCAATTCTAATGTATTATTAGAAATATGAACTATGATTTCATTGGTATAGAGAGTGGTCTGGAATATGAATTGTGCATACATATAAAATATGTCCTAAAAAGAGATCATTAAAAAAAAAAAAGATTTATGCCCAGAAAAAGAGGGTCAGTTGTAGCCGGAGAGAGGAGTAACAGACGGACAACTTATGTTCTCCATCAGAGGTGTTGCACCAGCATACTGTGCAATCCCCCTGAGAAATATTTTTCAAGAGAATTGGACAAGAGTCTCACAGGATGAGATGGCATGTATGGATTCTACTCTTGTTATGTGACTTTAAATTGTGAAATACTATGGTCTTAAAGGAATTAAAATGTCAAATCACTCAAAGGAAAAGAGAAAAATACAGGATGGTCATTAGTGGACTCCAGCTAGTTGCCAATGAATGTACAAGAGATGCAACATAAAGATATTGATGACATATCACTTAGCTACTTAGTCTGCCTAGAGAAGAATGTAGAGAAATCATTTCTCTCCACTCATATTTTCTTACATTAAAAAAAATCATTTTTTATTTTTCAACATTCACTTCCACAAGATTTTGAGTGCCAAATTTTCTCCCCATTTCTCCCCTCTGCCCACCCCAAGACATCATGCATTCTAATTACCCATTACCCCAATCTGCCCTTCTTTCTATCTTACCTCTCCCTTCTTTCATTCCCCTCCCTTCTATTTTCTCATAGGGCAAGATAGATTTCTATACCCCATTGCCTGTAGGTCTTATCTCCCAGTTGCATGTAAAAACAATTTTTAACATTTGTTTTTAAAACTTTGAGCTCCAACTTCTCTCCCTTCCTCTCTCCCCACTTATCCCCATTGAGGAGGCAAGAAATTCTATATAGGTTATACCTGTATAGTCATGCAAAAAACTTTCATAACAGTCATGATGTGAAAGACTAACTATATTTCCCTCCGTCCTGTCTTGCCACTCATTTATTCTATTTTTGCTTTTGACCCTGTCCCTCCTCAAAAGTATTTACTTCTAATTACCCTTTCCTCCCATTTTCCCTCTTTTCTATCATCCTCCCACCCTCCACATATCCCCTTCCCCCTACTTTCCTGTAGTGTAAGATAGATTTTCACATCAAATTGACTGTGTATGTTATTACCTCCTTAAGCCTAATCCTAGGAGAGTAAGGTTCACTCTTTCCCTCTCACTTCCCCCCTTTCCCCTCCATTGGAAAAATTTTTTCTTGCCTCTTTTATGTGAGAGATAATTTACCCCATTTTATTTCTCCCTTTCTTCTTGCAATATGTTCCTCTCTTATCCCTTAATTTTGTTTTTTTAAGATATCATCAGTTCATATTCAACTCACCCTGTGCCCTCTGTGCATATGTACGTAATCCCTCCAACTATCCTAATAGTGAGAAAAATCTTGAGAGTTAGAAATATTATTTTTTCCATGTAGGAATGTAAACAGTTCACCTTTAGCAAATCCCTTGATTTCTCTTTCCTATTTGCCTTTATATGCTTTTCTTGCTTCTTCTAATTGAAAGTCAAATTTTCTACTCAACTCTGTTCTTTTCATCAAGAATGCTTGAAAGTCCTCTATTTCATTGAATGACCATTTTTTCCCCTGAAGAATTATACTCAGTTTTTCTGGAGAGTTGATTCTTGGTTTTAATCCTAGTTTTTGACCTCTGGAATATCATTCTGAGTCCTCCAATCCCTTAATGTAGAAGTTGCTAGATCTTGTGTTTTCTTGATTGTATTTCCACAGTACTTGAATTGTTTCTTTCTGACTTCTTGCAATATTTTTATCCTTGTCCTGCGGGCTCTGGAATTTGACTGCAATATGCCTTGAAATTTTCCTTTTGGAATCTCTTTTAGGAACTGATAGGTGGATTCTTTCAATATCAATTTTACCCTGTGGTTCTGGAATATCAGGGCAGTTTTCCTTGATAATTTCTTGAGAGATGATGTCTAGGCTCTTTTTTTGATCATGACTTTCCAGTAGTCCCATAATTTTTAAATCGGGTATCCTGGCTCTATTTTCCAGGTCAGTTGTTTTTCCACTGAGATATTTTGACATTGCTATTTTTTCATTCCTTTGGTTTTGTTTTATAATTTCTTGAGTTTTCATAAAGTCGTTAGCTTCCATCTGCTCCATTCTAATTTTTAAGAAATTATTTTCTTCAGTGAGTTTTTGGACTTCTTTTCCCATCTGGTCAATTCTGCTTTTTAAGGCATTCTTCTCATTGGCTTTTCGGATCTCTTTTACCATTTAGGTTAGTCTATTTTTTAGTGTGTTGTTTTCTTCAAGAAGTTGACTCATTTTTCATAATTTTCTTGTATGACTCTTATTTTTCTCTCCAATTTTTGCTCTACTTCTCTTACTTGATATTCAAAATTCCTTTTGAGCTTTTTCCATAGCCTGAGACCAATTCATATTTTTCTTGGAGGCTTTGGATGCAGGAGCTTTGACTTTGCTCTCTTCTGTTTGCATGCTTTGGTCTTCCTTGTCACCAAAATAAGATTTTTTTTGGTCTGATTTTTTTCCAGTTTTTGCTCATCTCCCCAACCATTTTATTAACTTTTGAGCTCTTTGTCAAGGTATTTCTCTGCTTCTAGTGGGAGTGGTGGAACGTACTGTCCTCTGCTTGTCCCCCCCACAATCTGTGGGCCTAGAGCTCCAGAGACAGCTGTTGCCTCTTCCCCTGCTGCAGCTGCTGTGGGCTCCTCCCTCCTCCCTGCTGCCTTGGGGCTGGGGCTGGACCATTCTATTGTCTCACATAGGTCCAACAGTTTTTTTCCACTGACCTTCCAATTTATCCTCCGTGTTTTAATGTCATGAAGTCTAGAGACCACCACAGGTGCCAGAAATTCAGTCCCCAGAAGCCTGCTAAGGTCCCGTCTATGCTGGCATAGCCCACACTACACGACACTCCATTTCCAGCACAATAGACACTTTCCATCAGCCTCTCAGGCTGTGTTGGGCTGGAAGGTTCCTTCATTCTGTCATTCTGTGGATTCTGAAGCTCCAGAATTTGTTTAGAGTCATTTTTACAAGTATTTGACTGGGCTTGGGGAAGAGCTCTAGCAAGTCTCTGCTTCTACTTCACCATTTTGGCTCTGTGCCCCCTCTGCTCATATTTTCATATAGCACCACCTCTGTTAGTTGTCTCTATCCCTCTTGTTCTTAGAATAGTCTACATTGTCTTATAATTATTTGAATAATTGTGCTATACTTATAAGATTCTTTAGTGCAGACTATTTGTTCTTCATTTTGTTTTCTCAGTGCCTACAAAAAAGTTTTGCTCATAATTGGTGGTTTGTTTATTGAATCTGAGGGAAAAATATTTAAAGTGAGGAATAAAAGATAGAAAGGGCATTTGAACCACTAAGATATTAAAAGAATGAAAAGAAAGCCTCTAGCCCAACCAGTCCAATGAGTAGATGTTTTTATGGAAACATGAGTGGACCATGCAGGGTAAGAAGATGTGGAGTGGTGGCTATCCACATTGACAGAATTCAGAATATCCACACCCATCAATTTAAGGATTTTTTTAAAACTGCAAAATAATCACAACAAAGAATGTACATTTCTAGTTATCTGAGTATTTGTACCTATTCATGGTACTCTCAAGTCAGACAGCTTATTACAGTGTCAAGACTATGAATCAAGAGTTTCCTAAAACATTTCCTAGTGTTTCTGTCCAATATACTCTGTTTTCCCTGTAGAATAGAGAAGATAATCCATGATAAGTCTAAAAGAAGTGATATTTTGGGAAGTGAAACAACTTCAGTTCACTGTCATCATATACTTGGAAACTCTTTCTAAACCAAGGATTTTTAACCTGTTTGTGTCAAGGACCCCTTTGGCAATATGGTGAAGCTTATGGAATCCTCCAAATAATGATTGTAAACACATAAATTAAGTACATAGTATTCTAAAAGAGGTCAACTAATGCAAATACAGTTATCAAAATACTAAAAATTTCAAGTTCGTGGAACCCTGATATCTGGCTAAGGACCTTGGTTCTACACTGTAAGATCTTATCTATTGTTTAAGCTTCTTTAGAGACTATGAGGAAATAAAAGCCCTAGTTCTACCAAGCTGCTCTCTCTAGGGATACAGCATAGTACAGTGGAGAGAATTCTGAATGTGGAGTCCAAAAACTCAGATTCAAATTCTGCATCTTATAGTTACTATCCATGTGATTTGGACAAATCACAGAGCCTTAGTTTCCTCATCTGTGACATTACTATGAAATCTGTCAAAAAATTACTCTTTGTCAGTGTTACTAACTGAACCATATACCAAGCAAAGACATTCATTTCTTCCTAATATAACAAATAATTAACTATTACAACCAAAAATTCAGACACATTAGGCCAGTTTGCCTTGTCCCTTCTAAATCAAAAACTAAGATCCTATGATTCTAAGATTTTTAAGAAGAGAAGGAATGTGAGAAACAAACATAAATAAATAAATTTGAAAACAAAAATATCACTTTTTAACTATATATTTTAGGAAAACTCAAATTCATAGGACTTATTTGTCATATCTGTTATTACTTTCCTCCTTTTATCAGGCAAAATGAATTCTATCAGTTCAGGAAAAACAATTGCAATTTAAAAATATTGATTTTCAAATGCATTTAATCATTTATTTATGGCAAGAAGAGCTTCTAATTGTTTGGATGCTCAGACTATTGGAAAATATACATTTAGTCTTCTATTAGAGCATAATTCATCATGTGCCATATTAGGAAGAAATGCATGGCTTCATTTATATGATATAGCACCACTGACCATTAGTATTTTGACACCAGATGTCATAATGACCTTAATAAAACTAACAGACATGTGAAGTGGAGGGGGAAAGGGTTCCCTGGAGGGAAAAATAGTTCAGAATGACTTTTAACATTTAACATTTGGTTTGGGGAGAGGGAAGAGGAAGAATGGGAAGGGGTGAAAACATCCTGAAATTTATGTTGCCAGTTGCCTGTCAAATAACAATATGAAACTGAAGTCCAGCATATCTATGATTTCTGCTTTGGTGAGTGGCAAGCTTATTGCCAAATGACAGTAAAATTGTAATTGGGTCCCTTGTAACCTGGCATCCAAACTAAATAATAAAGGGAAATTTATAGAGATACACAGCCATAACAGTCTTTTCCAAAAACTACATGTTTAAAAAAGCTTCTTATGAATCTGTTCTGACAGTAAATTATAACGAATTATTTAACTCAAAGTAGTAAATTCATCTTCTGTTAATATAAAAATTTAAAGAACAATTTAATTCCATTGTCTATAGTGGTAAGCCTGTGAGATCAAGAAAGAGGAATTCCAGAACAGCACAAGTAGATAATGCTCAGAACCTTGGCTAAATCCAATAGTCCTTTCTCAAAAGCCCTCAAAGGATAGCTTCATCTCCTTATTAAGACCCTGGGTCCCAGCAGGAATATATTGTACTCTCAAGCTTCATAAAAAATGGCTTTTTTTCTCAGAAATACTGCTGTCACTGTTATGTTTTCACATAAATATGTTAAATAGCAGATAATAACATTGTAAAGTTGTGTAAAGAGTTTAATAAAATATGAATTTACTTATAAAACAAGTTAATAAATAACATAACAGTAAAAATGTGTTGCAATGTCCTCATGGAGAACATATTTTGTACATTCAAACCACTATAAAGTACTTTGAAAAAAAATCTTGATTCTAAATAGATTATGCATATATACGTATGTGTGTATATAATTTATATCACATAGAATACATATGTATGTTTGTGTATATACACATATATAAATATATATCACATAGAAGCATATTTGGAATCAAGATATTTTCTTATATACACATGTGAAAGGGGGAAGAGAAAGTAGGAGAGAGTCAGGAATGGGGGGAAAAGAGACACATACATTCATATATGTTTTAATTTTCAGGCCTATATCAAAAGACAAATGAAAAACTTTTAACTTTACTAATCAACAATTAAGGGACAATAAATTCCATTGTAATACCCATCTCATAGGGTAATCAATAACTGACTATGAGTATTCTGACCCCTGGCTACATTAAGTGCTCTGCCTTACCGTCACTCTAATAACAACTTATTTACCCAGGAGTTATCTATTTGACACCTACATAGAAAATAGTCAAATAAGCTTTTGAGAAAAATCAAAGTAGGGATCCATTTAGCATATGCTGGAACAGTCCCCTGCATACTTCAGTAGCTCTTGGTCATATAATATGTGATTCAGGTGACATTGAATTAGTTACAAAAAAGTTACACTATGGCAGGCCTACAGAGCTTATCCATTAATCCATTAATCAATAGTATCTACTACCTCAATGTTTTATTAGAATCTGAGGATTGAGTTAAAAATGAAATGGGACTTGTCCTAAAAGAGTATATATTAAATTGGAAGAGACAACACATACCTATAGAAGAATATTTCAACATGCCTATAATAGGAATTTGAGAACTGATTGAAATTCTGAGAATGAGTTGAGAAGCACAAGCCTTTTTTCTCAGTTTTTGAGCAATTGAGACTATTTTAAGGCAGATTAAAGTCATATGTGGATTTTTTTTAAATTCACACAGCCTACATAGGAAACAGGGTGAAAGGAAAAATGACAGATTACATAGGTCAAGTAGCAATGGCAGTGGAGGAATGGAGGAAATCAAGGATTGGTAGAAACACACAAAATTTAAATTATGACAGAGAGCCAAACCACTTTGTAAATGTTAGGAATTTTCCTACCTGTAGGTTCTTTAGGTTCTTGTGTTAAGAATCTTCATTTAATACAAGCTCCATAAATTAGTAAAGAGTCAATGACCTGAGCATCATTATATTTTCCCTTGGCTAAAAAATAAACAAATGGTATTAACAAGATAGAGACAGAGAGAGAGAGAGAGAGAGAGAGAGAGAGAGAGAGAGAGAGGAAGGGAGGGAGGGAGAGAGGGAGATGAAAGAAGTGGAGAGAGGTGACAGTGACTAAAGATGTAATATCCTAAAATATATTAGAAAAGAAATAAAGATCTGAAAAGATTTAGATCTATTTCTTTCCAACCAATGCCACCTTGTATAGCAATAATCACTGAAGTTGTATATTAAGAAGGAACTGTGATCTTATCAGTTTAGGAATTTCTTCTTACAATGAAGATAACAACTCATAAATAATAATGCCCAGAATATATTTTAAAAAATAGTTCCAGGGTAATTTGAGGAGGTGTAGAGCATTAGGAACTAGAGGATCAGAATAGGCTTCATGTAAAAGGTGTTACTTGAATCTTGAAAAAAAAAAACCAAGGGATTTAATAGGTAACAGTGAAAAAGGAGTACATAGGAAGAACAGCCAATGTAGGGTATAGAGTTAGAAGATGGAGTGACTTTCCTAAGGAATAAGCAGAAAATTAGTTTGGCTTAACTACAGATTTCAGGAAGGGAAGTAATGTATAAGAAGGCTGTAAAGTATATAATATGTTTTGAACAAATTGCCCTTTAATATGGCACCTTTGAGCTCGCTTCAGGTTTAGCTGGTCTCTACTACTTCATTGAATACGCTGAAAATTGAATTCTTCCTCCTCTTCTTCTCTCTATGGTACTTTTAATTGTTCTTTAATTTTTGTTAATTTCACTAAATCTCTACAGTCCCTTATTCAAAATATAAATTGTTCTTTCTTTTCTTAGGATAGTTTTATCACCTATGCTCTTGACTTCCCCATCTTGTTTAGTAAATGACTCCATCAATTCTCCCTTACTCTTTCCACTCAAACTAAATATTAATTTTCCTTTTCATCTGAATTAAAAATCCTCACCCCTCAAAAAAATCTTTCCTTGACTCCCATTCTCTTCTATTACCAGATTATTTTCCTTTTTGTCAAACTCTCTTGAAAAGTTTAGTAGGAAATATTTTACCAATACCTTCAATTTAGCATGATCAAAACCACATGGGCAGAGCAGTTGGAATCCTGTTGAAATCAACTCTCAACCCTCAGGCAACTGGACTGGGATTATATGAAGCATAATCAAGGCTTCCTCTGATACTGATAATCTGATTGTTTGTCTTTTCAATTTTCTGAGAGAGGTTATTTCAGGATATAAAATCTAAGAGACTCACAGCAAGATACGCTAGTAGGAATTTGCTTTCTAAGAAGTTCCATATCTACACTTAGTGGTATTCTTTTCTTGAACAATCCTTTGTGTGAGTCTTCCTCTTTCTAGATCAATTCCTTAGAACTGGTATGAGGCAAATGCTTTCTGTCCTTATGCTTTCAACACTGAAAGAATGAAAACTCAAAGGAAACAGGGGAAGTAGTGTTACATCTTGTCCCCAGCTCCTTGCTTTCTCTTGCATACTGATTCCTTAACCTATGTCAACAACTCCTCCCTTTATATTTTTTAGCAGTGTCATAGATTAAAAGAGAGAGACAGACAGAGACAGACAGAGACACAGAGAGAGAGACAGAGAGGGAGGAAGGAAGGAAGGAAGGAAAGAAGGAAGAAAGGAAGGAAGGAAGGAAGGAAGGAAGGAAGGAAGGAAGGAAGGAAGGAAGGAAGGAAGGAAGGAAGGAAGGAAGAAAATGTGATATGTTCAAGAAATTATTTAATTAAGGTAGGAATGGTAAAGTAACTTAATGTGCCTCTACATAGCTCCTGCCAATACAAAAAACCCCCAGTGGATCACAGGAATGACTGGACAACTTTTTGTCATCAAGTAGAATGAGAACCTCTTGATCCTGAAATGTATTCCCAAAGGAGTTCTGTGGATGGCACTGAAAAGTTGGCTTTCAGTTCCACTCAATGGGAGTTATGTGTCCCCTTTGCTCCAAACTTACTACATCTATTAGCCAGCCTACCGATATAGATAAACACTGTAATACTTGGACTTTGAGTGAATATAAAGTATAAAGCAGAAACACAGCTGAAATCATATGACCTAATTTGTCTGGAAGTATTTAGCAGGGATTTTGGAATTTGACCCTCGACTTTGTTTCCTATCTTACTCTTGCCTTCCAGCTACCAAGGCAGATGGAGTTTTTCTTTCTTCTCTATTAGCTATGACTATGATGGTCAATCTTTTCTTTCCCAACTGCACTTTCTTTTCTGGTAATCCAGGGAAGCTCTGAACTTTTATTTTTCTAGGATCAGCTCTGACTTGGAACTGAGTTAATTAGCAAAGGTCTTGTTTTGCAAGTTTTTTCTCTATTTCCTTCTCACTCTCTAAGAACTGTGGAACCCATTTCCTCTTCTAAATCCTTGAGACAATTGGTGAGTTTCCAGAGGGAGGTTAAAGTGGAATAGAGAAATGAGAATCCATATTTGCAAAAGTTTGTTAAGAGTATCACTAGGCTGCTTAAAGAAATGTGAGTGGGCACAGATCAGAAATATGTGAGGACAAAATTTCCATGACAATCAGTAGTGAGGTTGAGCTTATTAGCGATCACTATATTTCTAGCCTAAGGAAAATAGAAAGAAGCAATCTCAAAAGAAAAAAAAATAATTCTTGACATTGTTGTTATAAATAATAATTCTGGGAGTGGGGAGGGAGAAAGCTGCCAAGGAAATTTAGGTGATATAAAAATATACATGTATCAATAATTTTTAAAAATAATAACTGTTCTATTATATGTTATTCACAATAAGAAAGATAAAAGACACTTTTCAATCACCTTCTAAAAAGAGATTAAAAAAGAGAAAGAAAACTATATACTACCATAACATGAAAAATAATGCAAAAAGTATTAAACAAAGTTATAATGCATAGATTACAACAATATTAAAAGATTGTAATAATACCTTTCTTTGTATTCCCAGTGACTGACACATAATAGGTGTTTTAAAATGCTAGCTGTGATGATTCTAGGAGCCAATAAGGTGGAGAAAGGAGAAAATTGCCATAACTCCTCCATATCAACCTCCAAACAACTATAAAATAGCACCTCCAAACAAATCCTATAATTGCACAATATTTGAGCCCAAGAAACTTGGTAGATCAGCAGAAAAGATCTGTCTCACTTGGGTAAAAGTGAAATGCAGTTCAGAATAGGAAGCAATCCAGAAAGTCTGCAGCAAGCCCCATCTCAGCAAACTAGTGGGAGATTCTGAACCCCAGTGCAGTGAAACAGGCAAATATCAATGCCAAAACTCACCACAGAATAGCCAGGGGAATGGAAGACTCCAACTCTGAGGACCACCATGTGCTTTAGCATAATCCTGGGCAAACAGGCAGCCTCCAGCATACAAAATACCATGTGCATCACTGTATCAAAATGGAAATGCAGAGAACCCAACAGCCTCGGCATATACCAGATACACCACCTATAGGTCCCCAACTTAACACCAGGCTAGCAGTCAGACCACCAAAGCCGTAAGCAGCACCAGCCACTCATCATCATACCCCTTAGCATAGCATCAGATTGAAGGTCCCCTATGGGTCTCAGGGCAACATCAGTGCAGCACCAAGTAAACAGGTAAAAAAAAAAAAAGGGGCCTGCAGCCACTGGCACAGGAATCCTAAGATAGTGCCTCTTTCTACCCCAGGAACAGAGCTCAAATTTAATAAAGGGAAAATGGTCAAAAAAGTTGAGTAAAAAATAATAACAACAAAAATCTGACCATAGACAGTTATTATGAGGACAAGGAAGACCAAGACACAAACTCAGAAGAGGACAACAATGTTAAAACACCTATGAGCAAAGTCCCAAAGAAAAACATGCGATAGTCTGAAATACAGAAAGAACTTGTAGAAATGCTCTAAAAGAGGTTTTAAAATTATATAAGAAAGGTAGAAGAAAGATGGGGGAAAAAATGAGAATGATGCAAGAGAATTATGAAAGAAGATAACAACTACTTAAAAAGTAGAATTGACCAAATGAAAAAGGGATACCAAAAGCCACAGAACAAAACAACTCCTTAATAAGTCAAATTTGCCAAATAGAAAATACAGTACAAAAGCAGAGGAAAAACAATTCTTTAAAAATTAGAAATGAGCCAGTGGAACCTAATGATTCTATGAGACATCAAGAATCAATCAAAGAAATTCAAAAGGATGAAAAAAATAGAAGAAAATACAAAATACCTCAGGGGAGAAACAAGTGACCTGGAAAATATGTCCAGGAGAGACAATGTCAGCATCGTTGGACTTCTTGAAATCCATAATCAAAAGGAAGACCTAGAGAGCATCTTTCAAGGAATTATCAGGGAAAACTGCCCAGATATCCCGGAGCCGGGGGGGAGGGGAATAAACGTTGAATGAATCCACTGATCACCTCAGAAAAGAGATCCCAAAATAAAAGCAGCAAAGAACATTATAACCAGATTTCAGAATTATCAGGTGAAGTTAAAAATACTACAAGTGCCTGGAAAGAAACAATTCAAATGTCAGAAAGCCAAAATCATGATTTCACAGGACTTTCCAATTGCAACATTAAAAGACTGGAGGCCATGGAACATGATATTCCAGAAGGCAAATGAGCTAGTACTGCAACTAATAATCACTTATCTAGTGAAATGGAGCATAATATATCAAGGGGGAAATAGTCATTCCATGAAATAGAAGGATTTCAAGCTTTCTAAAGAAGAAGAAGAGAATTCAACCAAAAATTTGATCTCTAATATAAAGACTCAAGAAAATCATAAAAAGGTAAGACAGAAAAAGAAAGCAAGGGATTTGATAGCACAAAACTGTTTACATCCCTATATGAGAAGAAGATACTTGAAATTCTTAAAAATTTTATCACTTGTAGTATAGTTAGAAGGAATATAGATATGATATAAAAATAATTAAAAGATGAGAAAGAGAAGTATACTAGGTGGAGAGGGAAAGAGAGAGGTAGAATGGGGTAAATTATTTCATATGAAGAGGCACAAAAGACAAGTTAAAGTGGAGGGGAAGATGGGGGGGACTGGGCGATGGGCTTGTTTGAACCTTATTCTTATCACTCTTGCCTCATAGAGGGAATAATATGCACAAATAGTTGAATATAAAAATCTATTTTACCAAAAAGGGAAGTAGGAGGGGAAGAGATTAAGTAAAGGGTGGAGTAGGACTGAAAGAAGGGTGGGTAGATCTGAGGAGGTGTTAAACAGAAGCAAAACACTGCTGAAGAGGGAAAGGGTGAAAAGAGAGAGAGGACAAACAGGAAGAAAAATAGGATGGAGGGAAATACACAATTAGTAATCATAACTGTGAATGTGATTGGGATGAACTTTTCCATAAAATGGAAACAGATAGCTGAGTGGATCAAAAATTAGAATTCTATAATATATTTACAGGAAACACACTTGAAGCAGACAGACACACAGAGAGAGGAAAGGTAAGGGGTAGGAGCAAAATCTATTGTGCTTCAGCTAAGTTAAAAAAAAAATCAGGGATAACAATCCTTATCTTAGACAAAGTAAAAGCAAAAATAGGCCTACTTAAAAGAAATAAGGAAGGAAACTACATGTTAATAAAAAATACCATAGATAATGAAGCAATATCAACACTAAATATATATACAAGAAATGGTACAGCATCCAAATTCTTAAAGGAGAAATTGAGTTACAGGAAGAAACAGAAATCAAAACTATACTAATGGGGGACTTTACCTGTCCCCTCTTAGAATGTGATAAATCCAACAAAAAAGAAACTAAGGAGGTAAATAGAATATTAGAAGAATTAGATATAACAGAACTCTGGAGAAAAATTAATGGAAACAGAAAGGAATATATCTTTTTCTCAGCAGCATATGACACCTACACAAAAACTGACCATATTTTAGGGTGTAAAAACCTCAAAATTAAATGTAGAAAGGCAAAAATGTTAAACATATTCTTCCTGGATCACAATGTGATAAAAATTACATTCAGTAAAGGGAAGTGAAAAGATAAATTAAAAAATTAATTGGAAACTAAATAATCTAATCCAAAGAATAAGTGGATCAAAGAAGAAATCAAAGGCACAATCAATAATTTCATTAAAGAGAATGACAATGATGAGATAACATATCAAAATTCATGGGATGAAGACAAGGCAATACTTAAGGGACAACTTATTTCTCCAAATTCTTATATCAACAAAATAGAAAAAGAACATATCACTGAATTGGGTATGCAACTAGAAAAATTAGAAAAAACAACAAATTTACAATCCCTAATGGCACCAAATTGGAAATCCTGAAAATCAAAGTTGATATTAATTAAATTGAAAATTAAAAGAAAACACTATTTTGGCAATAACGTAAACTATGAGGTGACATAAAGAAAAAAAAACCAGAAAGATAGATAAACCATTGGTTATTTGTTTTCTTAAAGAAGAAAATCAAATATGCAGTATTGAAAATGAAAAGTGTGAATCACCAATGAAGAAAAAATTAAAGCAAGCATTAGGAAATATTTTACCCAATTATATAGCAATAAATCCAACAATCTCAATGAAATTGATGAATGTTTATGAAACTATAAATTGCCTAGAGCAATACATCAAGAAAAATAATGCCTAAGTAACCTTATCTCATAAAAAGAAATTGAACATGCCATTAATGAACTCCCTAAGAAAAAGTCCCCAGGACCAGATGGGCTCACAAACATTTTAAGAACAACTAATTTCAGTACTATATAAACTATTTGGGAAAATAGGCAATGGAGTCCTACCAATCTCCTTTTATAACACAAGTATGTGCTAGTACCTAAACCAGGAAGAGCTAAAACAGAGAAATAAAATGGTAGAACAATTTCCCTAATGAATATCTATGTAAAAATTTTGAACAAAATACTAGCAAGGTGATCGCAGCAATATATCACAAGGATTATAAACTATGATTACTATATAGCTAATCAATTCCACTGATCCACCACTCTATGTCTTAGTACCAGATACTTTTGATAATTATTGCTTTATGATATAGTTTGAGATCTGCTGAGATTTATACCAGGAATACAGGATTGCCTCAATATTAGGAAAAAATTAGTATTAGGTTCAACGTGTAGAATAGAGTCAATGTAATTGAAAATACTGATAACAAAACCAACAGAAATCATATGATTATCTCAATAGATACTGAAAAACCTTCTGACAAAATATACATCTCATTCCTTTTAAAAACAATAGAAAGAATAGGAATAAATGGAACTTTCCTTAAACTGATAAGTAGTATCTATCTAAAACCATCAGCAAGCATTATTTGTAATGAGGATAAGCTAGAAGCCTTCCTGATAAGATCAGAGGTGAAGCAAAGATGTCTATTATCATCACTATCATTCAATATTGTACTAGACATATAATTTATGGCAATAAGAGAAGAAAAAGAAATTGAAGGAATTAAAATAGGTAACGAGGAAACAAAACTATCACTCTTTGCATGTGATAGGATGGTATACTTAGAATATCCTAGAAAATCTCCTAAAAAATTACTTGAAACACATAACAACTTTAGCAAAGCTGCAAGATATAAGATAAACCCATATAAATTATCAGCATTTCTTTATATGCCGAACAAAGCACAGCAGCAAGAGATAGAAAGAGAAATTTCATTGAAAATAACTGAAAACAGAGGAGCCAAGATGGCAGAGTAGAAAGACACACATACGCTAGCTCTGAACCCACAGCCCATAAAATACCTGTAAAGAAGAACTCTCAACAAATTCTGGAGCAGTTGAAGCCACAGAACAACGGAGTGGAGGAGATTTCTGTTCCAGAGAGACCAGAAAAACTGACACCAAAGGACTGTTGCGCACCCAACCTGGAGCAGAGCCCAGCCCTGGCCTGGCCACGCGGCCCAAGAGGAGCAGATCTGAGCAGGCTTCAGGGACGGAATCTCCAGCAGCTGCCCAGTTCCCTCCACCCACAGGAGCAAAGGTCAGTGAGAGAGCCTGTTTGGCTGGCCAAGAGGGGAGCAGGATCTCTCCATAACTCAGGCCCCCTCAGGAGGCAGCAGCAGAAGCAGCAGGTGACAGGGGCTCCCAAAGCAGACAGGATCTTGGATCCATTATTGAAGGTCTCTGCATAAACCCCAGCCCTGCCCCCACTGAAAGCCCTGGGTCTGGGAAGCAGCATTTGCATCTCAGACCTCAAGCATTAGCTGGGCAGATCTGAAGGCCAAGTGGGTATGGAGAGGAATCTCAGAAGTCAAGTAACTGGCTAGGAAAATGCCCAGAAAAGGGAAAAAAAATAAGACCAAAGAAGGTTACTTTCTTGGTGAACAGATATTTCCTCCCTTCCATTCTAATGAGAAAGAACAATGCTTACCATCAGGGAAAAACATAGAAGTCAAGGCTTCTGTATCCCAAACATCCAAAACAGATATTCAATGGGCTCAGGCCATGGAAGAGCTCAAAAAGGATTTTGAAAATCAAGTTAGACAGGTGGAGGAAAAACTGGAAAGAGAAATGGGAGAGATGCAAGAAAAGTATGAAAAGCAGGTCCAACACCTTGCTAAAGGAGACCCAAAAAAATGCTGAAGAAAATAACACCTTGCAAAATAGGTTAACTCAACTGGCAAAAGAGGTTCAAAAAGTCAATGAGGAGAAGAAAGCTTTCAAAAGCAGAATTAGCCAAATGGAAAAGGTGGTTCAAAAGCTCACTGAAAAAAATAGTTCTTTCAAAATCAGAATAGAACAGATGGAGGCTAATGACTTTCTGAGAAACCAAGAAATCACAAAACAAAACCAAAAGAATGAAAAAATGAAAGAGAATGTGAAATATCACATTGGAAAAACAACTGACCAGAAAAATAGATGCAGGAGAGACAACTGAAAAATTATGGGACTACCTGAATGCCATGATCAAAAAAAGAGGCTAGACATCATCTTTCATGCAATTATCAAGGAAAATTACCCTGATATTCTAGAACCAGAGGGCAAAATAAGTATTGAAGGAATCCATCGATAACCACCTGAAAGAGATCCAAAAAGAGAAACTCCTAGGAACATTGTGGCCAAATTCCAGAATTCTCAGATCAGGGAGAAAATATTGCAAGCAACTAGAAAGAAACAATTCCAGTATTGTGGAAATACAGTAAAGATAACACAAGATCTAGCAGCTTCTACATTAAGGGATCGAAGGGTGTGGAATAGGATATTCCAGAAGTCAAAGGAACTAGGATTCAAACCAAGAATCACCTACCCAGCAAAACTGAGTACAATACTTCCGGGGAAAAAATGGTCTTTCAATGAAATAGAGGACTTTCAAGCATTCTTGATGAAAAACCAGAGCTGGAAAGAAAATTTGACTTTCAAACACAAGAATGAGAAGAAGCATAAAAAAGTAAACAGCAAAGAGAAGTCATAAGGAACTTACTAAAGTTGAACTGTCTACATTCCTACATGGAAAGACAATATTTGTAACTCTTGAAACTTTTCAATATCTGGGTAGTTGGTGGGATTACACACACACACACACACACACATATACACACATGCATGCACACATTGAGATAGAGAGCACAGAGTGAATTGAATAGGATGGGATCATATCTTAAAAAAATGAAGGTAAATGGTGGGAGAGAAATGTATTGGGAGGAGAGAGGGTGAAATGGAATGGGACAAATTATCTCTCATAGAAGAGGCAGGCAGGAGACATTTTATGGAGGGAAAAAGAGGGGAGCTGAGAGAAAAACATGAAGTTTACTCTCATCACATTCGACTAAAAGAAGGAATAAAATGCACACTTATTTTGGTCTGAAAACCTATTTTACAATACAGGAAAGTGGGGGAGAAGGGGATAAGCAGGGTAGGGAGGATGAAGGAAGGGGGGGCAATGGGAGGAGGGAGCAATTTGAAATCAACACTCTTGGGGAGGGACAGGATCAAAAGAGAGAATAGAAGCAATGGGAGGCAGGAAAGGATGGAGGGAAATATGGGTAGTCTTACACAACACAACTATTATGAAAGTCATTTGCAAAACTACACAAATATAGCCTATATTGAAGTGCCTGCCTTCCCAAAGGTAATGGGTGGGGAGGGAGGGATGGGGAGAAGTTGGAACTCAAAGTTTTAGGAACAACTGTTGAGAATACTCAACAGTTGCTACTAGGAAATAAGAAATACAGGTAATGGGGAATAGAAAGTTATCTGGCCCTACAGGACAAAAGACAAGATGGGGACAAGAGAAGGGAGGGATGATAGAAGAGAGGGCATATTGGTAATAGGGACAATTAGAATGCTTAGTGTATTGGGGTGGGGGCAGGGTTCAAATGGGGAGAAAATTTGGAACCCAAAATTTTGTGAAAATGAATGTAAAAAGCTAAATAAATAAACTTATTATATAAAAATATAAAAAATAAAAAAATAAAATCCTTCATAAGGTAAAAAAAAATAATTGAAAACAATATTAAAAAAATGCTTGGGAGTCTCCCTACCAAGAAAAACTCAGCACCTATGTGGATATATTTACGAGACACTTTTCATACAAATAAAGTCAGATCTAAACAATTGGAAAAATATCACTTGCATATGGCTAGACTGAGCCAATATATTAAGAATACAATCCTGCCTAAACTAATTTACTTATTCAGTGCCATATCAATGAAATTACCAAATGTTATTTGATGAAGCTAGAAAATAACAGTTAACAATATAAAATATAACAAATAACAATAACAAAAGAAAAATTTAGCTGGAAGAACAAAAGGTCAAGAACATAAAGTGAATTAATGAAAAAAAAAATAAGGTGGCTTAGCAATACCAGGTCTCAAACCATATTATAAAGCAGTAATCATTAAAACTGTCTGGTACTGGCTGAGAAATAGAGTGGTGGATTATTGAAATAGATTAATTATTCAAGACATAGTAGTCAATGACCATAGTAACCTAGTGTTTGATAAACCCAAAGCCTTTGGGGATAAGAAGTCTCTATTTGACAAAAGTTTCTGGAAAAACTGGAAAATGATAGGACATAAAATACGTATAGACCAATATTTCATACCAAATACCAAGGTCAAAATGGTACATGATTTAGATGTAAAGCACCATTAGACATCATAAGCAAATTAGGAGAGCAATTAATAGTCTGACTGTCAAATTTATGAGCAAGGGAAGAATTCATGACTAAATAAGAGCTATAGAACATTTTGAAATGTAAAATAGATAATTTTGATTATATTAAAATTAAAAAAATACTTGTAAAACAAAACAAATACAATCAAGATTAGAAAGAGAACAGAAAGCTGAAAAACAATCTTTACAGCAAGTATCTCTAATAAAGGCCTCATTTTTCCAATAAGTAGAGAACTCAATAAAATTTATAACAATACAAGTTATTCACCAGGTGACAAATGATGAAAGGAAATGAGCAGGCAATTTTCAGATGAAGAAATCAAAGCTATCTATGGCATCTGAAGAAGTGTTCTAAATCACTTTTTATCAGAGATAGGAAAATTAAAAGAAATCTGAGTTACCAATTCATACTTATCAGATTGACTAATGTGACAAAAACAAAAAATGATAAATGTTGGAGAGGATGTGGGAAAATTGGAATATTCATGCATTATTGACAGAGTTGTGAACTGATCCAACCATTCTGTAGAGTGATTTGGAATTCTGCCCAAAGACAACCAAGCAGTACATATCCTTTGATCCAGATCTCTGTATCACAAGGAGATCATTAAATAGAGGAAAGGACCTACATGTGCAAAAATATTTACAGAAGCCCTTTTTGTGGTGGCAAAATATTGGAAATTGAAGTGATGCCCATCAATCAGGCAATGACTGAATAAGCTGTGGTACATGAATATAATAGAATACTACTCTGCAACAAGAAATGATAAACCAGTAGATTTTCAGAAAAATAAAACAAAAAAGACTTGTGCGAACTGATGCAAAGTGAAATGAGCAGAACCAGGAAAACACTGTCGATTTTATCAGCAACATTGCGAGATGACCAAGTATAAATGACTCAGTTTTCTCAGCAACACAATGATCCAAGACATGTACAAAAGACTCATGAAGGAAAATGTTATCCACTTCCACATAAAGAAGTAATAGACTCTGAATACAGATTGAAGTACATTTTTTCACTTATTTTATTCTTTTTGTGTTTTTTATCTGTTTCTTCTTTCACAACTGTGACTAATATGGAAATATGTTTTATATGATCACACATGTATAACCTATATCAAATTGCCAACCATTTTCAGAGTAATGAAGGGAATGGAGGGAGAAAAATGTGGAACTCAACATATGTTTTGTAAAAATGAATGTTAAAAATTGTCTTGACATGTAATTGGGGAAAAATAAAATACTATAAATAATATGCTAGTTGACTGACTATATGACTGTCAAGAATACAAGGATGGCTCAATATTAAGATACCTATAAATATAAAGGAACATATCAATAAAAATCACATTTATGTAAATATACACAGAGAAAAATTTTGGCAATAGTTCACTGATTTTTTTTTTTTTTGTGAGTAATTGTTGCTTAAGTTTTTATTGAATTCCATCTGGGCTGGGTTTGTTTTACTTCATAATCTATTGTTTGCTCAATTTTTGCCTGTTTTTTTTATTAGAAATTTCTAATTTTGTTAATCTACTTTCCATTTTGGCAAATATTGTTCTATTAATAGTTTTAATTTTGTAGTTACAAAATTAGGTATAATTACTTCTAATATTTTTTTTATTTACTCATCAAATTTGGATTAACACTTTAAATTTTCAATTATGTTGATTCAGTTTTCTTCTTTTTTCTAAATTCACTCTAGTTAATGATATTCCATTTTATTAGTCTTATCCACACAATAACGTCTTAATAATATATTAAATTAAAAATTGTTTTTATTGTCAACTGAATTTCTTCTTTGATTTTTCAGGATTTATATGTGTGTGTATGTGTGTGTGTGTGTTACTTCCTGGAGTTTTCTGGAGAGACTGTTTTTGTGTTTGTTTAGCTGAATTCACAATCTCTTTTTCTCTTTTGTTGATGAAAATATAGAGAGATACAGATTTTCCTGTAAAGACTGATTCTCAAAAGTGTTGGTATATTGTTTCATTGTTATCATTCTGCATGATAAAATTTGTTGTCAAATTTTATTTTGTTTCATGTTTAGACAATACTTCTTTAGGATTATATCCTTTATTCTCCATTATATCTGACCATGACATGTTTATTTAATAAAATCCAATGGTTCCCTATTACCTGCAGGATCAACTATTAAGTCTGTCATTTACCATTTAAAGCTTTTCATAATCTGGTTAAACTCTTCCTAACTTTCCATTCTTCATATAATTTAATTCCTTACTTCCACGTACTCTGTGATCCAGCTAGATTGGTGTATATGCTTTTCCTTACATGCAACACTCCATTGTCTGCCTCTGTACCCTTGTACCCATTTCCCCCTTCCGTGGAGAATGCATATGATGATAATGTGAACAAAGTCTAGAAGAAGAGGTTATAACTATCCTTTAAAGAGCTTCAAATGACAAACTAAATAACCTTAATACTACCTGGTGTAGGGAGAGAACTGAGAATCCTCAGGGTAACTTTCTCTAGTCATCTAGCCAAAGAATTTACTGGACTTCTAGCTACTTCAAAAAGCACTTTTCTCATTCCTGACCTTGGTTGGATGGATTGTGAGGGGAAGGAAAACAGATAAGTCAAGCGTAATGAAATGAACTTTTTCTTAATTATATATAACATCTGAGCATATGCTCTAAACCAAGCAATATTTTGGTAAAGAAATAACTTAATAAATGTGACTGCTAACTTCATAAATGGCATCTCACTGTACCAAGGTTGTTTTTCATCAAAATGTGTATAAGTTTTGTTTTGTCTTTTTATTTTTTGCCACCTAGAGGATAAATGGTGGGGTAAAAATTTAGGCACATTTAAGAAAGAAAATGAAAGTCAGTAATTGGAAATATAAACTCTTTTTTATTTCTTCACACAGAGTAAGTCTTGTCTTCCTCAAAGGTGTTATTCTCAAAAAAGTACTCTCACCACTGAGTGATATTCTTAGAACACTGGCTGTGTAGATTCTTTAAAATGCACTGTTTACTTCTCTCTACACAAGTTGCAAATTCAAATATAATTTCCATCTGTAAACTAATGTGACCCAGTGTGTATAATTCTTCCACATTTTTAATAGGATGTGTTTTTTCTTCTTCTTTTCTCCTTTCCTCTTCTTTCTTCTCCTTTCCTATCCTGTCCTCTTCTGTTGTCCTCTCTTATTTTTCTCTCTTCTAATCTAGAACTGTAGTAGCTGCACATAGCTTGATCCCACTAGCCATTGCCAATAGCTCTCTGATTGGATACATCAAGGACTTGGTCAGTTCTCCTTTTTCCGGTAACCTTGTGGCCCTCCCTCCTTCTCATGGGCATTGTTGTCTGTCCTTTGCACTCTTTGAGGACCAAAATGACATCACGATGCTGAAATTAACAAACAGGTAATGTGTCTGGCTGCAGCTGATCATACCAATATGTATTCAGAAGGCTCAACCACAGATGGAGTACAAATAGTACATATGACCATTGGAGAGGGTTTCTAAATTTGTGCATCTACATTTCTTTTGAGACACCATAATTCTGCTTTGCTTGTACAGCACATTTCCTTCTTTGATACAGGCATAGCTGACACAGTGCCATGTCTCCCATGTATCACAATTAATACCAAAATTTTTCAGAGAGACCTTGACAGTATCTTTGTATCGCATCTGACCATCATTTGAAGGCATGCCTTGTGTGAGTTCTCTGTAAAATAGTCTTCTAGCAAATGTACACTGGGGAAGACACCAATGGACTCAGCCACTGCAAGTCAGAATTCCCAAGCTTAAAAGGTTCACCATTCCCAGTTCCTTTCTCTTCCCCCCAAATAGCAGTGGCATGCATCACTACTGCTACAACTGGTAATATACATTCCTTCCTAAAAGGACTCAACGCTGTGAATTCAGAGTAGATGGACTAAAAATAAGTGGAAAAAAAGCCTAAAAGGTAATCTCTGGAGGAGTGGAAAAAATGACAACTATTCAAGCTGAATTCAATCAGTTCATTATTTTTGCTTATGCAGTGTGACTGAGATTTTAAGTCATCATGGATACAAGGAATATTAAATTTATCATTAATTCAAGAATTGTTATCTTGTATGCATCACCCATAATATAAAACTACAGCTATTTCTCTGACTCAATAAAATACTTACTTTTTGAGCAATGACAGGGGAACCCACCTCACAATACTCCTCTCCCACTCCTTTCATTAAATTACTTCCACACATTTAATCACTTTTTTACCCAAAGTAACCGAGAAAATTACACAGTCTAAAGCTGACTTGGACAAAAATAATTTATTCCAATTAAAAAATATTCATTACATTATTTTTTCAGTTAAAATTAACTATTCAGTTTTTACAAACTAGTCAAAAATTTTCCTTCAAAAAACCTTATAAACACCTGTTTTATAAATGAAACACAAATCTAAGTTATAATATTACTAATATATAGCTATATATATTGCTGTATATTCTAAAGGAGATGCATTTTCCTTATGAGTAGAAATATTATTTTGAAAAGGCTTATTCCTGTCATAAGACATATTAACAAGGGGATAGTTTGTTTACAGGTTGAGATGCCTTTTCCTGGAAATATTTTTGACTGTAATAGCCACCAATCTGTCTTGCATTGAATAGGGCTGGGTCAGCTGCAATGGTATTGGCTAAGGAATTACCTTATACAAATGGGACTGGGCTTGTGTTGAAAAATTAATTGGTAATGTTATCAGCTCTAGGACTCTAACATCTGCCTGGGGATAATGTCTATAATATTCACACAGTCAAGGAGCCCTCCAGTTGCTTTCTCTACTCATACTCTGTTATTTACTATTTTCTGTGACAGTCTCTCTCTAGTCTCTTTGAAATATCACGCATAGTTAATAGCCCAGGGAATTTATGACCTATTGTCACACTTAAGGACTTGTCAATTATTTTAGCTATGCTGAAAGTATCTCCAAAGCTTTTAATTATATTGTGATGTAATCTTTCTTTTCTGTTCACCTAAAAATGTATTCAATTAAGACATTAAATCCCCTATTTTCTCATTTTTGTTACAAATGTATTATTAAATCAACTTAAATATCTCATTGGATATTATATAATTTTATTTCTCTATATTTGATGGGAATCATTAACTTCACCAATTTTCCCCTTTCGTTGATTGTACCTCAAAAGTCTTAATAAGACAAAATTATTGATTTTAAACCATCAAACCTCCCACACTTGAAAACTTTACATAATGTTATCATAGCACTGTCTTTTTTTCTTCCCCCATTTAACTGTGAATGTTTATCTTTCTTTTTACTCTACAGATTTTTATATCCAATGAGCTGGTAATGTCATGGCTTGTAGTAAATTACTATAGAAAAAAATGCTGTGATAATTCCACAAATATTTTTTCAAGGCATTGCTCTATATGCATATGTGTGAATGGTATATGCACATAATATATAATGTATGCATACATATGCGTATAAATATGTGTGTATGCACTGGGATGTGGAGGTATGTTTGGCATGCCTTCATATGTATAATGGGTATCATGTTTCTTCCCTTTTCAATAGGTTGTGGACAGGGTGAGAGGAGGATGAGAATTAGGAGTTGAAAATAAAAGAAAATAATTAATTGCATGTATGTTTGTGTGTGCGCACATGCATTTGGAAAAACGCATTCCAAGCATAAATTTTCCCAATTACATGCACACACAGTCGTATTTCCCCACAAAGGCTGCAGGTTATAATAATGTGAAGATGGGTACTTTTTCACCTATTTCAAAAGTGAGACATATGCCACATATAACACAACTCTGCAGTGCTGTTGGAACTAAGATTTACAAAAGCTCAGCTACTCTAAATGTAACAATCTTAGATAGGTGTCATTAATTAGCATACTGTAATTTATACCACTTTAAAGCTAACTGTCTTAAAAGAACTTTATAAAACATTACAATAGGTTGGCACATAATCCACACGTCTGTGTCCTTTGCTGACATTGTTTTCTGCATTCTACCTTGGCTACCACACACTATGCTTGCCACCTGTGGAAACAAAACACCCAAGCAGCCAGTACTGATTGCAATACATTGAGAAAGGAAGCAGTATCATCAATTCCATAATTATCTCCACAGAAAGTTTAAATACAGAAAATACTCAACTGAAAATACTGTAACTGAAAAACACACCAAATATTGGAAAGCATGAAATCTCTGACAGTTTTCAATCAAACAAGGAGATCTGGGGATATTTTGGTCTGCAGAAGAAATTCACAAGGACGACAATCTAAATTAAAATACTTACTGTGGAGGGATTGAAGAATGTTGATTATCCATTCATTTGCTAATTGTCCAGTTTTTGTTATCTGGGTACATTTCAGCTGATTGGAAGATTCTCTTGATTCAATCCAATAAATTCTATCCTCGTTATAAATAAAATCCAAAGTGTGAATTTCCTTTCCTTTCCCTGAACTCAGGGCTGCCACTTTGCTTCCATTGAGATACAATACCTCAATTGTTTCATAATTTGTGATCAACAGAACTGGGGGCCTATCACTGGTTTCTGAAACAAAAGACAGGAAGAAAAGTGGTCATTAAAGAAAAAAAGAAAAAGCAGTTTATCACCTCCTTTGCATTATTCATTAAAAGTTAACATTGTGTTTTTAAAACAATGAGTGTATTTAGACTACTTGTTTTGCATAACCCATGTCTCTAGCTGCTTCTCTAATTTTCTACTTCAGTGTAATTCTCTGTAGAAAATATTCCGCTAAACACAGATATCCTTTATTTCCTCAGTAATGTGCTTTCTCTATATGAAGATGATGAGAGTAATCCACTTTCAATAAATCAAGTGCTTCCAATTTTTTTTTATTAACAATGATGAATTTGGTCTGATCTGTTTACAACATATAGCCCAATCTCCCTGCCCCAAAGTGACCAATGGCATGTTTTCTTTTGAGATGGATGTATGGGGTTAGAAGCGCAGTCTATGGAGCACAACAGAACTAAATAGCCTAGAGAGAAAGCAAACCTGTAAGCTTGGCCTCATTTGCACCATGATCTAACAGAAGTGCTGAGCTACACATTTCCTTGGAAGTTATAGACAGAAATAATGATTTCTAAAGAGCCCTAAGCTCTTTCTTCCAACATTCCTCTGAATAAGGTCCTCCCACCATACATTAAGGGAACTAAAAGACCAGAGGTTAGTGCAGCTTATTCAATGTCATATTTCCGAACATGCATCGGAATTGACATTAGGACTGATGAGCTTTCAATGAACACTGCCTGGGTGTCCAATCTTTCCATGTCACAATTTTTAGAGAACCAAAAAAAAGCGCATGCTTAGTTAGAGCTGGGTGATTCCAGAGTTAAGCTATATTCTTTAAAGTTCGTTTGTGGGCAGGTTGTAGATTGACCAACACAATATTTTGCTTCAGCTCCTCAAGTAAAAGTGGTAAAAGTGCAGAGAATGAAAGAATAAAATCAGGATTTGATTGTTTGTCATGAGGAAGCTTTCCAAGGTATTTGATTTTATTTTAAAAAGTTGATGTGTAAGAAATCCAGCAAAAGATGAGATTCCTGTAGGGATTCAGAAGTAACATTTCTTCATTTCACCTTGCAATGATATTGAAGATTATAAGTGAAAAAAGTATCAAACGTATTTATAGTGGACAAAAGCTTCAAATAAGCTTCCATTCTGACACCATTACTATATAATATCTCTTTTTAGAAAATAACTTGGAAAATGTTTCATTTAGGTCCTTGTTCCTAATTCAAAAAAAAATCCCTCTTCCATCATCTTTTTCCCTTTTTCACCACACATAGGGAACACAACTTTCATGGAAGCGGCATATTCATGTAACATAGTGTAAAGATGCGGCTCCAATAAATCAATCAAGCATCCCCATACTGCTTTTAAGTAACTACCTTAATTAGTTTAAAATAATTCTATTGAATCAATGAGTCAAGGGCAAAAAGAAAAATAGGTGGGAAAATTCTTCTGACTTTTTGGAAGGAGTGAAAACCATTGGATAAAATAAAATGATACTACACAGAAAGGTGTTGGCAATATTTGAGAAGACTCTGTCACATCCTTTTGGGGTTTGTGTAAAATGATAAACAAATTTGAAACAGAGTATTCCAATAGCAGATCAGCCCAGGGAAGAGTACAATCCAAATAAGCCTCAAAGAAAATCATCTGGTAGGGTGGGGCAAGGGTTGGGAAAAGAAGACCCTTTGGCTTATTTTTGCCTAGAAGCTGACCATGTGAACTTTGAAAGATTGGAAGACTTTGAACTCCCCATAGGTGCCCTTGGAGTGTCCCTGGAGCAACTAATGGCAGTGTGTTCAAGGAAAGTTGAGGACAAATGTGACACATTGAGCAAAGGGCAAGTTTAGAATTTTACAAGAAGTCCAACAGAAAGCTTGACCATAGGGAGTTAAGGGGAACATCATGAGGACTCCATGAAGCACTTCTAAAAGCTGTGAACTATCTTCTTTATAGCAGGTGCTCTAACCCTAAGCCTCTTCTGCCTGGACTCTGTGTTACTTGTAAGAGAATTTAAACTCTCTTTTCTTAAAGCTAATTGTCTGATTGGATAATTGATATCAACTGTTAATCAGTGAGGGGAAGGGCACATGAGCTACTGTGCTCGAGAAAAACTCTAACTCTTCAGGGTTATCCTTAATAATATGAAGGAAGTAGTAGTCAGTCACCAACTACAGACCAGACCTGACAGTGTGAGTAGAAGGAACACCAGAGCCATCTGTGACACAAAAATATTATAGAATCAAAAATAGAGATTTTGAGTTGGAAGGAACATGCGAGATCATCAACCTGACTTGCCCAAGAGAGCAGAGCTATTAAAGGTCTGAAGTAGGTTTTGAAGCCAAGACCTCCTGTTTCCAAGTCTAGCACTTAATCCACTATTTCATGCAGAACTCCCAGAAGTTCAATGTAGAATACATAGTGGTTTTACTTCAGACCTAAATAATGAAGGTAAATTGACCAATAAAAAGTCTCCTTATATCAAAGGGGTTGTTTTGAAACAAGGATGGAGCTGACAGCTAATCCTTAGCCAACTTTCTGGGAATAAACAGCTTCAGAAGCCTGGAAATTCTTGTTAGGCCAGGAGTTCCTTCAAATGTCAATGGCACTGTGCTGTTTATTGGAGCTTACCTTTCCATTTAGACCTGTGGCTAAACTCTGGGCTACCTGAGGCTCCTCTTGTACATTTGTTCTATCATTTCTGTTGTGCTTGACTCTTGGTGACCCCATGTGAGGTTTTCTTGGAAAAGATACTGGAGTAGTTTGTCATTTTCTTCTCCAGTTCATTTTACAGATGTGGAAACTAAGAGGGTTTAAGTGACTTGCTCAGGGCCTTATGGATACTAATTCTCTGAGGTCAGATTTGAACTCTGGAAAATGAGGTTTCCTGAATCTAGGTTCTATCCACTGTGTCTTCTAGTTGCCCTTCTTCTTCTCCATTAATGCTGTGACTATATAATGTAGACTGAATTTCCTGGCACCACCTTTTGCTCAGACCCATAACTGCCTTGTATTTGATCAATCATGTTCTTCTAAATTTTTGCTCTTGCCTAACACCCTACCAATGTCTTGGATCATGTTGACCTTGGGCTTCCTGAGACTATGTCTAGGCTGGTTTCCTGCCACTGCCAGATTCTAAAAGTCAATTTGTTGCCTCTCCCATATGACCTGTAGAAGAGTCACATGAAAGCATGCTCCCTGATAGTACACATTTTCTACACCAATGAGCTTCAATCTTTTTAATCAGATACTACAATCAATAAAACTTCTTGAATATGCATTTGTAATACATGTACACCTATTTATTTGTAACTTACATAGAAACACTATATTATATTAATATATTATGTATCCTATAAAACATATACAAAAAAAGGAAACTAAAAAAGATGAAATAAAGCTGAAAAGATGCAATATTTTAAATATTTTACTTATTAATGGTACAAAACCCCTGCTTCCTCTCACCAAAAATATTACTAGCAATAATATTTTTGGTGAAAACAATGGGATTGAATATGTTTTATTTTATCTAAAAATCTCTCTGTGTGTCCTGGGAGGCAAGGTGGATTTGAAAAGAATATTTTTTGTTGGTAATTATCATTCAGTTAATTTGATCAATCTATTTAGCCAAACAGGTGAATTTCTTTTCCTTAACATGAAAGATAGACCATAAAACAATAAAATAACAAGCCACAACAGTCAGTAAATATAAGAGTTTTTTCAACAGGAGTCATGTTTCTCTGTGTAGAAATATTACATAATGTAAAAGACAACAAGCAAAAGTTAAAAAATTGTCTCTGATTTCAACTCAGCAAAAAGTTTTCACTATAAATCCTTTCCTTTTCTTTTGTGGTTCTGCTGGAAAAGATAAATAACACACAACGATAATATGTTTTAAAATGCTATTCATATTTCCATACTTTAATTGAATTTTTGTATGAATATGAGGAATAACAGAAGGCAAGTTTGGCTAGATATTAGAGTTCAGGAATATGAATACATCATAATAGGCCTAAAGCGTTAGATTGGGATCTGGTTGTAAAGGGGGTAAATGTGAAACTGAAGCATTTTTATTTGATCCTGTGCTCAATAAGGAGCTATTGGAGTTGATGGAGTAGGTGTGTGACATGGTCAGACATAAGCTTTAGAAAAATAACTTTGGGAGGTGTGTAGAATATGTATGAGAATGTTGAGACTTTGGGCATGGAGGCCTATGAGGATGTCATGGCAATAGTTTAGGCAAGAACTATTAAATTATTGAAATAGCATGGGAATCTTGTGATTAGAGAGGTGGGCAAGGATGTGAGAGGTGCTGGAAAGATAGATACTACAAAGTTTGGAGTGAATATGGAGTGAATGAAAGAGGTGAGTCAAGGACAACACCAAATCCAAATACCTAGGTGAATGAAAAGATGGTGGCACCCATGCCATAAAGAGGAAATGGACTTATGAACTAGGGACAGGTGAGTCAAGGCCCACCAACTAAGGGATCCTTGCTGTATACATAAGGTAACCTGAAGGGACAGAGAGTGGGCATGTATAACTTGGAGAGGGAAGTATTTTTCCAATGATATTTGCACTTCTGCTGCTATAGGGTCTGGAGTGGGAATGACCTTTAAGGCTTAACCTCAGGTACAGAAGCAGGGAGACTGGGAACTTGAACCAATGTGGAAAGAATGGGCAGGATGGAGAGAATAAGAGAAAATTAGTGAAGGTTAAGTGTGTTTGTATTGGAGATAAGTGCTAGAATTGGCTAACCTAGGGAGGCTGGGATGCACCCATCTTCTCACCTCCATTTGGTAATTCACATTCTCCTTGGGGTCCTACCATGGCAGTAAAGTAAGTTCTCCATGCCTTAGGGCCCACTGTTTTTTTGCCATTTATTTGCCATGTATCACACTCATTGCCGTTGCTGACATATACCGAAATCAACTAGATTGTACAATCTCATTCAAGTTCCTACCTACTGATCACTTGCTATGTTTAAAGCAGTGGGATATCTTGTATTTTGTGAGCTCCCTCAGAACTTCACTCTGTCTCTCAGACTTTACTGTTTAAAGCCCTCAGGGGTATAGCTATTTAATTTTACTGAACCAATCACATTTTACCCCTTATGAAGGTATTACTAGTTATGGTCACATTTTTTAGATGTAAACATCTCATTTACACCTTGAGATTATATTATGGGCTTTCTAGTGAAGGGATGTTGGTGAAAGAGCAACTTCCATGTACACATCTAAATGTGTATATGTGTGCATATATAATAAATATATCTATGCATATTCACGGATACACATATATATGCACACACACACACACATTTTTTTTTGTTTGTAGTTCATCCTCCCCCAGTTGCCAAAAACCCTGCAACTGAAAGAAAGGAAGGTATGATATATGACAATGAGAAATTTGATAAACCTAGGACAGTGTTTGGTATTCAGTGAGGAAGCAGGAATCAATGCCTAAGATTATACAATTATAAATTGAGAGTTGGAAGGGAATTTAGACTCCACGTAGTCCAACCTGCTCCTTTTACAAATGAGAAAAGTGAGACCTAGAGAAGTTAAATGACTTGCCCATGGCCACACCTGTAATAAGTATTAAGATATACCAACAAATACTGGCGAAGAGAAAATTGGATCTTGGGTCCACTGATTACAAATCATAGGTTCTTCCCACTGAATAATGTCATTCAAAGTTATCAAAAAGCAGTGAGAAGGAAAAAGGGCCATAATTATTGGGACAAAGAAGTTTTGCTATTAACCATTTGCTGCTACTACCAAACATGTGTATCTTTTAGAATTACTGTTTGTTGAATAAGAGAGAGCAATTTAACGAATATAAGGCAGATGCCAAGATGATACCGAGATTAAATTGACTCTGGGCTGATCCACCTGGCATCTGAAATGGAATTCAATGGAACTGACGTCAGTTGCCATATGTTGAACCACAGAAAGAATACTCGTTCTGTGGGATTTGTATATGATCAGGCTTTGTACTAGGACTTGATAATTGGTATATCTTAGCAAGGACAGAAATGTTTATTATTCTGATGTGAAGTCACTGTACTGTGCATATAAATAGAGTAATAAGAATTTCTGTGAGGGGAAAGTTTTAGTGATGAAAAATATCTTCATGGGTCTACTACAGGGACTAAATCCTGATTTTTGTTGCCTTATTTAAATTGGCAAGGGAAACTATTTGGTTAAATGAATTGCCCAGATCAAATGTTTGCTTTAGTATTGTGGCAAGTATAGGCTTTGAAATCTCAGAAAGAAAACTCTGAAGCAAGAGAATCAATAAAAGGAAAAAGGAAAAAAAAAACTACTCCATCAAAATCTGTCCTATTTGGATTTAATCAAAATGGCCATCAAACTTGTAAGATTACAAATGACTTACTGAAGGGAGAACACTTAACATGTTAGCTCTGAGATGCTTTACTGCAGTAGATGCTTATGTAAGGATTTTTGCTAATTATTCACTATTGGCTCCCCTGTTCAGACAAATGGGCAGGATTGAGAAGAGGGTCAAGACTTGGTGCCAAATTACCACTAAAAATACTAGAAGCCCTTGAAATCATCAAGTCCTAATGGCATAATTCCCTTATCCCATTTAATGATGAATGTTAGGAAGGCTATATGAAGCTGATCTCTCTCCACTTGCATGGTCTCAAATCTCTACACTACGGCTTACATTATCACCTAGACTGTCTGTGGCACTTGAGTGAGTCCAATCTGCTTAGGTAATTAGGATAAAAGACTGCCAAGAATAAATGTGATGTTAAAAGTAAGGTCTTAGAGAGTTTTATCTTCAGAGACAGTAGAGAGTTTTCCCAAATGATACATTATAATGTACATTAGATGACTTCAGTCAACAAATGGCTACTTACATCAATATTTGGTGAATTGTAATAAACATTAACCTTCAACTTTACAGGAGTTCAGAATACAAAGAAAGCATTCAGGACCATTCTCAGCTCAATGGCCAGAGGCTGAGATGGCAGAAACCTCCATAGCAAACTCCTTCACTGATTTCGATGAAGAGAGGACATTTTTAGTTCCCTCTGACAGGAACAGAAAAATTCTCCCCTAAGAAACTTCTGAGGGTCTATAGTAGATTGCTAAAGTACTGAGAAATGAGAATGGGGGTGTCCCTTGTTGTCAATATTAGGTTAGTCAATGCTTCATTTTGTGAGATGTGATTAGAAAAATATTTAAGTGAGAGGAGTAAGTTCTAGAAATATGGCATATGGTAGATAATGAGATTCATGGGATGATCCATATAGGTGTGATAAGGAAGTGTTTATATGGATGTTCTAAAAAAGATATTAAGTGCAACTTCAGGGGGAGGGGTAGTCTGAGGGCCTATAAAAGAGGAACACAAAAGGAGGGGGCTTAATGAGAAAGATGGAGAAGCTGAAGGAATGTAACAAATCAGCCTGCAGAACAAATGTATATTACACATGTATCATGAACACAGTTACGTCTTCCTTATTATCATTTTGTAAAAGTATACAATGAGAGCCTACTCTGTTTACCAACTCTTTCCACCCTCTTTGCCTTCCCCTCCAAATAATGAAAAAAAAACCCAAACACAAAACTTAGCATTCACTTGTGATGCCTAGAAAAAAATAGGATTTAGGGGGATATTGTAGCAATGGATAAACCAAATATAGGACAAGAGGGGTGTTTGTAAAAGAATACATTTCCACCATTTAGAGGAGAAAATTGGAGCCTATAGGAAGAAAACAATTATTTTCCACTGAAGGAATACTGAAAAAAGTTTTTAAAAGAGGAATCAGAATTCCTGTTATTTATTTATTACATGTAAATTCTGTAAACGTGTGTTACAGAAAAGAAAATCGGTGTGAAATTAGAAGTGAGAATGAAGTATGTTAGCAACTTGAAAAGAAAAGCAATGTAAACATCCCTGGAAAGGAGAACAGCAGCAAAATGTGAGACAATATGAAGATTAATCTGTGAAAACTGCAGAGTAGATTAGGTAAAAGAAAGTACTCCCAAATATTGTGAAAAAGAGAATGAGCTAGATAGAAAATATTAGTGTGGTGAGGCAATTTTAAAAGGAAAAATGAATGCATTATTCAAATAAGATAATGAATTATGGATAAAACTGAGCTAAATTAAGCTTTCAAATGTGGCCTGAGATATTGTCAGAGAAGGTGAAGAAGCCATAAGGTCCACATCAGCACTAATCTCTCTTTAAAATAAAAAATGAGAAACATTCATAATCCAGTGGGATTGCCCCTACATCTTGTTTAGCATTTTTTGTGTATCTATCTAAAATATCTTTTATGAAACTACATAAAATCTTTAAAAGCAAAGAGGTACCAAGCCATACCTCAAGAAATAATATTATTCCTTAGTGCATAAATTATGAGAAAGGGGAGGCAGCTAGGTGGTGTTAGTACATGGAATGTTGGATGGGGGGTGAAGGACCCAAGTTCAAATGCTTCCTCTGATAATTATTAGCTGTGTAACTGTGAGTAAAGAAATTTAGTCTTCAGCCACAGTTTCCATTGCGCTCTAAATCTATGACCCTATGATAATAGCTAATGCTCATGAAGTTAACCGACTTAGATTTATACTATCCTTTAACCATCACAGCTCATTCCTTTCCAAAACTCAGTCCCGCATTATCATCCCCGTTCTCAGCTCCTCCTCTTCTGTTGCTGAAAAGCACTTTATATTCCCTTAGTGGCAAAGGGGTTGATAAGGGGTATAATGTTATTGTGGGAAGTATTTTTGTTTGCTGGTTTGGTTTTGTTTGGTTTTTCCAGCTGGAAGCAGAAAACAGGAAGTAAACTTTGCTCTGGACCGAGAGAGCCTGGTACTCTTCCCATGAACTTTCATATGCTCTTTCCAGATGGGAGAAACTACACTTCCCATCAGTCACCTTGCTAATGAGGGGCCACATATATAATCATGCTGACTGAATTCACCAAAGCATGCTATCCTATGGCAAGAAGGCCCCTGCTGGATGCATGTTGTCAGTCATTCAGTTGCGTCTGACTGTCCTTGGACTTTCCTTGGCAAAGACACTGAAGTGATTTGCTATTTCCTTCTCCAATGGACTGAGGCAAACAAAGATTAAATGACTTGTGCAGGGTCACACAGCTAGTAAACATCTGAGGTCAGTATTTGAACTCAGCTCTGCCTGACTTCAGGTCCAGCACCATATCCACTTACCCACCTACCTGCCTCACTCGTATGCCAATTCTTTTATCCTTTTCTCATATTATGAATTCCATAGTCTGATATAAACTTCATCTCTCTTCAAGGTACCTATACCTGCCCCAAACCCTTCTTCTCAGTGGAAGGCCACATTTCATACATAGCTAATAAATATTCAGACAGTTCCGAGCAGGTGCCATTTACCCCTTCAATTCTGTAACTCACATTTCTTGAGTGTCCATCTTTTGCCCTGTCCTACTTTGTTCCAGTCTCAGGAAAAGGGGGTGGTCCTTCTTCTGAGACCATCCTCTCTACTTGTGTCCTTGATCCCAACTTTCACCAGAGCTTGCCTTTTCAATCATTGTCCCCTTCCCAGTTTCCCATTTTTCTTTTATCTATTGGATCCTTCCTTACCATCCTTACACATGCCCAGAACTCACACATTCTTGTAAAACCTTAAGTTGGCACTGTTATTCCCTTGAGCTATCATCATTTTATATTTCTCCTATACTTCACAGACAAACCCTTAGAAAAAAGCTCTTTACACTCTGAGTTCATTTCTCATCTCCTTCTCTTGCCTCAGCACTAGTCATCTGGATTCTGTCTTTACCACTTAATTTAAGCTATTGTCTTTAAAATCAATAATTATCTCTTTATTGCTAAATCCAATGGGCTCTTCTCTGTCAACATTCTTATCTTCTCTGTAGGACTGACACTGTTGTCCCTGCCCCTCCTCATATGTTCTCCTCCCTGGATTTTTGTGCTATTGCCTGCTCTCCTCCTACCAAGAGATTGATCCTTCTATCTCTTTTGCAGAATCACATCTCATCTTCTAACTGTGGATGTATCACAGAGCTCTGTCATGGACACTTTTTTCTCTTTTGTTGTTGGTGTTCAGTCATTCAGTCACGTCTGACTGACCCCATGGACCACAGCATGTCAGGACCTTCTATTCTCCACTGTCTCTAGAAGTCTGTCCAAGTTCATGACCATTGCTGCCATGTAACTGTTATCTCATCTTCTGCCATCTCCTTTTCATTTTCCATTCAATATTTCCCAACGTCAGGATCTTTTCCAATGAATTCCATCTTCCCATCATATGACCAAAGTATTTAAGCTTCAGCTTCAGTATTTGACTTTCCAGCAAAGAGCCTGAATTAATTTCACTATTAACTGATTTCATCTCCTTGCTATTTAAGGGAATCTCAAAAGTCCTCTCCAGCACTAAAAAAGCTTCAGTTCTGCAGTGCTCTGCTTTCCATATAATTCAACTCTCACAGCCATACATTGTAACTGAAAAAATTAGAGCTTTGAGTATATGGACCTTTGCTAGCAAGGTGATGTCTCTGCTTTTTAGTAGGTGGTTCAGATTTGAGTCTTTGAGGACTTGCCACATTTTGTTGTGATCCACATAGTCGAAGATTTAGTATAGTTAATGAAGCAGAAGTAGATGCTTTTCTGGAACTCTCTTGATTCCTCCAAATTTCAGTAAATGTTGGCAATTTGGGCTCTAGTTCTTCTGTTTATTTGAAAAGTAGACTGCTCCTCTGGTAATTCTCAGTTCACATATTGCTGAAGCCTTGCATGCAGAATTTTAAGCATAACCTTGCTTGTGTGTGAAATGAACACAGTTGTTAGATAATTTGAATATCCATTGGCATTGACCTTCTTGTATTGGTAGAAACTAATCTTTTCCAATCCAGTGGTTCCTGTTGAGTTTTTCAAATTTGTGGGCGTTTTGAGTACAGTACATTAACAGTATCATCTTTCAGGATTTTAAATAAATCAGTTGGAATTCCAACACCTTCACTAGCCTTGTTGTTGGCAATGCTTCCTAAGGCACAAGTATCTTCATTATCTCAGATGTGTGACTCTAGATCAGTGTCTATTATCAGTGATAGGCTCAGGAGAAGAAAGTGAGGTTGGTGACCTTGCACAGCCCTCCCTCACTCAGATCAAAGTCGACTGCAAGTCATGTCATTTTCTTGATGTCATAGTCTTCTTGGAGAATGAAGGACAAAGATAATTATCAGTGATGTAAAGATCTTTCTTGTACAGTTCTTCTGTATATTCTTGACACCTCTTCTTAATTTCTTTTACTTTTACTAACTCCCTACCATTTTTGTCCTATTTTATGCATGAGATATTCCCTTGATGTCTCTAATTTCCTTGAAAAGATCTCTTATCTTTCCCATTCCATTGTTTTCTTCCATATCTTTGTATGTTTATTTAAGAAAACCTTTTTATCTTTTCTTATGCTCTGGAATTCTGCACTAAGTTGAGTATATCTTTCCATTTCTCCTTTCCTTTTTGCTTTCCTTCTTTCCTCAGCTGTTTGTACAGACTCATCAAACAGCCTTTTACTTTTTGCTCTTATTTTTCTTTGGGATGTTTTTTTGTTGGTGCCTCCTGTACAACACTGAGAACCTCTATAGTTTTTCAGGCACCCTATCTACTGGATCTAATCCTTCGAATCTGTTCATCACCTCCATTTCATATTCATAAGAGATGACATTTAGGTCATAAATAGATTTTCTGATTGTTTTCCTCTACTGTGGTCAAGCTGAGTCTGAATTTTGCAATAAGAAGCTTATGATCTGAGCCACAGTCAGCTCTAGATCTTGTAACTGACTGCATAGGGCTTCTCATACTTTGACTGCAAAGTATATAATCATTCTGATTTCTCTATTGACCATCGGATGATATCCATCACTCAGTGATTCTATCAATTCCCAAGAATTCAAGCAGCTTCTTTTTTCAAATGACTCTGATATCTACATATCCAGCCTTTATTTTCTTTCTGAGTTCCTTTTCTGTATCTCCAAGATCTTGCTATTTATTTACACTTTGATTTTCTGTATGCATCACAAAGTCAACATATCCAAAATGGTGTTTTTGTTCAGTCATTTAGTTTTGTCAAACTCTTTGTGACCCCATGCCCTATACTGTCCCTGGGGTTTTCTTGGCAAAGATACTAGAGTGGTTTGTCATTTCCTTGTCCAGAGAAATAAGGCAAACAGAAGTTAAATGATTTGCCTGGGATCAAATAGCTAGTAAGTTTATGAAGCTGGATTTGAACTCACTTCTTCCTAACCCTAGGCCCAGTAGCATATCCACTACCTAAGCTGCCTGTATCCAAAATGGAATTCATTTTCTTTCTCCACCTAAATCCACATTCCTCTGACTCTCCTATTTTTGGCAAGGGTATCACCATTCCTCTAATCACCTAGGTTTGCAATCTAGGGTCCAACCTACTACATACTCTCTTCCATCTCATTTTTATTTTCTATCCAATCAGCTAAGTCTTTCGATTCTACCTCTACAACATCTCTGAAATCCTTCCCTTTTCCACTCACTCTGCCACCATCCTCACTAAGGCCCCAGACATCTTTTTACCTAGACTACTGCAACAGCCTCTTCTTAGTTCCCTTGCCATCAGTCTCTCCTCCCTGTCTAGAGTATATTCTCACACTGGTGCCATATTGATCATGGTAAAGCACAGATCTGATCATATTACTTTCCCTGCTCAACAAGGTTCAGTGGTTCCTGAATACCTCCAAGACAAAATATAAATGTTTCTATCTTATATATAAATACCTGCTCAATCTGGCTCCAATTTACCTTTTAAGAGACAGTAAACATTATTTTCCTTTGAATATTACCTGTCCCAGTCAAACTATTCCAATCTAGAAACTATTCATGTACCCTTCCTTGTAACCTTCTTTGTACTTCCTGCCTCTGTTCCCTTGCATAGACTGACCACACATCTGGAAAGTTCTCCACTAATGCTTGTAGCAACTCTTAGCTTCCTAAAAGAAGCACCACCTCCAAAAAAAGGTCCTTTCTTGAGTCTCACAATTGTGGATACTCCCCACTCTCAATTGAAAATATGTTTTTAATTATTTGGTGTTTACTTATTTATGTATGCGCTATCCTCTAGCCCCCGTATAATATAAGCTCTTCAAGACCAAATCCTTTCATTTTTTTTCTTTGTATCCTAGCAATTGCTTCAATATTTGGCATACTATATGCATGTGGCATATAGTAAAAAAAACAATGACAATAACTAGCTTTTATATAGCATTTATTATGTGCCAGGGACTGTGCTGTAACTTTAGAATTAATATCTTGTTTTATCACAAGAACCCTGGAATATAGGTGCTATTTTTATCTCCATTTTACATATGAAGAAACTGAGACAGAAGCTAGGTGACTGGTTCAGGGTCACATAGCATCTGAGGCTACATTTGAGCTTAATTTCCTTTCAGTCTGGTGCTCTACCCATTTAGATGCCTACTGTAGTAAGAGTTAACAAGTACATAAATGTAGTGGTAGGTTAATAGTAGTAGTGGTTTATTTGAGTCTTATAAAATTAAATAATAACATTTTTAAAGTTTGTAAAATGCTTTACATACACTCTCCCATCTGATCTCATTTTTACAATTAAATGTTGATTTTTTAAAAATATAGAATGAAAATTAAAATGTAGATCAAATGTGGAAACATGAAAATGAATTAAACAATTTCAGATCAGTCAAATAATTATGCATTCAGGAAGGTCACAGCATTGGAAGGTCAGCTAGTCCAGCTATGTCTATATACATCAGCACTATTTTTTATTAACATAATGTTTGAGTGATGAGTTGTTGATTAAATTAGTGAACAGATGATCTAAGTTATTGATTAAGACTAATAGGATGTGGTTTTGTTATTCTGACATTGTAATGATATGATAAGCATTCAGAACAGTGACAGATCTCAAGGCAGCGGAATCACATACACATATTCCTATGCATATAGTGTATTTACACACACACACACACACAAACACACACACCTGAACAATGAACCATAGGAAAGAATCGGCATAACCATCTTCGTAAATTAGATTAAAATTTAAATGGTTGCTTAAATTTGGAGAGAATTTCTGTTGAAATAAATACAAAGTTAAGAAATTGGTTAAAATGGCATTATTTTTCTACAGGAATGCAACTCAGTTGATTAGATTGACACTATCCGTTTCTTTTTAAGATTATTTCTTGAAAGGTTATGCAAATTGAAGTGGTTTCATCCCCAGTTAACAAAGTGGGAGAACTCTGCCAAATGTAATGACTCTTGCAAAAACATTTTATTTTGTTTTTATATCAGTCATTTCTAGATATACTAACCTCCCACTACCAAATGAACTTTCCTTTGCTACAAAGGAAAACAGAAGGAAAGCCAATCAACATAATGACTGTGCCTGAAAGTGTTTGCACCACAACCCCGCTCCATAGCACTTTCCTCTTTACCAAGAAAAGCAAAGTGAAATTTCATTGTTTATATTCATTCATTTCCTTCAGTTTCTTGTTTCTTCTATTTATAAAGATTAATAATTTTTTTGGTATAATATTTATAGGGAGGATTTAAAAAAACATTTTATAGGAATATTTTCTGACTGTCCCTAAAGATGATTACACCTATTTAAATTAGGTTCATGAAAGAAAAACTAAAATCACATTTGATTAGAAATAAAATTAATGGATGAAAACACAATTATTTATACCTACAGTAAATTCATAGCACAAGTACTCAAATAGAATATACTCATTCAAGTTTTTGTTATGGATTAAATACTCAAAGCTACAGAGAGCTCACCGATATAGTCAACAGACATCATTATGGACATCTTTCTGATTGTACTTATTAGGAACTATCTTAGTTTCAGAAGAGCTCTTTATAACTAATCTTCAATACAGACATTTTCAATGCCATAAATCGACATTTCTGAGTTTTAAATACAGCAGATATTGGATCCTCTGAGAATTTCCTCTAATAAAATTCTTGAGAATAAATGATTTCCTGCTTGTTAACCTGAATTTGTTCTTAACCAAAGAAAAAAGAAAAGTAATAGCAGAGTTTATTAAAAAAAAAAAAAAGTTCACACTTCAATTTAAGAATATAAGGACTGAAAACAAAATTCTCCTATTGGCTCTATGCGAATGCCTCCCTCCTCCAATATGTGCAGAGATAGTATTTATTGCATTCGTTTACAAAAAAATCTGAAAGAGATTCCAAGAGCACACATTTAGCAAAGTTGTTTAGTTATTGATCCAGGCAGCGTCATATAAACCAACCTCCTACATATTTAGCTGAACTTTTCAAAGTTACTCTGACTTTTTCTTCATCTTAGAAACCTGGACCAAATATTAGAATTGGTATAATTCCTTTTCTCTATTGTATGGAAGGCATCTAGAAAGCAAATGATGAAAACTGAAGCTATAGAAGTATAGGCCTATGGAAATAAACCGTCAGGAATATATTGTAATCATTATTCTCTCAAGATAAAAATAGTTCAGGGCAGGGTGAACACTAGGAACAAGTAGCTAAAAATGGTACCTCAACTTCATCCCATTTCTTCTGAAGCATGATTCTAGCACTTTCCAAACATATTTATTAAGGAATGGAAATTTTGTAAGGAGGTTTATTAACCAATATTTTTCCAATTACAGTTAATTCATTGATAGTTTTGAGATTTCTAGAAGAATGTTTAATTGATGTCAATATACTCTAAACTATTTATTCCCAACTTCTAAGCTTTCTTACTGGATTTAAAATTTATTTACACCTACATTCTGGATGATACAAAGGAATGAAAAATCAAGAATAATTTTGCTTTTCTTTTTTCCAGACTAACAGAATGTATCTTTTCCACTTTAAATTTCTCTGAATTTAAGTGAGTTTCTTTTCTCTATCTCTCTTTTTTTTATTAGACTTGCCCAATTTTAAGATAAGGAAAGGAAGTTAATTTCAGGATGTGATAAGACATTTCTCCTCCTGAATCAGAAGACTTAATTAAGATGGCTTGGTAGCTGTATTACAAAAAATAAATACAATGCCAGAAATTCTGTAACTATCTGCTGCTTTAAAAACAGCAACAAGGATTCCGGATCATAAAACTCCTAGCACATAAATGCTTCATTGATGAACATTCAAAGATAAAGTGTCCCTTTTTAGATTTTAGTTAAGATGTAGAAGTAAATAAAATGGATACACATTCTTTGCCAGTCTAGTAATTTTCATTTTGTTTCTAGGATTTTCTTATAATACAGATCAATAAGAAAAAAAAAGTTTTACAATGCCTAAGAAACCAGGGTTCTTTTTCTCTGCCACCAATGCTTACAACCATTGTGCAAATGAAAAACCTTTAAAAATGTCAGGTACTGGTTAAGGAGAAATGAATGGAATGCATTATCAATGGCCCATTGGAATCCTTATTGGGATTTTCATCATGGGAAGGATAGATTGGAGCGGGGCTCCTTGAGAACATGAGGTTTCTGAGCAGCAGGCATAGCAGACAGGAGACAGACATAGCAGTTAGGGTGACCATACAAGAGCAGGTAATGGAAAAGGAACACAAGGAGGGTGCTATTAGAACTCATGCAAAAGGGGAGAAGGCATGTATTGGAGGCCTTTGGGACTTCTCTTGCTGTTCTTTCTGTTTTCATGATTGGTGAAAGAAGATGTAAACTTGGATGAACTCCATGAAGGAAGCCTAGAAAAGTTTTATCAGGTCATTTGGGAGAGATCCCAGAATCATAAAGTACTGATAGGGCCATTCCTGGACAAAATGAAAGGCACAAAATATATTTTTATCCTCGTCAGTTTCCCCTTCCAGGGTCTTCTAATGCCACTCTAGGTTTTCTTCCTCCTGGTTTATTTTCACCCTGATTCTTAGTTTCTGATACTCTCATGATGATCCCTTTAGGACTACACAACAAGCAGTACTACATGATTTTTCTCAGGCCTGCCTTGCCCAGATAATTCCTGGGACCTAGACCTTGTTTTCTTCACCATCTCAGTTGTTTATGATATTTAAAATTACCTCCTCAACTCATTCACACCAACCTATTAAGAATTGGTGAGGCTCATTATGCTAGCTTTGCAGGACATTTATATTTCCCATAAAGTAAATTGATATTTTAACAAAAGGAAATTCTACGTAAGTGAAAGTGAGAGAATAGAATTTCAGGCATCAGTGGTGAAGTGCGTAAGATATTTGTAGACAGTAAGTTTTCCTGGTGTCTCTCAAATCACTCCATGTAAGTAAGTGACTATTCCACCCATCAATCCAACAGCAGACCACTCTCTCCTCTTGTTCCTTTTTTAGCCTTTCTCCTCCTTTTCCTTCTCTACTTTCCTCTATCCTTTTATCAGTAAAAAAAAAAAAAAAAACTGCATGAACGAAAATTAACCATAGTCCTTTGGGGGCTATAGTCTGAATAAAGTTCAGAGAAGCAAAAGGAAAAGGAGGAGAAGGGAAAAAAGGAAGAGAAGAAAGAAAAGAGACAGAAAGAAAGGGGAAGGAAGGAAGGAAGGAAGGAGGGAAAGAAGGAAGGAAAGATGACAATGGTAATGACAGAGGTCAGTTTGCAACCTACAAAACATAGGAGCTTGGTAGTCTTGTTTTCAGCTTAACCTACATCTGTCCTAAAACCATGACTACCACTGGCAAAGAGGATAATATGGAAAAGATGTAGAGACTTCAAGAGATTTGATGGGTTCCATTTTTCCAGGGCCTAAGTCACTCTATGGTGGGAAGAGTCGTTCTTCTCTCCTATTGCATTCCATTTCTGGTGATAAGGCTGAAGCCCATTATTTCCAGTTACTTAATGCATTTAAACCGCAGAGTAGCAAATGCCCTAGTGATGCTGGAAAATGAATGTTTCTCTAAGTCCCTGCCTTACTCTCAAGACACTGAAAATTAAAATCCAATCAATCTGCTTTTTGTTGGGCAGAGCTGCTAGCACTGTTTATTAAAGGAAAGCTAGTAGGATGTGTCATTCCAATTTCTAGGATCTGCATAAACCAACTCTTAGCCTAGGTAACTTTAAATTCAATTTATTTTCCTCTATTACAATCACCATATTTCTGAAAAGAAAGCTAAAAAAAACTTTCATATTTCAGGGTTGAGAAGTAATTAATTATATCCGTATATAAAAATGTAAAAATATACAAGAACATGCCCTAGGTACCTATAGTTGTTTTGACAGCTATTTTAACATTCCCTTTTCAAATGACATGTCCTAACATTTAATTCCCAAATTACTGGCATCTAAATCATGTGTCTCAATTCCAGTGTAATGAACACTTTGCTATAGTACTTTGAAAATGATATTATATATTCTTGTATTTCTCCTCCTACATAGCACTATTTAAGTATATTTGAAACTAATTTTATTTTTTCATCTACATGACAGACTTTTTTATTTAGAAATTATTCATTTACTCATGGACTGGGAACTCATGGATTTCCACATTCAGGACAGGCTTATAGTGGAGGAGATAGTTGACATTATTGGGGCATTTGAAGAAGCCTTTCCAGTCTAACAATATTTCATCCCCTCCCTACCATCCTTCATTTTGTAAGGATCTTCTGTACACTTGTTTATTTTAATTACATAAGGTACCTGGGAAGTGGAACACATGAAATTTCTCCAATAGTTTACCAAAGATTAGTCTACCTGAATCTCACTAACAATCAACTCATGAGAAACATTGCTTCTAAAATTCACAAATACAGTTAGAAATAGGGGTCATCAAGTCCAACTGTTATTTGAATGAGAAACCCTTCCACACCCCGGACAAGGGGTCATCCAGAACTTGAAGATCTTAAATGACTTCCAATGCAGATCGTTCCATTTGTGATTGTAGTAATTATTAGGAAATATTGCGTCAAATTTAAATTCAATTCAACAAGCACTTAGAAAGTGACTTTAATCTGCTTCTCTGAGACCTTCAACCTCAGTTTCTATTTCTGACTTCTGGGTTCAACTTGAACAAGTATTATGCCTTTTCTACATGACAGCCCTTCGTATATTTAAAGACAGGTATCTTGTCCTCTTTAAAACTTCAGTTCTCTGAGTTAACTATACACAGTTCCTTAAATTAGCTTTTCCTATTGCAATGTCTCCAATTCCCTCATCATGGTGGTTGACACTTCTCGAAATTCTAGAACTTCACAATAACATACCTCAAATGAGGTCCCCAGAATTTAATACAGTACTTAACATGGGGATCAACCAGAGCAGGGTATAGTAGTATTATTTATTTTATATTGATACTAAGGTTTTCTTAACGTAGCCTAAGATTTCTGTTGAGAGTACTGCTAGATAGTTATGGGGTTTGAGATTATGTAGGGATTTTTTTTTTTTGGCTTTAAGTTTGACTCTAGCTTTTTTGTTAAGAGGGGGTGATTCTTCTTGTTTTGTCATGTTTATCATGATTCAGTTTAAGCTTGTAGCCCAATAACATACCCAAATCTCTTTTATAAGAACTATTACATAGTAATCTCCATCCTATGCTTGTTCAATTAATGACCAAACATGAGATAGACATGGAATCTGGTGAAATACTTTGATGGATGTTCTAGAGCAATGATCCCTAAGAAGAAAGGATGACAAGAATTCACTCAAGGCTTCACCGGTCTCATCCACAGGACAGGTTGCAGATATGACAGCACATGAGCTTTACAAACTCTTACAATTCTCTCTCTCTCTCTCTCTCTCACTCTCTCTCTCTCTCTCTCTCTCTCTCTCTCTCTCTCAACAAAAATCATGTTAACTACCTTTAAACCCAATCAAACAACAGTCACCACCCATGTCCATATTCCCACAAAAGAATTCTTTAAAAAAATCTTTCATGTAGAAAAAAGTAGTTTATCCCACAGAATTACAGAAAAAAAATTGACTAAATTGTCCATTTTGTTCTTTATGTCAGATATCAGTTTGTATGTGTTATAGACTTTTGAACATTAACTATACCTAACCAGCAAAGCATTTCTCTGAAGCTCCCAACCTTAGCAAACTTCACATGGTCACTAGTTATTTTGCAGCTCCATAATCCACTATTGCATTCAAGCCAGTATATTGGTATATTCCATTATAATCCCACAGTTATAGGATCTAGTTTCCACTACTATCTGCCATCTGACTACTATAACATTCTCTTGTTTACAAGTGGCATCCTCATGGAGTGGAGAAAAAGGAAGTACCTCAGTTTGTGGAGTTTATCAGATTGTATACTATGCATGCAGTAATATCGTATGAATCAGCAGAACCCACAAAGGACAACCATTCTCTTTTAATCCATCAATATTTTAAATCTGATATCTCAATGGAAGAAAAACCAAAACAAGAACATAAATATACTCTAACCTAATTTCTTCAAGGTTTTGTCTAAAAAGTAGAACTTTCCTAAGCCACTTTTACAACTCCATAAATGAAAAAAAGGAAAAAAATACAAATTCTTTCCACATAACTCCATAGATAATTTTAAAAATTAAATACATTTTGTGGAAAGGAGAACTGTAGCATCAGTGAGTGAAATGTCTAGTTTATTCTAGATTCAGAAAAGAAAATCCCATCTCGTGCTTAATTTACTAATTGCTAATGAAAGGAAAAACCTCATTAATTAAGCAATCCAAAATAATATGAAAATGCATGAAGTGAAATCAGACTGAAGGGACATTAGAATAAGTCAGATCTCATGTGTAATATCCCAAGCAATTACCTCATGCTAACTACCTTTAAACATAAGCAATAGACAATTGTTTTCAATCTATTACAGGATTATTCCAACAATATTCATTTACAGCCCAGAGTTGGGAAGGATCTACGTAAAAAGACCACAACATCAAGCTCAATCCCTATGAAGAGAAAGGAAAGAGATGTGGAATATGAAATGTACAAACTAAATGCCAGTGATCCCTTTCCCTCCTCCCCCAATAAATTGTTCACATCAATTAATCTCTATCTTTTGAACTGTTTCTTGCTAATCAGAAACCTTCTTTAACTTAAAGGAGTTTTATAATGATCACTGACAATTGAAAGAGCTGTCCTAGGTTTCCAATTATGGATCAGTGCATTAAAGTGAAAGAAAATCTATCCCTACTTGGTACATATAACTCTAAGTCATTTATCAGGGAAAGAAACAGAATGGAAGGAAACAAAAAAAAAAATTAAGGTTTGCGAAGGACATGAAAGATTTCAACTTACCATTTTTGGCCTTGCAAGACTTGTTGTCAGGTTGCATTAGGTACCCCTCCACGCAGCTACAAACATATGACCCATGTGTATTTATGCAGGTTTGGCTGCAAGTCCCATACGCAGCACATTCATCTTGATCTAAAAGGAAAATTGGCATCATTTCTAAGCAGCTACATTCATGTGGAGTTCCTCTCTCCTCATGGTGACCGTATTTTTATCAAACTTTGAAAATGTTCTTTTCTATTAAGAAGTAAAAGTCAACTCCAAAAAGACACACCAAAACCACTTTAAAGAAAAAAATGTCATCTATTTTACATGGTTAATTTGTAAAAATAAGAGGAAGGTTATACTTAACCTTGAAAGGTTCCTCTATAAAAGACTGTTTCTGTGATAGGGAAGGGGGTGCTGTTAACTGTTTGGTAATCCTTGAACATTTTTTGCAAATATATAGAATGCAATTACATAGTCAAAGCTCCAAGGGACTCAGGCAGTTATTAAACATAAAATAACAAATCCAGCATTCAAAAGGACATATGGCCCTGTGATGAAGAGCTGGAAAGGACTTCTGAAATAATTTCATCCAATAATTATTACAGTTGAAGAAACTGAGGTTCATAGAGGTGAAAAAAAACACAGCTATTAAGTATAAAGGTTGGAATTTGAATGCAAATATTCTGATTCCATAGCCACTACCATACCATTCTATTTCAAATGTAAAAATGTTATGAGTTCCTTTTGAGTATGGATATTGCCTTATTTTGTTTCTGTTCAATATCTTCTACCCTTCCCTCCTCTGATAGTTGAAAGATTGCATACTAGATGTGCTAAGTTTTCATACACACATGCACATATATACACCTATATTTGTATATGTACATGTACACACACATACACATATATATATATATATATATATAAACCTCCCACTTGAGGTTTTTCATTTATATTATTTCATTTGATCCTCATAATAATTCCATTGAACTGAGTGATATTAATTATAATTTTTCCATTTTAAAGATGAGGAAACAGATTTAGATGGGATAAATGACTTGCCCAAGGTTATGTGGCTAATAAGTGACAGAATTAGCACTCAGACTCAGATCTTCATACTCTCATAGAATCATAGGCTTCATACTCTCATAGAATCATTGATCTAAGACTAAAAGGTCCCTTAGAGGCCATCAAATCCAACCACTTGATTTTCCAAGTGGGGAAGAAAACTAAATTTTAGATAAGTGAAGTCACTTGTTCAAGGTCACACAGGTTTAACTTTAGCTTGGGTCCTCTAACTTATAATCCAATGTTATTTCTACTTTTTATTATTATTGTTCCATTACTTTAGTTATGTCCTACTCTTCATGACCCCATTTTGGGTTTTCTTGGCAGAGATAGTCAAATGGTTTGCCATTTCTTTCTCCAGTTTATTTTTACAGACGAGGAGATTAAGAAAAACAGAGTTAAGTGACTTGACTAGCATCACAGGGCTGGTAAGCGTCTGAGACCAGATTTGAACTCAGGAAAATGAGTCATGCTGAGTCCAGATTCAGCACCCTATGTACCATGTACAATGCCAGCTACTTATTAAATAACTGTTGACTACCTAGATATACAGACAGAACCATCTCCACCTTTAAAACGTATTTCCAAGCATTTTTCTTCATAGTCTTGTGCTAGATAAGTGTGTAAAGAGAGTAAAATAGTAAGTACACACCCCCTAGGACGAGTTACCAACATATGTACCCCTAGGGAGTAAAAGAAGTTTGTCTAAAGATATATATGGAACATCTGCTAAATAATTATATTAAGGATAAGGAATTAAAATTCATCTTAACTGGCATTGCCAGTTGTGGGGTAAGGAAACTGCCTCCCTCACTTCAGGTCATGACTTTCTCTACAACTTTAAGGCATTGAAAATGGATAGAGCCACTCTAGCTACATAGCTAGAATGTGTCTGAAGTAGGATTTGAACTCATATTTTCTTGGCTTCAAGTATGGGTCTCTAGTCACTATGCCATGTTGACTCTCAAATAGACAAATTATCCTATTTAAATGAACCAATCTCTTTATTGTATTTCTTATGTGCAAATTTGTAGCAAATGCTAGAATTTCCTTCCTTTCATGCTGAATAAAAGGGACAAGAAAATTTATTGAAAGTCAAGGAGTTCAAGAACCAAAATGGAGAGTCCTTGCTCTAGGAGACCATAACTGATGATAGACAATAATGATGAAGCCAACAACCAAAGTGAATTTGGATAGTAAAACATTTACGTTATGTTCCGGTCATAATGCAGTATATTGTTAATGATTTGTATATTAAAAAATGTCATAAAATATATCATCCAGGACATAGGACTGGAAAAGAAGAGTAAGATATAGCAAATGAACACGGCCAATGTTGCACTGGTACCCAGAAAACATCAAAAGCACAGTGAGAAAGTCTCTTGCACCAGAACACTGAATGAATCCTGTAGGGGATTTATAGAAAGACCAGGACAAGATTTTTAGAGTCTAAGAAAGTATAACTGGGCTGCAATCATTACTATTGTAACTTCACATCAGTAGTAAGCACTTAATAAGTAATATGGATTGATTGATCATTGCCACTGTGGTTTCATTGAGATATTTGAAGGATATTAGTCAAAGATTAGTAATTATTTTTGGAGGGAGAGGACAAACATAAGTGAATAATGAAGGTGAAATTGTAGGGACTGGGTTGGGGGTGGGGTGGGGGACATAATTGAAAAGAGGAGCTAATCTTGCATACTTCTACCTCCCTCCCTGGTGGCACATATTGGTCTCCCTTTCAGAGATACTCCAGCCTCCACCTGATTGGTTCCTTCCTCAACTTTTCTGAAGTGCTTCTGCCATCTGATATACCAAAGATTTATTCTATCTTTTCGTATGCCCTCTTAACCACAACACATTGCTGTCACTTTGACAGGTTGCCCCTTAATCATCTTCCAACATGCATGCATCTGTGTAGTTTCAAATACTGCTGTTTCTTTTCTGGGACCACTGGGGAGTGAGTGGGTGACATAACTCTAGGACTAAGATGATTTTTCAGCCTCCCTTCTGGGAATTATTAAGAAATGCAGCTTGTTTCCATGGTCTCCACTCAGTTGTCTTCATGATTGTACATTAAGGTTGACAGGGAGTCCTGAGTTAAGACTTTGTCTATGTTTAAATATTGAGCCAGTTCAGTATGAGCAATTGAAGCAGTTAGTTGCAAGTGCAGACACACAAAATTTGATTTATTAATTTTATGTCACTATTTAATTTATCTAAAAGTAGCTATTAAACCCACATTATGTATACATGAGTGATTATGCTAAACACTGGAGATACAAAGACAAAAGTGAAACAGCCCCTTCAGTCAAATAGTTCACAATCTAATAGGGAAGACAACAAGTTATCAGTGATGTAGTTGTCAAATTCTGTCCTTAAATATTTAAACTCCTTGAAAAGACCAGTAACATTAGGAGCCTCCACATATTTTTCTGTCCATCTCTTCATAACCCATTACAGTTTGGTTTCCATTCCATGGAATTACCTTGGAGATTCGATTTCTACTTCTATAAAAGAAAACAATAATGCATCTACTGGCCATCTTGTAGGGTTGCTAAGAGATAGATAATTGCCATACTATATAAATGTTAATTCATATTATTTAGCAGATATTTTTGTTCATCTACAGGTCAGGCTGGATGATATATTTGAGGTTCTTTCAACTCTGAAATTCTTTGACAATATTCACTGGGCAAGGACATTCCGGTTGTCTATATATAAACATACTATGTTTGGATGATATGGTGTGGCAGAATAAAAAGTTGATATTTCAACTACAGATATTTTTGTCTAGAAATAAAGATTGGGAAAGAGAAGGCGGAGAAAGTGAAAAAAAAGTCCATATATTTGAAGAGTCATCAGGTAAAACAGGAAATAGACTTTTTATCCTTGGATTTAGTACTTATGCCTTAAACCAAGGGCTGGAAATTTGAGTGAAATAAGTTACAATTAAATATGAGAAAAATATTCCTAACAATTAGAGCTATAAAGAATGAATGGGCTCTCTTAAGATAGTGGGTTGGCCATTTTTAGTGATATTAAAGTAGTGAATGGCTACTTCTCTGGAGTATTATAAATGGGATCTAGAGTTTGATTTGGGGGAAAAATGACCTGTGAGATCCAACTCTGAGTCATCGTGGTATTTCAAACCCCTTATCTCCTGACTCCATGGCCAGTGCTTTTTCTATTGTTCTATACTGTTCTTGCCTGTTTGATAAGAGGAAAAGTTTGTCAGGTGCACCGAACTTCAGCGTAACATCTCTTTGTAAAGAGAGCCAACAGTCATACAATTGCATTTCTAGAATTATATACCAATTGTTTCAATTTCCACACTTAAAAGACTATTTCCCGAGTCTGGACAAACAACTTACTTTAAAGTACCATCATACATTGCAGGTGGGCCACAGAATCAAATATTTTCTGTAAATCTAAGGGAATTTAACAAGTCTTGTGTTTGAAGCTTTTGTTAGTGTTGCTTCCATGTAGGTAAATGGTCAAAGATATGCTGAGAAAATGGATTTGTTGAGGCAGGTTAAGAAAAGTCACTGACACTGGCATTTAAATGAATACAAATGTTCTCTTACAGCTGCTAGGTATCTGAAAGAATTTCACATGATCAAGTCCTATCCTTCCAACAAAACTACAAGTCCTTTGGAGGAAAGGATGTTTCCCTCTTCTTTCATATTATCTTACTCCTCAGTTCCCTCCCACTCTCCTTCACCTAGCTTACTTGTTCCTTGGGTAGGACACTCGTGTAATTAATTTGAAATATCCTGCCCAATTTCTGTTTGTCGAAAGGTGGAGATTCATGTAGCCTAGAGTGGAGTTAAACTGGCAGTTTCAATATGGTAGTTTCAATATACCAATTACAATATACCAATACAATTATTGTGATCTTTGGAGGACTGAATCACTCAAGTGAAGGACTTGGCAAGACTGAAAGACTGGTGGCAAATTCATCACTTTGCTTAGTCCTTAAAACAAGTCATTCTTCTACCTCTTACTGCCACAAGAAAATCTCAATTCTTGAAGGCTATGCCAGGAGAATGCAAGTTGTAGAAAGTTTTTCTGAAATAGAAAGATTTTGATTATGATGCCAGTAGTAGACTACCTCTACCGTCAAGGACAAGTCTAATTACATACAAAAAGGCTAAGCAATGTAAAGACACTGAATTTGGATATCATAATTTCTTTAAAAGATCTTAACTGATATAAAATAAAAACTTGCCACAATAAAAAGGCTCAAAAATCCAATAAGTCATATCATCCAGAAAACACCTGATCACTTTACCAAGCAGAGACTGATTTTAAAAGTATCTCAAAGAGATGGAAAATCCAATTATTTTACAAGCACCTATCAGACATCAAAACTACTAATCTACTCCTCTTCACCATAAAATCTCATTGGAAATACTGTATGCACCGTTCTGTAAATATGTGTATAAATCCTCTTCATTATTATCATTCTCTCCTCTTTTGTTCAAAAAGAAAGAGCTGGACTTTTTCCTTGCCCAGAATAGCTCCTCTACTCATATCTTTGAATAATCTCCTTTCCTTTACTCTTGGATTTGGTCATTACGAGTCTTTCTTTCATTATCCATCTCTCTGTAGCTCTATCTCCATTCCCCATCACCTACAAACACAGTCAGCTTCTCTTCTCTATACCTAAGAAAAAGTTACTTGATTATGCCAATCCCTCAAGCTATTACCTATACCTATACTTTTTCCTCTATAAAAGCTTATAAAAGTATGTCAACATGTGTTACCTCCATTCTGCATCTCCTACTCACTTCACGGAATCTTTCGATCTGAATCCCATCCACTCAACTACAACTTCTCTTTCCAATATTACCACCAGTTTCCTATCCAATGAATCCAATGGTCTTTTCTCCATACTCATTCTTCTTGATTTCTCATTTTTTAAAATTGTCAACAGTTCCTTTCTGAACAAGGTCTTCTTCTTTGATGTCCATAATGCTTCTCTGTCGCAGTTTTCTTTCTACAAGACTGATTATTCCTTTCCAGTCTTTGCTACGTGATGGTTCTTCTGTCAGTCTCCTCTCAGTGCTCCTCAAGGCCCTTTCCTGAGTTCTTTTCTCCCTCTCCCTCTCCCCCTCTCCCTCTCCCTCTCTCTTTATATATATATATATTCTCTGCAGTTTTGAGTTGATCAGCTGTCATAGGTTCAATGATCATCTCTGTGATAGACTCCAAAATACATACATCTAGTGGTAACTTCTCTCTCTTGAACTTCAGTCCTTTGTTACTAATTGCTTGTTGGACCTCTCCACCTAGATACTATCTAGGAATCTTAAGCTCTACATATTTAAAATGGAATTCATTCTATTTCCTACAAAAACATATTCTTCCTCCAATTTTCTTTCTTTCTGTCATTCTTTATGTCATTTAGGTTCATGACCTTCTCCCTCCTTCCTAATCACTTGTTAAATCTCATCAGTCATAACCTTACAACATCTCTTATGCTGATCACCTTCCCTCCATTCACACATTTCCACTATAGCTCAGGTTCTCACCATCTCCTACCTTGACTATTGCAATAGCCTCCTAATTGGAGGCTCTGCCTCCAGTTTCATCACTCTCCAAACCATCTTCCAGACAGCTACCAAAATGATATTCCTAAAACAAACATCTAACCTTGCTATTCCTTTACTCCAAAATTTCTAGCCATTAATTATTGTTTCTAAGATAAAATTCTAAATCCTCAGCCTAAACTCAGTGGTTTGTTCCTCAGTTCTAATTCAAGTTGGCCAAATTGATCTATTAGTTGTGCGTGCCAGTCTAGCCTTTGCCTCTGTGACTTTACACAAGTGATTCCACAAACTTTGAATGTTCTCCCTATCTTCTGATTTGTAGAATCCCTAGCTTCCTTCAAAGAACAATTGAGCTGTTTCTTCCTATTTGGAGTACCTTTCTGAGTAGCCCAGTAACTAGGATTTTCTCCCTCTTAAAACCATTTCTTATTACCTTATTTAAGATTTGTATTTACTTGCAAGTTGTATTTTTCCCATCAGAAATGTAAGGTCCTTGAGGTCAAGGACTTTGCAAAAACATTTTTTTTGTATCACCAGGGCCTAGCTTAGTACCTAACACATAGAAGTGATTAATGAAGACTGTCAAATTTAGTTGAATGGAAAAGTATTCTTGAAAAATACATGAGAAGGTAGCAGATAGTCTTTCATGACAATTTTGTAGAATATACCAGATCCCAATGTTTTTTCTCATGGACCACACAAAAGCATCTTACTCATTAGAGCAATGCATAGTCTTGGGGGATGTCCTTAAACAAGATGTCTCCTGTGTGTATGTTAATACCATATAAAATTCTCCATTCTACTGTAATAATAATAATAGTAATGATGATGATGATAGACATTCACTTTACCAAGTGCTTTACATGCATTATTTCATTTGATGCATCCACAGAGACAATTTATTCAAAGATCCTCTGAATATCAATAACAAATGAGCTATAAAATAGGGTGAAATATTCAACAGGTTTTGGTTGGCATGGAAGATGTTCTGACTTAAGTTCAAATTGGGAAAGAATTCTCTGTATATGGTGAGCTTCTCAAAATATTTCCATTTGGGAATGGCATTTTGATGATTACATGACACTACAGAGACACAGTGAAAAATATGACTACTCAAAATATACTGGCCTAATTATATGCACAGGAAAAAATGGATAAGGTATCAATGAATGGAAACACATTTATTAAGTACTTATTATATGCCAGTCCCCGTACTAAGCACTGGGAATACAAAGAGAAGAAAATATGAAATGGTTTTTGTTCTCAAGGAGTTCAAAAAGAAAGTTCAGTTTCCTATCCCCCAGATTATAAGATGCAATTGGAGAATGAGTTAGATCAGGAGTGGGAAACTTGAGACCTCAAAACTACATGTGGCCTTCGAGTAAGGCCTTTTCTAAGTTTTATGAACAAATTCTTTTATTAAGGGAAATTATTTTGTGAAGTTTGTATTTAGTCAAAGGGCCACACTTGAGGACCTAGAGGGCCACATGTGGGTTCAAGGCTACAGGTTCCCCAATTCTCAGTTAGACCCCTGAGATATATCAATATCTATCTATATCTATCTATCTATCTATCTATCTATCTATCTATCTATATGTGTATATACATATCCATCTATATGTATATATATACATATACATATCTATCTATATGTGTATGTGTATATATATACACATATATATATATATATAGAGAGAGAGAGAGAGAGAGACATGTAGATAGATAAATAAGAATATAAATTGAGAGAGATAGAGCAAGAGAGAGAGGGAAGATGGGCATTGCAGATGCACCATTACCTGTGCCTCAAGCTATGCAGTAAGAAGATAGCCTATGGGATGCTTTTTTTTTAAACACTTTTCATGATTCAAATTTCTCACTGACACAGTAGTTCATATGTTTAATAATATTAATATTCTTTAGTGAGATGCTATGCCTAAGAGTCATGGAATCATAGGATCTTAAAAGAATCAAATTTCCAGGTTCCCAAAGAGAAAAAGAAAAATATGTGGTAGATATGTGGTAGATATAAGAAAGCTTTGATCATATTACCCATGATGACTTGCATGCGATAATGAAAAGCAATTGTGATGTAGTGAACAGTCAGCTCTAGTGGCAAAAGCCATGAGTTCAAGTTTGACTTCTAATATAAAATAATAGCAAATATATAGGCATATATTATCTTATCATTCTCCTTTTATTACACTGTACTGCCATACTACCTTGGTAAATTAAGGTCTCAAAGGTAGTATGGAGTAATGGAAAGAGAATTAATTTGGAGTCAGAGGACCTTGTTTCAAACTTGACTTTATCAACAACTACCATTTAACCTTAGACAAATCACCTAACTTACATGCCCTTTCATTTTCTCATATGTATATGATGGGGATATCAGGCCATTTAAAAGAGCCAACAGTTCCAGTGACACAATCAATGGGAAAACCCCAATTTTTCCAATCACATGATAGGCCAAAATCAAATGCTTTGTCAATATAGATAACATGATAGAAATCATAAGAATTGTGAGCATCTATACAGCACTTTTAAAGGTTGGGAAATGTAAGTAAAAATCCATTATCTAATTTGAGCTTCTCAACAAACCAATGGAGATCAATGCTATTCTTAGCCCTATTCTTAAGATGGAGAAAAGGAACCTAAAAATGGTTAACTATCTTGCCCAAGATCACATAGCCATTAAATGTGGAGGCAGGAGTTGAAGTAAAGTCTTCTTCACTTTAAGTATAGTTCTCTATTCCTGTAGTCCCTAATTTTCTTTTTTTCCATAAATTTGTTTGTTTTTAGTATAAACACATACTTTGGGTGGTTCTTGGAAACCTGAAAAATTAAATGCAACATAACATGGCCCTGAGGCGTATCAGTAACACCAACAATGAACATTCACATAGTTCTTCAAGAGTCTTTTTTTTTTCATTTGATCTTCACAGCAATCCTGTGAGGTAGAAATAATCATAATACACTCAGAGTTTTCCGAAATACAAGTCCAGTACTCTACCCATTATGCCCCCAACATGCCTCAGTCAATCCATTAATCAATATCAATCAATGATCCAAAAGCATTTAAAATTTTTCTCCGTGCCAAGTAATGTGCTAAATACCGGGGGCATATCTAGGAGGTATAAAGCTTTGTGGATTGGTTGGCCTCTCAATCTCTAAGAAAATAAAATAGTGGAACTGTTAGATTTAAATGCTTTAGTTACCTTTGCAGCTTCTTCTGTCTTCTGCTATTTCATATCCATCTTCACAGTAGCATCTTGTACCATTCCTTATAATTGCACATTTATATTGACAATTCATCTGCTGGCAATTTGGTAACAGTTCTGGAGGAAAAAGACATATAGATGTATATGCATTATATTTATTTTAAAAAATCATTTAGCTTCCTTGAATATGTCTGAGGAAATTTTCTTTTTCATGGTAGTAGAAACTATCGCCATTTTCACTATATTATAATGCAAAGTCAATTTTTTCTTTAAAAAAAATAAAACCCTGCATTTCTATATAACAAGTCCATCCGTGTGATTTTGTTTCAAGCATTATTATTAAGTTTCATGATTGATCTATTTGGCCTCTCACTTCTTTGAACCTCATGAAAGCTCACTCAAAATCATTTCTTATAAAATTTAGTAAATTTAAATGACTTCAAACCAAGTTTAAAAACACATCTATTTCATAAGGTTGATTTCACCATCTATGCCTTTCCTCTCTGACACATCAATTGACTTTCTGTCTTTCAACAACTTGTTTTGATTTGCTAAGCCATGTGTAAACTTCACAGCAATCAATGTGCATATATTTCACTTTAATAATTTATCTTTTATTGGTGGGGCAATGTTAGACAAATACTGGACATAACATATTTCTTTCTATCTAATGATGACATTTTATCAAAATCATGGCAAAGATGTTGCTGAAGCAATAGCTCATAAATCCCAGGAGTAAATTATATTTCAAGGAGATAAAGGCACTCACAGGTTAAAGCAGTGACAAGATCAGGTTTCTTACAAAAATCTGCTATTATAGAAATCTGATGTGCTAAACTAGGTTAGGATTTGGTTTCAATGTCCTACCCTGTAGTGGGGAATTTAGGGCATTAATGAGTTCTGACAAAGTGGTTGCTTCTCTCCTAGGGAAAAAGAAAGAAATGGGTTGGACAGATCTTGTATAAATGTTTCAATCCATTCATAATCTGCATATATTTGCAGCAAAGCTAGGTAATGTTTCAGAAAAAATGTAAGAGAATCTCAGAATAACCAGGAAAAAGAAAAGTTCACTCTGGAGAATGGCTTAAAGTAATTGGGCATGTTTCCAGAAGGGAAAAAAAATCATCAGCTGACATTTTCATTTGTCTGTTGTCACTTTTATTTTAAGTTAACCATAATGCATTTAATGACTGTTGGGTCATGAAAGAAAATCCAACACTTCCAGAATTCTAAATCAGAAAATCCATTCAGAAGATGGCCAAGTGAACTAAGGTGTCAGACTTAGTCGTATCAATTTAATTCAACATATTCATTAAGAGTTTTCTGCGTGCAATTCATAGTGCTATCCCCTGGGGACATAGAGTCAAAGAAAACGAATTATCCATTGCCCTCAAGGAGATTACTGTATATGATCTTTCATCCCTGTAGCAAGCAATGTAGGGAGTAGTTTTGAATTCTTTCACTACTTACTATCTTGTAGCAGTGCAGTGTCAAGGAAAAGAGTCCTTCCTACACTAGGAGAATGAGGAATTGAACTACAGACCTTTCTCTGCTCCAGTGGTTCTCATCTTTATGTGGCTTATATATACTGATATTTACTATATTAAAATTAATATATATAAACAAAAAAAAGCAAAGATAAACTCATTACATGATAATATAAATGACAGTTTTATAGAAAAAACTTTTTTCCAAATATAAAATAATTTAGAGAGAAGAGGAAATGTTCTACATAATTTGCAAATCTCTTTAATGTCTGGCTTAATAGGAGACAGCTGAATTCTCATATCTGTTTCTGCATTCAATCTGTTGCAATATGCTGTTTTGGTTGAAATTTATGAAGAAAATCTGATCTCACATAGCATGTAGTTGGGAAAAGGAGGTATTTTAATAGGAAAAAATGTCTTTACATTATTATGAAAATAGCTTTTGACTTCCGAGATCTACTGAAAAGGTCTGCAGACCAAGCTTTGAGAACCATCATTTGATCCCATACTAGTTCTGACAACACTGCTGTCGACCTCAGTTATTGGTAAAATGGAAAAAGTAATACCACACATTTTTGGGGAATGTTGTAAGACCAGCACAAGCAGTACAAAGAATATCTGATTCAGAGTCAGAAGAGGGGATTTGAGAGCTGTATGTGATTTTCTAGCTGCATGTATTTGGGTAAGTCACTTAACTCCTCTCATTCTCAGTGTGCTCTAAGGTCCCATCTGGCTTTAGAACTATGATCCTATATTTTGAGGTCCCTCCTGGATGCTTATAAAAAAGAGTTATAAATAAATTGTAACTGATATATATGTGTGTGTGTATGTGTGTGTGTGTGTGTGTGTGTGTGTGTGTGTGTTTAAACCATTAGAAAACAGGTTAAATACTTGGCTAAGGCTTATATTATAATAAGGGGTTAAGATTACCTTAATTTGAACAGAAAGATAATTTACTAATAAAAATAGAGCATAAGCTATTCCATGAGAATAATGAAGCTATGTATAATCCCGCATTCCATAAAAGTTTTTTTTTAATGGATTAACCACTGAATAAAAGAAGTAACTTAATTATCCATATTAAAACAAATTATAATCATCAGATTGGGGATTCAAGTTCAGCTTTTCCAATTTGCAAACACAGCCCTCATCATATTTCTAAACTTGAAATTTGTAAGCTCCTGTGGTGTAATGGATGGAGTGCTAGATTTAGTCAGGAAAACAAGAGTGGAAATCCTTCTTTATGGGCTTACTGTCTGCATGAGTTTGAATAAATCACTTAGCCTCTGTTTGCCTCAGTTTTCTCATATGTAAAATGGAGATAATAATAGTGCCTACTTCCCAAGGTTGTTGCGAGGATAATATATATTATTTGTAAAGCACTTTGCAAATCTTAAATCATTACATGAATATTATTATTATTTTTGTTATTATCCTTATGTGGCATGAAGATCATGGTATTAGTCATATGTTCCTCCTACTTCCTCTCCTTTTCTTCCTCCACTTCCTTCCCCACAAGAAAGGAAAGCCGTTTTATTCTTTAAGCACTGCTTAAAGTTCTCCATCACCAATATTATGTAGAACTAAGGGGAAGGGAAACAACTTTACATGTTTTCATGGGTTCCTTTTTATCCCCACATGAGAGTAAAATGTCAAGAGAAACCACAAGCAATGTGATCAGTATAGAAGAAGACTGGCAGGAATGGGGAGGAATAGATAGAGAGCACGAAAGCTCAGTTCTTAGGTGCTAGAAGAGAAAGAAAAAGACAACAAAACAGTAAGAAAACCAAAATAAAACAAAACTCAGCGATTCAGTTGGATCCAAAATTTTGTATGTTCAATGCAGATATTATTGTACAGGGTGAATGATCCTGACAGTTGATAACAAATGGTGAATGATTATGAAATAATATATTTTATTAAGGAAAATTGTGAACTTTGGCATTAATTACATATTGAAAAAGCTCACCCAGTGAGTTTAGCTATTTTAAAGTTATATTAATTACTATATAACCATTTCTGAGAGCTAGTTCCTTTATTTACCTAATTACAAAGTATTATAATCATTATGCAAATAATTATAAGTTTCAGATTAATTTTGTTCTCAGCTTCATTTATTACAACAGTAAATTCTATATATTGGCTCATTCCTCTTGGATGTCAGTTGTAATTATCAGCATCAGGACCACTATGGATGAAAGCAGACTCCCGAGAGAGGTGGTATACTCTAGGATCTGAAGCTTGAAGCTTTCTAGGGACTCTATCAGTGTTTTTTTCTAATTATTTCTTTAGGACCATAGGCGGGCAAAGGAAGCTACTTTCTGTATGCTGGTGGCTGCGTCCTAATCGTCTACATCTAATTATTGTCCTGGTTGATACTCTTTAGTGCCAGGCAGGACAATATTGCCTATCTGAGAGTCAATTAGCATGATGTAGTAGAGACTTGCATTCAGAGTCAAGAAGACTTGAGTTTTAACCCTACCTCAGATATTTAGCAGCTATGTGTGCATTAACAAATCACTTAACCTTTTGTCAGCCTCAGTTTCCTCATTTCCATAACAAGGAGAGATAGACTAAATGACCTCTAAGGTCCTTTCCAGTTAAAATCTTTGCTCCTATGACCTTACTTTCCTCACTTCTTGAGAATTATTCTGTATGTTGCTAATATGTAGATAACCATAAATATAGATGGAGATAGAGAGGTATAGATAGCTACATACATTCATAGAGAGAGAGAGACAGAGACAGAGAATGAGTGGAGAGATGAAACAGCAAATGGCAAATTTCCTAAATTTTGTTCTTGACCAATGGTTTATTCTCTGATATGCTAACTTTCAAAGGATTATATGAAATCTCTTGAATTTTTAAAAAGATAAGCTATAAAAAATATATTGCTTAAATAAATGGGTCACTGACTGGAAGTTGAAACATGCTTATTTTGTTCATTCAACTCACTTTGTACTAGGAACTTATATTCTTCATACTTGGATTTTGTTTTAAAAAAAACACTTGATTTTTATAAGATAATAATAATCTTGGCATCTGTAAATGATTTGTAAAAGTTATATTCTGCTCTGAAACATTCATTTGACACTGCAGGTTGATTGTATGTCAATTACTTTCCTAGTTTTGTGTATGTATGCATGTTCGTATGTGTATACTTACATATATATGTATGTGTATATAGTCTATATTTGCACTGACGCTATTTTCCCCTATTAATAGTAGAAAATGTCACATTGTATATAGAAATGAGCAGTGGTCTGGGAATTGGAAAACTTGAATCCTAATCTCAAATCCATCACTACTTATGTGACTTTGGACGCATTACTTCCCTCCTACAGTCCTCAGTTTCTTCTGTGAAATGATAATGCTGGGCTAGATATTTAACGATTTCTAAGGATTCTGTCCTTTTATATCATCTTCCATAACCATGTAGTATAAGGATTTCATTTTTTGTTATATTCCTTCCTTTTATATTCTAGTAAGAAGTCATCCACTTTTGGCGACCTTCCCTGAAGTACACTTGGAATGTAAATTCCCTCAAATGCAAGAAAAGTAAAAACTGTAGGAAAAAAAGGATATTTGCTTATGTGGTCTCCTTGTTTCCATGAAATATATATATGATCCTCTCAACCAAACATATATCTACATTTTAATGTGCTACCTAAGCACAAGCCAATTAACAATTCACACAAGCTATTTTCATCAAATACTGATGCTTTTCTCCCTAGCCTTTAGGGATTCCTATGTTTTCCAGCTGCACTGGGATCTGTGAAGCATTTCCACAAATATGCACTGGTATATAATTTCTCTAAGCATACAAAAATGAATTTGCTGACCTGCCTCTGAGCCATAATGTTCTTCTAGAGGAAGATGATTAAAAGTTTGTCAACCAGATTTCCACACTAGAAATGGTTACTGCTAGATGACTTATTCTCTCATTAGCTCATTTTCACATAAATATCACAAAGCAAAATTCTCTGGGTTTTCCATTATACTATAGATAGTCTCACTGAATCCTCCTTTGTAGGTTTATTTTGTCTGTCATTATGTTCCATCACCTGGCAGTACAGAATGATCACTAAGTCATAGAGAACAGATCAAACATGCCAAAGCCTAGTTATTTTAGTTATCCTGACTCAGTTTGGGTTGTCAAGCTTCTTCCTGCCACAAAGATTCATTTTATCAGTGCCAACATTCTTGTCATGGAACAGGACAGTGTCCAAAGAACTGGAACTGGAAAAAAAAACCTCAAGGGGCAATGGAGATGTTGATGGTAATTTGGACAGATTACAAAACATTAAAAAGAAAGCATTAAAAAGGAGACATTTAAGGATTACATCAGAAGAATGAGATAGGTTGGTCACAAGGATAGCCCAGGTATGCTATCAGTATTCTCTTGATGTAAAGAGAAATCAAGGAAGGACTTCAACACATGGTTTAGATCCTGTACAGGGATCATGGACAAGAGTCATACAGAATGGGTAGCTTTGTGATCTGCATGAAATGAAGTAGACATAAATGGTATTACATGTCCTTTTTGAGTATCTAAGGTATATAAACCCATATCTATACACACATACATACTGTATAGTCATGAGTGTATATGTGCATAAATATGTGTATAAATATGTGCATATGTATACATATGGTCATGTATGTATGTATAATCACTATATACATGTATGCATAAATGAATGTCTATATAGATAGATTATAGAGATATTCTCTAGGGTCAATTTAGTCTTTTTAGGAATTATGTGAATTTCTACAGACTCCAACAAAAAAAAAAATAATGTGCAAATTTTTCTCTCTCATTCCCAAGTTAAACATACATAAGGGTATCTCAGAGAGACATTTACAAACTGGGATAATAACTCATCTGCCCATTTAAGTAGTAGACGCAGTCCTTGACCCCTACTTCTATAAGAAAGCTTTTTAATGCAATAGAAGGGAAAATATTGTACCAAGATTGAAGAATTGATGCTGTAATTTCTCATACTAGACATTCCCCCTTGTCTACAAGATGAACTTTTGGCATAGCTAGAATGGTGATAATTTCTGTCATATCTTGCTTTCTCTAACCTGCATTTTAATGGCCCAGAAGAATACAACCTGAGTCAACTTGCGAAGATTAGTTTACTGCCTATGCCTGCAAACATGAATTCATCCATACTCATTCATTGTCTGTCAGTTATCCTAGTTTCAAATGTTCAATCATTCATTCATCCCAAATGTATTCAGTTGAATATATACTATGGATAAAGTGACATTCCTGGCAACATATTCAGTGTTTTGTTTAAAGGGAGAGAAAGAAATAATGCTAAAATAATCCTTGCCAACCTAGGTAATAGCAAGTATAACCAGGATGTCATTTCATATTAGTGGAGAAAACTCCGATTTGGTGTCAGAGGAAGTGGGCTCAAGGATCACCTCTGATAACCTGTGTTACCTTGGCCCAATCACAGCCACGCAGGGTTTTAGTTTTTCCTTCTACAAAATGAATAGGTTAAAATAATGGCCTCTGAGGCCCCTTCTTATTCCAGATCTATAATCCTACAGATTTCAGTAAAGCCAAATTCTTCTCCCAACAGGGTTTATTTGTCTCCCATAGAGAAGCTTTTTTACCTGAGGGATTCTGCTAGTTGGTGGCAGAACTCGTGAAATCTAAGCAGCAAACTATAAGCCATAAGTGAGCTCTGACTCAGAAAATCTGGATTTCAGTCTTCATTCTGATGACTGTAGGCAAGTCTCAGTTTCTTTGAACCTTAGCTATATTTTCTATAAAATGGGAGTAAAGATATTTTCTCCAAAGTTGTTTTGTAAAACATAAATTGTCCTATGAGAGTAAGGGATTACTGCCATCATTATTTAAAGGAGATGAAGTGGGGAAAGAAGCAGGCAGGAAGGTAGATTATAAATAAAATAAGGCTGATAGAAACAAAATGTCATAGGCTTTGGAAGAAAAGAACATTTTTTTCCTAGTTGGGGATATGGGACAGAGTCCAGGAGGCTTCATTATTGAAGTGGTATTTAAAGAAATATTTCAAGGATAATCTTGAAAGATAGGAAGGGTTTCCCCAGGCGGATATGGGCACTCAACCTATTCAGAAAGAAATGAGCAGAATTGCAAACAGGATGACTTCCTAAAAGGGAGGCAGGGTACCTAATGCTACGTACCCCCTCCAGCAACTCTGACATTTATACTAAACTGAATAATGATCAAAGAATCCAATGAGAAAATATGAGAAGTGACTTCTTCCACCATAAAAAAAAAAACTAAAAAGACAATGAGTAGTCCACAGGAAAGAGGACCTTCCCCCACTTCTGATTCCTTAAAATCCTTCTCTAGCATCTTCTAGCCCAACCAAAAAGTCATGTGTATGGCCTACAGGTATCTGTTCTTAGGAAGCAAAGGTAAAATGTTTCAAAGAGAAAGCCCAGGGTAGTTCTAAAGTACCAGGATGGTCAGGAAACCCTTGGAAGTCCCAACAAGCAGCAGCTAGGAGTGACCAGACTCAGCAATCTCTATGATACGTAGATGGTGCAGGTGATGGATCCACCTGCTGGAGTCAGGAAGAACTGAGTTCCAATCTGGACTTAGATACTTACTGTGTGACCCTGGACAAGTCACTTAACTTCTCTTTGCCTCAGTCTCCTCATCTATAAAATTTAGATAAGAATAGCATTCCCCTCCCACAAATGTTGTAAGGATCAAATAAAATATTAATGATAAAGCACTTACATATATATGCCTGGCATATGGTAAGTGCTATGCAAATGACTGTTATTATCATTATTGTTATTAACAATAATATTATTATTAGATGTCAGAGAGACACCTGAAGATATACATTAAATCTCAAGGATCCAGAATAGTCTATCCAAGGGAGATGGAGGTGTGCAAAAGAACAGCGAGGACCCAGGTTGAAACAAAGCAGAGCTGGACACACCATTTAAAAGTTCCATTGCAGGTGGGGGGCAGAGCCTGGCACTGGCACAAGAACCCAGCTCAAGTACTAAAGCTTGAGAAATGATGAAATCAAAGAAAATCTTCCCAAATATCAAAAATTATTGCAAACAACTCCACAACTGCAAGCAGATCTAAGGAAAAGAAATAGATTTTTCTCTAAGGACTACATGAGTAAGTAGAAGCATTGAAGCAAGAGATAAAAATTTAAGAAATATTCTTGAAGAACGAAGTGGAAGGGGAATAAGTAGCTTCAGAGAAAAAGTAGTAAACTTTTCCCAAGCCATGAAATCCCTGAAAACTGGAATACTTAATATCACCAAGAAACATTCCAACAAAATCAAAAGATTGAAAAAAATAGGAGAAAATTATATTAAAAAAAGAAATTAACTTCAGATATAGGTCAAAAGGAGATAATTTAAATCACTGGACTTTCAGAAAAATACAAATACACTTATGATAACATAGCATCTAGCTACTAAAAAACCAGAGAAGATTTTAGAATACAATATTCTAAAGGGCATACAAGATAGTTCTACAAAAAAGAAAAATCCTGAAGAGCTGAATATAATTCCAAAGGGGAAATTAGGGGTTTTTAATGAAATAGAGTATTTTTAAGAATTTCTAATGAAAAGATCAGAGCAAAATAAAGAATTAGAAATATAAACACAAGAGTCCAGAGAAACCAAGAAAGGTAAATTTATTTGAACACAATTGAAAAGAGCTATAGGATATAGTAATGCTAACATTCTAATAGAGGGAGAAGAAATATGTCCCTTTGAGAACCTTAATTTATTCAAGGTTATGGTGATATAAGAAAATCAGAAGGCCAGCAGATATATTAGGTCTATTCTGACGGTCCAAAGAGGATACAAAATGGGGAGGATTAAAGGGCAGAGACACTAATATGAAAAGGAGGAAGAAGGGTTGGAACTTGCTATTTCCTTTAATGGAAGTATGTGAAAAGAGAATATATAAAGAAGGAGGAAAGGGTTCAGGGGGTGGTGGTGGTGACAATCCCCTGGGATATAAAATGGAATAAAGAAGGCTGAACACACAAATAAAGAGAATTGCATTAAACTCAATGGGGAAACAGGAGAGGATGGAGAAGGGTGAAGTCAACCAAATTTCCTGATCCTGAAGCAGAGATTAAAAGGGAAGGGAGGATAGAACTAGAATTTAAGAAGGTAACCTATGACTGCCTTTGGGCAATAGTTGAACTAGCTACAGTCTTAATGAGAGGCTCTTTCAGAGAAACCTGGGTAGGATAAACTGAGGTGGAATGAAGTAAGTAAGCAGAGTCAAGAGAACTATTTACATAAGGATAACAACATTGTAAAGAAAAAAAGAATAACATTGTAAAAAAAAAAAAGAGTTAAAAACTCTAATCAAAGTAATGATCAATCATATCTCCAAAGGACATGTTAAGCACTTCTAAAAGACAGGTATTAGAAACAAGGTGCAGACACATATTTCCACACTGTGCTTTTTTTGTTAAAATGGTACTTTTCTCCTTTCTTTATGACTGTCAAGGGAGGGGAAATTAGAAATAGTCATGCCAAAAAAAGGCAAGCTATTATTTAAAAAAAATAAAAAAGATTGTTGTCTTTTTCTCAGAAAGGAAGTTCAGACAAGTAGGACAGTTTGGAAAATAATGTAGAATTCATTGTATATTTAAAAAAAACAAGTGAAATGAAATGGAGATTTACGATTTTACATACAATCCTCTTTTTGCGTTCTACCGTGTTGATGTGATTACTCTTTTTTCAGGGGGTTTAAGTTATGAATATTTTTTTTTAATAATGGAATGAACAGAGGCCAGGGGGACCTGTTCAAGAAGCAGCAAATTATCTGCTTTGTTAGAAACATAGAATATTTTTTTAATTAAAAAAATTCAAAAAATAAAATAACAGTGACTGACTCCAGAAACATATCTAAATTATAAAGAGGTGAACTGATAAAGTCAGACATATAAGTGATTTTTTGATGGATCCTTTGTCTAAATACTAATAAAAGAAAAAGTTTTATCATTTGACTTCTGGGTGACTTCCAAGAGGAAATAAAGGATTAGTAACTTTTTGGTGAATATTTCCAGAGCACATAATTTGTCAGGTACTGGTATTTTAATTCCTTTATCTTTGCTCTGTCTTCAATGGGATGCCACCTAAGCACTGTTGATACAACATTTAGTAACAGTGCCTGAGGCAGAGATTAACTGGACAGTCAAGTTGCAATTAAAACTACAACTTCAGGGAATGAGAGATAATGGGATTTAGAAATCAGGAAATATGTTAATGGCATGCCACTTTCAAAGGGAAAGTGTTCTATCTAGCTGATGTGCTCCTATGCAGTTCCCTTTGGGGAGAATGGTACTAATGACTTTACTAAGAAAAGGAGAACTCTGAGAAGTAACTGCTGAAAAAGCAGCTATTCACATGCTTTGATTCTCATAGGACACATGGAAACATAATGTGAACACTAAGAAACTGCAAGTCAACCACATAGGAACAAGACATAAATGCAAGTGATTAACTTTTGTTCATTCCATCACACTTGGGAGGGGCACTAACTTACTTGTTAGTAAACCTCCTTTTCTTTGATATTATCCACTGATGGAAGATTTCAGAATTATATGTATATACATATGTACACGTATATATACCTAAATTAATTTACTTATTTACCTGCCAAAACAAACCCAGGGATTATAAGAACAAAATTACAAGACACTTTTTGCACAAATAAAGTCAGATCTAAGTAAGTGGAAAAAGCATCAGTTACTCATGGGTAGGCTGAGCTAATATAATAAAAATGACAATTCTACCTAAATTAATTTACTTATTTAGTGCCATACCAATTAAACGGTCAGATAATTATTTTCTAGAGCTGGATAAAATAACATCAAAATTCATCTGGAAGAACAAAAGGTCCAGAATATCAACAGGATTAATGAAAAGAAATGCTAGGGAAGGTGGCCTAGCACTACCAGATCTCAAATTGTATTATTATAAAGAGGCAATTATCACAACCACTTGGTACTGGCTAAGAAACAGAAGGGTAGACAAGTAGAACAGACTTGTCACTCAAAACACAGTAGGCAAGGAATATAGCAACCTCCCGTTTGATAAACACAAGGACCCCAGCTAATGGTATAAGAACTCACTGTTCGTCAAAAATTGCTGGGGAAACTGGATAACAATGTGGCAGAAACTGGGCATAGACCTATGCCCGTACACAAGAATAAAGTCCAAATGGGTACATGATTTAGGTATAAAGAGTGATACTATAAACAAATTAGTGGAGCAAAGAATAGTGTATTTATCAGATTTATGAAGAAGGGAAGAATTTTTGACCAAAGAAAAGATAGAAAGCATTATGAAATAAAAAATGGATAATTTTGATTACGTTAAACTGAAAATGTTTTGCACAACCAAATCTAATGCAACCAAGATTAGGAGGGAAGCAGAAAACTGGGAAAGAATTTTTCCAACTAGTGTCTGTGATAAAGGTCTCATTTCTAAAATATATAGTGAACTGAGTCAAATATACAATAATACAACTCATTCCCCAATTGGTAATTGGTCAAAGGATATGAACAGGCAGTTTTCAGAGAAAGAAATTAAAGATATCCATAGTTATATGAAAAAATGCTCTAAATCACTATTGATTAGAGAGATGTAAATCAAAATAACTCTGAGATACCACATTACATCTATCAGATTGACTAACAAGACAAAACAGGAAGATGATAAATGTTGGAGAAGATGTGGGAGAGTTGGAACACTAATTCATTGTTGGTGGAGCTGTGAGCTGATCCAATCATTCTGGAGAGCAATTTGGAACTATGCCCAAAGGGCTACAAAAATATGCATACCCTTTGACCCAGCAATAGCACTTTTAGGACTGTATCCCCTAGAGATCATAAAAATGGGAAAGGGTCCTACATGTACAAAAATATTTATAGCAGTCCTCTTTGTGGTGGTCAAAAGCTGGAAATCAGAGGGATGCCCATCAATTGGGAAATGGCTGAATAAATTATGGTATATGAATGTGATGGAATACTATTGTGCTATAAGAAATAATGAACAGTAAGACTTCAGAGAGGCCTGGAAAGACTTATATGATCTGAGCAAAAGGAGCAGAACCCGGAGAACTTGATACACAGCAACAACCAGTGTGCAAGGATTTTTTCTGGTAGACTTAGAGCTTCATTGCAAGGCAAGGACTTAAAAAGTTCCCACTGATCTTTTAAGGTAAAATGCCTTCTAAATCCAGAGAAAGAACTATAAAATTCAACTGCAGGTTGTAGCAGATCATTTTCTTTTGTATTATGTTTTGGTTTGTTATATGATTTCTCCCCTTCATTTTAATTCATCTATACAACATGACTATGGTAAAAATGTATTTAATAGAAGTATATGTGTAGAGCCTATACAAAATGTATGCCATCTCAGGGAGGAAGGGGAGAGGTGAGGGGCAGGGAGGGGGAGGGAAGGAAAGAAAAAATCTATGTTGTATGGTAGCGATTGTGGAACATTGAAAATAAATAAATGTTAAAAAACACACACAAAAAAATTATATGTGTATATGTTATATATCTCTACATCACAACAGAGGATTATAAAGGATGAATAGTAAAAAGATGTTATCAAAAATAAGTGTGAAAGAAAATGGCTAGAACAGAGTAAGGGATAACTGGATAACTCATGTACTGCATTCCTACACTTAAAATCTCAAGAGGAAGCAATGAAGATCTTCAGCACTTAAGGGAGAAACTGGGGTAAGAGGCATAGGGGATTTAGGGGAGAACATGGATAAGAGCTACATACCTTGGCTGCAACCTTTATCACTGGAGAGAATAATATATCTAACAGATCACATATTCATTTGAATATTTGAGTATATATACATATATATGTACATTCACATATATATTTCTATATTCTAATATGTCAGTAAGTAAGCACATATACAAATCTTTGTTTTATACAGTGGGGATACCCTACTCCCTTGATTTTCCTTCATTCTTCTTCCTATTTATACAGGCTGTCCAGATTCTTGGGGAAGCAGAGCAAAAAAAGTGATATGTCTACTCCTACTACTAAGATGAACTTGGAGTAATGAAGATTCCAATATAATAGAGGACCACCAGGCCTCACCAAATGTCCTATCACTGTATCTTAAAGTTCTCCAAGTTTTACCATCTGTCCTGAGATTTTTCCCTTTCCTATCCTTGTGCACTACTGTCTGCTTGTTGGTGTACCCATAGGACTTTGGGGTCTTTCCATTGAATCTGAAGCAGAACTCTTTATTTATATCATCTCTCCTAGTTTGAGAGTGTGCTCCTTCACAGCAAGGACTGTTTCATTTCTTTTCCAATTTTTTATCCCAGTACTTGGCATAGGGCTTGGCAAATAGCTATTAATAATATTTTCATTCATTCATTCATTCATTCATTCGTTCATTCATTCATATATGCTTATTACTTGTACATAAATATGCATATACTCAGAATAAAATTTATGAATCCCCATTTTGTGAAATGGATTACAGCAATGAGAAATTCAACATACAGAATTTATATCCTGTCCTGCCACTCTTTCTCAGCATCTCTGTTTTTGTGAGTAGGCAGAACATTGAAATTGACAAGTGTTTCTGAGAAGAGATATCTTGTCAATATTTGGTTGTTTATGGGAACCAGGCAAATAAGGCTAATAAAGATGCAGTGATAATATTCTCACATGAGAACAGCAACTAGGTGAAGGAACTTGAGGAGACTCGGAGGGGTAAAGATCAGGCATCTATTTTTACCATATTAGAATCAGTCAGCCAAGTTCTCACTGCCCACGCAACTTGGGCAATGTTTTTAGCAATTACTGGATCTTGCTTTTTCCTTAGGAGTTAAATTCAATACTTTTTTTCCCCTGCCTCCAGTATACTCTGGAATAATTTTCAAAAAATATAGGGTGATCTCTAGGCTAATATATAAAAACTGAAGTGCTTTCTAAGGCAATTCCAACATAGTAAAGGTAAGTAATTTGACCATTCATTGAAAATTAGGAGACTTGTACAGTCACATGAAAAGAAGTATGGATTTAGAATAAGAAGGCCAGGGTTTTATACTGAGGGATCAAGTTGATATAAGAGACTGTGTGCACTGGAAATATTAGGGGAGAAATATTTATACTGCTTTTATTGCGTCTTCAAAGTAAATATCCCTCTGTAAAAGCTAATTAATGTTCATTGGTTAAAGGGAGCTGGACTTTAATCTTTGGCAGCTAAGACCGTGTGGGGGAATATGCTGAAAAGGGGACTCATCAAGTATTAGAGATATTCCCGACTCCTCAGGGATAACCCTAGAACTCTGACATGTACTGCTTGACTTTGGGAGAGAGAAGCCTGCATTCTTGTTACATGTAGGGCTTTGTCTGGGCTTACATGAAGTCCTTTTCATTTTGAGGGATACCTGGGGATATTTTCCACCTAGAACTTTTCATTACTTGATACCCTGGATTTGAAATACTCGAGAAAAATTGGCATTTCTTTTCTTTTTTTTCTTGGTTTTAGGATATATTTGTATATTTTCCTGATATGTGTTTCCCTTTCAAGAGAGTTCCTTTTGAGGTGATTTTTGCAGACTTTTACATTTATTGATTACTAAGGGCCATCTATACTTGCTGTATTACTGAATTCTGTACAAGCGATGACATTGAGGTCAATTTGAAAAGTATAGCCTTTGTATCATTAAAATGCTAGTGGCTAGTTGAGAAATGTTCTAATTTTTCAGGTTATAGTTAAATAGGTCTAAACTGTTTGCCTTATTGTGAGATCCTTATGTCCTAATAAATCTATAGGGTACAGATTGCCTCCTTGTCAAGATACCACAACCAATCAAACCCTAAGTGCTTAGTTGCTTTTCTCAGCACAGCAGGGGGGAACCTGCAAACTTGAGGTCACATGTGGCCCCTGTCCTTAAGTGCAATTCTTTGACTGAATCCAAAATCTTAATAAAAAGATTTATTGTGTAAAACTTAAACTCAATCAAAAGACTGCACCTGAGGACCTAGAAGGCTACATGTGGACTGGAGGCCACAGGTTGCTCTCTCCTTCCCCATGTGGGGTTAGGGAAAAGATGAACGGGTGATCTATCTTACTTCACTCTAGGAGAGTGAGGCCATAATATCTGCCACATGGATCTAGATATCACCTATCAATCATTGTATCTATCTGTAATATATGTGATATCTATATCATATATGTAATACATATGTATATTTGTGTTTATGTCTACGTGTATGTATATCTGGATGTTTGCATATACAGATATATATATATCACACTATGATTTCATTGTTTCATATGATTACATAATTGTTGGAAGGGTCTTTCCAGTGAGAAATTACAACTGTTCTTCAGTTTAGATTCTTTGAGAGTTCCCCGGGCACTGAAATGTTAAGAGATGACTTTCCTAGGGTGACACAACTAGGTGACACATTTTGCCTAGGGTGATTCAGGTGGGACTTGAACCCAGGTCATCCTAACATAAAGGTAGATTCTTCATCCACTTTATTATGTTATCTCTCTAACCTTACACATATAGAAAAAACTAACTTTAAGAATTAGCTAATTTATCAGAGTTCAGTAAAGAGAGAACCAGTTTCTGTGTGCACTCAAACCATAAAACAGTACTGGCTCTTTAATATTTCATTCTCTCTTACTATTTGTATTTTTTTGAATTCATTTGATATTATCACTATGTTCATTATAATTTCATTATTCAGTATTTATGCTAAAGACACTAATGTCTAGACTAGCCTTATTAAATATTATATGCTTTTTCTGGCTTGTTTTCCTTCTTTCTGAAGTGTATTTCTTTTATAGATTAAAATTTCTGTTTCAATTTACCCTTAGCTATTTTGTCATATATACATATGTATATACATATATATGTAACTTTACCTTTATTTTCTGACAACATAGGGTAATTTAATTGATAGAATTCAATTGTGAGGTTGAAATAATGCAGCTGACTTTTATCTTACATTAGTATGTCTTTTTATTAGCTTTACCTATTACACTAGAAAGAATGTGACAAAAATGTAATGTTCTCTGGTAACCTACCTAGGTACGTAATTCTTTCACAGAAGATATGTTTTAGAGGAAAAAGAAATGGAAAACTAAGAATGTGTTAATGCTTTGGTGAGAGGGATGAAGGGTTAAAATGATTCATATTTCAATGTGCCCCTACCATGATCAAGATGGATGGGACATGAAATTATTAGCATAAACTTAATTTGCCTACTAAGTGATTCAAGGATATTTTAATAACATTTCCATTTATACATACTATAATACCTTGAAATCACAGAAGAATATTATCTCAGATGATCCAACACATAATTCGTTTGATACGCAGTAGAACCCTGTTACCCAGAATCCAAAATGGCAGAAAAATATAAAGACTTTGTTGTGTTTATCTATAACTGTTTATAAGGAAATTATTCACTCTATTTTTGAATAATAAATGACTTATTAAGCAGGTTAAAATATCATGAATTTCTTTTTGAAGAAAAAAATGTCAGTATTCAGATTCAGTTCAATTTTCTACCTATTAGCATAAGAAACAAAGAAATAGTATAGCAGAATGGCTCATAATAGGTATTTAGTAACTGCTAAATGATTGTTTGGTAATTGTTATAAAAGCTTCAGCATCAGTAAGACCTGAGTTCAAGTCCTACTTCCAATACATACTATCTACTTTACTCTTGGAAAATCACATAAATGTCATCAGACAAAGCAGTTTAGGTATGTCTTTCTTCATCAACAGAGGGAGCTTCTTCAATGGGAATTCCCTACAACAGTGAAATCACATCTGAACCAACGAAATTATAGGTACATATCAAAGGGAGAAAAAGTCTTATATGTCATTTAAATTTCAGAATAAAGACCCTTCCCCATTCCAAAATGACAGTGTTGAGGCACCTGTAAGACTCTACTGTCTGTGGAATTATTACTAAAAAATTACATAGATCTAGAACTGGAGGTATTTCTGATGCCATCTACCTTACCTTACCAGGTGAGGAAAGTGAGTCCCACAGGGATTAAGTGACTAACCCTTTGTCACAGATGTAGTAGAAGTAGTACTGGTACTTAGGTCTTCTAACTTCAATGACAATACTCTTTCCCCTGTACTATGTTCAGTACAGATTAGTATCTGTGTTCATAATCAGTTTTATTCTTAAACAAAATAAAATCCCAGAACTTGAAAGCCATTTTCAAAAGTTATACATTGAAATTGAAGCTAATATTATGTAATGTAAAATAGAACAACGAACTAATCAGAAGAGATCTTAGAAGTCACCTAATCCAGTCCCCTTATTTTAGAGATAAAATTGAGGGCTCAGAGAAGTTGAGTTATTTGCCTAAGGTCCCACAAATAGATATTGACAGAGCTAGGAACTGAATCCAAGTGTTTTGACATTTAACACAGTTTTCTCTCCATTACACCCTCTAATAATGTTAATAACCAGGTGCCTATGTAAGCTCTCTCAGGTAAAAGACCATGTTATCTAAACTTCTAGTCTTTCTCAGTGATTAAGCATGTGGCTCTCTTGGAACACAGCAGGCCCCCTAAATCAATGAATCAGACTTCTGCCCTGGGGATACCAAGGCAAAAAATAAAACAAATCTCTCCTATCAAGGGTGGCAACAGGGAGATAAATAAGTACTTACAGAATTGTAGAAAGTTATACTTGATCTAAATTTTCAAGGAAACTAGAGATTCAAAGACAAAGGAATGCAAAAATCATGGAGATGGGACAATGCAGTGTCACTTGTGAGGAAAAGGAAGCCAGATAATCTGGTTGGAATAAGAGTGTGTAAAGGGAAGTCATGTATAATAAATTTAGATATTAGATTGGAACAGGTTATAAATGGCTTTAATTGCCAAAGAAAGGATTTTGAATTTTATTTTATAGGAATAAGGGTATATTTTTTTTGGTAATAAGAAGCTAATGCATTTGCTACATTTAGAAAAAAAAAATCAGGTGGAGGATGGATTTTAAAATGGGAGAAACTTAAGAGAAGGAGACCAACCATGAGGGTATTGAAATTATACAGGTAAGAAGTAACAAAATCTTTGTGATTTTTGACCTTTGTGAAAGGAATGGAAAGTACATTTTTTGTTGCCGAGGTGGAATCCACATGAAATGGTGTAAAGGCAAGTAAAATGAGGATCTTTTGCTGGTTTTGTTTTAGTATAATCAAGTGCCTGATTGAATCTTTCCTTTATCAATCAAGAGTCTTTACTAGGAGTAAAGTACAGAAACAAGAGTTTCTCTAACTAGAAACAGTATATGTTTTTGTATTGTTAATGTGATTAAAGATCTTCCCCACTCATTAATGGGCCTGCCCTTTAAGGGGAGTTTGATTAGGGAAGGTTTATAGGAATATCCCACAGCTTTTATTAATGAGGCACTTGGTTCTCAAGGGTTGGGATGCCCTCTGGCTCTAAAAAAAGGTAAATACTATAAGGGTGAGGTTTTACTTTGGGGCTTAGTTTTGCAAGAAGGTTTTAGTACCAGATGAGGACTCAGGGAAGCTGCTAAGGAGTCCCCTGGCTTTGAGAATCCAGATGTCATGCTTCCCTCTCTGGTAATGATGGTCAGCCAGTTGGGGTCCAGTTGTCTGTTGAATTCATGCAGAGGAAGACATGTCTGTTGATCGTTTGATTTCTCTGTATTTTCTTTGAAATTCAGGGTGCTGACTCCCCTGAACTAACTGAATGATATATGAACTTGGTTAAAGGAATGATATATGTGTTTGATTAAAGTGATTGTTAACCCCTTGAAAGTTGCTTTCCTTTTATGAATTCAGATCTAAGAACCTGTGATAACATGCCCCCCTGTGTATGTTGGAGTGCTTACTGATACATATGTTTGGTAACTGGATATGTAAGAGACAGTGTGGAGTTCAGGGCAACTTTGAAATTGGATGACAGGAAGGCTAGTGGTGCCCTCAGCAAAAATAGGAATTTGAGAACTCAGGGTTTAGGGTTTGGATGATGCATTCTGTTTTGGATTTGTTGTTTGAGGTTTCTATTAGGTATCCAACTGAAAAAGTCTAACAGGAACTTGATGGTAAAAGATAGAGATCTTATGGTTGTCTGCATAGAAATGGGTAAATAAACCTCTGGGTGATTAATCAGAGTCTGTTGAATTGAATTGAACCCACCCTAAAAAATTTTTGTAAAGGAGTAACTGATAAGAGGGTGTAACCCAAGTTTTTATCAAAAAGGTTAGGGTGTTTCCCAAAATTTATCAATTTCTAGTAAATATAACTGGATCTTGGAAATTGTTAACATCCCTCCAACTAGAAATCTCCCATTTTCCTCTCCTTTTAACTCTCTCCTATGCACTTAAAATACATTCCAATTTATATTACTTTTATTTCTATATATTCTTCATCTTTTAATTAATGTTGTAAGTATCTAGAAGGCATACTGTGTTGTTTAAGTGCCTTAATAAATGTTTGTTCCATTGAATTAATAAGTGTAGTTTCCTGATACATTCATTTTGGATATTAATACCTATTTTGCAAAACTCCATAGGATATTGTAATATTAAATGAGATAATCTTAACTGAAAATATGTCCCTTGCCTAACACAGCAAGGAATCCATTTAGTACATTGACTCAGAAACCTGTAGGTGATAATGGAGAGAGGGAATAGTGATAATGTATGTTCAAGAGTAGTGTTTGCTAACAGTTAGTCAGGACCAAGTTCAAAAGGGCAAGAGGAATTAAATCAGCTTCATGTAATACCCCAAGCATGACTAGAACAGAGATGAAAACTAGATTTGTGGTCCAAGTCAGTAAATCAACAACATAGGGAACAAAATATATTAGACAGCATGTCTCAATTGGTCTGAGAGTGTTTGCAAAGATCCTCCAGAAATTCTCTGATCTCAGCTGGCTGGGAGCAGCCCTAAGTTTTCAAGCCAGAGCAGGTGGAATTGAATTGGCTCAGGTTCCTTAATCTCCCCTGTGGACCACTACTCAGACTGGCGCTGATTTGCCCCTTTACTCTTCTAAATGGGAAACAGATGTGTTGGGTGCTGAGGCAGATAGTGCTCTGTTAACTGTAATTTTGATAGCAAATATAAAATATCATTAGTATCCAGACCCAGGTGAACTAATAAAGAAGAATTTCTAAACCTGCAAAGCTGATCATACCAAATCCTGGGTTTGTAACGTAATCTGAAAGGCTCAGTGAACTGTCCATCTTGAGGCTATTTTCCCTGTAACAAGGATGCATGTATTCTAATATTTGGTGGCTCTGAGTTCATCCACTATTCAAATAACAAAATACTTAGCTTCTGGCTCAATGAATATTTAAAAGGTTTATGTATTCATAGTGGCTGAGAAACATGATGTTTTTGTTAATAGACTCCAAGAAAGTATATATTAAAATAATACATGCGTTCTTCCTTCTTCCAAATAAGGATGTAACAATGCATAAGTGTGATAATACTAATGACAGCTCTGATTATTTTTCAACAGCAAGTCAGCCTATCAACAAATATTTATTTACACCTTCTGTATTAAAGGCACTTTGCAAGGGACTGTGGAAAACGTGAAAAAAAAAGATTTCTCCCCTCCAGGAGCTTACAGTGTAGATGGGAAAATGACTTAATATGTAAAAATTTAATTAAAGGATGAGAAGCACATAATCGCTCAATAAAATAATTGACATGTACACAGTACTTTAGTTTACAGAGCTGTTTACTTACGTTGCTGAATTTTAGCATCACAATAACTCTGTGAGGTGGGCAGGACAGCTATTTTTATCATCCTTATTCTATACTACTGGGATATGAAGTTCAGAGAGGTTAAGTAATCTATGCAGTCACATGACTCATACACAACTAATAAGAACTGAAACTAGTTCTTCCTGATCCCAGGATCAGCACTGTATCCTCCGTGTCATGAGGCTTTCCAGCTATCAGGAGAGATGGGATAAGGCAGCACACAAATAACCATCTAATGAGCAATACAGCCAATAAGCCTATAGGAGCCCAGAGGAGGAAAAGGTTCCTTGAATTGAAATGGTCTAGGAAGGCTTAGAGAGAAAGAATGATTTGAAAGAGATCTTAAGAGATCAATAAGATTTGTATAGAAAAAAGGGCCATTCCCCTTGGGTGAAGTTGGATAAACACAAGAATAGAGGGAGGAAATATAATAAGGGTTAAGCCTTAAGGGATTTGGATAGCAAGTTTGACTTTGTAGTGGATTCACGAAGAAAAATAGTCGCAAAATCAGCCTGAAAAGGTAGCTTGGAGCTAGATAATAAATGGCCTTAAATGCTAAATTAAGAAGTTAAAACATTCTTCTATAGACAATGGGAAAATTCTATACTAATGAACAAAATCTGCTGAAAACCACTCAATATTTTTATGCTGAAAGTGTATGTCTGTCTTTATCATCTTGATGCAATCAACAGAAACTAGCTCCTATACAAATTATCTGCAATTGACACTGATAAGCATCTCTCATGTCTTCCATAGCTTTAAAAGTACACCACTGCCACAATAATACACAAATATTTCATTTTTAAAAAAATCATTCATTTGTACATTCATATATTCATTTTACAAGATATTTGTTGAACATCTAATATGGCGCCATGCTGGAAACCATCAAGTATGTTGACTTGATTAGAGACCAGTCTCAGACCTCTAAGAGCTTTTGCTGAATTACACTTGTATTTTTTGGTACAAAAATTAATGACGTACTAAGTTTCCCTAGCTGACTTTACCTCCACAGCATTTCTTTTGTCAGTTCCCTTCTGTCTACTCGTAGAGCCAGTGCCCTACTCCAGATCCTCTCACCAGGGTGATTGCACTTAGCTTCCTAATTAGTCTTCCTGAGTCACATTTCTCCACACTCCAATCTATCCTCAAGACATCTGTCAAAGTGATTTTCCTAAAGCTCAGGTCTGACCATGTCACTCCCCTGTTCAACAAACTCCTTCGGATTGGCGTGATATCTAGGATCAGATAAAAAAACTCTCTTTGGCATTTAAAGCTTTTCACAGCCTGATTCCAACCAGTCTTATTATAGATTACTCCCCTTTAAGCAGTCTCCAGGTCTGCAGGCTGTTCCTTACACATGACATTTGATGTGGGAATTTTTGACTTCCTTTTATTCTTCCCATAATGTTTGGTTACCATTAAACTTACCTGACCAAATTTTTATATCCCCTAGTACATAAAAACTTTATAGTTTTTAAGTATTCCTTAGATAAGAAGCCTGAGGAAGAATCTCATCTGTCTCAGACTCCTCGGTGACATGGAAATTCTCCTCCTAAATAGCCTATTTGTGAATCTTCTCTTTGTAGTTTAATTTAGAAACAGCCTTAGTTTACTTATAGAATTTCTTTGATGAAGCTTGTTTCCTAAAGACAGAATGAGATTAAGGCTTTGTTTAATGAAGTTTGCTCAACTCTTATGACATTGAAGGAAGCATGGGATTAAGGAGCCATCTCTTCTTTAAGAGGAATAGACATGTTTGCAATATGGAAATGAATTATTTCTCTGTCACTCTGACATAATTTTGCCCATAAAAGGCCTTGTCAGAATTCTCATAACTGTTTAGGTCTTCTCTGAGATCAAACCTATGCTTGAGCATAATGATAAAACCTGGGTTTTTACCTCCAAGATTTCTTTGTTGTGGTAAATATACCCTTGTAGAATTTATCCACCACATGAACTCAGAGAGGAGATGTATTTTCCATAACACTCTCCTCCTATCTTTGGGTCTTTTGAATAAACTATCTTCTAAGCCTGAATGATTCTTTCCTTACTTCTGATTCCTAGTTTCTTTGAAATCTCAGCTCAAGCACCAATTACATAAGGCCTTTCTTGATCTCCCCTTTCTCAATGATATATAACCCCACCTTACACCATATCTTTGTATTTATTTTATGTATATTCTGTAAATATACATGTATATGTATACATGTATATATACATATATGTGAATATATACACACATATGTATACATACACACATATGTATACACACACATACATATCGAGGTACTTCTTGTTTCCCACAACAGAATGCAAACTGAGAACAGGGACTATGTAATTTTTGTGCCCCCAAGTCCCAGCTCAGCTCCTGCACATTACAGGCATTTAATTCATGCTTACTGATTCTTTGAGTCATTTTCCCCAGGCCCTAGTTACTTTTAAATTTCCTTGTCTCCCTTAGGTTGTTAGGCTTGATTCTCAGTAAGAGTTAAAGATCTTCTCCACCCACTAATAGGCCTTAGGTGGAGCCCATTAAAGTAAGCTTGATTAGGAGAGGCTTGATTTGCAGGAAGGCCCACACCTTTTGTTAATTTCTAATAAGGCACTGGGTCAGGAGTGATGCCCTCTGGCTCTGAAACATGTATAAATACTCTGAGGTGAGGTTTTTGCTTTGGGGTATACTCTTTGGAAGAAGGTTATTTCACCAGATGAGACAGGGTAGCCTTTAAGGAGACCGCCTGCCCCTCTTTGAAAACTCAGATATTGGTTCTCTCTCTGGTAACTTATGTATGTATGTAATGGTTAAGCAACTGGATCTGTCTGTTGATCTGTGATGTATGTGTTGCTTATGGTCAGACAGTTAGAAGCCCTGTCTGTTGGTCTTTATTTCTCTGCTTGTATTTTCTCTGTTGGTGAATGTAATTAAAGTAGATTGTTTATCCCTCAAAAGCTGCTTTCCTTTTAGAAAGCAGATTTAAGAACCTGTGCTAGCAGGTCATACTGTGTAAATCAGTGTGCTTGCTGCCATATTCCCTCAGTCATGTTCCATAGTTTTTAAATTTTCCTTTCATGATACTGATAGGAGGTACACTGGTATATGCTCTTTGACTTATGACTTCATCAGTGTACAGAACTCTACATGCAAATAAATATGTGTTGAATTGGAAACTCCTTCCATCAGTACAGATCAGCAATTTATCTATAACTTAGTCTTAGAGAATTATGTGGGGCATTTGGTGATTGGGACTTGCCTCAGGTCACAAATCTCAAAATTTACCTTCCTTTCTTATTTACCTCTGTCTCTCCCTCTTTCCCCTCCCTCTCCCTGCTTCTTCCCCCTCTCCTTTCCTCTCCTCAAAGAACAAACCTTAAACCCATTTCACTTTGGAGTTCACATATTGGACCACAATGGCTATATTTTGGGCCCTCCTGGCTCAGAATAAATGTCAATGGTAACTGTTTCTCTTTTAACCAGCAACCCTAAGGATCTTCTCTTCCAAGTTTGATTTGTTTTTTTTTTTTTAATTCAAAGGGCCATCCCTTGACTCACTTTTCAAAGAGGCCTATTCACTGAATGAGAATTACTTCATTTTAAGTGACTACCTGAAAAGGCATTAGCCTAAAAGACCAAGTTCTCCCATTGCATCCTGGGCCATCTCCAGTCATTTTGATGAAAATCTGGTCACTGGATCCAGATGGCTCAGGAGGAGGAAGTGAGGCTGGTGACCTTGCACAGCCCTCCCTCACTCAAGTTATAGTTAACTTCAAGACATGTCATCATTTTCCTGATGTCATGGTCCTCTTCCAAAACAAAGGACAAACACAACAGGTCACAAACCTAGTATTTGTCAAAAGTAGGACTTGAACTCAGATATTCCTCTTTCCCAGGGTAGACCATCATCCACTAAGAGTCAAGTATCCTTTCTGTGGTCTAACAAAATATATGTGTACTGAGGCAAAGAACAAGAATAGATTTAGTCCTGGTGCATGTTAAAGATAAAGCAAGTACCCAGGGGAAAAAAAAAGAGCAGGTTTAGTTTTGTGGTCTAACTCACAGAAGGATAGTGAAAAGATTTCTTCCCTTGATATTTGAGCATCTAGGTAGTACAATGTATTAAGTGCCACAGCTGGTGTTGGAAAGACTTGAGTTCAAATGTAACCACTTCCTAGTCATGTGACCTTGGGTAAATCACTTAATCTCTGTCTCAGTTTTCTCATCAGTAAAAGGACGATAATAATAACACATACCTCTCACAGTTGTTATAAGGATCAAATGGGTTAATAAGGTACCTACTACAAAGTCTGGGACATAGTAAGTAAAGATTAGCTATTATCATTGTTATATTTCTTTATGCCAAATTATAGGAATTCTCAAAAACAGTATTTTAGAACTGGGAGAAACTTCAAACTTCCATACATTAGGCAATTACTCCACAAGCTGTTCACTGTTGTAAGTGACACAGATTTATAAATCAAGGAAAAGATCTAGTCTTGAAAATCCAGAGAAACCAAGTTATTTGCGACAGCTAAGTGTGTTTATACAGATATCTTAGAATTTAAGTGACTATTGTTTTATCATTCCTTTACCAAGAGGGTACTTTAACTAGAATTAGTTTAGGCAATACAAAACAGAGATAAATACACTCTCCTAGACTATTTAAATGAACAGGAAAAAGACCTTTGTACACAGTTATAGTTTCACATTTAGGAAATAATGGGAACTGAATATATAGATTTATTTTCTTCGTATTTACATTTATTAGACCATGATTTTATTGATTGAACTAACTCTTAGAGTAATATTTCACACTACAGTCTCTCCCTTGAACTCCTTTCTCACACCTCCAATTGCTTGCTAGACAATTCCACACAGATATCTTACCCCAAACCCAATACATCTAAAATGGAAACAATTCATGGATAGCCTCACATCTTATGTCCACGTTTCTCTGGATTCCAGCTATTTCCAGTCTCCTTCAAATAATTTCTCTCTCTATCCCCTTTGCCTTGCTACCCATAGCCAATCATTTGTTATTTTTTATTAATTCTAGCTCTACAGTGTATCTTCCACCTACGGCATCCTCTTCAACTGAATGGTGGAAGGTGAGCTGGGTTTGCATTCAGGAAGACCTGAATCCTGCCTCTGACACTTACTAGTTGTGTGACCCCAGGCAAGTCACTTAATCTACAGTAGTTTCCTTATCTTTTAAATGCTACCATCTTCAAAGGATTTTTCAAATGAGATAATATATGTAAAGTATTTTGCAGACTTTAAAGCACTGTTACAATTTCCAGTGCCACCACTCTACTTTATCACCTCTCATTTGAACTGTTCCACCATCCTTTCACAGATCTCCCTGCCTGTAGTTTTGTCCACTCTCTAGTCTGAAGTTGGTTGGATAGCTGTTGCCTTCATCCTCAAAGAGGACCAAAATAACATCACTATGTAAGAGTCCAATCACAATGTGTCCTACTGTGACTGATCAGAACAAAATGACTTGGAATATTCTACCATAGGTTGAACACAAATAGTCCTTGTGAATATTTGGGATGGATTCTCTAAATTTGTGCATATCACATTTCTATTGAACTACTTCAATGTGCTAAAAACCAGCAAAGGTCTATATTATGGCCTCCCAAATTCCTGGGCATTGCCCAAACCAGATTAAAATGTAATTGATAGATATTTAACAAAATAAATAAAATACTGTGAACCATGGATAAAATAAATATATGATATGTGAAGTCAGTATGTGGCTTATAGGGATCCTTATCTCTGATTTAGTGGTTTCTGTTTGTATTTGAATTTGACCTCATTGCCCTAGTCAATCTTTCATTCAGCTATCAAAAGAATCTGAACATATAGGTCTAAATAGGCTACTCCAATATTGAAAAGTTATCAGTCTCTATCACCTATAAGGGTTTTCCTTAGCTAGGTATTTAAGATCCTTCACAATTTTTTCTTGCCTACTTTTCCTACCTTTTTATGCCACTACTCTATGTGCACTCTATATTCCAGGCAAACTAGTCTAAAACAGTATGTTCATCCCACCTCTTTGCATTGCACAGGATTTCTCCCATGCCTAAAATTCCTCCATTATCTCTAGAGTTGAATTCACTTCCTCAAACATTATTAGAGCACTTTATGTGCATTTTCCTTACTCATATGACACTATGACTTATGATATTCTGATTGGGTATATTCAATAGAAATGCAATCTTTCTGGAGGCAGGAAAAACTGTTATTGCTATATGCTTGTTGAATTGAATTGAATATGGGCCCCCTTTATGTCCTTGGCAAATTGTAAGATCATTGAAGACAGAAATGATCACTGGTAATCTTTACATCCCCTCTACTTAGCACAATGCTTAGAACTGTGCTTTGAACTAGTAGTAGTTTGATAAACATTGGTTTTTAAATAAGATTAGAGGAAAAAACCCATCAATTTATAAGCAAATTAAGAAGACTAGTCACTTTTATTCCTGTGTAGGCCATGTTGTATTGTCTATTAACACATTAGGTAGAAAAGAGGCAGGACTACTTGAAACCTATGGTGATGATGTCATTATAGGGCCAAGTGCTTTCTGGAACTAGAGTTTCTATGGGCATAGAATCAGGCATAGAAAATACCTTTATCCTCTTTCATTCTCCACCACTACCACACAAGCAACAAAGGACATAGATAATGTTAATATGTGGTTTAAGGGTATCTGAATCCTGCAGGGAATTGGATAGAATTCTGTACCCAAAACCCATTAGAGAAGTCCTGATAAAGAAATGAAGATATCAGAGTTCTGTGGGAGAAATGAGCAAAAAATAAAAAGTTTCCTCAAGTCAATGACTTAATCATAGGAGAGATTCTAACAGAGGTCCCAAAGTGGTTGATATGGTCTGATACGGGAACAATGGGTGGCGGGGCAGTAGTAACTTGTATGCAATTGGGGGGCAATGAATAAAAATAAGGGGGTAGTGGAAGCATAAAGAAATAAGAAAAGCTAAGAAAATTTTGAAAAACCATTATACATGTTCCATCCATTGTGTAACAAAATTGAAGTCATAATTTTTCACAAAAACACATGAAATGCAAGTTATAACTGATCAGGGGTCAAGTTCACCAACGGGTCTTAACAAGCAAGTGTTGGCATGTGAGCTTGTGGTGCATATCAGGAAGTCCAGCAGGCATTGGTAGGAGTATAAGCATGTAATGACTTGTTTACAGTATAATACAGTCACATGATACTTGCATCATCAAAATTTCAATGCAGGAAACCCCCCCCCCCAAGATTTACAATAAATTATTAAATGAAAGATGAGTCACTTAAATATATGTGTGTGTATGTATATTTGAAATGACCCAAATTAAAAAAAAAAAACAAAACATTAAAGAGTTAAAGAAAATAGGTTTCCAAGGGAACACCGAATAATTTTTTTTCCTTTGAAAAGGGAATGTTAGACCAAATAAGTCTGGGAACCTCTGTTCTAGAAATACTGTATCAATCCCAGTGAGTCTTTCTATACATTCTGGCAATGATATTGTTTATATTCTTTTACAAGCCATAATTTATTTATTATATTAAACAGGAGACAGGTATTTATTTTATTAACGGTGTTACTTTTACAACAGACAACTTCAACAATAAGTAATAGCCATACTCTTTTGCATTCATTTCAAAAGTGTATTATTGAATAACAATAAATTCTATTGCCTTCAGGGCTATTGTGTAAAGTTAACTACATTTCTAAGGGAGTGATTGTGTGTGTGTGTAACTATGTTAATTAATTTGATTTGAGGTAAACTAAACTCTTTAAGCTTGGGCTTAATTTAAAATAATTTTGAACTGCAAAAAATACGCAATACAATGGTGAGTGAGCTGGAAACAGAGAATTTCATCACCAGTGTCAGAATTGGAATTCCATCACCAAACATCAGAGTCAATTAATCTAATAATATCTAGCATTTAGACAGCACATACTTTGTGCCAGACGCTGTTTAAGTGCTTTACAAATGCTTTCTTGTTTCCTCTCACAACAATCCTAGGAGGAATGTGCTATTATGATCTCTAGCTGAGGAAATTGATGCAGACTTCAAGTGATTTGTCCAAAGTCACAGAGCTAGTAAGTGTCTGACTGGATTTGACTCAAATTTTCCTGACTCCATGTCCAGAGGTCTATCCACTGTGCTCCTTAGCTGCTATTATTAGCTACACGTTATTGTTATTATTTTCATTTTTATTTTATACTGAAATCTGTCTCACTAGAACTTTCATTCATTGACTCTGCCTGTGCCATCTTGGGTTTAGGAGAACAAATCCAAACACTCTCTTGCATAATAACCCTTCAAATACTTAAGTACCAAGTATCTTTGACCCTCTCTTCCAGAGCATAACTTCCCTCCAGTTCCCTCAAACAATTCCCACATGAAATGACTTCAAGATCTGCAACAATCCTGCCTTTATTGTAACAGATATCTTCCAGGTTTTCAGTGTCTTTCCAAAAATGTGGTTTTAAAGGACTTCAGAGAACATCTAATCTAACTCCCTCTTCAAGGAAACTGACGCTGAGGAAAGTTAATGGATCTTGGGGAGCTCCCCCCAAATTTGAAAGCTCAATTGGGAGAGGAGCTTTTGTTTGAATCCTTTGATTGGCATAGAAAATTTTAGAGTAAAACCCAACAAATTCATCTATTAGGAAATATAAAAAAGATATGATGTTTCTAGATAAATTCTAGGGATTTGTCTGAGGCACAAATGATGTGAGGTCCCATCTTCCAACTCCTGTATTTTCTTAGAACCAGCTTACTGAAAATTTATTGACTAATGACTGACTAGATGACTTGATCAGGGTCATTCCACTAGTGTATGTCAGGGGCATAGAGACTAGGTCTTCAATAATTTAATTCAATTTAACAAACATTCATTTAAGACCCCAAGCACCCAGGCACTCCTGAGTGCTGTAGATCAAAGATTAAAAAAAAAAAAAGTTCTCTATCCTCAAGCTCTGGGATGTTAGGAGGCTTCCATGGATAGAGTGCCAGGCCTGGAGTCAGGAAAACTCATTTTCCTGAGTTCAAATTTGGCCTCAGATATTTACTGTGTGACCCTGGTCAAGTCACTTAACCCTCTTTGTCTCAGGTCCTCATCCCTAAAATGAGCTGGAAAAGTCAGTTGCAAACCACTCCAGTATCTTTGCCAAAAAAAACCCACAACCAAATGGGGCAGCAAAGAGCAAAATGACTGAACAAAACACCTCAAAAACATTTTATTGGAATATTACTGATGAAACCCAGCTGCCTCTCTTGTAGAGTTCTTGCAATCAGTCCTATGGGGGCGTAAGGTGTAAGAAGTCTGGAAAGACAGGAAGGGACCAGGACATGAAATGCACTTAGCTTGGACTCTATTAGCTTATCTCTAAAATGAGGCCATGACTCCATCATTTTCTTGTTTTCAATCCTACAGAAGCAACAGAACTTTCCAGTACCTCATGGAAGAATATGCTGCTAAAATGCAGTAAAGACAATAGGATTACATTTGATTGTGAATATAGAAGTGTTATATTTTCACTTCTTAGTTAAGTGGAATGTGTTGCTACTTTGCTGGATTTCAGAATTTACGGGCTAGTGTTATTTATTAAAAATAAACATGGTAATATAATTGATATTTGAGGGCTTGCTAATGCACTATATCCCTCAAGAGAAATATGAAAGAAACTTAACATGACTTAAATTTTCAGAGACTGAAGCTACTGAGCACTTGCTAATTTTCTTCACTCTCAATTTACTTTACCTACCATCATTTTGTTTTTCAAATAACATTATTCCTTGTGTATTTCATAAACCATATCATTCAATCTCAGAACTATATTCTAATTGAGGAGGTAAAAATTTATTATGCACAAAGTTATCAAAAAGAAGATACATATTTAAATGATCACAGAATTTAAATGCTACAGAAAAGGAAAGGATAATCTTTGTGACTGATGTGATTATTAGCACATACAAATTGCTTTAAGAAAAATGGATGTAAAGAATCCGGATTTGCAAAATAAATAAAGGAGTCTCCCTTTGCTGAAGAGTATCCCACCAAACAGGGAGTGGTCATTGATGGATATAACTTGACAAATACGATTTTGATTTAAAAAAACTAAGCTATGATAATTTTGGTTTTAAATTTCTGTCATATCCCTGACCCCTTGTACAATGCCTGGCACATAATTCATACTTAATGAATGCTTACTGAACTAAACTTTGGATGAATATGAATGATGTGGATACAAGCAGAACCCTAAGAGTTAAAAATAATATTAAGGATTGACCTTGCGAAGCCCCTGGTTTATTTTCTAACCTGAAGGCACCCTACAGTCTCCCCTTACCACAAACTTCCCCTTATCCTAGACCATAAAATTTCTAGTTCCCTCCTCGCATCCTGCAGAATGAGATTTTCTTGTCTGCCTTATCTTGTGTCATTCATGGTTCTCATCCTATGTCTTTCCAACCCCATAAGTACTTGTCTTGTGTCTTTATCTTGCAAGACTTACTCTAGATCTCCAACCCTCATAAGGAAAGCCCTAAAATCATCCTATATAAGTTTAATCCTTTTCCTATTATATCAATGCCTTTGTTTAGGTCTTTGCTAAATCTCAGGCCTGCAGCTTTTGCGTCAAAAAAGCTCCCAGCGGCTACAGAAAACGTCTAAATGAATTAATTCATTCACATCTGAACGAGCTCTTTCATTTCTGTCCTCAACATTAAGGCATTTGAGAGAACCTGAAAACTTTTTTGTTATCACTGCCTTTGTTTAATACAAACTTACCTGAAAGCAAAATTTCTATTAAATCAAATTTAGATAGTTCCCATAGATTGCTACTGAACTCAGAGATCTTGTGTGTGTAATTTTGTAGTGTAGTAATCTATTTATTTCTCAGTATTATTGTCATAATTCATTTCCACAGCCTTTTTCTCCTTCTGTGTCAGTATACAATATTTGTTGGGGTTTTTCAGACCTTGATGAAACTAGCCTGTACCCATGCAGATCAAAAACACACGGGTAATTTATCTCCTTAGAAAGCTGTCTGAGACATTGAAAGATAAATAACTTTCTCATGGTCACAGAAATATTCTATTTCAAAGGCAGAACTTGAATCCTGGTCTTCTGAGTACAATGTCCACCCCTGGACTACGATTCACAACCAGAAACTCATCTACTTCTTAATCGCAGTGATGGGGACAGGGACTGGATTTTATTGACATCGAGAAATCCTTGGAAGAGGAAATTCTTTGCAAAGCAGATCAGCAGCTTCTCTGCAATTCATAATTTTAGAGAGTTGCCTAGACTACCGAATGGTTAATTGTCTTTGACCAGGGTGTCACAGTCATTTTGTTAGAGGTGAGATTCGAACCTGCATCTTCCTGTTTCCAAGGCCAGTTTTCCATTCACTAGGTTGACTTGTTTCTCTTGGGTTATTTCATCTTTTAAATTCCAGACTCTTTAAATTTTCTTTTAAAACTGAATTGTTAATTTATTACCTTTGAACTTTATGAATGTATTTTCTTTAAAGTCAAATGATTCAGTGGATAGATGGTGTAATGGACTGACAGAATTCCTGCTTCTCTTAACAGCTACCTGCTTTGGGCAAGTAATTTAATAACAATAGCTTATATTTGTAGAGAGTTTTGTGGCTTAAAAAAAACATTGCCACAAATCTTATCTCAGTTGAACCACTGAACAATCTTCTGAAGTATTCTGGGATGCCATTATTGCCATTCCTATTTTGAAGAAGAGGAAACTGAGGCCCTAGAAAAGTTGTCACTTATCCTAAGTCACATGGTTAGTAAAGTATAGAGTCAAGACTAGCAATCAGGTCTTCAACACCAAGACCCAAACAATCACTACAATTCAATTTCCTCAATTGTAAGGAACAGAGATTTGGGTTGGAGGATCACTAAAATTCAGTCAAGTTAGAACTTCCTTAGAACTCTGATTTGAAATTTTCTCACCTGTCTTAAATGCATGGCCCTAATTTCAAAAGAGTGTGACTCTAAGTAATCATTCTAGCAACCCTGAAGGCACACTTTTCTATAGGCTGCAGGTTTTCTTTATATTCCACCGCACATCTGAAATTTACCTTTGGCTTTAACTCATCCCAGAGTAAAGAAACAGTATTGTCAATTGTCCTGAAATGTCCTATTGATTGCTCCTGCCTCTGATAAGGTTAATTGTGCACTGCCCCCTGACATCTCTTTAGCATCAGAAACCACTCATCACTAACACTACCTTGATCACCACAAGAAGCTGGAGATTCAGTGGGACAATAAGAAATTGGTTCCTGCCTTATCTCAACAGGAAGCAATTTCTAGAACATTTTAGAAATCTCGCCTCTCCCCTCCTTATTCCTCTCTAGTTAATTGAGAACTGCCAAGTGGCTACAGCCTCCCTTGCTATTAGAAAAAGTGGGGCAGCTGGTCTCTAATTTCTGACTAGCTTAATTTTGTGTGCTGACTTCAGAAGAGTGCTTTCAAGTAATGCCATCTAGCAGTGTCTTAATGAACTGCGTTCCTTCGTGAGAACTCATTAGCTGAAACTGATCCTTGTAGATTTCTCATTGGCATTATAGGCTATCTGTTGCCCAACTACAATATGCAACTTTTATGGACATTGTAACAAATATCTTAAGATTTCTGATCCCATACAAAAAAAATGCATTAAAGCCCTGCATATTCAAGATTTAACACACATTTATATAGTATGTTAAGATTTCTCTTCCCTGCCACACTGCTGCCATCTTTTTTTAAAATTAAAGCTTCTTTCAACCTCACTGTGAAACAAGTAGAACAAGTATGGTAGACTTTGTGGTAGACCATACAGGTATTATTATGGACATTTTATAGGTGTGGCAAAAGACCCTGGGAAGAGTATAAGCCAACTTCGCCAAACTCACACCAATAGTAAGAGGTAGGTTTCAAACCTGTACCTATTCTGAATACCAGTGCAGTCCTCTTACTACTGTATTACCACAGACACCAGAACAAATCTCTATGAGTGTGATGACAGCATTACCTTTGTATGACAAAGCTATACTAAAGTTTTGGGGTGGGAGGGGAGATCCTCTTTACATAGAGTTCATTAAGCCATTAGAAAGAGAAAGAGCTGGAAGTTTATAGAACCGCTGGTTCAATTTCCTTCCTCGCTTAACAGAAAAGGAAAATTACTTATTTGTGGTCATATTTTGATTTTGTGGTGGATCAGGACTCCAAATCTCTTTACTCCTACCTACTTGTACTTTTGACTATACATGGCATGCAGAATCATCTGGAAATACTTGTCGACTTCATACTCACTAAAAGCATATTTATGTATATAAAATGATACTGAATATTTTGCAACTATTTATGTGTTCTCCTTAGTGTAAAGGGAGTATCTTGAATAATATTTCTTTAGAGTTATGTTACAAAGGTGAAAAATATTTATTAATCAAGGTATTGAAAAGTGTCTGAAGGAAGGCTCCAAAGGGATAACAAGTAGAAAGTGTCAGATGTAAAACAATGTCATTTTTGAAAATACTGTATTTCTTACAAATACCATGTTGCTGAAGCTTTGGTCTTCTGTGTTTTCCAGCTTTTGATTGTGGAAATAAAGTATTTGTTTTCCAGTTTGATTTTCTAATAAACTTTGAACTTTTCTTTAAAATTGGCATTGTAAAGCAGGCACTCTTATTTCCCTTCCTTACTTCTAAGGCCAAGTTTTAATAATAATAAAAACTCTCTGTTCGTAGGTCACTAATGTAGCTGTTCAGTCACAAGACATAGAAAAGCACTTTCTGAAAAGCCTTGTGCTTTTAAAATGTTAAGTCAAAAGATCGATCTGTCCAGAGAATGAACTATTTCCTTTCTGCATAGCCAAGGGACAAGCAAAACACTGCTGGAGCCCTATTCAGAAAGAATATACAGATATAAACTATTATCCTCTTCTTATATGTTGTAAATCAGATCATTTTTATCTGTAAAGTTATCTATCTATCCATCCATCCATCTTGTCATATATCTAGGTATGGCTTTCTTTTGTATTTAAAAATAGTGCTTCCTGTCTCTTGGGGGAATAAGACTAAAAAGACTAATAGCTATCATACCTTCCATAACGTACAACTCAGAGACAAATTAAGTTTTGGTTTGGGGGTTTTTTGGGGGGTTTAAGATACTAGATAGTACTTGTTATTGTTTACAGCACTGCCATTTAAGTCACAAGGTCAAACTTTTGAATCAAAACTGGAAAATGGAACCATTTGTCCAAGAGCTTCTAAATATATGAAGCTTCTAGGTAGGCAAGATAGTTAACTATTTTTGATGGATCCTTTTTTCTTTTACATCCTGATTATTTAGTCTTGTAAGGCTACCATCTTAACTGTACAGTTTATACAGTGCCATTATTTAAAAATGGATCATTCTCTGAAGATGACAAGATCATAGAGGTAGAACTGGAAAAGACCTTAGAGATCATCTAGTTCAACCTCTTTCATTTTGCCAATGAGGAAAATCCCAGAAAGGTTAAGTAAGTTGCCCAAGGTCACACAGGTAATAAGGAGTATGTAAAACCAGTCTGCTCTTTTTTTTTTTTTTCCTGATAGCTCATGCCTTGACCACATTTACTGGAAGCTGTCTTTTGAGTGGGTCCTTAATAGCAAAGCTCCTGGACCCTCCAACATACCATCTTAAATGTTTATACAGAGATAAGGAATTGCAGATACATCTGCCAGAAGCTCTAGTCCTAAGCAAAATTTTGTAGTAGGTAAAGTGTTTCTCTCTTTTAAATGCTTGTTTCCTTTTCTCTGCAGTAAAGGCTACTGATTAGATCCTCGTCACTCCCTTCCCCTACTTCAGCTTCTGCAGTCCTCTTCCACTTGTCCTATCATTGCACCTCTTTGTTTTGCTTCTAGAGGCCACCAGAGTTAAGTAACTTGCCCAGGGTCATATAGCTAGTAAGTATCAAGTGTCAGAAACTAGATTTGAACTCCCTGATTCCAGGACTGGATGCTCTCAACTAGCTGCCCCAACATGTTTTTTTCTCCTTTCAAGGAATATTCAACTAATCTATGTTTCTTTCCAGAGAATGCCCAAGACACAAGTTAGCTAGTCTAACAAATTTGTACTTAAATTGATAAGATCACTAAAGGAAGCAGCAGTCACTAGAAGACTAGACTTACAGTAAGTAATATAAGATCTGGGTTTGAATCCTGCATCCGACATGCAACAGCTGTGTGATCATGGGACAGTCACTTTTTCTCTAAATCTCACATTTCTCAATTGCAAAACAGAGATGACATCTATTGCCTTTGCTTCAAAGGAATGTTTTGTCTCAAGATAATATATTTTATGAGGGCCTGGAATGCTATGGTCCACAGGGTCAGGAAGAGTTGGACGGGACTGAACAACTGGAAAACAAAAGCACGTACTTTTCCAACTTTTAAATTTGAATACCATTTATAATGACGCTAGTGTATTACTCCTCCCAGGTAACGCCAGTCAACAAGTATCTTTTATGCAGAATAGGAAAAAAGCATTTATAAAGTGCCTGCTATGTGGCAGGCTCTGTACTAAGTGCTTTTTACAAGCCTTACTTTATTTGATGCTCACAGCTCTGCAAGGTAGCTCCTGTTGGAGTAAGAGCAGCAAGGTCCTACCTTTCCTCCAGAGCAATGAGGTCCTATCCTTTTCCCCCATAAACTGAGCAGACAACTACTTTCCTCAAATGCTGAACAGGCAACTACTTCCTCCGAGGCTGAGCAAGCAGCCTTACCACTTGTAGCCTGCTCTATCACCAGGGACCTTGTGGTCAAGGGACTGACTCAAGTCTGAGCAAGCACAAAGAGACTTCTCCCTGCCTGATAGTAACTTAAGAAAACTCAAAGCTTCCATTAACATTTCATGAATATGATATTGAAGGGACTCCTGAGAGTAAAAGTAGAGCTCTCTCTATGATAGCCATGCAGAAGACCCAGTAAGTCTAGGAGCAAGTTTTTTTTGCTTGTATAGCACAAAGATGATATTGACATAGCAAATTTCCATAAATCACTCCCTCTTTAGCTCTAATATAAGCAAATCCTGGTTCCCCTTCCATCCAACCAGCCAGCCTCCTGTCACTGCTTGGTTCAGATTACTTTTGCAACAATAATGCTTCACCCACTGAGAAACAAGTCTGGCACTAGGGTAATCTTTACCCCTCAAACTCTATCTCCCACTGCAGTATTATTAACACCCTTTTACAGTTGAGGAAATTGAGGTACATAGCAGTTAAGTCACCTGCCCAGAGTCTTATCTAATAAATATCTGAGATTGGATTTGAATTCAGTCCAGTATTCTATTCACAGGGTCATCTCATCTATGGAACATTTACATCTATAATACTGTACTTTAAAGAAAAATAAAAGGCTTCATCTTTGATCTTAAAGAATTTACAGTTTAGTTAGAGAGAGAAAACTAATCAAAATAAAGCCCAAAGCAAGTTAATACTAACTCTATTGTTATAAGTAAGATAGAAATTTAGAAAAAGGAGAAAGAGTAATTTGTAGTTTGGAGTGGCCAGGCAAAAATTCTATATAGGAGGTAAAGCTTTTACTACTTCTTGAAGAATGTGCAGCATTTAGCAACATGAATGGAGAGGTAAGAAAAGAAAAATACAATAAGCAACAAGTACTTCAATATTTCAAAGAACTGTAATTTCATTGGCATGGGCACTATATAGCCACCATCAACAGAAGATCACAATCACCCTCCAACTTATTAAATGTCTTTGGAAAATTGCTATAACTGAAAAATCCATCACCCTGCTGCTGACCTGGGGATAAGCCTCTTCAAACTTAGTCTTCAGAAAATGGCAGTACAGACTATTGGCTACCCTGTACTTGACAGTTTTCAAGATTATCACAACCCGCCAGAGCTTGTCTGGTGCCTGTGTAGCCTTTAAGGACCTCGGCATCAGAGTAAGGCTTCTGTGAAAGCAAGGTGAAGTGTGGCAAAAATAGGGGACATCAAAGAGATATGTCTGCCCAGGTAACTGGAACAGAAAGACATAAGATTGGATGGCAGGACAGAGGCATTTGAAATCATGAAAGCCATGAGGGTGGGAGAAGAAGGTTAATCCAAAGCAATAGATTTTTTGAGCTGTTGAATAAAATGATGAAATGAGTTTTTAGGGAAGATTAATTTAGTAGCATTATAAATAAGTAGTATACATCTCTCTAGTGTTTGTAGTTCCCAAAGTAATTTATATAGGTGCAATATTTCCTTTGAGCTTCACAACAAAGCTCAGATTTAGGTACTATATTCCCTCTTTACAATGGAGGAAACTGAGGCTCATAAAAGTTAAAACTACTGGCCTGATGTCCAAGAGCTAGTTAGGAGGCAGAGGTCAGCCATGAACCAGGTCTCCTTATTCTTAGTTCATTGGGATTTTGAGTGAACCATACTCCTTCTCATTATAAACCATGGATTGATTTATTATAATTATATTTATATATTATATAATTATTATATGTTATATATTATTATAGATATTATATAATTATTGTACATATTTATAATTATAGTCCATAGAATAGCAGGTTCAAGAGTCCAGCAAGATCTAATAATCTAATATTTCAGGTGTAAGGTGATAAAGGCCTAAATTAGGGCTATGGCAGTAGGGATGAAGAAGGAAATCAAATGCTTAAAAGGAATGTGCAACATATTTGCATTTCAACTGTTTTTTGTTTTTTTTAATTCGTCAAATCAAAAAAGTGAGGAATGGTGGCTATATGAACTGCTGCTATTTGTCACTTTAGAAGGATGCCTTTAGTTGGGTGCTCCAGACATCTGTGTTTCATCTTCTACTATTTGTCATTTTAATCATTGACTTGGATAAAGACATTGATGCTATCTAGGCTCATTAAATTCACAGATTAAAAAATAAATAATAAGCTTACATATAGGGATCTGAAAGGTGTTATCTGTTTAGAGCATAGGGTTGAACTTAATAAGTTAATAAGAATTTTTTTGGGGATAAAATACAGATAGTCTCAAATTAAGTTAAAAAAATCAGTTTCACAACTAGAAGATGGGAAAGGTATGTCTATAGGCAGTTAATATAAAAAAGGGGGTTAGTGGGCTGCAAGCTCAATATGGGTCAGTAGGGAAATAACCACAAAAAGAATAATGTGACATTGGGTTGCTTTGAGAGATGCATAACTACTTGGAATAAGGAGGTGAGTCTTTCTCTATTTTGCCCTCCACGGACCACACCTAGAATACTGTATTTAGTCAGGAGTCACAGTTTAAGAGAACATTGATAAGCAGGACAGCATTCAAAAGAGAACAGGTTTGAAAGGTTTGGAGTCCATGTCACATAACAATGGTTTGAAGGAATAGGAGATGTTTAGGGAGATTCAGAGTAGAAATGATAACTGTCTAAGTATTTGAAGAATTCCCTTGTGGAAAAAGGGAATAAGGTTGTGCTGTTTAGCAGACTGAGAAGTCATGGGTAGTAATTGCAAGGAGGAAAATTTAGGCCTGACATTAGAAAAAGTTATTAAAAATTAATACCTCAAAAGTAGAATGAGCCTCCCAAGAAACAATGGCTTTATCTCTTCTTGGAATTTTTCAAAGAGAGACTGGATAATGATGTGTCATGTATATTAAAGTGGATGATTACTTCCTTATCCAAGAATGAGTTTGACTAGATGACTTTTGAGATAGTTTTCTTTCAATTGTCAGTATAGAATCTTGTATGAAGAACACAGCAGCTTCAGTCCAAAAATGTAGGATCTGGTCCTTGAGTTAGCATATCATACATTTTAGTGAAGTATTATATTATGGAAAAAATACTGGATTCCTAGTTAGGAGACATGAGTCTTTATTCCAGTACTATTCGATAAAATTAGTTTCAGTTTCTTTATATACAAAATAAGTTAATTTAAAAAATCCTCTTTTAAGCAGTATATGATTCTTCAACTAACTCATCTAAACATGAACCAATCACTGGAACTCTCTAAGCTTCAGTTCCCTCATTTGTGATAATACGATAATTATACCTACCTTACTATCTTACAAGATTTTCTTGAATATAAATGGATGTGGCACATGTGAACAAATTCTGAAACACTTGAAAATATTCTCATATGGCATTTCTTTGTTTTTAATAATGGGTATGGTTACCTTTTCCCCTCTGGAATTGATACTACAGAAGGACTGAGGGAGGGAACTTGGCTTATGGAAAATTAGAAAAAAATCAGTAGAAAAGCTAAAATAAAAAGTCCTAGAATGGTAGTGATGAAATCTCAGATTGAAACTGGCCACCATGAATTACTATGAAAATATGCAGATTTTATACAAATCATCTATAACTCTTCTATCTCATAAAACAAATCTCAGGAGTTGAAAGTGGGTTCAAAAGAAATTCTTCTTACAAACATATTAAGACACTTCTCTTCTTCCTCTTGTCAATTTTCTCAAAATGGCAGCTCATATTACTAATAAAGTGCTCTCCTATGATCTCATCTTCATTTTACTAAAAGCCAAAAGTTCAAAAATTATAGCCTATATGTTAAGTCTTAATCTGTAAAGTCTGTTTTCAGAATTCTGGGGATATATTTAGGTCTGTTATTCCTCCTATTTTCTTATCACTTTTTCTAGAAACCTTACTTCTCCATAAACCAAATCATATACATATATGTTCTTATTCATGTTTCCATTCATGTCTATCTATAGATAATGAGATCCATCTCCAAACCTGTGATTTTTAATTTTATTGCCATGGATATCTCCCTGGGGTAAAACTTCCTTTACTAAGGTATTTTGGCAACTGTTCTGCCATTTATAGCTGTAGAGAGTAAGCCAGGACATGGGAAGAGTAAACGACTTTCCCAGAGTTAGAGTCAATAAGGGTCAGAGGCAGGGTTATCTAATTCTGATGAGTTCCCTTTTTGCTCTTTCTCTAGTCACACACACACACACACACACACACACACACACACACACGCACACACACTCTCTCTACATATATACATTTCATTGGGAATATATATATATGTGTGTGTGTGTGTATGTATATAAGACCCTTTTGTTAATTAGGCACTGATTCTAAAGAGTTATGATGCCCTCTGGCTCTAAAAAATGTATAAATACTCTGGGTGTGAGGTTTACTTTGGGGCTTACTGACTAGAAGTATTTGTTTGACCAGATGGGACTCTGGGATGCCCCTAAGCAGCCCCCTGACTTTGAAAACCCAGATGTTGGTGCTTCCCTCTCTTGTAACTATGGTCAGACAGTTGGACCTGTCTGTTGAATTGTTGCTTTGTATTATTTACTGTTAGTTTGGAAGTGCTATCTGCTGATTTAAATTTCTCTGTATTTTCTCTGAAGTTTAGGGTGCTGATTTTTTCCCCAGAACTAATATGATACATGTGCTTGATTAAAATGATTTTTAACCCCTCAAAAGTTGCCTTTAATTTTAAAGAAGCAGATCAAAGAACCTATGATAGTAGGCTCCCCTGTGTTTGATAGGGTGCTTACTGATACAATACTCTGAATAATAAAATTAGTAAATTCAGTTTAATTATTGACTATCCATATCATTCATAATTTCATTCAGCTCAGCAAGCATTTATTGGGATCTGGGAATTACTATGTGCCAGACAACGTGACTATCCCACTTCTGGACTTCCTTCTTATGGCTGAAGGTATAACCATCCTTCTAGTCTTACAAAATTTTAAGTTTGGAGGTATTTTCAAATCTTCTTCACTACTGACATCCAATCAGTAGCTAAAGTGATTTTCCCAAAGTGAATGCCTGATCTTACTCTTCTCCTAATTAATAAACTCTGCTCACTATTATCTCTAAGATTATATATAAACTCATCTGGTAATTAAAACTCTTCTAAAACTAATATCTTCCCATTTTTTCCAGTCTCCTTTCATTCACTCTGATCTGGCCATAATGGCCTAATTGGTTTCTCTAATAATCTATGATTTATCTCCCATCTGTACCTCTTTGTATTGGCTGTCTCACATACTTGAAATATTTTTCCTAACCCATGCCTTTTAGAACTCCTTTAAAAGTCAGCTCCAGGGCTACTTTGTACATAAAATCTTTCTGCTTCCCCAATTGTTAGAGTTTTTTCCTCCTGAAACTACCTTATATTAATTTTGTAAATATTCTAGACATACTTATCTTCATTGTATATTGTCTAGGCACTATGACATAGAACATATATAAATGCTAAGCAGATTTAAAAAAAAATGTGTGAACTTCTCAAGGAAGAGATGCTTGATTAATACCTCTATTTTGCATAGCTTGGTAGTTTAGAGAGCCTCTTCTACATCCATAACATATTTGTAGCCTTTTGTCAAGGAGTGGAGCTAACTTAATGTGTTAGAGAATCATAGGTCATTTTTTTTTCCCATTTTAGACATGAAAATCCAACAATTTCCAAATATGCAAAGTGAAATAAAAAAACCTTCCTGAGAGCTCAACTAAGTTCTTCACTGATGGCTATTGAATGAGCAATGTGGATAAATTGTATCATCTGAATATAATGGATTGCTATTTTATCCCAAGGACAGATGACTATGAAGAAAACAGGGAAACCTAGGAAGGCTTTTACAGATTGATAAAGTGGGAAGAAGTAGGAGAATGATATACACAGAAGCTAAAATAATGCATTCATATTCATATTCAAAACACCATTCAAAGCGGAAGACTTCTGGTTAATTATAATGAGCAATCTTAGTCACAAAGAGATGATGGCATCCTAGTTCCCTCTTGCCCTTAGACCACAGGGAGGGAGACAAAGAGCGAAACGTTGTATACTGTCAGACTGTTAATGTAAAGTGTTTCAATTGTGAAATGGAGTAAGATTGGGGAAAATATTTAAGGAATTTTAATTGATATAAAATAAAAGATATCAATAAAACTTAAAGAAAATCCTTTATGTTGAAGTAGAAGTCCATTTGTTTTTCCTGAAGGAGCATGAAAATGAAGGGTGGCTAGGCAATTACCATCTTTTGTATAACAATCTTTTATAGAAGTGAAAACATTGATTGGATTGTCAGCCTTTGCCTGGAGACTAAATTAGTATGTTACCCCCTATTAATTAGCAACTATTTATTGAATTCCTACAATTTATGTAGAATTATGCGGAATACTACAAAAGAGCCAAAAAAATTGCAGCCTTGTTCATAGGTAACATATTTGTATTTTTACAGGTATTTTCATTTAAAATAATGTTCTTAACATGGGTTGTTGCTTTAAAAAATGATAATGATTCAATGTAATTGATTTCCTTTGCAATTCTATGTGTTTTATTTTATTCCTTTAAGGAAAAAAAAACATTATTCTGGCTCATCAGAATGCTAAAGAGGTCCATCACACACATGTGCATACGTGCACACGCACACACACACACAAGGTTAAAAACTTCTGATGTAATAGGATTGAGATAGATTTGAGAAGGATATACTTTGGGTTATAGATTTGAGGAGGTTTTTTTTCAACATTCCTCAGATCCTACGATACCAGCCCACCAATTTCCTTTCATATTGGGGCAACAATATACTACATCAATTGCTTTTTCTCATGTGGACTTTAGTAAAAATTGCCCTTTTAAGTAAGACTACTTAGTTCTAAACTCCTGTGTTCAATGATCCACTCTGCTCTCTAGATCTTTTTAAAACATCACTTGTGAATTTTGTATTAATAAAATTGCAGTCTCAAAAGTCACCTAGAACAATATTTTTATTTTTAAAAAAGAACCTTTCAGCTAGATGTCATCTTATGTTTAGCTAATTTTTACTGACAGATAAATGGAAGAACCCCTCTCCCCTAGTTAAATAAAACCACTTTCTATTTACATCATGAAAATGATCACTGGATAAACTTAGCCCAAAGAAACAACCAATTTATCTTATAATCCCTATGGCTAAAGGAATTGAATAATGCAAATGAATACTAATCTAATGCAAAAATCTGCAATCCAACTGAGGGGTATGAAAAAAAGAAAGCACTCAAAAATCAGTTTTGAGATAAATCTTGAAATCCATAATAAACCTCTGTAAAGAAAGGCACATTCAAATCCTGTTACAGATATAAAATTTTGTCTTAGATATAAAAATTGGGTCAAGTAGAAAAAAATGTGATTCAAAACTGAAAGTGAACCTATGCATTCTGTTTTTGTTTTGCTTTATTTTTTTTATTAAACCCTTTCCATCAGCCAAGCCTATCTTTCATTTCTATGACTATAACAATCTCAGTTTTGACATGTTTTCCAACTCCTCAGCAGAGGGACCATTTGTTTAAGGAATAACCTGGGGCCAGGTATTTCCCTTCTCCTCAGGCTTCCAGGGATTGAGAGGAAGGATGTCTATAGATAGGAAGATCTCACACCTCCACCAGGATGCTGGAGAACTGTCAGCTCCACCCCTTTCTTTTTTGGAAGAAGTAATTCCCTGGCAGCTGATCTCCGCTGCAACATCTGGAGATTAAAAGTAAGATCTTATAATAAAAGGTCCAAAGAGATTTTGAAAGACAGCTAGTCCAACTCCCTGATTTAACTAAAAAAGAAACTCAGTTCCCAGTGATTTGTCTAAGGTTATACAGGTATAGTATTATTTCTCTCTCTCTTTCCCTCTCTGTCACTGTCTCTGTCTTTCCCTCTCTCTATAAATTGAATTCCAAGTCTTCAATTTATATAAATATTTATGATATGATAAAAATTATATATACACATATATCTATGTGTATGCACATCTATCTATCTATCTATCTATCTATCTATCTATCTATCTATCTATCTATCTATCAATTGAAGATCCAGGATTCAAATTCAGTTTCTGATTCCAGGTTTTACTTCTACTCCATCAACAGATTCCAAAAGTTGTGAATCTACAATAAATTAATAGAAGGGGTTTCCTCATGAGGAAACTTCCAATCACAGGTAACAATCAAGGAAAAAAAAAACTATATGAAACTATGGTAGTTGGTCAGCCATTTTTAAAAAATGTCAAACAAGTCCAATGAAACTAGGAGTAAAAGCTGACTTCGGATTTTTTTTTTTTGTTAAATCTAGTTGGAGAGATTCATCAAATCCAAGAAGACAAACCAGGATCACTGTAGGAAGATGAAGAAACACTACACAAAACATACTAAGTGGAGAACAGAGGGTCAGGAAGCCTTACAATAGCTTTCTATAGAGGCAGGAGGTTGAATACAGTTAGGCAGATCTACACAGTAACATAACTGGGAAAAGGCTACAGATTTGACCGTGAAGACAGTCTAGTTACCCCAATTTTAAGCTGGCCATCTTGGCCAGAAAGCACCTGACAGATGTGTGTGCTGCTGAAAACAAATGTCCACAAGACAAAGTTCTCTTGACAGTACTGGACATCCTGATAGCTACACAGAAGTCATTTTTTGAAGAATATGATATTTTTTTTAAAAGAGAAATTTACATGATAATTTTATTATGTATTTAAGAGGAACAGCAAGTTGTACATAACAGATTTGCAGTTTCCATGCAATCATCTTTTTTTTTTAATATTAAGCTTGTTTTATTTCATAAAAGTAAAATAAAATAAAATAAAAGTCTTCAAAGCTTTATTCTCTCCACTCTCCCCAATAGCTTTTAGTGCCATACCATGAGGCAAGTGAGTAAATTTTGGAGCTAATGTACACCGGATGTGGGACTGAAATAAGCCCCTAAAAGTGAAGAAACAATTGAGTGGTACTGAGGGAGGGAAGATACAGGAAGTTTCCCTCCTTTCAAAGCTAAAAGAATATTCAGTCTTCAGAATGGGAGGGGGAGGGAGGAAAGGGGTATAGAATCAAATATACTAATTTGGAGAGCATTTTTTTTTGGTTAGATGTGATTTCTTTGAAATTTAAGTTATAGAGAAAAATCTCCCTCTACCAAAGCACATCTATATGTATTTGCTTTTCAGCTTAAAGTCTTAGACAATAACCTGGGTCAGTCAATGGTTAAGTGACTTCCTCCAGGGTCACGCGACTGTGTCAGAGGTTGAACCTAAACTCAGATTTCCCATACTCCTGAATGGTTTCTCTAAGTCCTTTGCCAAGCTTCCTGTCTACATACAGTTCTGCAGGAATATGATCCTAGTATAATAGAGTTTTGTAAGGAAACACAGAACTACAAGGTTTGTTTGGTATTTCAGGAACTAGTATGTTTTGCAAAAGGTCTGAAAAAGACCAGATTTATGCTAAATTTTATTTCACAGACATAATAGTTTTATAATCTCCCTTCCCCATTTGTAAAAAATGTCCCTATGAGGTATCTCATTATCTCCATTTACCAAATCAATGAGTCAGAGCCCTGAGAGATTAAGCATCCTGCCACAAACAGGCTTACCAATGAGTGGCCAAGAGCATTTTAGAGTAAGTTTGTTCACTCACCATTGGTCACATAGAAAGTCAATGTCAGAGTCCGAATATGAACCTAGTTTATCTGATTAAATCAGCATTAAAGAACAATAGTTAGATGAATAATACATATCTGTATATAGACAGATTACTGTTTTTCACTCCTGGAAATAAGAATTCTACCACTTTTTAAAAACACCTTCCCAATATAATTAAAATGAAGTCTCTGGAGACAGTCAAGTGGTTCAATGAATAGAATGATGGCAAAAGATTTGGGAAGACCTGATTTCAAATGTAGACTTTGATACTGATTAGCCAAATGACTCTGGACAAGTCACTTTAATGCCATCTGCCTCGGTTTCCTCAACTGTAAAATAGGGATAATAATTGCATCTACCCATCTACCTCCAAGGGTGGTAGTGCTGATTAAATGGGATTATAAAGCAGTCAGCCTAGTGCATGGCACATAGTAGGTACTTAGTAAATGCTTGCTTGCTTTCCTTCCTCTAGGGACAAAAGGAATAAATGCAATTAAAAAAAAACAACACAGCAGTGCTTAATGATTAGTTTTGTTCATAATTAAATTCATACTCTTCAGAAGCCCAACTTCTTTGAATCTTGGGGCCTTACATTTTCTTGACTAAATAGAAATGAAAAGAGGGTAAAGCAAATGTAAAGAAACTGAAGACTGAGAAAATGAAATTGAACTTCCGAGAAAACTTCCAAGACATGTTTATTGCAACAAATCGCCCATCTCATTTGAGTAGGCCTAGAATCTAGAATAATGGTCACAATCTTGGTGATCTTGTTTCTTAAAAATTCTAAATTTATCTGATAGATTCAGTGGAATCATGGCAATGCAAAAAAGTTCCTTAGCTCAAAGAGATCATAATTAACAGAAAGTGAAAAGGTAATTAGAGCATTCACTGAAGTGTGCAGAGCTAATAGTAGGTAGGGGTTAACCAAACCATTTTACTTCAAGCATACTTTTCTTCACACCTACCCAAATAATTCTCCTTGGTCTTCAGATTATATAATTAATCTCTTCCACTGTTGCAACCCCACTGTCCCTAACTGCTCTCTGTGGTCACAGCACATGCACAGTCCTTATTCATTTTATTGAAAATAAAGGAGCCCCATTGTCGCATGCAAACAAAGCCTTCTTCCTTTTTAATTTCTCACATTGATCCATGGCATTTGTTTCATTCTCTACTGATTTTTCTTTAAAACTCTCATGACTAAACCTACAACTTTGCATAAGTCAAGCAACTGTAACCTATCTCACAGTCAAATCAATTTGGACTGATAGCATAACTGGCTGAATGGGATGAGTCTTCCCCATCTGCACCACTTCCACACACTTAAAAGGAAGTTGAATTATTGCTGCATGGAAAATAGTTAATGTGGATATTTGTTTGTTTTTCTTTAACGATCAGTATAATTATTACAATAAGTGAAGATGTCCTTACCGTTTCTCCACATCATCCACTCTATACTTTAACCTTTAAATAAAATGGTTAATTTTTACAGTCTACACTAAAAATTAACTGATGGACCAGGGGTTTCCTAATAATCATATGGAGGGCGTATTTTAAAGACAGGTCAAAAATTAAAAGATTTTCTTACTGCCTAACTAAATTATGGAAACTCTGCTCCAAAGGAGTAAATGTCTATTGTGACATTGAAAACAAAATAAAATAATAATAGTAATTTCATACACACACACATATAATATGAATTTTTGTAACTCTCAGCTATATGGAAGAGGGAACAGCAAACAGTTTTGCATTCCCATTTTTTGAGAAGTGAACTAAGAATTGTGGTAGAATCAAAAATTCATTTGTCTTTAGGAAGTTCTGTGGAAAGAAAAATTCTTTATTTGAGCTCTCACCCTGATTAACAAACAAGGCAAAACTAGGACAAGGAGAATTAAAAGAAGTTTATTATAAATATGTCAAGGTATCAATATGCTGATGGGCTGAGAACAAAAAGTTTGTCATCTGCATACAGAATCTATTAGTTATTAATTTAATAACTACTGGATTAATAATTAATTAATAATAATCTATTAATAATAATAGATTAATAATTAATAGACTGAACTAATGTAGTAAACTGAAAATGTTGCTGTTTTGACCTGAATTTGTAGTCATTACATGGCCTAAGTAAGAGTTAAATTAATGCTTAAACTTGTCACGTGTGTAAGATTAAGTTCCTGAAGCAGTTCATTCTTTCAAAATGATATGGGTATAATTAGACAAAGGTAAAGAAGCTTGTGAAACAAAGAGGCAGATCTATTAACTTGTGAGACTAAAGTCAGGAACCTCTTCTGTTTTTGTTTTAAGCAATAACATTTCAGGGCAGTGAGTTAATTTAGTGGAGAGTAGTTAACTTATGAGCTATCGCCTGTTATCCTAACTGGGAAATCTGATTTTACTTAGATTTGTTATTTAATCTGAAATTAGAACCTATGTGTAAAGCATGTCCCAAAATGCAAACCAGCTACTCCAGAGTTACTTTAGAGATGTTTCTGTGTTTAAAGGGCTTCTGAGAATAGAATTCTATGTTTATGTCCATTCGAATAGGGTTAAAGACTGAAAATAATTTACTATAGACAACTTGTTTCATATAAACTGTCCTCTGTATGCATTTTGGGATTCCCAATTCTTTTCTTGTTTTTATTAAGCATCTTGATGCGAATTTCTTTGTGTTATGTTGAACATAGGAATGGAAAGCATCTACTTACCATGAGTTCTGGTAGCTATGTATTCCTACGTGGGATTAGATCATTAGTGTCTCTTGTTCCTAAGGGGGAAATTAGTAGGAGTGGAAAATTTCAAGAAAGCAAAAAAGATGAGATAATGTATATGTCAAATAAATCATTCTAATGGAATATATAGGCCTTGGGCATGTTCTAATAACATATTCTGAGAAAGACCTTGTGCATGTTATGATAATAAGTTTTAGAAAATGGATTTAAGATTTTACATATAAAGTCACATTGATAATTGTAAAGAAGAAACATAAAAATAGTGAATGGCAAGTAATAACTGAAATTTCTAAAGTTTTAAGTGAACTATGGCTTTCTAAATGATGTTATTATGAGTCTATTGTAAATGAGACCAGAATCAGGAGGCTGGAACAGGTTTTCACCACATAACCTAGTTACTAGAAAAAGCATGTTTACTGGACTGTATTGAGATCTGTTTTGTAAAAGATTTTCATAGAATCACCTAAGACTCTGTGGGTGACTTGGAGCCAGAAAAGCAGCTCCATTGGAAAGAGACCACTCCAGAGCTGCCTGAGGAGAAAGACCGTACTGGGATGTCTAGGGGGAGATGTTTCGAGAGACCAGACAGCTACATGAGACATTTGGGAACTCAAGATAAAATATAATGATTAACTGAACATTGGACATGGGCTACCAGGTTACTAAGAGGAATGCTGATATTTGATCTTATGATCATTAGTTATTATATTACTTAGGTAATATAATTTGTTTACTGAGTTTTCTTGGTGACTTGATATATACATCACCCTTCTAAAATTACTATACAGTATACCCTCTAAGTGAACTAATCAGTAACATATAGGACCTATTTAACAAAGTTTGTCTTCTTGGGGGATACATGAGATTATGACTAAGTTTATTCAACTTTATGACATTGATAGAAACATGCAATTATGATTTGTAACATTTGTTTCCTATTGTGAGTTTAAGTCTCTTAGCTACCAATCTGGCACAATCAGCAGCAGAGATTAGGATAATGCAGTTGGGAATAAATTTATTTAGTGTATATTAGTTTTTTTATGTTATGTTATGTTATATTATATTATATTATATTATGTGACTAAATGTGTTATTCGGTCATTTCCGTATATATGGTTAACAACAAATGAGAGAATTATTGAAAGCTATGTTGACTCAGTATCCCGTTGTTCCCAACCCTGCTTATTAATCAGTGCTGGAGGAGGCTCTGTTAGGGAAGGAGATATCAAGTCTGCAACTTTTTGTACTCCCTGCTCTTTGTGGCGTACCTCTACCTGCAGATTATCTCATTGTTGCTACCTTAGGGAGGAACTGAAATTCTCAAGCTCTTCTGCTGAAGCGGACCTATCTGAGTTGTTTTAAAGTTACGCAGATAAGCCAGTCCTAGCTTGAAGGAACTGCTGATCTTCAATGATCGATCGGTCTGTCATTGTGTTGCTATCTTGACATACCTATAATAAACTCCTAATTCTCCTTGTCCTGAGTTTTGCCTTGCTAATCAGGGTGAGAGTCTGAACTAAGAATTCCCCTTTCATCATCTCAAACATTCATTATTGACTCCAAAGTCTTTTTCACTGAAAGGAGAGATCTGTCACAGCAAAGATTGGTTTTGTAGGTCATGTGAATGGCTGCAATAAAAATGTCTGGGGCCAAAATTTTGGAGGTACTCGTATGTTGAACCACCATAATTTTGCTGTAATTTCTCATGAGAAAGTCAAATAAAGCAGAGAAAGTAGGACCTTTGAGAATATCTTTATACAGTTGATATACTCAGAAAGGAATGAGAGAAGCATTTGGAAGTAGAATTTACCTACAAAAATACATTTATAGACTCTGAAGTGGAAGTAAAATAAGCCTCCTAGATGTGAGCGCAAGTTGGTAAGAGGGAGAGACAAAAATGAACACATCAAAAATCAAGAATGACAAATGCACAAGAATTTTATATATATATATAATTTAAATCTAGAGATAAAAGGTATTACACAGCACCAAAGAGAGCCAAAGGCAACTCCACGCAGGCTACCAAATGGTTATTCAAGCACTTTCTGCTAAATACATACAGTGTTTGCAACAAAGAGCACTTCCAGCCACTCATCATGAATAGCACAACATTATAAACATATTACAGTAATTACACAGAGACTTGAATGCATTCAAATTTTCTCAATGCCAAATATTTTTCTCTTTTCAGTTAGTCAGCCAATGAAGTACAAACCTCATTATAAAATTAGAGGAGGCTACTTTTAAGCTAACTCCCAAGTACAATCTAGCTTCATTTATCAGGAAAAATTTCCATCACTGGAATTTCTTAGTTATGTGGTTCCCCTTTTGAGACTTCCTAGAAAAGTATCAATTTTGGTATTTATGGCTAGTAAATTACCATAGAGATCTTTTATTGTCCTGTACCTATATAAGCTATAAGATCCTAGAGGGGAATGTTTCTTTCACTTTAAGCTTTGCATCACTAGTGCTGAGCGTGGTATGTACTGATAGTAGGTACTTAAATGCTTATTGATAGATTGAACTTTATTCCAGTATGGCCTCTCTAAGGATTTTGGACCCATGGCTCTTTATCTTTTGGTTTTAAATTCAATATGTGAATGGCGAATACCTTGTCTTCAACCTACTGCCTTTCTCGTTCACAATGACCCCATTCCCATCATACCAATCAATATTACTCAACTACATACTAATAATTCCTAGTCTTAAAACTATCATAAGACTGTCAGTTAGGTTCCCTCATTTACTTTCTATTGTGTCCCTCATCAAATTAAATTACTTTTTTCTTTAGTACAGGTTCTCTGCCCCAACTCCTCTGCCCCCAATCTCTGAATAACCCAAAGAACTAGTGAAGATTTATCAGTACCTAAAATGAAATCTCTGTCAGGGAACTGAACAAGAGAATGGGTTAGTACAATTAAGGGGGTGATGGTGTTAAATCAACTGAAATAAACATGATCCAATGAATGAGAGGAGCCAGTGATCATGTGAAAGATGCTTAGTTTGGGAAACAAAGGGAGTGAGAAGCAGTGTTTTTTCAGAGGTCATATATTCTTCTTAATTCTGTTTTTTCCCCTTTCTTTTAAAGGAAAGCCTATCTGTCTGTCTGTCTATCTATCTATCTATTTATCTATCCTATTCCTTAAGGAAAGAGTTATTATATACAGAAGAAAAAAACCACCTGGAAGGCTTTTATCTTGTCTTCTCATCTTATATTCTTCTTTCAGCACATATTATAATTTTCAGGCCTACCTTTTCTCTTTCTGTGTTTCTCACAATGAACACGGATGGGACAAGAAAACATGTGACCTTAGCTCTAAGTCCTGGTTTGAACTACAAAACTGATGTGTGATTTAGACAGAACACTTTACATCCATGAGTTTCACCCTCCTTATTTTAAACATAATATTGTTGAACCAGGAAATCCCAAAGATCTCTCCCATGTCTCAATTTCTTTGATTAGTATTCCACAAGTTCACTATCCTGAGAGCCATGGCATTGTGAAAAACAAAAGACATGGTAGCCAGTATTCTCGCAAAGTTTAATTTCATCGTGTCTACTGGGTGACCTTTTTTTTTAAATTGATCATCCCTTCAGTTTTATGTATCTTTAGGGTCTTCCTCTTTAATGCAAACTGACCTCTCCCTCCAAACATTTTCAGATCTCCACAACTCCCCTGCCCACCAAATCATTCCTTGACCATAATATCAGAGGTCGGTTATCATCTTAACTCTTCTTCCAAGCTTTTATTTCTGTACTTCTGGAAGAGAGTAGGCTATACTCCCATTCATTACTCACACTCTGATAATCCACATCCTTTCCTTATTACTCTATTTTAAGTAATTATTTAAAAGGTCATTAATGATTTGATTATTAGATGAAATGACTACATTTTGTCCTCATCCTCACTGACAGTTCAAGGCACTGGACATGCTCAGCTGGTATCAAGCAGGCAGATCTATATGCTGCAGTGCAGGCCCCAACGCTACTGAGTGAGGTCATGGCACATTAAAATATAATTAGGAAAAACTTAACAAAATAAATAAAATACAAAAGAATATGAATGTTTGGTTTTCTAAGTAGATATGCAGTCATAGCGATCCTTACGTACAGTTTAGAGGCCCTCATTTATATTGGAATTTGACACCACTGATCTATACTCCACTCTCTCTTTGCATAAATGACTTTCTTGGCTCTTGTAATCCTTCCTTTAATTATCCTACCTTTCTGATTTCTTCTTCTTTGGTTTTTCTGTTAATTCTTTAAATCTCTTCAATTCTTGAGGCCTACATGTCTGTGAAACTGTTTCAAGGACTCTGGTGTCTCCTGACAGTACTTGATATCATGCGCCTCTTACAAGCAGACAGGGTTTTGGTTTTATTTACCTTTCATTTACTTTAGCGGGTCGAGCTCAGATCTGTGAGGCATGGACCTTTCATACAGCCCCATTCATATTCCTGAAAGGGTAATATCATTCTGCAGGTATGTCTAAGAATCTAGACATACCATCCTTATATTAAACATCAATGGTCATGGCTATGCAGGTGATTTCCAAGTCTACATCTCCATCTCTAATCTCTCCCCAAAGCTCCAGTCTTACACTTTAAATTTCCTGCTGGGTATTTCCACTCAGATGTTCTGCCCATGTCTCAAATTCTACATATTCAAAGTTGAAGTCTTTCCCCCAAAAAAACCTCCTAGATGTCTTCTGTTTCTTTTAATGGTACCACCTCCTGTTATGCGGACTGATAATGTCTAGTCAGCTTGGCTTTTGTCTAATCTCTATATGCAGTTAGTTGCCAAGTACTAACTTACTGTATATTCTAAATGTCTCATGCATTCTATCTTTTCCTCTCCATTGTCACTGCAACTACCCTAGTTAAGAGCCTCTTTTCCTCTCATTTAGATTACTATCCCCCGATTTGTATTTCTATGTCTTATATGTAATCCAAGCTTCATGCTGTTGTGCAAGTGATCTCCTAATTCACCAATTTTATCACACCTTACCTCTAATAAACGTTATTTCCTAAATTAAACAAGTGATCAGATCATTCAAAACCCTTTGGTTTTGGCTCCAGTCTACCTTTCCCCCTTTAATCTCATACTGCTTCTTTACATGCTCTACGCTGCAATCAAACTTGACCACTCTTCCATTGCCCATTCTCAAGCCCATTCTCAAGAGCCCATCTCTGTCCCGATGCTTACACCATCACTTGTGACCGTAAGAGATATACTTATTCCCTGCTCTCACTTTGTTGAAATCTTTCCATGCCTTCATGGTCCAAATCAGGTGTCACTTCCTCCATGAATGTGTGTATGTGTGTGTGTGTGTGTGTGTGTGTGTGTGTGTGTGTGTATTTCCTTCCTCCCCTTTCCAAGGTGAAATGATTTCTTACTCCAATTTTTCACAGCATTTGTCTGCAACTCTCCTTTGTACTCATTTTATGTTTCCTTGTAACACAGCTACTTATTTAATATACTATATGTTAATAATTAATATGTGACTTATCAATGTACATTAAATTATAAAGTACTTTAGAGTAGCACTTGTGTCATGTTTGTCTTTGTATCTATAATGCCACTTTTGAACTCAATATCACATCTTCCATATAATGGGCACCATTTTGATAAACATTGTCCTTACTATGTAATGTTCAATAATAACAATAGCTTGTATTTGTATAACATTTTAAGGTATTCAGAGCACTTCACATGCCTAATCTCATTTCATCCTCACAATAATCTCAACAGATTAAGTCCTATTTTTATATTGACATTTCAGATGAAGAAACTGAAGTTCAGAAAAATTAAATGACTTGCCCAGAAATTCAAAGCTAGTAAGGTACCTATATTACTACTATGTTCAAGTCCAGAGTTCTAGTCATCAAACTGAACTACCTCTATCAAGGTAACTTGATACAGATACAGAGCAACATCTCTTGATTATTCTCTCAAAAAAAATTCTCAATCTACTGTTCATTTGATTCCTATGTAATGTTAGTGCAGGGGTCTAAATGTCTGACCACTATATTAAACTGCAAAAAATCCCTCCCTCACTTTAGTTTCTACCTCCAGAAGTCTCTTTGTTATTTACAAAACAGGAGGTTTAGGTAGTTTTGATATCTTCTGAGCAGTCATAAGGGTTAGTGCAGCCACAGCTATTATCTGAGGAAGTTTAATTTTTAGGAGATTCAGGGGGAGGATGACAGGCTGAATTGGTAATAATTTTCCTTCCTTTTCAGGACTATAATAAGCCTTATGGCCTGTTCCTTCAGAGGCCCTATACTCCTTGGGGATCCAAGGCTATATCAATATATTATACTACTAAAAATATAGCCATATAGATAGATCTCTGATTATATATCAAAAGACACAGGTGTTCAATTTAACTACTGAAACTGATTAAAATGAAGGAAGCCAGTACTGTTTAAAACAATCTGTACCTTTCTGGTCTGCTCTTTTCATTATTAAACAAAGCAGAAGAAGTTATTTAGGTTTTTCTAGAGTGAAGTAGTGAAGAAGAATCCCTTGTTAGATTACCTCTTTTTCTTTATTTGTTAACTCCTTTGAATATAAAGCATTACATGGAGGAGTTTTGCCAAAGGCATATTCCCTAGGAAGTTTCAATTCCTGACTACTTTGTAAATTGAAAAGGCAATTGAAATAGGAATGATTTAAAATGTATTGAGAACAATGAAAGTCTTTGGAGAGAAAACAGAGGAAGCTGAAATGAAATGGGGAAATATTTTCAGATGTGGCTGAGGCTAGCTTACTATACATCTGTGTGTGTGTGTGTGTGTGTGTGTATGTGTATGTGTGTGTACATACATAAATATTCTTAGCTAAAGAGATTTGGGTCAAAAGCTATAGAACAAGAGAGAAGGTATATGCCCTTGCTTTCTATGCCTTCCTCTTTCCTTTTCATTTCCCTAGGAATATAAATATTTTTTGGAATAGGAAAACCTTAGAATACAATCCAACTGGGAGTTTATATTTGCAAAGGTAGAACTTCAAGGAAAAAAATTGCTTCAATTTTCTGTGTCAAAGGACAGTTTAAACTACCATGTGGCTTTCATGATCTGCATTTAATAGACACTAGGAGAGGTTGATTATTTGGGAAATAGGAATATGGCTGTAAAAATTACCAAAGGAGCTTAGCTCTGGGCGATAATGTTAGGTACAAGTAATTTTTTGCTGGCTTGCCTTCTGCTTTTACTTTCTTTTCATGATCCTGATTCAGCGTACACAAACTTTTCCTTTTCCTCCTCCTTCAGGTCTTATTATTTTCTTGCAAACTCCCTTTCTTCCTCTCCCTTCCTTTTTATACCCATTCCCAAATCCATATCTGTGTATGCTTTCATATATCAATTATAATGTAATTTTATGTTTGTTCATCTCTTAAACAATCTTTCTTGGTTGCAGATCTTTCCTCATTTTTTTCCTTGTCTTTTTAGACTGTCTAGAATAAAAAAATAAAGAACAACAAGATCTCTAACTGCTTTCATCTCACTCGGGTTGAAAACAAAAACCCTGGACAGTGACCAAGTCTAACACATCATTAGTAATAATAGATAATCAATTCTTAAGAGATTTTAAAAAGTCTTGTGGAGGTCATCTGGTATAACCTTCTTCTTCTAGGAAGTTTCCTTCCTAACCTCCCTCATCCTTCTGGGAAAACAGTTCCTGTAATAACAAAGGAACATCTTTAAATATCCTTCAGATGTATGATAAAAATACAATATTTCTTAGGCTTTGGAAGAGTATATGTATATGTGTATATATATATGTATATATGTATGTGTGTATATACATACATACACAAACAAGTATATACACACATACACACATATAGGTTAAAGAATACCATAAGAACTTGCTCTGCCTTATATTATCAGAACTGTGATTTAACAGAGTTCTTTAAAAGTGGTCTTCAGTCAACCAAATAAGAAGACATCTATGTGCTAGTAAGCTTTTATTAGTCATTATTCAACTGGATTCACTTCTTGCGCTTGGAAGAGCTCAACAATTTACCCTCTGAAGGCACAGAGCAAAGAAAAATGCTCTTGAAAGATGTGCTTCCTTTTGTCACCCCTACATACATACACAGAAAGCTTCCCTCTTGGCTTATGGTACTCTTACTCCAGCTTGTCAAGAGCACTGGACTTTAAAATTACTTGATCCCAAAGGACTTGATGTAACAGACTTCCTATCATCCTATCACTGTAGCTAGTTTTAGTGGAATTCAGACAAGAGATAACACTCATGACAGAGAAATAATCTCCAAGTAATTTACCAAAGGCTTTATTCTATTTGAATTTAATGGGGAACTAATGATTTTGACTCAAATCATCTCTTGTCTGAGATAGCCTTCTATGATTTCTTTTCCTTTTAGAGGCAAGCTCTTCTGATTATGGATGTCATGTCTCGTACAATACTAGTTATAAGTTTGTCTTTTCACATGAAAAATGAAGTTGGAGAGCTTGATTGCCTTGTCATTTAACAGCATTATTACCATGGTGAACACTTTCTCCCAAAGCTAGCGTATTTTTCTGTCAGTCTAAAACAAGGAAGAAATAAACTTTTCTCTGATTCCTGATTCTCTGAGTTCTTCCTTCCATTATCCCCATTTGAAAGAAGAAAGACACTTTGACTGAATATAGGGTAAATGGAAACTTTTTTTTAGAAAGCACAGCTACTGAAACAAAGTCATGGTCACACAGGAGAGAGCAGTGAAAGGCATTTTTTAAAAGCTATGTTTGGCCAACTGCTTATGTTGCACAAATTTCTTTTCCAATCTCCAAAAGCAAAGGGAGGAGCAAAGCAGATGCTTCAAAGAGACACAGGAAAAGAATATAGAAGAAATGAAGGAAAAATGACAATCCTAAAAAGGGGGGGAAAACCCCTCCACTAAGCAAAATTTCCATGTTGACTTTCATTGTTTGCCACCTTTTGATGTTTTTTTTTTTTTTCCAGTAGGGAAAAATTTGACAGTGTTAGAGCTTTCTGACACACCCTTCACTTACAATTCAGTACAGGGAGAGAAAAACATAGTTTACAGCAATGTACCCAAACAGGTTGGTTTTGAGAACTGGCAAAGAAAGCATTTGACAAAGTACAGCATGCAAGTTTTCTTAACATACTCCAGATCATTAGGTTCCCAGATGGAGTACTTACAAAAAAACTGAAGGGGTGCTGCATCCTGAAGCCCTAAATCCCACTGCTTCATTTTGTCCAGAAGAGTGATTTAACCTTGCCCACCAGAAGTATTTTTTAACAGTATTTACTCATTAGTTTTCATGTAAAGGGATCTCTACCTCATCATCCTCTATCCATTCCTAGATTCCTAATTTTAGGGACTTCTGTACTTACAGTATGAGATAGTGAGGAGTACAGTACAGTAAGGAAGTTTGTTAAGTGAGCTACTGATCTAATATTTACAGGATTATAAAAGCATAGTTTTAGAGCTAAAAGAAACCAGAGATTTTATAATCCAACCCCCTTATTTAACAGATTAAGTATTTAAGATGCCCACAAATTGTCTCTAGTTCTCTAACTTTCCTTTAATTTGGTCATTTAATGCTGATGGAATCAATGAAGAAACAATAAAGGATCATAGAATTATATAATTATGGAATTGAAAGAGAATTCATAGGGCATCAAATCTAACCAGAGCACAGACCACAAAGCTAATGGTAAAGAATATATTGTCAGCTGCTGTCATTATCATGCACATTCCGGCAATATACTGGGAAGATAAGGACTGACTGGAAGAAGAAATAGGGAAATGTATAAGTGAACATTTATGTCTTATCCATTTCTCTTTTGTGAAATGCACTACTTAATTTTACAGATGTTCCATTTAAAATCTGCCAAGACAGAACCATGTTTCAGGCTTTATACACTATAACTGGAAACTGTAGCCATTTATTTTTATTTATTTAAAAATCTGATTCACTGGCCTAGGCTTGCATTCATCAGAGTCCCAAGAGGAGATGAGCTTTTTAAAATTACCATAGCAGACTTCATAATACAAAACAGTCTAACAAAATTAAGCAGTCACAGGTTCTTTTCTGTTGAAATTGACAAGGCCTTGTATTCTAAGAGAATACAGGTTGGGTTCCTCCCGACCTCCTTTAAATTAGATAACATTGATGTATATTTCAAAAAACACCCTCTTTATTCCAGTAGCCTAGGGCCATATCTAGTACAAGAACAAAAGTGACATAACATTATTTTAAAAACTAAATAAATACAATTATTTTTAGGGCTATAAATCTCCCATTCCATTGGTTTTTACGAAAATGTCCCAAAAAAATTTCTTTCTGTATCATCAACATTGTTGAATCAGTCACAAAATTCAGGTTTTTAGGAAGGAGCTTTCTTCCCTGGCCTGGTAGAAAATTACCTTTGGGACAATTTCAAGTACCATCTCTAATAGTAAATTATTTCAGGTCAAGTACAGGAGTCTCTGAATAAGCTGAAATTCAGGCCTGATACCTGGGTTTCTGAAACATCTCTATATAATATGTCAGATACACTGAAGCTAAACTGACATTCACCTACTGAGGTAAGAAAATACCTGCACAGCTTTAACATCATTGGACAGAAATTTCTAACTTAAACAGTTTAGTCAGCAAAAGTGAATGCTCCCAAATTAATTTGACCTTGAAGAAAGGAGCATATTTTTGTCAATCAATCTTAACCAATATTGACTTTGGACATTAAACAAATTGTGGCATACATATTCAGGTGATTAAAATAGTTGTTAAATATAGTCTTCCTGATTCACAACTTGCTACTCTGTGTCAAATTGCAATCTGTAGTGATTTTCTAGTTTCAATTTTATATAGCAACTTGAATTACACAAGTCAAATTTGTCTTGCCAAGTTAAAGAATGGAAAAAAAAAAAAGCCCTAGAAGGTAAAAAAGGTGCCTGAAACTCCCATTAGAACACTAGAAAATTTACTTAACCCTGGATATTTATTTTTACTTAACACAAAAATCCAAACTTCTTAACTAGGTTGGTTATTTTTAACTTTGACATGGGAGGATTATTATGTGATTCTGAAATATCTGATATCATATCACTATCTATGCAAAAAGGAAATAAAGATCTTGTACAATTAATAAGATAATTCTAATCTGAAAGGTATTTTTTGAATAAGCTTCATGAGGTCAGGGACTTCACCTTTTTCCTTTACTTAAACTGTGTATCTCCTTAGGTACTACTGGATTCAATCAAAAGTGGAAACTTATTTAAGGCAAGAGTAGACAAACTATGGTCAGGGGTTCAAATATCTGGCTGCCTGTTTTGCATATATCATAGCCCACTGTTAGGAGCTATTGGTTGGATTTGGTTCTCTGACTGTAGTGGGCCAAATCAGGATAAACTACACACCAATTGCTACAAGATATAACACATAACAATTTTTACAGAGATGTCAAAGTACCATATGTATTCTTGGGGGGAAAGTCATTACTAACAGGAGAGGTCAGCAAAGGCTTCATGGAGATGGTGACATTTGACATTGCCTAAGGAAGCACAGTCTGGAAGGAGGAGTTCTTTATTAATTTCTTCTTAATGACACTATGACTGCCTTCTCAAGCAAAGGTGGGGTGAAACAGGGAAGACATGGTGGCAATTATAAATTCTACCACTCTCTTTTTGAATTTTCTCTTTTCTCTCATTTAATTTGCAGTAAACAGAGGCAACATTGGTATACTGTGGGGGGGGAAGAAAGGGGGGGTGGAACCATTGTTCTTTGAGTCAGATGAGGTCAGTTTGTTCCCTCTGTGATATTTATTAGATCTTTGTCCTTGAGGAGAACGCAGGCTCTCTGAGACTCTATTTTAAAACCTATAAAACAGAAAAAAAAAATTACATTTAAACTACCCAGCCATCAAGGTGGTTGAGGAGGAAGAATTTTACAAGCTGAAGCTACATAATTGGATCTATGATCTCCTCAACGTGAATACTAGAATCTGATCTTTGGAAGGAAACTCAGAAAAGTGATCCCCACTCTTATATGTGGGTGTAATTTACAAGTCATACATGCTTCTCATCTTATGAATTCTGGTTTATATCTTTCCATGAATCCTAAAAACAAGTCCTTCTTATTTTGCTGGAGACTTTAATTCAATACATGAAGATATGTAGGGAGGGGAGTTTAGGTATAGGGACCAACATGAGAAAAGTCAAGTAGACAGGAAAGCATAAGGTGTATCTGAGGAGAGAGGGAAATCTAGTTTACTTCTACCATAGGGTCTATGATAGAAAGAAATATAATATGAATCTACCCTATCTCAGATCTCTGAGGTCAAAGACAGATTTCACAGATTAGGAAGCTTTTGTCCCCTCTTCCCTCACTGCTCAGAAACAGAAAACAAAGCAAAATAAACCACCACAACAAACTTGGGCTAAAAACAGCAGCTGGCCATTTGTGAACCAGCATACCTATATGTTTTCTATATTTTACAGGTATAAACTACCTTTGAGAAATGGAAGCAGCTTACTTGGGCCCATAACAGCAAACTTCTGGATGTCAACTTCTGTTTCTCCCCACTTGCGCTTAATGTACAGGAAAAAAAATTCCTCAAATATTATATTAAAAGATAAATAATTAAAAAATATCTTTTCATGCATTTTTAATCTTCCCCTCCTACTACCCTCGCATTGATTAACTACCCTTAAAAAAGGAATCCCATCATAAATATGTATAATGTAGTAAAGCAAATGAATGCTAGTCAATACCAAAAATATAGACCTCTCTGCATTTTAATCATCTCAAGTATGAAGTCAAGGTGGTAGAGTAAGGGGAAGAATTTTAATTTAGCTCTCTACCCATACCTGCTCAACAACAATCCAGAGATCACACCAGATTTTATTCTGAGAGGGAAAGTCAAGAATTCCCAATGAGTCATTTTTCCAGCCCAGAGTGGCTTAGGGAGTAGAGAGAGATTGTCAAACTTTGAAGAGGGGGTGTGGTCAGGAGCTCATGGTTACAGGGTAGAAGTGACACTGGGTAGACTTTCATTGCCCAGGGACTGAGTGGGATGAGCTAGAACACCAAAAAGAGATCCCAGAGTATTCCTAAGTAAGTGCTAGATGTGGAATGGGTGCTATCTAGAAGTACTATTGCACACCTTCTAGTGCTAGGCCATGGATCTTGAGGGAGAGGAACATTGCAAGTGTGGGTCCAGGCTATGATAGAACATAGAACAAATTCCAGGAACCACACAGTAGCTATGCAACTCATCCCCAGAACAGAACACCATGTCTCAGATCAAAGTAGAATCCAGGCTGGCAGAACCTCCAGTTGGGCAAATAGTGGCCAAGTAAAGCAGCAGTCTTCTGAATACATCAACCAGAAACAAATGGATAAATCCAAACCTGCAAAAGGAACTTGCAGATCTCAGGTCAAGAAGTCAAAGAACAGACTTTCCCTAGGATCACACCACTTCAGGAGGACTAAAAATTTGCTAACTCTTAGACCCAGGTGTGAAAGCAGCAAAAGAATGCAAGAAGACAGGAACTCAAGCAAAACATCAGATTGCCCCTCCCAACCCTCCTCACTGAGAGCGTTCACTGGCAGCTAAATGAGTTCTGGGAACTAATAAGAAAGTAAAACTATGATAGTAGGGGATATAAATATACTCTTCTTAGATATAGATAAATTGAACAACAAAAAAAATTAAAAAAAAGATGCTAATGACCTGAATAGAATTTTAGAAAAGTTAGATATACTAGGCCTTTAGAGAATATTGAGTTGGAATAGAAAAGAATAGTTCTCAGCTGTGCAAACACTTTCACAAAAATTGTCTATGTGTTAGGGCATAAAAACTTCCCAAATATAACTGACTTTACTGCAATAAAATTTCATTCAACCAAAGGTCTTTGAGAAAAAGATTTAAAATTAATAGAAAAAGAAATAAATTAATCCTAAAGAATGTGCGTCAAAGAACAAATCATAGAAACAAAGAACAATTTCATTAAAGAATGACAATAATGAGACAACACAACAAAATTTATTGGATGCAGCCAAAGCAAAAATTAGGAGGAAATTTCTAACTTTAAACTCTTCCATCAATAAAAAAAACAAAAGGAGCAGATCAATAAACTGGGCATGCAACTAAAAAGAACACCAATACCTTATAAAATTAACACTAAAGAAAATACCACCTCAGTTGAGCACCAAAATAAAAATCCCCCAAATCAAAGAAAAGATTAACTGAATGAAAGAAAAATATGCAATTAATAAAGAAAAGTAGGAATTATTTAAAAAATAATAAAATACATAACTCATTAGATAATTTGATTAAGAGAAAGAAAACCAAATTGCAAATATCAAAAATGAAAAAGAGCAATTCATACCTAATTAAAAAGAAATGAAAGCAATGATTCACAACTATTTAGTCCAACTGCATGACACAAAACCGACAACCTATATGAACTGGATCAACATTTACAAAAAAGATAAATTACCTTATTTAACAGAACTTAAATAAATCAATCTTAGAAACAGACATTGAATAAATCATCGATGAACTCCCACAGGAGAACAAAACAAAAACAAAACTCCATGAGCTGATAGATTTACAAGTGAATTCTACCAAACATTTAAAGAACCAGTTCTAATGCTGCTAAATGATTTCAATAAGTAAGAAAAGAAGGGATACTACTAAATTTATTATATAATACAAATATAGTCTTGATACTTAAACCAGGGAGAGTCAAAACATAAAAAGAAACTACCAACCAATTTCCCTAAGAAATATTGATGCGAAAATGTTAAATAAATTATTAGCAAGGAGACAACAGCAATGTATCACAAAGTTTATTCATTTTGATGAGGCTGAATTTATATAAGCAAGGTAGGGCTGGTTCAATATTAGGAAAACTTTAGATATAATTGACCATATTAATTTCAAAACCAATGAAAACTATATGATTATATACATACATATATATGTGTGTGTATATATACATACATATATATATATATATATATATATATATATGAGGCTTTTGAAAATAAACCCTATTCCTTTTTTTAAAGAAAAGAGAGGGATGCAAAGGGAAAGATTTTCCTGAAACAAATGGTATCTATCTAAACCCAAAAGTAAGTATTATCTATAAAAGGAGTAAGTTAAAAGATTTTAAATAAGATGTGGGACATCCCCTATCACTATTATTATTCAATATTGTACTAAAAATGGTAGCTATTGCAATTGGACAAAAAAAAAACAAATTTGAAGGCATGAACATAGGCAAAGAGGAATTAAAACTATCACGTATTATAATTTGAGAAATTAAAATTAAACAACTGAGGTGCCATGTCATACCCAAAAGAATGGCTAAGATATTAAAGGAAAATGGCAAACGGTAGAGGGTCTGTGTGAAAACAGGTACAGTAAAGGACTGTCAGTGATGCTATGAACTAGTACAGCCATTCTGGAAAGCATTTTGAAATTATGCCCCCAAATCTACTGAACTGTGCATATGCCTTTTGACTCAGCAATACTGCTACTGGGCCTATACCAAAGACATCAAAGAAAGAGGAAAAGGAGTCACATGTACAAACATTTATAGCTGCTCTTTTTATGGTGCTAAAGAACTGAAAATTGTTGGGATTTCAATCAAATGGGGAATAACTGAAGAATTTATGATATATGGATATGGAAAAAATACTATTGTACTTTATGAAATGATAAAGGGGATAATAGGAAGACTTATGTGAACTTTTGGGGAGATGAGAATAACCAGATGACCAGACCAGAAATGTAAAACCAAAGCAGTTTACTGAGTTCATCTAGAAAGGGTGGCTCTTGAACTCAGGTAGAATCACACAGTTCAGGGAAGGGGCCATGCTTTTATAAGAATGAGAAGACACCAACTGTGTGACCTTGGGCACTCTATTAACACGGATTGCCTCTCATCCCCTCCCTAAAACAAAACAGAACAAAACAAACCCATAAACAAAAAAGAATGAGGAGTAGGGCTGGGGTATCACTTTCTAGGGCTGTGAGGCAGATCTTTCTTCATACCTTTTGTCCGTTGAACCCAGGATATTGTGGTTAAGGTAGTTATCAGAAGTAGGTGTAAAACAGAACATTAGGACACCTTATTCCAGGCTATTTGCAATTTCAAGCAGGGAATGAACCACACTCTGGTGTGTGTGTGTGTGTGTGTCTTGGGGTGGGCATTAACAGATGAGGGGACGGCAGGGTCAGAACCTACAAACTATAATAAAGTGAAGCTAACAGAACTAGGACAACAATTTATGTAATAGCAGCAATATTGTGAAGATATTTTTAATATCTTTGGTGACTTGAAAGACTTAGAAAATTAGATCAAAGTAATGAACAGTCACTATTCCTAGGGATTCATGAATGAAAACATGGTATCTATTTCTAGATAGACTGCAGATGACTTCAGAGTACAAATTAAAGCATATTTTTTTTTACTTTATAGCTTTCTCTTTAATTTATTCTTTGGATATAGCTAATGTAGAATTTGTTTTGTATGGATACACATAGACACATATCTATATATACATTAATCTATATATATCCACATCATATATATGCAATGGATTTTGTTTTTCTTGACACCTCAGAGTAAAGAAATAGGAAAGAATTCAGACCTGAAAATAAAATTTAAAATGAATTAAACTTAAAAGCAAAACAAAAACAAAATACAAGGAGATCAAGCTAGATGCTTTCAGGAAATTGCAAATATCCATTAATTAACTCAAGATTTTCCTAGAAGTAAAGGCCTATTTAAAAAAAAAAAATAGCAACTTTCTACTAGTATTCTTCATGGCTTTGAGACAAACACATTCTCCAAAGAATTAATTAATATCATGTCATATATACCTACATATTTATAACAAGTTTTTATAGTGGCAAAGTAGTTGACAATCAGTTTCAGCTGGGGAATTTCTTTTAAAAATTGGGGTATATGAATATAATGAAATATTATAGCGTTATAATAAATGCTCGATATCATGAACAGAGAGAGAAGCATGGGAAAATGACTGAGAACTGATGTGAAGTGAAGGAAGTAGCACTAGGAAAACAACCTATACAATGAGTGCAATGATATAAATGTAAAAAAAAGTTAAAAATCAAATGGCTCAAAATTATGGTGACCAACCTCGGTTCTAAAGAATTAACTTGAGAATGAGTCTCCTTCAGCTTCTTTGCTGGGGTAAAATCATATGGGAGTGAAACACTGCATAAATTTCAGATTTTTTGACTGATTTAATTTTGATGAACTTTAAAGGAAAAATATACATTGTTAAAAATTCTATATTACCAGGAATGATTGTCTGGAAAGAAAAAAGGGAAGGATACAATTGGAAATATATAGGTGATGATGTTAAAGCAGAAGTTACAAATAAAATTTCATTTAATAATAAACTAATCAACTCTTTGGCAAGAAGTAAGTGATATGCCCCATCTTCAATCTTCAAAACTTTTGTTTTCCACGGTTATGGATGAGAGCGCTAAAGTCTTTCAAAGTTGCTTTTCCCAAAATATCATTGGCATTGAATGAGCTGTTCTAGCTCTCGCATGAGTTTATGAAAGTCTCCACAGATTCTTCAGAATTGTCCTTGTCATTATTTCTATTAATCAAAACTAATTAATTAGTTTTAAAATGAAATTAATCAAAAATCTATTATCAAAACTATTATGATAGTTTTCCATTTCATTCAATGATCATACTTTATTCAGCAATTCCAAAATATGAGCACAGTCCTCTTAGTTTGTAAACATTGGAACTATTTAAAAAAAACCTATTAAGAATTGCTATTAATATTTTTGTACGTATATATCCTTTTCCTCTTCCTTAATTTCTTTGGGTATAGGTCTAGTAGCGGTATAGGTGGCTCGAAGGGTTTGCATAATTTTGTGACTTTTGGGACCTAGGTCCAAATTGCTTTCAAAAGTAGGTGTACCAATTTACAACGCAACTAACAATGCACAGGTGCTCCTGTTTTCCTGTAGTTTTTCCAACATAATAAAGCATTTTATTGACTTGTATTCCAAAGTATAATTAAATCAGTTTCATTGCCAAAATGATTATTACCTATTATCTCCTCAAATCCTGCCTCTGACAATTTAATAAAGCTACTTTCAAAAATATCAGTAAGAACTAAGTGAATCAAGAACAATACTTTCCACTTCTACCCAAAGCAATGAAATTTCCCAGCAAAGATATCGCACTTGGGTACTTCTTTTAAAAACAAGCTACCCTGTGACAGCAGGATTTTGAGTCACACTGTAAATACAGGTAAATAAGCCTTACTTCTTCCATTTTTTAGGTACTAGCAAAATTATTGTAGAAAACAATTTATTGATGTTCTGATGGCTATTAACAGCAGTTGTTGCCTTGCCCATCCCGTAGCTCAGCTGCCTCATCTTTGTTATTGTGGTAACAATATATACCATTTAGTAAATTACTATATCCATTATATGCTCATTAAATGACATCCTAGTATACCCCAAAGAATGTATGACTCATTCCCAGGAAGTCAGTTTTACATAGGAACCATATGGCTAAGAGAGACACTACAAATACAAACCATGTTTTTCCTCCCTAGGTCACCATTAAGTACTACTCTACTATTGTGTAAGAAATGGGAAAAAAAAAAAAAAAAAAAAAAAGGAAATCACGTGGGTGCATTCTGAGTGAAATACAGCTACTCTTAGAGGTGACTAAAGGCTTAACCTTGAAAAACCCACATCTCATTGAAGTAGTCAGTAGACATTATTTATTTGGTGGGAATAGGCAGAGATGAAAATACATAAGAAAAAAAGTGTTTCCGCTAGATTCATAACGAAGCATTTAGGCCCTTTAATGAGGATATAGAAAGAATAAAGATTAAGAAGAATGAGAGGGAGAGGAAAAGCGTGTGTTTATACAGATGTCTACCAATGACACAACAGATGTTTAGGACTAATACTTAAAATTAGTCATTTTCAAGTTTGTGGAATAAAGGAAAAAGAAAAAGAGCACCTACCCAATGAAGTCATCTTTTGTAGACTTGATAATGGTGTCAATAATTGTTTCTGTTTCAACTGTGAGCCCCCTTTCCCTTAAATACCAGTAGTCCGTAAGATGACCAGCTAAGAGTTTGTTCTATACAAAAGCACACATTTGACTTGCCCAGCTGCTGTATGTTGATTGGTCATTAAAAATGCTTTATGAGAGATGATATTGCCAAGTACTTGGTTCCCTAGCATACCTATTCTTAGCAGCGCTAGTTACCACTCTCACATCTGTTGATGTAATTAATGCCCTACTTATTGGGAATTTAATTAGGGGCAAGACCAAAACACCTTTTCTCTCAACCTAGTTCACCAGAACAACATGAATAATTTTGTATTAAACAATCAAACTATTTTTCCAGAATGACAATTTGCCTTTACACTGTGGAGGGGATAACTGAAATGGGATGAGTAATAGGTACTTGTCTTCTTGACTCTGAAGATGGATCTTTATCAGCTGTACCACATTATGTCCTAGAGTAGGGAATAACGATTCTTAACAAAGGTAACTAGGTACAACGGTGTATTGTGTCAGAGGTGTGCTGGAACTAGTTTTAATCAGCTTAGAAGAGCTGACTGTTAAATTTTCAGTGCATGCATTTACTCCTCAGAAATTGGCAAGTACTACAATCAGGACTTCATTTTTGTTGATTATTGAGATTTAAGAAAGTGATAAAGAAAATGTCAGAGCAGGAGAAACTTAAAAGCGCACTGAGAGTACTTTTCTAGAGTCATTTGTTAAATATTTACCAGCACATCACCAAAATTTGAACTGACAGGAAATTTGTGTTTGAATCTTGCTTCAATCACTTACTAACTCTGATTCTGGGCAAGTCATTGCCCAAAACCTCTCTAGTCTCAGAGTCCTAATTTCTAAAAAATAATGATAGTACCTACTTTAAAGTGTTGCAAGTGGAGATCAAATGAGATAACATTTGTAGGATGTTTTGTAAACTTTAAAGTGATATATAAACATAATTTATGATTATTGTTATTACATATAATAATAAGTCAAATTATTACATAAATCTGAAAGGCGTTGAGTATTTAATATGTTTGTCGTATAGCCTCATTTTACATGAGCCATTACATTCCATTTGAAATAACAGCTTAATTAATAATTACATTTGGATTTCCCTTTCTGTTTACCCTTGGTTTCTTTGCACAAGCCCAGTACTTAGTACAGTCTTGGCACATAGTGGACAATTAACAAAGGCTAGTTAATTAAATAAATGACTTTGAGTTATTAAAAAAAAACACAGTGAGAAAGGAAAATTCCTCCAATCTAGAGAAACAATAAATTCTCTTATACTTCTGGAAGATGTTGGTGATAGCAAGGGGAATTTCCTTTTTGGACTTACATAGCAGCAAACATGGGTCAGTCATGTTTTCTGTAACACCTATTTCTACTTTTATCAGGATTTTGTGGGTGACAAAGTTAATGTCTTCACTTTGGGCACCTCAATTTTAGCCCCAGTTTTACTACTAACTAGGTATATGACCTTGAGTTAAGTTACTAAACTTCTTTGGGCTTCAGTTTCCTCATCTACAAAATAAAGGCATTTGATTGACTGAATTCTAAGCCCTTTCAGCTCTAAAATCTTAGGATTTTCTACTGATTCATGGCATTTATTAGCCTATCTTATTGTCACCACCTTCCCAAGCCATATCATTGCAGACAATTTGCTGGGTCACAGCTATAATGTCCTTATGGGTATACTTTGCCATTCCAAAAGACTGGTGCTGTCATTAAGGCTAAAATATTATATATTTGGTTCCAGCTGTAGAGAGTACTGGCTAAAAGCAAACTGAGTTGACCTGTTGAATCTCTCTGAAATCTTCTGCCTACTATTTTTTTTTCCTTTAAGATCCACCACTTCATTTGTGTAGTTCCATAAAATCTTTACTCTAGGTTCTCAAAAGGAAAAAAAAATAAGAAAAGAAACAGGAACTTCAACATAAAGCTCTCAGTACTTTTTACAAAGAACTAAAAAGCAGGTAGAAATAGAGCTTTTTGTGGTTTTAATGATGCAATAATATACTTTCAGGAGGAAGGAACAGGCTATTTAAAAAGAAAATACAAAACTCACCAACCTTATCCCTAAACTTGGACCCAAGCTCTTGAGATGTCAGATGATTTATTTTTTTCCACCCTGTTTCATTTTCATGCCCCCTGAACTCCTATATTTTGATCCAAAACATAATGGCCTTTCTCAAAGATTTCCAGTCTCCCAGGAAGTATGAAATTCTGAAAACCTTGTCAGAAAGCCTCTTCACACAAAATTCACAAACCATTTATGTAAACTCAAGGGATTTCTTCCAGTCGCTATAAGTATCTAGGCTTTACATGTCAACTCCATTTTGGGAAAACCTCTGAACTTTTTGGAGGTTCACTCACCACTAATTTTCAGGTCCACTGGAGCATTACATGACTTGCTTTCAACCTTTTCTACAAATTCAGAACCTTTTCTACAAATTCAGAACCCACTAAAAGGGATGAAATAGCTTCTAATTCGGTGCAAGAAACAGTAGAATAGTCTCTGAGGACAATAGAAATCTGGGAAATGAATATCCCTTACCTCTATCCATTATGACTTTTTTCCTTAAAGAAAATCGAGACTGAATCCAAAAATATGATTAAAAAAATCCACATCTCCAAACTCTAGGCTTCTTTCCCCTTAGTCATAACCAGCTGTGATTTCATTCTCAGAACCTGAGGCACCAAGTAGTTAACTAGTAGGCAATTCTAGCTCTGCTCTTCCATTTCCTAGAATTATTTCCTTTTTTCCTCCCCCAAAGGGTTTGTCCAAAAAAGATTAAAAAGCTGGTCATGTTGCCTTCTAGCCCACCATAGGAAAAATTACCAACTTGTCATTTTCCCCTAGGGTTTCTGAAGTCCCATTCTGAGGAATGTTGGCCCCCACACCCTCTTTCTTCACTTTCAGGTCTTAACAATACAGAAAGATGATTTCAATAACCCAGAGTGTGGGCGCTTATTTCCTTATTCAAACAGAAATTCTGAAAGCCTTATTGAGATTCAGGGGCCAAAGCAAATAGCTAAACAGCGCAGTGTGTTCCCCTCAATTTAAATATTTCATATGTACAGCTCAAAAAGATAATCTTCAGGATTGTGGGTTTCCTTCCTCCCCAAAGAGTAGTTTATTGTGAACAGAGAGACCCCCATCCAACCTAGAAAATAGGAAATTAACTTCCATGAAACTCATCCGGCATAAAGAATATCTATAATAGAATTGCTCCATGAAGAACTGGAAATAAAGGAAATAAACACCAATCATGCCATTAAGCACACAGAAGATTATCGATAGAATATTAAGTGCTGTTTCCATTTGCAAATGAAGTTGGAGAGGTGATGTCATTGTTATTGCTGTGGCACCAATCTTGCAATCTGAAGAGACTGGATTTCAGGCAGTACAAAACAGCAAGGAGTCTACCTAGATAATGGCTTTGTTTAGGACATTTGGTGCAAAAAACTCAAGAGGCAATTTAGTGGGGAGGAAGTAAGAGTGCAAAACAAAGGAGAAGGCTATTCAACCTCATTCTAAGTTATTAGGTTACTGCAATTTATTGTGTCAAATGCAAGCACATTTTTATTAGAACTGTATTTAATAAAATTTAATTTTTAAAACTTAGAATACCATCTTCGACTGAGAACACTAAATACAATTTAACTTTTTCTTTGTCATTGTTTGACTTTATAATGAACTTGCTATTGGCAGGATAGAGGTGTCCCCAGATGTTGTAAAGAATGGAATACTTGACAACAAGAGATGAGAGACCTGCAGTAAGAATAGCTATGAAATTGTAGAAGAGAGGGGGGGGGGGGAAGATAAAAGTAAAAAAAAAATTGCTTGCTTTGAAGTAGAGAGAAGAATGGTTGTGTGTGTGTGTGTGTGTTTGTGAAGACAGATGAATAAAGACTGAAATGACCCATAGATATGGGGAAATTAGTAGTATATTTTGCTTAACTAGGGCTTCTGGGCAGAAGAGGGGAATCTTCTGTATTGGGACTCCATTGACTCTTAGATTTTATATATCATTATTTTAAAAAATACATTTTTATTCATTTCATTAACTATTTCCCATTATATGTAAAAAATTTAATAATTTGGTATCAGTTTTACAGGTGAAGTCATGCAAAACATTTCTATATTAGCCATATTGCAAAGGAAAACAGAAAAAAAATACGACAAAAAAATAAAGGATAGCTGAAACGAAATTGTCTTGATCATCGTCTCAGTCAGAGTAACTAACCTCCAACACTTTATCATCCCTCCGTTGTGGCTGTTATGGCATGTGCAATATTCTTGTTTCGCATACTTCGCTTTGCATGAGTTCATATGCTTCTTTCATTTTTTCTGAAACCATCCTGATCATAATTTCTTATAGTACAATAGTGTTCTATCACAATCTTATACCATAACTTTATCAGTCATTGTCCAACTGATGAGCATTTTCTCGATTTCCACTTCTTTGCCATCACAAAAAGAGCTGTTAAAAATATTCATTAGAGAAATTGGTCTATAGCTTTCTTTGTTTTGGCTCTCTCTGGTTTAGGTATCAAAACCATATTGGTATCAGAAGGGAAATTTGATAGAACTCCTTTACCTATTTTTTTAATTGCTTATGTAATATTGTGATTCATTGTTCCTTAAATGTTTGGTAGAATTCACTTAAAAATCCATCTCATCTTGTGGATTTTTCATTTGTAGCTTTTTCATTTTCTTTTGCTAAGATAGGATTACTTAGGTATTTCATTTCCTTTTCTGTTAAACTGTGCGTCTTATATTTCTGTAAGTATTCATCCAATTCACTTAGATTGTCAGTTTTCTCTGCATATAATTTTGGGTGAAAAAACTCCTAATAACTGCTTTACTTGAGTCTTTATTGGTGGTGCATTCATCCTTTTCAATTTTGATACTAGCAATTTGGTTTTCTTCTTTTCTTAAATCAAATTAGATGATGATTTATATGTATTTTACTCTTTTTTCATAAAACCAGTTGCTAATTTTATTATTTTATTTTTTTTTACTTTTCATTTCTTTAATCTCTCCTTTGATTTTCAGGATTCCATTTTTGATGTTTAGTTGGGGTTTCTACTTTTTTCCCCTTTTCTTAGTTTTTTTTAGTTGTGTGTCCAATTCATTGATCTGCTCTTAATCTCTTTATTACTGTATGCATTTAGAGATATAAATTTTCCCCTAAATAATGATTTGATTGCATCCTCCTTATGGAATAGAGCAGAAATGAGATCTCCTTTCCCTGACTTCTATTTCCAAGTGCCCCTATGACTTTGCTTCCCTGCAACTTATCTGCCCCCACCCAACCATACAGACTGTCCTCTGCTAAGCTACTGCCATCTCCCCTATCCCCATAGCTTTCTGTATCCTCACCACTGTCCCTTTTCCTTATTTTGAATTTTTCTCTTTAATACTACCACCATGGTGCCACCAAGTCATAGCCAGAAAAAAAATATTTGCTAGGGGCAGACATCCTCTATTAAAAGGCAATCATGTATCGCCCAGGAAGTGAATGCTTTTGCAGAATTCTTTGGAGAAAGGAGTAGACAAGAGGTAATTCCAAGAATAAGACTATGGGAGCACAGTATCAAGGGAACCAGGTGCAGATTAGTGGGATGAGGCCTTACAGAAAAACACTCCCCTTAGACTTAGAGGAAGGAAAAAAACAACTACTTCCATCTGTATTATGACTTACAAATAAATATATGTCATGGAGGACCATCAGATATCCTCTCCTATAGGGAAAAATAAAGCCTACAGATTACACCAATCTCATTCGGAAGGGGAAAGAGTTAAAGACCATGAATCCTGATTTCCTACCCTCAACAATCTACTTCCTTAAATACAAGAGCAACCAATACACACATCCATTATTTTATTACAATATATTTTACCAAAACGTAGAGATAATAGCTGTTTGCTGAGGAATCTCATGTTCATCCTGGTGTTTTATTTCTGCTACCTGGGTGCTAAGTAAATGCAATGCTTTCTATAGTTACTAGAGAACCCCAGATATTCTATTGGTCAACTCTATCTCAGTAGAGGGAAGAAAAACTTATTGCACTGGCCACAGTGGGTCTGTAAATCTCTCTAATTAGAACTTAGCTCTGAGGTTGCATCCGCTGATCACTCAATCTTTACGGCTTTATTGTTGCTGTTGGTTCGGTTTATTGGTTATTAAATATTGATCTATTTATTGGTTGTCTCACTTCCTTCTGAATGTACTATATTTCAACAACTGTGAGCTCCTTGACATTGACATAGTATATAGAAGCAGACAAAAGTGCTAGAACAATGCATGCAGCTAACTTTGAATCAGCATAAAACTGAGAAGCAAATAGCGGTATTTAATATCCAGAGAACATGATTCTTAATAAAATGTATGTATGGGTGAAAGTCCCGGGCAAAGCTAAGTGTTACAGTGGATAGAGCACTGGGCCTGAGGTCAGGAAGTAAATTAAACTTGAAAAATGATGGGATCAGATCAGGAGTTTCTTCAGGGATTATCATGCGGCAGGTTGAGTTGAATCAACAGCTGTTTTCCAGTACAGAGTTACATGATCATCACCTGTCCCTTCAATTACTTCACTTTGACTTGGACCAACTCTTTTTTTTAAACCACTCTGTCATCTCACTTTCTCCCTTGTCTGCTTCTCCCCCCCCCCCAAAAAAAATAATATTTCGCATCCCTTACAACAGGAAATAGAGATAGACACAAAGCAAGGGATGTTATATATACCAGAAAGCACTTTATCTTTTTCTGGAAAGTTTCCCCTCTCTTTTCCATTACTGTGAGATTGTCAGAGGTCAGTATGCCTGGCTATAAGAATTTCCTCAAATCCCTTTTGCTCCTAATTTGTTAAGGGCTAAGAAATCAGAAAACAAAGTTCATTAAGCATTAAGGAAGGAAAGGGAAGAAAAAGAAGAGAAAAGGAACAGGGAAGGGGAGAAACATTTCTCTATTGAATGAATTAGGGGGGTGCCAGGTACTTTACTAAGTACTTTACAAATATCTCATTCAATCCTCCCCGTGAAGAAGGTATTTTACATAGAAAAATGGTCTGGTTAAATGAGTTGATATGCCATTTTAGGAAATAAGAAATAGAGTGAGACAATACCCAATTCACTTCTCTGTGTATTAAAACATTTTTTACATGATTGAAAAAAAACCATTTGATGCCAAAGTCCAGCCAGTATCTCAGATAGTCAATTCCACCATAAGAGGATGATGACAAATCAGGGTAATAAAATGCTCCAATTATATATTTAAAATATTAAATGTGGGTCCATGCAATTTGTATAAACTCCAGCTTGGCATAAAAATGAGTCACCTTAAAAAAAGATGACAACCACAACTTTACATTTTTACCTATTCTTATACATTAAAGGGAAGGTGTCAACTGCACATTTTATATGCCATGCATGAGAAAAAAACATTATAATCTTTCTTGAAAATGGTGCAGAGGAGTTCTAGGAATTCAACATAAGCATAGGAATTTCATCATAAGCATATTACATGGTAAAATTTCAAAGCGGTGGAGCTCCTTTATCACTATTCAATAACATCAAATGCTACTAACATCTTACATTGGTGCTTAATCATGATGTGTATAAGACCCTAGGTTCAACAAGTTTCTGACAGGACCTGCAGAACTAAAAAAAAAAATCATCCTGTGTATGGACTGGTGCTAAAATATATATCTGTCATAAAAGGCCAGGTCTGTTAAGTTAAGAAAGTCTTATCCTCAGAAAGCTTGTAACCAGGTGATGAATTTGCTCAGTCACATCACCTGATGAATACAATCTATTAAGGGATTGTGGGTTTGTGATTGGAAGTATGGGAGGCAGTATCCAAACTAATATAACCATTGATCCTTCAAATATTGAAGTAAATACCCAAGTCAATAATGTTAGATTATTCTGATTCTGAAGAGCAGTTAGAATATCTCCCCCCTCCACCTCAGGAGGGAAAACAAAAGAATATCAAATTTTCTTCCGAAGTAGTTTTCAGAAAAATTCTTGAATATATCAGTGGGTCACCCACTTAATTTATATAGATCATAATTTTTCTGCCAATACAGATCATACCTCCTCCTCCACAACTTGTCATCCTGGGCTATTTTTAAAATTCTAAATTTTACAAAATGCCAAATAAAATGAGCATTCCCATCTACCAAATAGAACAGGAAAAAGGTGGTTATACTTGAAGCTTTGAATTTCTCTTATGAATATCCTGCTTTTCTTTTAAAATATGCATATATTTAATATGTAACTTTCAAAGCTTATTTCCTTCTGCCCCCTTCTGTTTTCTTCTGTGGACATTTAAATAATTCCTCAATGATTTTCTTTTTAAAAATTTACTTATAGGAAACCCAATCACTAGTGTCCTCTCTGTCTTATCACCTGCTTTTTTTTTTCTTTTTTACAGACAACTCACAAAAGTCAAGCAGTGACACGGAGCTCAGAAGAAATGATACAAGGTCACTCTCAAGATCTCTTTGAAGAACTTTGGAATTGATTGTGTGACATGGGAGACACGGTCATCACGGCATGCCCAAATCAGAAAGTCCTGTGCTCTATGAGCAAAGCAGAATTTCAGTAGCTCAAAAGAAAAGTGAGATATGTAAATTTAGAGATACATTCTCTCCAAATGTTCATATGGACTATTTGTACTAGAACCTTCCAATTTTAGATTGGTCTAATGAGCTACAGTGGCATATGCTGTACCATGACTCCAGTACTGTGATGTCATTTGATCCTCCTTGAGAAGGAAGGACAACGACCAACCATATGTGGGCATATGTGTGTGTATGCATGCATGCATGTATATGTATGTGAACACACATCTATATATATGCATATATTTATGTGAACACACATACACATGTATGTAAATCATTAGTACCTTTTCTGTTCTCTTGCTTGTCACTGCAATTTGGGGTGGCAGGTGGGAGGAGGGAGAAAGCACTAATCCTCTGATTTTTGATGGATTGATCCTTGACAAAAAAAATGTAAGGCAGCTAGAGAAAGGTCACTGTAATCATGAAGAGGTCACTAGTAGAATGCCCACCTGTTTTTCCACTATCCTATAAATTAGTCATCACTTTGATTCTTCTGAGATAATGATGGTCCATGATTTATAGGATCAAAATGGTATTGGTATAAAAGGGAAGAGTTTTTACAGTAGCAATCAAATAGTAGTATCTGAAAGTACTGATGAATTTCCCAAATATACCATATTAATCTATTTACTTCCAGATCCAGATTGTCATTCATCTACTGGGTTTGTCCAAGATATACATATTGATGCATTGATTTACTGAGCTACCTGTCTAGCTTCATGTCATAATGTGGACACTGCATCTTTTATCTATTCTTTATTTAACCATTTACATTTAAGATGGTTGGACTACATTATTTTTTGTTACTATGAAATTAATTATGATTCATGTGGTTATTTATTTCCTCCTCTGGAAAAACTACAAAAGAAGGTTATTAGGATTATGAATGATGTTGAACCTGTTTTGTGAAGATCATTTGAAGAAACAGCATCTTTAACTTAGAGAAAAGAAGAGTAAAGGGGAAGTGATAGCTACTTTCAAGTTTATGAAGAGCTATCATGCAGAAGAAATACTGTATTTGTTCTCTGTCACCAGAGGGCAGAGTCATAGGCAATCAACCGATGTTTCAAATACGCAAACTAAGGCTTAATGTTAGGAATAGCTGTTCTAACAAATAGAAGTTTCTAAAAGTGAAATGAGCTTCTTCACTGGTGGTCTTCAATCAGAGGCTGGGTGAAAACTTGAAAAATGTTTAATAAGAATTCCTTTGGGGTTTAAGTCAGAACTATAGGGTCCTTGACACCCTTTCCAGCTATAAGTTCTCTGCTTTGATGATCCATGAACTGGAAGATGATATTTTAAATTTGAATTGACCTATTAAGGGTAGAAAATATTTTTCTGCTATATGCTTTGTTAACATTTTACCCATTCTACACTTCAATGATTCTCTACCTTAACAAAAAGGTAGCAAGAATCACTCTACTTAACTAATGATTATTTTCAACTCATTGTATATCAATAACTGGAAAACATTCTGCTTAGATGTAAGTCTTAGTTTCAGATTTTAATCCTATAACTTATTAGTTAGAATTACCTACATAGCCATTTATTCTCAATAGTAGTTTTGACTAGGGAAATATTTTCAAGACTATCTTAAATTCACTTTAGCTTGTTCTCCTTCCTAGGAAAAGAGGAATAAGTTGATTTCTGCTTTTCCTTCATAAGGAACGTAAATTTTTTCTCCTATGAAACAGAACAGAAAAGCACAATGCTAAGTAGTTTACATCCAACCTCTGTGTTCTGAAAATTATTGGGAGAATGTTCTTTCTGTCCAGTGCTGTTCCTCTTAGATGTACTTCTTTATTGAAAGAGAATGGGTCAAAGTCATTGCTTCCACTGACCAGCATTTTTCAATCAGGGCATTCTATTTTTTGACATTTTTTAAATACAAAGAAGAGTACTTCAGTCACTGTCTGTTGTTCTCCCTGAAGGTCTTTTTTAATGCCATCTCAGTCCTTAAAAAAAATTGAAAAATGATTGTATCTCAGGGCACAGTAATCACCAAGGCATGGTAAATCAGACAATTACTTCAGACTTTCTCCTCCCTGCTGCACTTTTTCCTTTATTCTTAAGCACCCTATTTCAAATTTTTCACTTTTCTACAGTGTTGTTCTTTTCAGAATTTTAATTACCCCATAGTGATTTTTTCCCATAATTTTTCTTTCTTTTTTCTATCCTCCATTCTCATATCCTCAAAGTTAAAAAAAATATAACACACACCAATCTCATTTCTACGTCAGGATTTGTAATCTCAGGATATTAGGGAATATTTTTTGAAAGGATCAGCTTCATATAAATGAAGCAGTTATTCCTTGGGGGGTGGGTGGGAAACAGAAATCTCCAAATATAAAATGGACATTGCTGGTGATGTGCTAAGAATCTGACTTTCTTACAAAAAAAAAAAAATGGTAGTTACTTGGAATCACAATACATTGCAAAAGCTTGGGTAAACATCAAATCATGAAAAATGGTTAAATTTCAACCAGAATATGGGGTCATGGAAGACTGTGGAAATCAAGTTCACTCTCACCTACTCAAGAGGAAATAATAATCATTGAATCCATGCATCAACGACATGTTATTGCATTACTGTGGAGATATCAACAGCAAATCCTAACCCATTTTAAATTATCATCTTAGATTTAGGGTTGATAGAAGCTTAAAGAGTTGGGATGCCGTGCTCACGAATATATAGCCAGTAAGTGTCAGGGTAGAAATTTGAAGTCATGTCTTTCAAAGTCAAAGTCATTCCTCTACATACAATATATTGTCATATTTATAAAAGGCAGTATGACATAAAGGAAATAGTACTGGAATCTTAATCTGAATCTCATCTCCAATATTTGCTAGCTATATGACCATGGGCAATCCTACTACCTTGTTTTGATCCTCTATTTATTCTGTTAAATAAAATCAAAAATACTTGCAATACCTATGCCACAACATCCTTATAAGAGTATGAGTCTCAAATGAACTAAAAAAGAAGTGAAATTAAAGTAAACCACAAACTTTGTTATTTTTATTTTTTCTTTCACATCCTCATCAAATGAAATTATTAACAATAAGCTAAAAGCATATTATCTTAGGCCTATGTTAGCGTAACAATTCCCTTTTTATTGTCAGTTATTTTAAATGGAATTTCTCTTTCTCTTCCTGCTGGAACTTATTGGCAATATATAGAAATTCTGATGATCTATGTAAGTTTATTTTATGTCCTTCAATTCTGGTGAAGTTGTTAATTTTTTCTACCAGTTTTTAAATTGATTCTCTAAGTATACCAACACATCATTTGCAAAGAATTAAAGTTTTGTTTCTTCTTTGTCCATTCTAATTCCTTCAGTTTCCTTCCCACCTTTTATTGCTATAGTTAGCATTTCTAATACAATATTGAATAATTATGTTGATAATGAGCATCCTTGCTTCACCCCTAATTTTACTGGGAGAGCTCTTCACTTACCTCCAATAAAGAGAACGCTTGCTGATTGTTTTAGTTAAATACAACTTACTTTAACTCCATTTATTCCTATGCTTTGTAGCACTTTTAAGAGGAACGAGTGTTATTTTTGTCAAAAGCTTTTCCTGCATCCATTTAGATAATCATTAATTTTGTTGTTATTGTTGATACAGTCAGTTGTTCTGATAGTTTTCGTGATATTGAACTGGCCGTGGATTTCTGGTATAAATCCTACTTGGTCATAGTATATGATCTTTGTGATATATTTTTGCTGGGCTTGATTTATTGTTTTATTGATTTCTAGACTTGATAGATTAATGAGAAAATGTTAATACAGATCAAAATTTAAAAGAGCATTGGGAATATATTTTTTCAGAGAACTGATTGTTAAATATATAAATATATATGCACATATATGTACACACATATATACAGACATGGATGCATACACCTTGTATACATGCATACACCTTGTATACATACATACACACAACATATATTTTCTGTTATCGAATCTTTTGCTTGTGAGCATTTTTGAAATTAGCCTGGGTCTTAAGTAAAAGTCTATCTCTGGGAAATGTCATAGGTATATTCTTAAACAGACAAGTAGTTCTGAAAAGGGAAGGGGAGGAGGACAGGGAAGAGTAAGGAAAACTTTGATGACTCCATAGTGATTGGTTCTAGCAATTTTTCATTAATGTTACAAGGAAGAATAGAAGGCAGAAAGGAAGAGAAAAATGAGAAGAAGGGTTTGAAGAAGGAAGAGGAGAAGAATTAAGGAAGGGGGGAAACCTAAACTTGGATAACTCCAGAAGGGTTGACCCTAATAATATTTTCTCTTTCTGAGACAAAGTGTCCCAGCCTAAAATAATTCAATAGACTTCCTTGATGTATATTCACCTCTGTGTTTCCCCAGAATTGCAACCTTCAGCCTTTTTCTATAATTTAAATATTACCCAGAAGTCTCTGACTTCCTAGAATTGAATAAAAATGTCAAATTTCTCAAATAACTTTTAAATGTTCTGTATGCTTTTCAAAGCATTTCTCCATACATTATCTCAGGTCAGGGTTTGGGTTACAGATTGGACCTGTGATTTCATTGATATTCAAATTGATAAGAAAACTTCCTCCAGCAATGTAAATTGGCACTTTCCCTGCAACTAAGGGTCTTGGAGAATTTCCTAGAGCTCTGACAGGCTGTGACTTGCACAGGGTCACACAATCGGTATGAGTCAAGGGCAAGACTTAAACCCCTAGGAGGACGCCATCAATTCTCTTGGCACCCTTTACCTCAGCTACTCATAAAATCTCTATGAAAATTATCCCCATTATGGAGATGAAGTAATGTATCAGAATATTGTATATTCTTTAGGGAGACCTTTATTTCTATCCCACATTTTGTCAACAACTAAAAAGAATAGAGAGGTTAAAAATAAGATATACCAGCTAAAAGACTGGTATAACCCAAATGTAGTAGCCAATGGGCTTCATAGACACTGTAGGAAACACCAGTATCCTGATACTCCTCTTAAAAATGGTATGGATGTTAATAAAAAAGCAGTGTTATCTCCAGATCAGTTTCTAAGTTCATTTTCAGTTCCATTAGAGACTTCCCCTGTGATATCAAGTGAATTGTTTAACTTCACCATAAGAGACAGCTGTTATTCCTAAGCAAGGAGAGAAAATGATACCTGAGAGGAATTTGGTAACATTGATCTATGTTAGGTATATCATGGAAGGTGCCATGGTCTTGTAGACATTAACAATAGGCAGATAATCCAACTATAAGTAGAATAATACAATATTCAAGGCACCAAATTTGGATTCAAAGAACTAGAGTTTGAATACCACCATTGCTAATATATGATATTGGGTCACACATAACTATCACTTGTGACTTCAATCACTTTATGTCTTTGGTGTTTGTGATATATTGCTGTCATTTTCCTTACTCGTATTTTATGTAAAATTTTTTTCATTCGTATTCATTAGGGAATTATGTCTGTTTTTTCTTTCTCTGTTTTTGCTCTTCCTGATTTAGGTATCAGTATCATATTAGTGTCATAACAGGAATTTGGTAGGAATTCTTTGCCTATTTTGCCAAATAGCTTATAGAATAGTGGAATTAATTGTTTTTTTTTAATGTTTGGTAGGATTTAATTGTGAATCCATCTTATTCTAGGTATTTTTTTCCTTGGGGAGCTTATTTATTGCTTATTCAATTTCTTTTTCTAAATAGGATTATTTAACTACTCCATTTCCTCTTCTGTTAATCTGGGGAATTTTTACTTTTGTAACTATTAACCCATTTCACTTATGTTGTTAGATTTATTAGCATATAGCTGAGTAAAATAGTTCCTAATAATTGCTTTAATTTCATATTGATTGGTGGTAAATTTACCCTTTTCATTTTTGATACTGGTAAATTGATTTTCTTCTTTCTCTATTTAAAATCAAATTAACCAATGGTTAATCTATTTTTTCATAAAATTAGCTCTTAGTGTTATTTATTAGTTCTTCTTCTTGCTTTCAATTTTATTAATCTCTCCTTTGATTTTCAGGATTTCCAATTTGGTGTTTAATTAGGAATTTTTATTTTATGGTATTTATTAATGTACACATAATACTAATAGATTACAATGTACTCAAAGCTTCATAGTCTTTTTTATTTTTGTATAATTTTCAGGATCTAGGCAGTGCATTGCACACAGTAGGCAATTATAAATGTGTGTTGAGTTAATCAGGCAAAAAGACAATAGCATTTTACTGCATATTGGAGTGGTCAAGGAACACTTTATGAAGGATTTGGGAGACCTGGACTCTAATTATGATTCAAACAATGATTTGTGTGAACTTCAGACATGTCAGTTCTCTTTCTGGTCCCAGTAATGCATAGTAGGTTGTCAAAGACTTTTCTTAAGTCAATATGTGACATCATTTCAGCAAAATTCTAGTACAAAGTTTTCTACTAGCTGTGAAGGGGGAGACAAAGGAAACAGAAGATAAGAGTACTTTCAACTTGTTTAAAGATTAGTTGTAGAAACAACAGAAATATGGTAACAAGTGAAGAATTTATTTTCCAGAGCATCATATCCTCAAGTAAAAGGACATTCTGTTTACCATAATTTAGCTTTAATAAAAAAAAAAATCACTCCTCACTCTCTTGCCTTTACTCCCCTATCATTCTTATTAAACTTGATATGAACCCCAATTTGGAATCTAGAGCTTGTGCTGCCACCATTTTACCCTCGGCCTCTGAAGAGGAAAAGATGAAACAGATTGTGGAAGCATGAGTTTTCAGGGAATGCTGTGTCAAAAAGCTGTTCACTAATGATTGTCATTATTGATTCCTTTCTATTTAAACAATTTTCTTTTGGTCTCTGAATATTTCTTTAGGTTTTTTTTAAAGGCCTCTGAGTGTTTCTTAAAGATACTGACAGTTTGAGTAAGGTTACTTTAATACTATAAAAATAGTAACTACCTGATCTGATGCTTGCTTTAAGCAATACATATTATTATAATTGGAAGCTGGTGTCTTATCAAAAAAGTTGTATTTAAGCTTACTAAGAGAAGTGAGACATTAAGATGATTATCCTGATAGCTCAATTAAAGAAAGCACATTTTTTGTCTTTGTGTGTGTGTGTGTATATTTATATTTGTATGACTTGAATTTTTGATTTTACTAGTATAGGGAAACTACCTTTGCCAATGTTGATCAGCATCTCATTTCCATCTTAAAATTTTGAAAGTTTTAATGATTTGCCCAAAGTTATACACTAGTATGTGGTAAGGAATGACTTGAACCCAGAACTTCTCTTTTCTATTTTGGTCAGTAGTCTTGGAGTTAGGTCAGTTTTGTTTGGTTGACTTAGATATTTTGAGATAAGAAAATGAGCTAAAAAATAAGTAAATAACTGCTCTAAAGTAAAAAATATAACATTAATACAAATGCTACAACTACTTATTGTAACTAACCACTGCCTACTTTACTACTACTTTAATTAAGTTTCTATACCATGTAAATATCTTTCATGTCCATATTTATGTGTCCTTTTTTTCCCTTGATTTCTTCCTTAATGTTATTATTTAGAGTTGAGTAATTCAAGGGACAGAGAAGGCTGTTGGGAGTTGAGTGGAAAATGAATATACTAGGAATTTGTCTAGGTAAGAATAAATCTGTTATCCAGACCACAGGTCATGGCGAGAGAAATCAAGAAAGAAAAGAATCAGACACTGGGTCTAAGCAGTCAAGAGGTCAAATCCACTGGCTAAAGTACAACTACAGTAGGTTGAGGAATGCAGGTGAGTAGAATTTAGAACTTCTAGAAAGGTCAGGTAGTAGGGATCAGGGTGTCAGGTAGAACTCAGGTAAAAGCTCTGAGCAATGCCAGGTTAAAAAATAGGCTAGAAAGTTTAGGCAAAAAATAATATTTAGAGAATTCTGAATAATTGGCATAGCTCACTCACAACAAGAAATCCTAATATTTGATATTCGAGGGCTTTATAAATTGAAGGTTTATTATACACTTCATTTTCCTTCAAAGTTTGGAAGTGATCTTAGATATTAGGAGGCCCTTGAGCAAATAGGTAAACTTGAACCCTTTGAAAGGAGTGAGATGTGGGGGTGTAAGGAGACAAGGACTCATCTATGGCATCTAATAGGCTTCCACCTCCCTGATACAGGGCAAAGAGTACCTGATATATTGTCAAAGGACCTGGGTTCAAATCATAATCCACCCCTTCCCTGCTATGTGATGTTGGGCAAATTATTTAATCATTCCCAGACTCAGTTTCCTCAAAGAGAAAATGAGGACATTGGACTTCTAAGGTCCCTTGCTGCACTAAGTAGTCAGTTATCTCATAGGATCCTGACTTTAGACCAGGGATACATAAACTCAGATCCATGGGTATTGGTCTGTGGTCCATGAACTTGGATAGGGGAAAAAAATCTTTATTTAAATGTAGTTGTTTTCTTTTGTCAGCATGTGTATTTTGTATTATGTATTTGCAGGCATTATTCTGAGGTTTCATCAGATTTCCAGAGAGGTCTATGATACAAAAAAAGATTAAAAACTTTTGCTTAAAAGGCAATACTAAACATACTGAAATGGAAATAGCTGTAAAATATATCATGTTTTTCTTCTTTAAGGTGATTGGTTTACTACAAAAAAAAACCCAATAATATAAAAGTTCCATTCCTTATCCCATACCCATATTTATTCCCCACATTTATTCCTCCACTCCCCATTCTACTTGTCATTTTGAAGGTAACTAGGTATTGTGTCAACTTGACCTAAAAATTCCCCTCAACCTTTAAATAGTTTGGTATAATGTTTTTTAAAGTGTGAAAAAACAATCCACACATTTTCTTCTGATTACTTGCAATTTGGTAGCCAATTTTATTACCTGCCCGACCCAAGAAGCACCAGGCAGCCCTGTTTGCTGACTACATCAATTCTTTTCAAGCAGCTCAACACATTTCAAAGTCTCAGCATACAAATTCCCTGCTTTTTCACAGGAGGGTGAGGAGAGGGTACATAAATCTTTTGGAAATGAGGCCCTTGAAACATCTAAAGTAATGCTATTGTCAATACACTAAAAGCTGTTTTAACACTTCTGTAAAATACTTATAAAGGTAAAAATGCCTTTAATATATGCAGTGACCCCAACATAAATACCAGGATTGCTAAATCCACACCTTTGCAAATGTTCTAAAAGGTTTCTGTGAAGTACTTCACTAATTCAAGTGATCCCTCTAATGAGGAGCTCCAGCTATTTCATTACCATAATTTTATTGCTGACCCATCAGAGAAGAGGGGGGCAATGAGACATCATTGTTTTTCTAGCTCTCCATTACTCCAAGAGCAAACCTACTAAGAAAGAGCTGATGCGCTTCAGGGAGTACTGGTCTTTAAGGAATGCTTACCATTTTCAAGCTGATATGATGGAAATACTTTCACCTTTGTCCAAGTGTCATTTTGAAGAAAAAAGAAACAGCAAAGGCTTAAGAAATGGACACCAAGAAAAAAATACCTGTGAAGATTTTACCTGTATACATGCAACTAAATATGCCAAAATTGCAGAATTTCAGAATTGGAAGAGAGGTTCTTAGGCATCTAGGCTAATCTATTACTTCCAAAGAATCTCTGTAATTACTAATTAAGTGGTCATCCTCTGCTTTAAGGTTTGCAATAAGGGGAAACTCATCATCTTTCAGGATAGTCTATTTCGGTTTTCGATAACTCTAATTGTGAGAAAGATGTTCATGACATGGAACTTAAGTGAAGCTTTTTATGTCTTGCACCCATTATGCCTATTTTTGCCCTCTGGGGATAAATAAAATAAATCTAATCCCTCCTGTGAATAATGACCCTTCAAATATTTACTCTCAGCAATTATGTCCCCCTAGTTTGCAAATAAAAACGAAATAAAAAAAATCTAGATATTCCATCAATGAACATTTATTAAATACCCAGTAAGTGTCAGTCACTGGAAATAAAATGTTGCTGGCAGCCAGTCTAGTTAGAAGAAACACTGCTATCAGAGAAGAAAGTTGCTCATTTTGGGTAATGTGAAGGGCATTGAAAGATACCCCTGTAGGGTCTTCTGTTAAAAAAAAAAGTTCACTTGCAGGAGGTATATCTCATTCTATATTGCTTTGGCCAACATAATTCCACAATAATATCATCAATACATTATATCCAAACCTATATGTAAGATTGCATGGATTACAACTACTCAAATGGTCAGTGGTAATTTGAACTAGAACTTAGAGTCCCTTGAGAATCCATATGTTTCTGGTTCCATTTATAATACTGTCAATGAAATCACCTTTAAAATTTAGGATACTAAGTGGTGGCATACCATACATCAAACCATTTTCTATCATTAATGCTATAGCTAGTGAGGTTATCAGAGAACAGGTAGGTAAGAACCAAGAAAATGGGACACAAGAGAGGGAAGTTTTAATCAAGGTAAAGGACATGTCTAAAACATGGAAAATTGCCATGGAAAGCAGTGGTAGGCAGAACACTGACAGTATGGGGCCTTAAAGATCCAGTTGTCAACATGAGAGCACTATATATTAGGTGGGTGGGGAAAAAAGATGAAGAAAGTTCTTTGAATAGGGGAATGAAAAGGCAGTGAGAAGAAATCAATCAACTTTACAATTTTATTTAGACCCAGTCCTGATTCATATAAAAATTCTTTCAGTTTTACCTAAATTGTAATGGCAGTTTTGACTCGACCATCATTTAGCAATTCTAAAACAAGACAAAACCAAACCAATTTTGTTGTATCATGATACCACAATCTTTGGTTGATATTTGGAAAAAAATAGGATATGTTGTCATTCTCAGTATATATGAAATTGAATGTATCTATATATATACAGACATATACACACAAGTATATATACACATATACACACATACACATGCAAATATAAAGCCACACACTTCAGATGAAGGCCAAACTTGGGCATGCAGTATCTGCGGTTGTTTAGCTTGACTGTAATGCTCATAAGCACCTATTCGTTTCAAACTATTCCAAGACTGGTCTTAAGAACAGTACAGCATTTCAGTTAGATAAATATAGTAAACACATATTTATGTGAGTGTGCATATACATATATATGTATACATATACATATATATGTATATATATATATATATATGGACATACCTATATGCAAGATATATTTGTCTCTATAAGAAAAGTATGTCTGCTTGAGTTGTCTAAATGTATAGATGTGACTCACAGGTGGCATAGATAGATAGTTATCAGGGGAAAATGCCTTTCCCTTCTCCAAAGGAGATTTTAATTTCTGCCCTGAGGGGAACAGAAGTGTTATTTCTGGCCACTTGCTTCTTGTTCTCCTATCCCTAAGAGGAGTATTGTATTAGAATTCTATCTCCTTGATCTTCCTCAAATATTACTGTTCTTAGCATACAGTATGTCCAGAAGCAAAATCCCTTCCCTGGATACTCTTAAGATTCCCAAGAAACTCTGGCCTAAATTCCTCTCCTTATGTAAATACACAGCATTGCCTCAATATTTTCTCCAACAGTCTGGTCACATCTTCCACATAAATGAAAAGGTCAGGGGAAGGAAAGGGAGAAAGGATAAAAGAGAGGTAGGACAGGGAAATAGGAAAGAGGATGTGAGTGAAAGGAGAGGAAGAGAAAGGGAAAGGGAAGGAGAGATGGTGAGGAAAACAAGAGAGGAAGTAAAGAAAAAGTGGAGAGAAAGAGAGAGAGAGATTCAGAGAGGGACATAGAGGTGGAAGCCCAGAAGAAAAGTGAGGCCCAGATGTGTAGAGTAGCATGGGAGGGTGGGTTGAACTCCAGCTGTGTGACTGGACCAGTCACTAAACCTCTCAGTGTTCTAGTTCTAGGCAACTCTCTAAGAGTTTAAGTTGTAGAGAATGCTAACTTAAATTGAGGGATGGAGTTTTCTCACCCAGGACTTCTCTTTATTAATGCAACCGCAGGTCCAGTTTTTTTTTTTAAATGTCTGTATTACAAGTCCAAGGCATTTTTGAATGCATTAGGTAAATGTAGGTTCTTAATGAAGTATATCTGATCTTGAGACAGAGGGTGACACAGTGGATAGCATACTGGACCTGGAATCAGGAAATACCTGAGTTCAAATCTGATTCCTGATACTTACTAGTGGTATGACCCTGACCAAGACAATTAACCTGTTTGCCTCGGTTTCTTCAACTGTAAAAGGAAGATGAAAATAGAACTTAATTTACAGGGTTGTTGTGAAGATAAAATGAGATCATATTTATAAAAAGCACTTAGCACAGAATCAGGCACATAGTAGGTACTATATAAACACTTATTTCCATTGTTCCCTTCCTTTCCCTTGAGAGGCTTGACATTGTCATAAAGTTGAGATAATTTCCTTTATTAGTCACCTGGAACATGACTATTCCTTTGAAACTTCCACTCAAATGATGTAAAACTGAAAACTTTCACCAACAGTGTCCAACCTGAGCATAGGCATACAACAGAAAGACCAAATCTTTGAGCACTTCATTAGAGGGTTAGACTAGCTAGCCTCTAAGATTCTTTCCACATCTAATCCTGTAAAGGAGACAAAATGGGAAGTAGGTCAAACTTCTCTTATGCCCTCCATAGAAGATACCTTTTGCCCTCCTGGAGGACACTTTTGAGGAACACAGAATTATTTGTGTTTTACCAGAACCTGTCCTTCCCTCATACATTCTCCTCTTCACTGAATATTTATCTGTTAGGATCGTGTCTTTTGCATTCAGAGGTGACAGCTTGTTAGTCTATGTTAATTGAAACTCCACTTAAAAATGATTCTGCTGTGTTTCCTAATATTTGTATCAGTCGTTTCTAATTTTTTGGTGTGTAATAGATGCTTTCTTAGAATATTGTTTTTAAATGTATAAAATGAAATGCACAGGGTTGCAAAGGAAACCAATAGAGTTTGAATGCACTTTGAAATGCCAATAAATGTTCACAGATGCCAGGCTATAAACCTCTGACTTAAATGTAAAGTATATGTTCCCCTCTAAAGCGAGAGATTGTAAAACGGAAAACATACAAGAGGATGAAGAAGGTAGGGATGAATTCATTAGGATTAAGCAGCAGGAATGTTATATATCCCATCATGAAGTGGGCAATTCCAAGCCACGTGGCGGCAAAACTGTATCTGAAAGCAGGCCAAACAAAGCCTTGGTACAATATTCAGTAGCATATTAGTATTTACAAAGTAACAGGACAACACTAAAGACACAATTAATATGTTTCTCACAAACATTAGCCTAGAACAGGCTAAAATGTGCATAATAATAGCAGCAACTCACACTTTTAATGTGTTTAAGAGCCAAAGAAAGAAGTCATAAAAATGTTCTGGGGTAGACATGAAAGTAGACAAAGAGATTAAAGCCTTTCAGCATAAAACAATGCAAGTATTTATCTAAGCAGGGCTTATGGTTAAGCAGTGACAGGCATATTGTATCTTTATTCAGAAATTTGAATTTTTTATAAGGCTTTGATCTAACTGTAGCATGTCATTTACAAGTAGAAAATAGAAGTTAAAATGTTCTTCTTGCTTAATAAAGACTTATTTTTTAAAAGACATATGCAAATTGGTCATAAATAATACTTACATATTTCTCACTTATATACAGCTGACTAGCGGTGGTTATCAGAAATGGAGGTATTGTTCTTAGAAGGATAGTGTGTGTGTGTGTGTGTGTGCCTCCAACAAATTTAGGTAGAAGTGATACAGATGCTAATGTGTCTCTCTTACTATCTCCTCTCTTCATCAACATATATATTTTAAAAGGAATTTTATAAATCTAATGAAACTAGGTACTGCTGAAAACTAGATCTATAAAAATTAGAGTTTAAGAGATATAAAAACACTTGCTTCATCTACAGGGAAGAGGTAAAAGGGAGAGAAAAAGGAAGGCATGGGAAGAACCTAGAACTGTGATGTTTGCTGACAATTTATAATTTTATTTCTCCTTTCAGTTTTAAATACTTAAAAAACTGATCCTTCAGTTTATATACGATACAAGAAGAGGTATCTGGGGTCTTGCTCATAAAATAATAATAATAAACTATGTAAGCCTTCATTCATAGAACATCATAGATTCATGGAAGATATCTTAGAAATCAACTATTCTGATCCTCTCATTTAACAGGTGAGAAAAATAGAGGCTCATAAAGTTCAAATGACTTGTCTGGTGATATGATGATATTTTATACAGAGTTGGGGCTGTACCATGAATCTCCTGACTTCTAGAAGAAAATATTATTTCCATTATACTATATCGTATCTTCTAGAGGAAAGTCTGTTGAAGTCCCCACAGATTTGAAACTATAAATTTTTATTAAAATCTGATTTTGTTTTAAAGACCTAAACTTGACCATGAACTAAATGTTATTTAAATAGGGTTAAGACCAGTTTTTAAAGAAATCATCCTCAGAGGTAAAATGAAGTAACTTTCTCTTTAATCCTAACTTTTAATTTACAAATTTACTTTTTACCTTTTTCTTTTTTAATTTTTGGAGGCAATTGGGATTAAGTGACTTGCCCTGCGTGACACAGTTAGTAAGTATATAAATTTACTTTTAATTCCCAGTTTTGCATTTTGTGGGAAACCAATGATTAACTGTTAAAAAGGATTTAATTATATTCAGTTGAATTATAATAGTTTTTTTGACATTTAAGGGGAAAATAGAAAGTAGATATTTTAAGAAATAGCATTGAATTGAGCTGAAAAGAGCTTTCAACAATGAAAGGTAGAAGTGACCTGAGAAATTATCTAATTCAGAGGTTCTCAAACTTTTTGGTCTTAAAACCCCTTTATACTATTAAAAATTATTGAGGATTTCAAAGAGCTTTAGGTTATGTGGGTTATTTACACTTTATGTGAGTAATTTATGTGGGGTAAGCTTGTGAATGTTTAACAACTGGGCTCTCTGGGGAAAAAAGTATGCTACTTTTAAATTTAACACTTTCTTAAGTCTAAGCAATCAACAAAACAGTAACTCAAGTTCTGATTTATAGTGATTAACAATTTTTGATGTCTAAGTGATCATAACGAAAATTCAACCACTGGCTTGTGACCCACATACTCTTGATCATATCAATTAATACTTGCCATACGAAAAATTAAAATCAATACAATTTAAAAATATTTTAATTCGCTAAAATGACACTAATAAATCCATTATACATTAACACAAATAATAATGTTGTGACACTGTATTGTGAGGGAATAAGCATATGAGTTTTAGTTCTGGTTCTGCCATTAACCATCTCCCAATAATAGAAAATTCATTTCACCACTCAAAGACCATTTCCTTATCTATAAAATAAAGAAGTTGAATTCAATAATCCCGAAGGTCCTTTATTTTCTTTTACAAGTTGGAGCACTCTCCACCCACCCCCACCCCCCACATTGTAGGAGTGTTTTAAACAAATGAGTATTAGTCAAATGTATACGTAAATGAGCATATAGCCAAATGAGTCAACCAGACTTCTTGCCATAGAGTCAGTAGAATTTTGTGTTGTCTTGTTTGGGTCCACCTCTTGAGAAGATTATGTGGAAAACCTCCACCTGAATGTGATCTTGACAATTTCTTATAGGTGTTCATCTAATAGTTAAATTCATCATATAATGCATATTATGATTTTTAGTTGAGTCTTAATGAAGAATGTTCAAAATTTAAATATGTATTTCAGTCTAAAAGTCAGAAGTCCTTCCTGGTACTGTCTTCCTCTTCTTCAACCAAGATGAGAGGTAGCATGGTATAATCAATCAATCAGTGTATTAAAATTGTATCTTGTTCTGGTTTCCCTGACTCCCTTCTTCTATTCAGTATAATAAGTAAATTTATAAGTAGGAAGCAAGATGGCAGAGGAACTTGATATTCATGTACAAATGATCCCAAAGATCCAAGGAGCATAATGAAGATCGTATTGTATAGAAGCAGAAATCACAACCTGGCAATATATGCTGAGTCAGAGAAAACCTTCCAGGTGTTGCTGTCAGGCTCTTTTGGTCCTATGATATGCAAACCTCAGATGAATTCCAGAACTCCACAGGAAGAGCAGCAATTCACCAAATGGTGTTGATAACCTCAAGATGACATACGAACTTTGCATACGAACTTTGAAATTTTACTGACAACTTTGAGATTATTTAACTATGTTAATGAACTAAGCCTAAGTTGGGCACAGATAGGAGGTTGGTCTCTTCCCCAAGAAACCCTATAAAATGAGACCTCAAACTCCTGCTTCCCACCCTTACCTCACCAGCCCTCTTCTCTGTCCATCAGGTTCATTCTGCGTAGTGCTCCCTACTTTAAACCAGGGTGATGTGAGTGAAGCTCTCCTCTCTGCTTCTCTCCCTCCCTATCCTTTTCCTTATGCTTCCTGGCTTCCTTCACCATCCTATTTTTTCCCTACCCCATCTGCCTTTTTTCCTCCTTCCTTTATTTGCCTTAATACTTTCTGTGCAGTTTGCACCTACATGCTCCATGATTATTAAAATGTGATTACAATCCTGTTTTCCACTGCAGTTGTGGTTTTTCCTGGTGAATACCCAAAGAACTGGGAGTGTCTGCCCTGTTTCAATATTTCATAAATTAATGATCAATGCAATCAGTCAACAACCATTTATTATGGTGCAAAGCAATATATTAGCATTAAGGATACAAAGTCAAAAAATGAAAACAGTCCCAATCTTCAATGAACTTTCCTTCCATAAGTTGGGTAAAGAGTCAGATGACCTAGATGTGATTTAGACTAAATGACTTAAACTCCTCTATCTCCCTTTTTTCTTCCGTTAAATAGGGATATTAACATCTGCCCTCCCCAAAAGTCAGACTCATGAAATTCAGATTACTTGATATAGGAAAAAGCACTTCTGTAAACTACAAACTGCTAAGTAAATATAAAGTGTTTAAAAAGGAGAGGAATAGGAAGCGGACCTGAGATTTAATTGGCACTCGGAACACCTTAGTGAGGAAATTCCCTCTGACAATAGAGATCAGCATCTGAGAATCTCAGGGAGTCACCCAGAACACTGAAAATTTAAGTCGGTATATATCATATTTTAGGCCACTCAGTTCCCACTATCTTTTTCCCCAAAACCTTCCTTCTTCTTAACTTCTCTATTACTGTCAAAGCTACCACTCTCCTCTTTATGACACCGATGATGATAAAAATAATAACACACTGAACTTTACATTTTGTGAAGCACCACAAAATTTACAATTTAAAAGTTGACTTTTTAATTCCTCTCCTATTCAGTCCCACTATTTCCAGAGCTAGTTTCTGTCTACCTGTATCTTGATCTGAAAACAATTCTTTCTTGTTTCAGTAAACCTTTTGCTGCTAGCTATGACCTTACCTCAGTAACTGATTGCAAGAGAGAGTAGTCAGGATTGCTATCTCTTCTGACATAGAACAGGATATTTTAAACAAAATTTGATGTGGTTTTTTAAAAAACAAACTGATTTTATTATGGGGACAGATAAAAACAGCCTGGGGCAGTGGACAGAACATGAAACTTGGTATTGGATGACCTGGGTCATAATCCTGACTTTTCCCCTTAGTTAACTGTGTCACATTGGACAGATCATTCCATTTTTTCTGAGCCTTAGTTGGTGCTTTTGCAAATGCCAGGAAGGTGGGTCTAACTGACCTCTATAGTCTTTTTCATCTGCGGAAGATAAAAACCTTAACAGAAGAAAAGAACAGGAAAAATAAATGAAGGATGAAAGAGGGAAAAAATAGAAAAAAAGAGTAAAAAAAGGAAGAAAAAAAGAGTTACTAAATAACATAATCCGTTAGTGGAGGATTTATGGGAGTGTTCATTTTAGGAAGGTCTGAAACTTGAAGGCTAGGACTGTATTATCCACCTGAGAAGTCTGGTCACCTTACTGCCTAATGTCTATGGGAGTAATTCTCTCTTTCACTTAACTGTTTCTTCATTTTATTTGGACAAGCCCATTCACTAAGTCCTTCTCTAAACTTCAGCTCCCTCTCACCTACTTAAATGACTGCTTTCTCAAATCACTCACTCTAAAGCTCAAATAATCCTCTAAGAAGCACTGTTGTCAACCACTCAGATTCAGAAATAAAACATTAGGTGCTGAGGTGAAAGGGATAATTATCCTGGAAAAGGGCAAAACATTATTTTTTTTAATAACAATACCTTCTAATATACACCCCTCCCCAATTTTGCTGTTTAATTATTTGCTGTGATATTGTTCTGTGTGTTTTCCTCAATGTGTTTGGCTTATTAGAATATAAACTCTTTGAACACAAACTGTAGAGAATGTGTTTTATTTGAATAGTCTTTGTATACATTTGTTTAGTATTACGTGATCCATGAAGTTGCTTCTCATAAACAATGGATGACGAAAAAAACTGAGCACCAGTTGTAACCAACTCTTTATACACTTTTTTCCTAATCAGCAAGTGAGAAAAAGTGTTCCTCTAAAAGTGAGAAATTCTTGTCATCAAACTACGTTAGAAGAATTAAAAAGAAAAAAAAAGAAACTCTCTTCTTAGGTTTATTTCCAAAACTAACTGTTCAGTCTCATCACAATTTGATATTTATGATTAGGAAAGAACACATTTTTATCTCTAAAAATATCAATAAATATGCACTAGGAAAATATTCCCACCAACAATAGTACTTATTAAAAAACCCATCAGACTCATGAAGACAGTGTCACTGTTAAAATTTACAATTTCCATGGCACTTAGATTTCTTCTGGACTAGGATTAACTACAAATTAAGGTGAAATGTTCCTCTTTTAGAGAAATCAGAAGACTATTTTTATTAGGAATTATAGCCCATATAATGTAGATAGCCATTTTAGTTTTGATGTTCCATTTACAATTGTAAAAAAAAAATTGTATTGTTTAACTTTTTTAAAAAGAGTCTAGCCTGAAAGAAATGGCTAACATGATTACTATGAGAGTCTTTATTTCATTTTATTATTTGGTACTGAGGGCTGTTCTTCCTGCAAATTTTGGTTAGTGAAATGTCTGCCTTAATATTAACTTTACCTGACCAAATCCTATTCCACTGGATCTGAAAATTTACTTGGAACTGTAAACATTCTTTAGATAAGAAACCTGAGGACGAATCTCAACCACCCCTGCCTCCTTTGCTGCATGTAAACCTTCCTTCTTAGTCAGGCTATCTGTGAATTGTCTAAACATAGTTCAGTTTGTAGCCTGATCTAGTATTGAGATTTCTTTTTTTGATGAACTTTGTTTCCTTGGGTGATATATGAGATTGTGACTCTGTTTAACTCAATTTCTGCAATTTTAAAGACATTGAAGGAAGGATAGGATTATAGATCTATATTCTCTTTAACTTTTAGGGCCTAAAAGGAATGTACAAGATTGTAATACCTAAATAAATTATTTCTCTCTCACTCTGACATAATTTTGCCTATAGTAGGTCTTATAAAGCTCTTAATTAGAACTCAGGTGGAGACTTGAACCTGTGCTTGAGTATAATAATAAAACCTAGGTTTTTAACTCCATAATTTCTGTTATGGTAAATATGTATATGTATATATTTTGCTAGCAGGTATTTATCACATGGTCTCAGAGGGGAGATATTTCATAAGACAACCATTGACTTATTTGCCCAAAGTTGATTACTTCTTTTTGTGTGTGGATGAGTGTATTTGTGTTTTCAATTGAGAACAATACTCCTTTCTATAAGGAAAGTGAACACAACCCGGATGTGTGTATGTGTGTGTGTATGTATGTACTATTTGAAGTGCAGCTTCAAGTGTCATAGCTCTGATCGATCACTAAGCAAGTTTATATCCAATTTAAATGCTGATGTGTAGACTACAGAAATTCATGCATGCATATATACATACAAGATTATACATACATATGTATGTATATATGTGTGTGTATATATATGTTCTATAGATGAGGTACATAAACATGAATGTAATATGCTCTGCATCTTGGAAGAAGTTCCTACATTGATAAGAGCAGAGACCTATTGGATTATGGAAATATTTGCATAAGGCAGCAAGAATAAGGCTATAATTATGAAGGCATATTGTCTTTCAAAGGCCTTGGTAAAAATCACTCATTTTTTTTAAAAAGGTATCTCAAAAGTTTATATTACCATTGCAATATATATATATATATTTTTCTTGATATATATATATATATATACATATATATATATTTCTTCTTAAATACATGAACATTTTATTTCTTTTACCTCCAGATAAAGATAGTGCTAGGCAGCTAAGTGGTATAGTAGACAGTGCTGGACCTGAAGTCAGGAATCCTTGAGTTCAAATATGACATAATACTCTTACTAGCTTTCTGATCCTGGGCAGTCCACTTAACCTAGTTCTGACTCAGTTTCTTTATCTGGAAATGGAGGATAGTAATAACACCTACTTCTCAAAGTTGTTGTGAGGGTAAAATGAGATATTTGCTAAGTGCTTTGCAAACCATAAAGTACCATATGAATCTTAATATTATTCTTAATTATTCTTGTTATTTGATTGTGATGATATGACAGAGTACTGAATACCACTGTAGACACTTACTAGATGTGTTGCTGGGCAAATTTTTTATCTTTGAACCTCAGAGTCTTTTCTTGAAAAAAGGAAGATATCACGTACATCCCAAGGTTTTTGTGAGACTCATATTAGGTGATATCTAAAAATGGGTTGCAAACCTTAAAGTGCTATATAAGGTTCAGTTTAGGGCAGCTAGGTGGCAGACACTTGCTAGCTGCAAAACCCTGGGCAATCACGTAATCTGTTTGTTTCAGTTTCCTCATCTGGAAAATGAGGTGGAGAAGGAAATGGCAAACCACTCCACCCTTGCCAAAGAAAGCATTAATGTGGCCATGAAGAGTCAAACACGACTGAAAGCAACGGGACATCAACAAAGCGTCAGGTATTGTTATTATCAATTGATATCGTGATGTTTAGCAAAATGGTTACGTATAGAGAAAGTTAATGGTCAAAGAAGCAATGGATTTGGTGTTGCCAATTCTTGGCCAGAATTTGCTACTCAATGTTTTTTTCTGTCCTGGATTATGCAGGTGGGATATTTTTATTTTCAATTACGTTGAATGATGTAACTGAACTCTTCACTTTTGACGCTGAAAATTTAATCCAATCTTATCCATTAGATACACACAAACTTTGAGATTAGATTTTTTGTGAAAAACTTTGGGTACAAGACAAACCGTTATCTAAGTATATACCTCAAGTTTTTAAAAAATCTTTATTGGTTTCTTATGAATATTCTGAGTAGAAAATAACAGATCTAATAAATGGAATATAGCTGTTAAATAATGTACTGTTATCTAAATATGCTACTAATGACCATTCTTCAACAACATAAGGATTTTGTGGTGCTTTTTCCCCCTAGTAGTATGAATCGGTCTGCACTGAGCCAGCTACACTTACTTGTCCAATATTTGTAATGACAAAAGACACAAAAATCAACTAACAATGAGCTATTTATGGGCATAGTTCAGACAACTGGCCTTGATTTTGTCTTCATTACTACCATACTCTAATAAAGTAAACTTACTGATTCACTGACACACACATCATAAGCTATTATACCTGATCTTCATCATACAGAAGAATATAAAGAATTATATAAAGAATATAAAGAATTACATAAAAAATGTGTTTATCCTTAGGAAGAAACAAAAAAGCCACCTTTATTTCACATCTCTCCGATAGCACTACCTCTGTGGTTGACAACAAAGACATTTCCCATGAAGCTTAAAATCTACAGGGGAAAAAAGTGAAATATTTCAGTATCAAAAAGCAAAAAGATGCTTTCAAGACTGACTCAGGTTATTTCCTTCCATAAAGTACTTCAGTTCTAAATTAGAGGAAAATGTTTTGACAGCCAATAATAAAACTTCGATGCTAGGGAATGCCATGCTAATAAGACTCAAATTTGATGGATGAATCCCCCTGACCTTACAGTCTACCCCTGATATTAGGGAGACATCATGAATGGCACAATGACTCTTCATCTTTACTCAAGGTTTGTCAATTTTACAACTCTTAAGATTCATTTATAACTGTAAACACAAATATGAGGTATTATTCTTCTTACTGGTAAAGAGGAACAATGTGGGAAGAGTAAAATGTATTAACTCTCTGTGGTTTGGGTGTGTTTTTATTTCTCAAAACATAGGAGAATTCAGGTCATTTCAAGTAAGACCTCCCATTAGTTCATAAAATAATTTTTGATGACCTGGATCAATGTCCCCAAACCATCTTTTACTACCATTCAATCTGACTTCATACAAGCAAAAGAGGTAGGAAATTGCACTCCAGGGAAAAATAAATGATATAATTAGGAAACTGGGAAAAGGAATTTATTTACTATTTAAAATAATTTTGGAATCCCTTAACAATAAAACACAATATAACACATATCATTTGCTTTTAATAAACTTACATGAATATTTGTCCACAAAATGATTGTCCCCAATTCATGGATGTATAGTATATTGATTAGAAAAAACTTTGGATAACCATTTTAGGTCCATTTAAAAATATATCTGAGAAATTATAAATTTGTAGAACCAGTATGCTATATAGAATTAGAACATATAAATAAGCTCCATATAATATTAGCCCCTACGAGAGAAAGTAGTTATTTTTGTCCTTGTATCTCCAGGGCTTAACATAGTGCCTGACACATAGTAGGTGCTAACATATGCTCATTCATTTATTGATGTATATAAACACATAGAAATTAATATTCCATCCATGTAAATAAACTTGGAAGAGAGAGAAGGTAAATTTTCATAAACTATAGTTAAAGTTGAATAAGAATTTCACATCCAACTTTGAGTTTCAATTTGTACATTAATGAATAAAACCCCACACATTACCTTTGTCTTCAAGTAGATATTCTTTTCATTATATGATTATATATGAGATCTAATTGTAACTAGCAATTCAAACCTGCCAACTTCCATATCAGGGATCAAGTTTCACTTTTATTTGTATTCAGATATGGTAGACTGGAATTAAGTGGTAATTGTAATGACTGAGAAAAGTCAATAGAAATCAAACTTGAACATAATGTAATCTCACTCCTTTCAAACAATAATGCAGCCACTTTATCCACCAGGTTAAAGAGTTTTGATTATTTCATCCTTTGAGATTTTAGGTATGTGTTAAATTAACTAAAGGGTAGCCTCCCACCATTGTCTGAATAAAATAGCAAAAGGGAATTGCAAGAAAAATAATTTAAAACTTAATATAGGGTTGGTGATTTTTGCAAAGCATATTCCCCAGTTCACACAAAAGCCCTAATGCATTGAGATATCCATGCAGATCAGATTTAATTTAATGTTTTTTTTTCAGTTCCAAAAAAAGTAGCTTGTTTTAAGTGTCTTGGGTGACACAAAACTTATTTTTCCATGGAGAAAGAAAAGTGGTATGTTAGAGTATCAGAACTGAGTTTGATCTTTTGCTGAATGTAATTCACTGAGTTAACTAATATTTACCTCAAGTATATTTGTCATTTCAGTTTCAATCTGATTCTGGCAAAAATTTTGGGGTTTTTTTCAGCATGAGAAAGTAAAGCAAGAAGTGCTAAAACTCACCTGCATGCGTGCGCGTTGCACACACACACACACACACATACACACACACACATATACACACACACACATACACACACACACATACACACATACATACACACACACACACATACACACACACACACACATACACACACACACAGAGTCAAGGGATGGAAGCTTTCAATTTGTTACCCCAAACCCCTCAATCTTCCAAAAGTCAAGAAGAAATGTAAGTACTGAAAATAAGGTGCCTTAAAATGTTCCCTAAAATAATGACTGAGCACGCCAGAAAACTGAATAGTCCTATCAAATCAGCCCTGCTATTCAACATCAATCTAGTTAAATGGAGTCTACCACCCCAGAATCAGACTAGATTACCCAAACCTTGAGACATCATAAGCACTTGCCTTTACCCTACAGACTTGTAATGTGGTTTGTAAATACAAAGCAGGTTTCCAGTTTGTTTAGAAAACTGCTTAGCTCAGAGAAGTACCAATAGTAGTTTGCCTGTAGGAAAAAGACAACATCCCCACTGTTCAAGGGAAAAGTCAACTTCACTGACTATGTACTCTACTGTAAAAGTAAAAAAAAAAAGGCTGAAAAGTCAGAAGGAGAAAAAAAGCAGAGGTACAAAGAAGCATAGTAGTACTTATCGACTATGTTCGTTTCCTGAAGAAACCATTTCCTAGGCACAGAACTTTCATTTACTAAATTAGATTTCAAAGCAAAGGGGTGCCAGATAACATAATAGTCTAAAGAAGAATATTTTAAAGATTGTAGTTGAAGCCATTATCACCTAGAGCATAGAAGCTACTTTAAGCACCACCACCCCCCCCACCCCGCCCCTGCCCTGAAGAAACAAAGAGAACTAGCCTTTTAATATCTTGTTTTTGTACAGAGTAATCACTTGGTTAATGCAGTAAAATCTCACTCTAACACCATTAACCGTAAAACAGAATTTAATAGAAGGTGGTGCTATCTTGGATTCCTTCCATGAAGGTTTAGGTATTGAAGTAGGAATGAGCCTCATTGTAAGATAATCTCATTTACAGGGTGTTAGGGACAGGACCCTTAGGACAACATTTTATTGAGATTCTAATATATACAAATGACTCACACATACAGATTGCTGTCTCCCTACACCCCCAAGATCTCCATCTGCTTAATTGTCATTCCTTTTCTTCCCATAACCAGAATTCATGGGAGTCATTGTGAAAAGAAACGAAAAAAAATGAAGCTTTTAGAGATTCTGTGAATTTAGAAATGGAGAGGAGAGAATTTGGAGAAATCAGGAAGAATTTAGAGAAATCAATTAAATATTCATCAGTTCTTTATTTAGAATACTCACGAAGTTCTAGGCACTGTGAATGCAAAATAAAAGTAGTCTCTGACTTCAAAAAGGCTACAGTCTTGGACTTTTGGTTGGGGAAGGCAAAAATGTACATTTGTTGGTATTTAAAAAGATGTAAGTTAATGCGGAGGAAGTCACTAAGAGTTGCAAGATCAGGAAATGCCTTGTGGAGAAAGTGGTATGTGAGTTGATACTTGATCAAAACTGAACATTAAATGAACCTATTCGCTAGATTGTAAATTGAATGAAGTAATACACAACAAGGCTAGAAAGGAGTGATGGAGTCATGTTTTGGAGGACTTCACATACTGAAGAGAAATTTCAACCCAGAGAGAAATATCAAGGCAGGAATATCCTGTCCCCAAATATCTTCACTCATATTACTTATCTTTCCTTTTATTTTGAATTTGAATCTATGACATTGTACTTTACATATGCTAAGAGTTTAATGAATATTTGCTGAATTGAACTTCTTGGGTTTTTTTTTTAAATTTCATCTTCTTACACTGTGAGTAACTAGAGGAGGTGGTAACTCTACTCAACTGGGACTATCTCTCATTGTATAACTGGTATATTTGAGATGCAAACTACATTGCATTATAATCAGAATTGGTTAAAGTACTTTTTCTGCAAGATTTCTAATGTGGAATAGTTACAGTTTCAACCGTCTGATCCTAAGGAGGGTTTCTGCATTGATTTTATGAAAAGTTCCATGTTCCTTGATCCTACTGCCTCACAAATATGACAGCTACCAAAGATGACCCTTTGTGTGAAAATACTCTTTAAACCTTGGCTCCTAGCAGCTCTGGGTATGTAGACAGCATCTCCATTACTGCTCCTGGCTAAGATCTGGTATGTTGCCTTATGGAAGGTCTGGGGCAATGGACTCTATATGTGACTATCACTGACCAAACTGTTATACTCCTCTATCCTTATTAATTGTATCAATAAGCCATTCTAACCCATCTTATTGTTGCTGGGTCATTCACCTGAACTGTGTCCTAAATTTCCATGATACAGTCTTTACAATTTCATTGACTAGAGATTACAGTTAATAAGTATATCTTTTAAAAATACAAATGTCTCTTAGGTATATAAGAGAGTATCAGCAGTTCACACAATAGCATGAATTTAGAACTTTCCTTTTAACATATAGTTAATTTATATCTATAATTTAATTTAAATAATAAATTATAATTTAAATTTATAATTTAAAATAAAATTATAGTGTTGATAGGAAGGGAGAAAATTTTGGAGTGTAGAATGCTTTATATAATATTGCAAGGTTCAGTGTTCAAGACAGAAGGCTTAGACTAATACGAGTGTGACCTCTCACCTAAATTATTACCACATCTTCTTATTTTTTCTCTACAATGATTATTTTCTTTGACTCAATGAAAAGAACTCCTAGATGTCAAAGTTTGTGTAGAACATATATTTTTAAAAATAATTTGTAAGGTATCATACTATTATAGATTCAGAGCTGGAAAACACCTTTAGGAGTTATCAAATTCTTGCTCTACATTGTACAAACAAGGAAACTGAGGACCATAGAGGTAAAGTGACTTGGCTGGAATCACACAGCTAAGTTATGAGATAGAATTTGAACTCAGGCCTTCCTAACTCCATGGTTTAATGTCCTAGACACTTTACCACAATGTGTATACATTGTATGATTCTTTTACTTTATTTTGTAAACTTATTATTTCTAGTTTTCAACATTCATTTCTACAAGATTTTGAGTTCCAAATTTTCTCCACATCTCTCCTCTCTTTCCACCCCAAGGTGGCATGAATTCTGATTACTCCTTCCCCAAGTCTACCCTCTCTTTTATCAGGCCCCCACTTATTCCCTTCCTCTTTACTTTCTTAAAGTACAGGATAGATTTCTATAACACATTGCTTGTATATCTTATTTCCCAGTTGCATATGAAAACAATTTTTTCACAATTGTTTTTTAAAACTTTGAGTTCCAAATTCTCTCCCTTTTTCCCTCCCCAATCACTCTTATTGAGAAGGCAAGCAATTCAATATAGGTTATACATGTGTAGTTATGTCAAACACTTCCAGGATAGTCATGTTGTGAAAGACTAAGTATATTTCCCTTCATTCTATCCCACCTTCAATTATTCTATTTTCTCCTTTGACCCTGTTCCTTTTTAAAAATGTTTGCTTCTGACTACCATCCCCCAATCTGCACTCCATTTTATCATCCCCCTCTTATCCCCTTCCTCCCTACCTTCTTGTAAGGTAAGATACCTAATTGAATGCATATGTATTCCCTCCTTAAGCCAAATCTGATGGGAGTAAGGTTCATTCATTCCTTCTCACCTCCTTTTCTTCCCCTCCCTTGTATAACCTTTTTCTTGCCCTTTTTATGTGACAAAATTTATCCCATTCTATCTCTCCCTTTCTCCTCCCCATACATTCCTCTCTCATCCTTTACTTTTATTTTTTTAGATACCATCCCTTCATATTTAACTCACCCTGTGCCATCTATCTATCTATCTATCTATCTATCTATCTATCTATCTATCTATCTATCATCTATCTATCTATCCCCGTCAGCTACCATAATACTGAGAAAGGTCTCATGAGTTACAAATATCATCTTTCTGTGTAGGAATGTAAAAAGTTCAACTTTAATAAGTCTCTTATGATTTCTCTTTCCTGTTTACCTTCTCATAGTTCTCTTGATTCTTGTATTTGACAGTTAAATTTTCTATTTAGCTCTGGTCTTTTCATCAAGAATGCTTGAAAGTCCTCTATTTCACTGAATGTCCATTTCCTGCCCCCTGAAGCATTATACTCAGTTTTACTTGACAGCTAATTCTTGGTTTTAATCCTAGCTCCTTTGACCCCTGGAATATCATATTCCAAGCCCTGTGATCCCTTAACACAGAAGCTGCTAGATCTTGTGTTAACCTGATTGTGCTTCCACAATACTCAAATTGTTTCTTTCTGACTGCTTGTAATATTTTATCTTTGACCTGGGAACTCTGGAATTTGGCTACAATATTCCTATGAGTTTTCCTTTTTGGATCTCTTTCCAGAGGCAATTGGTGGATTCTTCAATGTCTATTTTACTCTCTGGTTCTTGAATACCAGGGCAGTTTTCCTTGATGCTTTCTTGAAAGATGATGTCTAGGCTCTTGTCTTGGTCATGGCTTTTGGGTGGTCCAATAATTTTTAAATTCTCTCTCCTGGATTTACCCAGGTCAGTTGTTTTTCCAGTGAGATACTTCACATTGTCTTCTGTTTTTTCATTCTTTTGGTTCTGTTTTATAATTTCTTGATTACTAATAAAGTCATTGGCTTCTATGTTCTCCATTCCAATTTTTAAGAAATTATTTTCTTCAGTGAACTTTTGGACTTTCTTTTCCATTTGTCCAATTCTTCTTTTGAAGGCATTTTTCTCCTCACTAGCTTTTTGGACTTCTTTTGATATTTGGGTTACTCTATTTTTTAAGATGTTATTTTCTTCAGTATTTTTTTGGATCTTCTTTAGCAAGCTGTTGACTTGATTTTCATGATTTTCTTGCCTTACTCTCATTTCTCTTCCTATTTTTTTCTCTGCTTCTCTTATTTGATTTTCAAAATCCTTTCTGTGCTCTTCCATGGCCTGCAATAGATTTATATTTTTCTTGGAGGCTTTTGATGTAGGAGCTTTGACTTTGTCTTCTTCTGATTGTATGTTTTGATCTTTGTCACCAAAGTAAGGTTCTATAGTTTGAGTTTTTTTTTATGATGTTTACTCATGTTCCCAACCAAATACTTGACTTTGTAATTCTTTGGCAAGGTAAGATTCTCCTTCCAGTGGGGGTAAGTGTATGTCTTTGTGTGTGTGTGTGTGTGTGTGTGTGTGTGTGTGTGTGTGTGTGTGTGTGTGGGTGTGGGTGTGTGTGTGTGTGTGTACTGTCCCAGGCTTCGTGGATTTTGTATTAGCTACTAGATCCCTCACAGTCTGAGGGCCCAGAGCTCTGGAAGCAGCTGCTGTTACTGCTGCCACACTTGTCACCACTCTGGGCCTGGGGTGGGACCCAGCGACTCCTCTTTCACTTAGGTCCCACAGAGTTTCCTCACTGACCTTTCTGGTGTTTGTGGGTTGAGAAGTCTGGAAACTGCCATAGCTGTCAATGATTGAATCTCCTGAGACCTGCCCTGGCCTGTCTATGTTGGTGTTGCCCATGCTGGACTGTGTTCTGCTCCCTGCCTGGTATGAGAGATCCTTTCTTTTGACTTTCCAGGTTGTCTTGGTCTGGAGATTTATTTCACTGTCATATTGTGGTTTCTGTAGCTCTAGAATTTGTTTACAGTCATTTTTACGGGTGTTTGGAAGGCTTTGTTGGACAGCTCAGGGAAGTCCTTGCTTTTAGTCTGCCATCTTGCCTCCGTCCCTATATTGTATGATTTTTATGAGCCTAGTATCTTGCCCTAATATGTATATATTTAATATTCCCATTCTCTGACTCATAACTTTTACTTAAGTTGCCCTATTATGTGCCAATATTAAAAAAAAACACATACATTATTTCCCAGACATAAGAAAATAAGATTTGTAGTTAGATGTCCTTTTTACTGCTGTTTTCTAAAATTCTTGTCTGACCATATCACTCCCCTATTCAAGAAGCATCATTGACTTCTAGAAGTCTTTTGTAAAAGATGCAAGATTGTTTAACATTTTAAGCCCTTGAGAATCTGGCTCCTTATCTTTCTAATCTTATTTCCCATTATCTTCTCTCAAACACTCTATGTTTTAGCTAAATTGTCCTACTTGCTGTTTTCTGGATATGATATTCCATCTCTTGCCATTGCATAGTTCACCCTCTTGCCTGGAGTGCTGTCCTTTCCCATCCCTGCTTCCTGAATTTGCCAGTTCCCTTTATGGCTCTATTCAAATATCATGGTCTATAAGGAATATTTCCCGATTCCCTAAATTCTTAGTGCTCCTTTAAGCACTAATTATATTGTATTTGAAAAAAAAATAATTATCTCTGGCCATGCTAATTTCCTCCTAGGTAACTATATGCTTCTTGAGGGTAAGGACTATTTTCATTATTATCTTTCTGCCCCATGAAGAGTGATTAGCACATAACAGATATCTAATAGATTAATGTTTATTTCATTGAATTATGTTACCTTGGAAAAGTCACTTACTCTGCCTGGGTCTCAGCTTGCTCATCTGAAAAATATACCATTAAAATTATGATCTCTAAGCTCCCTCTAAGCTCTGAGTTTTCTGATCCTTAGTAATCAAAAATCTAATCTCTATTTTAAAGAGTTTTGTGCCTATAATTAAGGCTTTAAAAATAATTCCCAGAACTAGAAATTCACAGTGAGCCATTCATATTAGTTACTCAAGCAATTTATGAACAAGTACTGCAGTATATCCTAAGAAATGATACCATATATCCTGTGGGAAATTTCAAGCAATTCATTCTTTTCCACTGAATTATTTTAAAGAAGCAAAATAGTGGTATGTAATAATGTGCACATCTCTTTTCTAAGGTAGAATTATACCAAAATAAGCAGTTAGAAGTATATGTGATATCAGAAAGTTATATCTTAAAGTTTTTTCAGTAATATCTTATTGTTTACTCTCTGAATCTCCTACTTTACTTCTTTTTTGTCATTTTGCCACATTCAATTTATAATATCTATTGCACTCACGTTGGATTTGAGGCAGTGTGATATGATAAAAATACAAAGCAAAACAGTGAAGTGAGAATTAGGAAACAATCCCAACTCTGTCAGGTCATTATCTAATTTTATTATCTTTGCAAGTTACTTTCCTTTTTAGGACTCAGTTCTTTCACTAGCAAAATTAGAAAGTTAAGCTAAATTCTAGTTTATTCATTAAACATTATTAACCCCCACTATGTGAAAGGTAGTAAAGTTACAAGGAAAAACATAATATTCCCTTCTCTGGAAGTTTACTATCTATCACCCCATAAGGGTTGGATTCCACCACCAGAATATTCTCACTGCAAAGATCCTTTCAATTTTAAATACCTTTTTATAGGTTAGATTAGTTCCTTGAAGATAATGAAAAATAAATTAATCATTTAAAGATATGCATGCTAAGGAATTTCCACCTCTTAGAAAAGAATTGAAAGATACTGTTCTATAAGAATTATGAAATTTCAAATCAGGATAAAAATAAACATCAGATATTTAATAAAATGTCAACATAATAACATTAGCTACAGTCTACATACCAGTCATTAAGTGCTTATTTAAACATCTTTTTTGAAAGTTTGGCTTACCAATTGTCAAGAACCTCAAGGTAAAAAATGGAGACAATGTAATTTTAGTACTTGAGGTGTAGTGTTTCTTCTTTAATTTGATAGCTTTATTAAAATACTGATATTTATCCATAATATCATTGTTTTTAAAATTATTTTTATTTCTGACCATGAAATTTACTCTTCCCCCACCTTTGACCATGTCCATAATCTGCACTTTTACTTTCTACATGTGAAATAAGATTAGCCAGTTGTAACTGCAAAGAAAGTAGCATCTTCTGCTGTTTTTCTGGATTTAGTTTCAGTCAATTAGACATATGCATGTGGGTTCTAGCCAATCAGATGCATGTGGGCTGTAGCCAGTTAGATGCTTAGTAGAACTGTATATAAAGAGAGCTGATGTTGAGAAAGTAGACTGAAGAGAGCCAGCACTGAAGGGGTGAGCAAGCATTGAGAAGGAGAAAGGTGAGAAGAGACCTCTGAGCTGGGAGGAGATCGAGAGAGCTGAGAGAGGAAACCATTGGGGGCAGAGACTTGAAGGAGTCTCAATCTATGAAAGTGAATAGAGCAGAGGAGCAGAAACATGCCCATGAGAAGGAGGCTTAGCCCCTTTTAAGAACTGTTAAAGTGAGCTGAGCTGTTAACGTAGAGCCTCTGGACTTTGAAGGTGAATTGAGGTGATGGTGCTGGTGCTATGTGTTGCTGTTGAACTATTGAGTTTTGTTTTCCCAGAGGCAGAAGTTGTGGAGTAGAGTAGTTCCCCTGAGCTGAGACATGGAGTAGGAGCAGAGAGCTGCCTCCCTGTGAATCCAAGGGAGAGTCAGGAGTGGTCAGTCCACAAAGGAAAAGCCATGAGACCTGAAAGTCAACCCTGAGTTAAGATGAAAGAGGACTTTACTTGGACACCTGGTATTGATTAAGAAGATTGTTCTTACTGTGACCTAGGGGTGGATAGTGTGGTACTTTGAAAAAGGCCTTTGCTTGAATACTTGGTATTGATTAATTTATACATTTATAAATTTTATTTTATACATATTTTATTATATATACATGTATATATATATAATGATATGTTTTAGTTAAGGATGTTTTTATGAATGTTATGCTTTGCTTTATCGAACAATGTTTAGTTTATTGCTGAACAGAGAGTTCATTATACTATGTGATTAGATGCTTGAAATTGTTCACAGAAGCAGTCCTCAGGTGTGCTGCCATGATTGGCTTTACGCCACTTGAGTAATCTCACTTGATCCCTAAAATGATCTAAATCACCAAACTGGGCAAACATGCTTGATAATTTTTTTAATGTATATAGATGACTATTGTGCCTGTGTTTTTTTTTTTGATGTATTTCTACCCACCAGCACAGATGTTAATCTCTTGTTTATTGCAACCAGCTCCTTAACTTCAATCTTTCCTCTTTATTTTATCTTGTAAATTGTCAGGTTAACATATTAGAAACACTTAGCCCCCCAAAAAGCATTAAGGGCCAACTGTGTAGAAAGTATTGTGCTTGGCATAAGGGAGGAAAAACAAAAATTAAATGATCCCTGCCTTCAAGAAGCTTGCATTTTATTAGAGGGAAGGCAAGAATATCATTCACCTCTGGACCAAAGATTTCTCTGAGACAACTCATTATCTTTCCTCCTAACCCCATCCCCTTCCACCTCAGCCTTCTGTATTGCTGTCAAGGCAATACAATCTTCCTAGTCCCCCAGGTTCACAACCTAGGAATCAATTTGGATTATTCACCATTTCTTACCCCACCCCCCATGTCCAGTCTGTTGCCAATGCCTGTCAATTTCAATTCTGCAACATCTGTCAAATATTCCTCCTTTTTTTTCCACTATCACTACTACCATCCTGATGTATCTTCATTTCCTCATACTTGGCCTATCTTAATAGCCTGTTTGTGGGTCTGTCTGCCTCAAGTGTCTCCCCATTTCAATCCATCTTCCATTCAGCCATTAAAATGATTTTTCTACAGTGCAGGTACAACCATGTCACTGCACTCAGTAAATTCCAGTGACTCCCAGAAAACCTGAAAACATTTTTGCAACAAGTATCTCTGATAAAAGCCTCATTTCTCAAGTATATAGAGAATTGAGTCAAATTTATGAAAACACAAGTCATTCCCTAATTGATTAAATGATCAAAGGATACAAACAGGTAGTTTTCAGTCAAAAAAAAAAATAAAGCTATCCAGTCACATGAAAAAATGCTCTAAATAACTATTGATCAGAGAAATGCAAATCAGAACAACTCTGAAATATCACCTCATATCTATCAGAATAGCTAATATGACAAAAAAGGAAAATATTGTATGTTGGAGGAGACGTAGGGACACTGGGACATTCATGCACTGTTGGTGGAGTTATGAACTGATCCAACCATTCTGGAGAACAATTTGGAACTCTGACCAAAGTACTATAAAAATTTGCATAACCTTTGATTCACCAATGACAATTGTTAGGTCTATATCCCAAAGACATCCAAAAAATTTGCGGGGTGGAAGATCTATTTGTACAACAATATAGCAGGTTTTTGTGCTGGCTAAGAACTGGAAATCAAAGTAATGCCCATCAATTGGGAATGGCTAAACAAGCTGTGGTATATGATTGTAATGGCATATTATTGTGCTATAAGAAATGACAAGCAGTATGACTTCAAAAAAACCTGGAAAGGCCTACATGAACTAATACATAGTGAAGTGAACAGAACCAGGAGAATATTGTTCACATCAACAGCAGTATTTTATGATGAAGAATTGTGAATGACTTCGCTATTCTAAACTCAGCAATACAATGACCCAAGACAATCCCAAAGGACTATTGAAGAAGCATACTATCTACCTCGAGAAGAAGAACTAATACTGACTGAATTACACTGAAGCATGCAATTTTCACTTTGTTTCTTTAATTTTTCCCCTTTTATTTGAATCTTGTACAAAATGACTAATATGGAACTGTTTTACATAATTGCACATGTTTAACCTATATTGAATTGTTTGCTACCTAAGGGAGTGGAGGAAGGGAGGGATAGAATTTGAAACTCAAAACACTAAACAAAAATGTTAATAAATTTAAGAAAAATAAGTTCTGGTTCATTCCATGTCTTTTTCTTTTGACTTTTGGTATCTCTGATTCCAAGTTACTCTTTCTGCTAAACCTTGTTTGACACTTACAATGATATATTGGTATTTTGATCTCTTCTTTGATTTTTGCATTTGAAATATATATTTTTTTTCTTTGACCTGTCAACTCTGCACTTTAGATTTCTGGGTGTTTTCAATTTAGTGATTTTTTTAAAAGGAAACAACCAATGCTTTCTTTTTCTTTTTACTTTCTATTTTCATTCTTTTATTTCTGAACTGGTTTACTTTATAATTTCTTAAGGTATTAAAATCTTTGGTCATAGTTTTCAGAGAATCTAATGATTTTAAATTATCTGTCACCTTATTTTCAAGGTTGCTTATATTTAGTAGTAGAAGCCTCACTTATTAAAGTGCAAAATTAAAGAGCAAAAATAAATTATAAATTAGTCCTAAAAAGAATGGAGATGGCATCTTAAGCTACTTTTCTGTGACAAAGATGAAATTCAATGTTTTTCATTTTTTTTCAGTTTATGATTAAGCTAATCAAACTCATTGGGCTCAGATTGTGGGCTCTCAAGCACTAATGATAGGTTATATAGGAATTGCCTTAAGTTATCATCTACTATCCTCTAAAAATCAGTGGCAGTTGGAAAGAAATTATGTTTTATGACTTCGATGTTTTTTTTCCAAATGATTTTTCACTTACACCTGCCCATTACTAATTATTCACTGTATTTATTCTCTTTTTCTGGGATCTATCTGTTTAGTACTTTTTTACTTCTTTGCATTGTTTTTCACTAATTATTGACATTAACACATATTTATTACCCATAAGGCACTTAAAATGTAATAGGTCATATATCTAAGGTGTTCCTAACTTTATTCTAAGAGCTAAATGGGCATCTACCTACTTTAAATGTTAACTGAATGTCTATAAATATTTAACATATTCTTTCCAAAGCCCTGAAATTTTTACAGGAATCCTCTGCCAGGATTCACCACTATTTCAACATCCAAGATTATCCATTATTTAAAACCCTCATCAAAATGGAACCTTGGTGAAGTGTGCCATAGATGGAGAAGTAGATAGCTAGCTAGCTAGGTAGACTGATTCTGGATAAATTAGGGGATATATTTTACAATGGAAAAAGCACTGTTCTGATTCTGATGCTTTTGACCTTTGTAATACGGTTAAGTCATTGAACCTCCCTCATACTCAGTTTCCTCATTTGTGAAATGAGGGGCATGGATTAGATAGTATATAAACTATCTCTTTTCTATACTACTATGAACCACAAAGTATGATTCTACTTATACCCGAGGATAGAGTTATATGTTGGCTAAATTAGGGAATATGATTATACAGTCAATCTTCTATTGATTGCATGGCCTGAAAAAAGGATCATAGATATCACGTTGGAAGGGACTTTAGAAAACATCTAATCCAACCTGAACATTTTATAAATGAGGAAGGAAACTTACAGAAGTTGATTGGCTCAAGATCATAGGGTATGAATTAAATCTAAGATTTAGATCCATGACCCTGACTCCAAATCCACTGCTATTTCTAATATAAAACACTGACAGGACCATGGATTTGAATTCAGGAGTCATGGTTTTCAAACCTGATTTTAACATTTTCTAGCAGTGCAGGTAGCTAGTCATTTAACTTCTCTAATTCTCAGCTTCCTAATCTGCAAAGTGAAGATAATAACATTAACTCTTTCTATCTTCATAGACAGATCAGCATAGTAGATAGAGGGTTAACTTTGGATCCAGAAATACTTAGATCCAAGTGCTGTTTCTGATACACAATGACTCAAGACTCTGGGAAAGTCTCTTAGCCTCTTAGTACTCTAGGCAATTCTCTAATACTAGAAATTCTGGAGGTGTTACCAATCTGTAATGGTAGAGTGAGCTTCTTCACCCATGAATCCCCTGTATCAATCAAATCACAGGTCTAATTTCTAGACTATCTTAACTTCTTCCTGGGTTTGTTGTGAGGAATGTATTTTGCAAACCATAACACATTATATAGTTAATGAAAAAAGTCATCCAGGAAGCAACTGCTGCTAAATATGCCATAGCTGTTGTGTGGTATAATGGACAGAATATGGGCCTTCGTATTAGATAGATTTAGGTTCACATAATATTTTGGAAACTTTTTAAGTTTTGTGACCATTGGCAAGTCATTTAAACTTTCTCATTATAATTTTCCTCATTGATAGAATCAGGAAATTAATAGTATCAACTTCACCGAGTTAGGAATCTATGCTCAGTGATTAATGATCAAGGGATGTAACATATATAATAGGTGTTATGTTCCATTAAAGAGCTATGTACACGTGAACTCTTACTATTGAAATAGTTGACAGATTACTCCTTGAAACATTCTTTTTGGAAATAACAGCTGACTTTTGGAATCATAGTCTTAAAGATTTGGATGTGGAAGGGGATGCAGAGACCACCCAGTTCTGCCCTCTTCTTTTACAGATGAGAAAACGGAGGCTCAGAAGACTTAACTCACTTAGTTAAATAAGGAATAAGTGCAATCAGGATTCAAACCGATGTCTCCTGACTCTTGAACCAGCAAGTATGCATACTGCTTCCCTCTCGTTATATGAATCATTATTATCAGTTATCAATCTAATCCTAAGAACTAGTACCTCCCATGCTTTTCAACAGTTTTAGGACATACCACCACTCCACCCCCTGAAAAAAAGTGCCAATTTAGAAAATTTATATTCCGCTTGTAAGGTCAAAATCTAGTATCCTCACATTGCTTCTTGTAGTATGAAACCTAGCTAGATGACTTATTTTCTTCAGTTCATCACAAGGAAAGAATAGACAAATCCAGACTTGATAACAATGTCCTTTCCCTCTAGTTATATGAAGCTTTTTTTGGTGTCCTGACTTCCATCATATCTCCCTTTGGAAACGTAATGTGTGTGATGAAAATTGCTGCTTTATATTGTAAAGTCTTGATGGAATGCTGATGTGTTAAGACAAAATTCTGCTGCTTCCAACATATAGCTGTACTAATATACAAAAGCTGTTCTGGTGGCCCCTAGCTACTAAACTGCCATCTGGGAGAAATAGTATCTTCTATCTCATAAAAGTTTTTTTTTTCTGATGAATATTTTCAATCATTAGGGTGAACAGTAAAAATAAATGTGACTTGTGGATTGTGGGAGTGAAGATCCTTGACCTCCCATTTGGACATTATTGATTCAGTTAAAATAAAATAGCATAATATGAATATCTAGACTTGGTTTAGTCAATTCACAATTCAAATCAAATGAACAGAGAATGATTTATGTATCAAGAAAATTATCGCTTCACTTACTCAAAGTATTGTCCAAAAAAAAAAGTCCTTTCCTAGGTCATCAGTTGAAGTTGCAATCTTTATGAATTTAATAAAAATGGTGAAAACACTATATGATTTTATATTCTATTGAAATCTTTAAAAAGTTACAATTAAAGAAACAGTACATTCATTAACTGCTGTTCATATCAATTTCACTTAGACTGGTTGCTTAGCCACTAAAAAAAGGATGGCAGAATATCACTGAACTATGGAGATTGACAGAGTGGGAATTAATAGTGTTAGTAGATTTAAATAAATTCTACACATGGACAGTCTATGATCATGAAGGACATGCCCTTCAATTTCATAAGGTAAAGCAGTGTGCAAACATAAATTTCCCATAGAAAATGGAAACCAATAAGAACTTTCTTCTATATGTTTCTATCTTGATACCTTGAATAAAAACTACAGAAAGTTTCTTAACCTTCACTAATTATAAGCTGCGTAGTCCTCTACTGGGCAATAACTTTTTGGTCATTAACTTCTAAAATTTTTATCAATTCTAATAGAGCATTTAAAATTTTCTGTTTGCTAGTTAACAAAATAATTTCAAACTATTAACTATTTTTTTGCTACATCACAAAAATGTTATTTAAAAAATTGAAGTGAAAGCCCTGGTACCCATTTGGTGCAAAAATAACTTCAACTCAGTTAATGACATGTTGTGGATATAGATTTCCTAGTAAACATTCTTCCTCCACTTTGGGAGGTAGTATCAAAGGATCTATAATAACTCACATGAGGCAAGCATTCACATGGAAGTCAGAAAAAGCAAAACAAGGGCACTCTCAAGGTCTCTCTGAAGAACTTTGGAATTAATTGTGAGATATGGGAGACACTGGCACAGGGCCACCCAGCATGGCATGCCCACATCAAAGAAGGTACTATGTTCTATGAGCAAAGAGCAATTGCAGATGCTCAAATTTTCAGACATCACCACTCCAGAGGTTGATGTGAACAATTTTCCTGACCTGGAGTAGATTGGTCTGAATAGCTACAGAAGGACACACTGTCACTTGTCTCCAACTTAATGATATCATTTTGATCCTCCTCAAGCATGAAGGACAGCACCAAATTTCTTCATCCTTCTATTGTCCCTGAGCCCCCATCCAGAGATAGAGCCTCTGGCAAAAACACCTCAGCTTTAGATTTCTCTCTTTTCTTTTTGGTGATGTTTCCATACTCAGTTTCCTCCTTCAAATACATATTTCAAAATGTATAACTAGCATCACTTTGGTTTCTGGTTAAAAAGCCATTTATAATGCCAAAACAAATGTTAATAACAAATAATAAATAGAAAACAGACTTCCTCTGTGCAGTGAGAGGAAGGTTTCAGATTCCCATGACAGAGCCCAAAGGAATAAAAGATATACATGATTACTTCCTTGTGCTCCATAGCCTGGAGATTTCAACAACATAGTAACTGTCACAACACTCTTCCAAGTGTCCTTGGTCCCATAGTCCTGGCCTGCCCTTCCTCCTCCTCCTCCTCCTCCTCCTTCTTCTAAGATAGCTGGTGCCTGTCCTTATTTTCTACTATTAGCTTGTATTACCTTTTCTTTGCCTATCTCCATGCATCTTCTACTGGATTAGTCAGACGCTGTTTTTTTCTTTGTGTTTGTCTTGCAGATTAAATGAACTAACTTTTTAAAGCCAATCTGAAGCATTATCTATTATTCTTCACCCCACAGAGTTGTTTCTATTTGATTAATTCAAGGGACTAATTCATACTTTATAAAAAGGTCACTTGGTTTGAACCAAATTTGTATAATTCTTGGACCTTTAAGAGCCACTCCCTTATCTTCTATTTTTTTAGCTTCTCATTACTTTGAAATGCAGGAGATAACATGATTTTAAGGTACTGCTTTTATCTTTCTCTCTATATAGGGATGTATCTCTATATCATCTATCTATCTATCTATCTATCTATCTATCTATCTATCTATCTATCTAGACCTGATCTTGATCAATACATTTAAAACCCTTTTTTTAAAAAAAGATTTAATTATAATTACTGCTATTCTAGTCTGTAGAATGAAAGCATAAAGGAATAAAAAAAATGAACCTGAGTATCTTGAGCAATTCACTTTATTTGTGTCAACCTCAATTTCCTCATCTTTAACATAGGGATTGGATAATAATATTTATTCTACTTGCTTCACAAGGATGTTTAACTTGTTATATCATAATATTTTATGCAAATATTAGTAACAATTATTAAAACATAGACTTCCTGCCATTTAAAAATTTATAATCTAAAAGAGATTCGTTTTAATCCAATTCAACAAACATTTATTAAGTAAAAACTATGTGAAAGACATTATACTTATCTTAAATATATAGAGAAAAGAAAAGGTCTCACAATGTTTCAAAAGGTTCACATTCTATTTTAGGAAATAGCATAATGACTGATATAAATGGTGCACCAAAGTTTGCAAAGTACTTTGGACCTCACAGATAACCTGGGAGGTAGATACTACTAGTATATTTTTTTTCTGATTTTATAGATAAAGAAAATGAGTCTCAGAGAAGTTGAAAAGCTTGTTCATGGTCAGAGAGACAATAAGTGTCAGAAGTGAAATCTGAACTAAAATCTTCTACATTACATGTCTAGTACTTCATTTACCATATTTCCCTTCCTCTAGATTTACAGAGATAAGCAAATATAGAATAATCTGAGGAGTATATTAACCATTCTTGCATCAAACCTAACCCTTACACATATTACAGTTTTAAATCTAGTAATGAAATATTACTAGTACATGGGATTGACAGTATGATATACATTTTATAACTGAAAGTTGAAGATGACAGGTAAGAAAAATAAATAAATTAATCATAGAGTATATGATTAATATACTTATAGAGCATAAAATACAATATAATTATAATATACTTATAGAGTATAAAAAGTAGGGGAAAAATTAATGTTATGCTTATCACATTTATAGAGAGAATAAATATTCTTATTATTAAAACAAAAGGTAGAAATTATTGTAGATAAGATAGATGGATTTGATTGCATTTTTGTTAACAACAAAAATGGACTTTTTAGCCATATCAGAGGCCAACAGACAGCAGACAACAGACTGCTACTTAAAATGAACTCAACAATAATAACAGGTAACAAAAGATACAACTATTTGATTCCTTTATTTATTCTGTCTCTCTCTGTCTCTGTTTGTCTGTCTGTCTCTCTTTCTCTCTCACTCACTCTTTAGTGCCAAGCAAAATTATCTTCAGACTATGAAAATACATAAGAGAAATTAAACCCAAGAGAAATGAAAAGATGGGCAACTCTTTAGCACACAGGATAGAGTGACTTGCCTGGATTCAAGAAAACTCATCTTCCTGAGTTCAAATATGTCCTCAGAAACTTACAAGCCTTGGGACCCTGGGCAAGTCCCTTAAAACTTGGTTTGCCTCAGTTTCTTTTTCTGTAAAATGAGCTGGAGAAGGAAATAGCAAACTACTCCAATATCTCTGCCAAGAAAATACTAAATGGGGTCACGAAGAGTTGTGCGTGACTAAACAGTCATCTGAACTGAAAAGTGAAAAGTGCGTGAGCAAGTACACTCACTCAATGAGTCTGTGATAAGGCCTGTACAAAATCCATTGTACTGTAGAGAAAATAACTTATGAAGGGGATTCCTGGTTGTTAGCAATCTTGGAAGAATTATGGAGAGCAGATATTTAAAAGTTTAAAAATATAAAATTATTCAAGTGTAGCCTTAATTATCAATGAATAAGAGAAAATAGTTGTATCTTTCAAATTACAGACTAGCATTTTTATCATTAATTCCTGACACAATTCTAAAACATCTAATTCATGGAAAACTTTGTAAGTTCTTAGGAAAGGAAATAGTTATCATGAAGAACCAGCATAGATTGATCAAGACTCAGATATGCCAAAAAATAACCATAGTTTTTTTTTTAATGTGATCACTAAGCTGTTCAATAATGAAGATGACATATATTGTATACTTGAATTTCAGTAAGCATTTGATAAAAGCTTATATTATTATGGGCAGCAAGGTGGCACAGTGGGTAGAGTGCTGGGCCTGATGTCATGAAGACTCATCTTTCTGACTTTAAATTTGGCCTTAGACAGTTAGTAGCTGTGTGACTGTGGGCAAGTCACTTGGATGAAGTGACTATTTGATTTGGTTTCCTCTTTTATAAAATTAGATGGAGAAGGAAATGGCAAAAAACTCCAAAATTTGTCCCCCAAATAAGGTCATGAAGATTCAGATATAACTGAAATGACCGAACAGCAAGAACAAGAACATGATATTATTTTGGATAAAATAAAAAGGTATAAGCAGGAGTAAAGTACATAGTAGGACAGAGCTAGAAGTGGTCCAACTTTTAAGATTCCATCCATGGATCATTGTTAACCTAAAGAGATCTCTCCTGTACATGTTCTTTTTTCTTTTAACAGTGGGCCCATGAACTGTTTTTTTTTTGGGGGGGGTGGGGGAGGGAGATAACTTTATTTCAATATAATTTATTTCCTTTTAATCCTATGTGTTTATTTTATTCATTTAAACCTATTACTTAAGAACAGGTCCCTCAGCTTCTCCAGATTGCCAAAAGAGTCCATGATAGAAAAAATGAAGGTTAAAAACCCTGCTTTTAGTGGAATGCTATGAGGTTCAGTCCTTATCCTTACTTGACTCAATATTTTCTCACTGATTTCCGTGAAGCTATGATTTATACATGACACACAGTTGAAGAGACATGTCATTTTAATGACAGAATTAGGACTTATAAATATTTCAAAGACTAACTAGGATGATGAGATGAATCTAATGTGATAAGAATGCTTCCTGCTTGCACACTGGGAAAATACATACGTAATTATTTCCACGTTGTCTCCTTAATTAGAATGTAAGCTTCATGAGGGCAGCAACCATGTTTTGGCCTTTCTTTCTATCCTCTGCACTTATCAGACTGACTGGCACATAGTAAATACTTAATAAATTCTTATTTGGGTTGTTATAACCAAAAAAAAACCCTATTGGCTATTAAATATACCTACTGGTGAATAGACTTTTCATAAAAAGATACTCTGGTCTTCAGATAAGATAGATGAAAATTAAGAGAGATAAATGTAAAGTCCTATGCTTTGTTTAAAAGAAAAATAAGTATATAAAGATGAGAGTTCTTGAAAGGCTCTTGGGATTTTTATGAGACTGAAATTCAACTTAAATCAACAGTGAAATAGACATGTAAGTTAATATGTAAATTAATTACACCACATTAATCAGAGTACACTATCCAGAATACAATTGGGTTATATGCTATAATGGTTATACTCTAATGGAAATCTTATATTTTGTTTTGGACATAATATTTTAGGGGTAACATTGCTAAACTGGAATATTTCTAGAAGAGGAAAACAAGAAACTCAACATCATAACATGATGACAGAGAGGAGAAACTTAAATATTCAAGTAATAGTTATGAGTAAGTGCTGCATAGATTTTTAATCTGATTGAAGCTGGGAAAACCATTATTACTTTAGCTTTTACGATGAATGAAAGAAATAGCATTAATTAAAGTGCTTACTATGAGTCAGACCCTATGCTAAGTCTTGCAGACAAATACAAAAGGAACATAATTCTTTATCCTTAATAGGCTTGCACTGTAATAGGAAGAGACTATATGCATAAGGGAGTGGTGCCTAAGAAAGAGAGTTTTGGTAGGAAATTCAAAGGGATTATGTGTGGAAAAATTGAGAAAGTGGAATGTATGGCCTCGATGGAAGGACACAAAATGGCCGATTGTAAAGATCATTGTTCTTGGGAATTCTGAGCTAAACATGTTAGGGATGCCTAGGCATGAATTCTAGAGATCTGGTTTGGAGGGTGGAGTGGCAACAGTGCGTAAATGTCCTCCATAAAATTTGCTTAATAACTGATATTAACACAATGCTTTCAAGTTTGCCAACTATGCATTATATTGTGTGGGCCTCATAGCACTCTTCTGACGTAGGCACTACAAGAATTAATACTCTCGTTTGACCAAAGAGAAAACCAAGGCTTAGAGATTGCACATGATTTGCCAAAGGGTAGAGTTAGTGTTTATGGTAGATTTTGAACCCAGGTCTTTCTCTCTTCACATTGAGTACTTTATGGCAACTAATATAAGCCCTTTATAGAAAAGGAAATGACAAGTCACTCCTGTATTTTGCAAAGAAAACACCAAATGAGGTCATGAAGAATCGAACATGACTGAAAATGGCTGAGTAACAACAAATATGCCCTTTAATAATTGCAGTTGTATATTAGTATGATAAATAGCATCACCTTAGGTAAATCATTTCACCTCGCTGAGACTTAGATATTTGTATACAAAGGGTCTGTATATTATAATCTCTAAAATCCCATCCTGCTCTAAATTTTATGAGCCTATAAAGTTAGACCCTACTTTATGAAGGCAATAGGGATACCAGAAGTTGTTTGAATCATGAAGAAATAATGGCTAGGTGGGTGTTTCTATTTGGTACTTTTCTAGCAGGAATTGCTTCAAAAATAACATGCTATGACAGATGAATTTATGGATAGTCACAGATGGAATATGATGAAATACTGTACAAAAGTTTGAAAAGTTGTCCTTTGAAACACAGAGAGATTGGATTTCTCCTATCTGTCCTTTTAAATGCAGAGAAATAACTCATCAATTATTTATTCAAAGGGCATGTGTAGTAGCTCTAAATATGTCTTTGATTCAGGATGTGTGGATCAAAGGGCAGGACAAAGTTACAAAGGAAAATTGATAACGGGCATATACACATTCTTTGAAATTAACTTTGCCTAAAAGTCAAAGAGGAAACAAATAAATTAATGTAAAAACATTTGACATTCATGTGTTTAGCATTTGGTTCCTGATGAACATGTCTAAAGTAATTATTTCAAAACAAATACTTTGCAAAAAAAATAAAAGTTTTAGGGTGAACAAAGCAAATCAAATAATTGATATAAAAGAAAATTTAATAGAGTCCTTTTTGCTTTAGATGAGCTTGTAGGTTTGGAAAAATATTTTAGTTATAACTCAATCTCACTTTTATTTTATATAACTCCAAGAAAAAAGGTATAAAAATATTATTAATAGTAGTTAAAAGAAATGTTTTGGAAGATGAAAGAACACTAGTTTAGGAATTGAGAGATTTGGATTCTAGTCCAGACTCCAGACTTTGCTTTTCAATAGATGTATAATATTGGGTGTCACTTATTATCATACATATGTGGACTTTTAGGACTGGAATGGAATTTTGGTATACAATCCTTTCACATATCTGGTGAGGAAACTGTGATCCAGAGAAATGAAGTCAATTCATCCAAGGTCATCCAATAGCTGGGATCCAAACCCAGGCGCTCTGGGTCCAAATTCATTGCTCTTGATTATGTATTTCAATGTTTAAATAGGTATCCATTTACTCATTTGTAAAATGAGAGAGCTTGACTAGATGAATTTTAAGTTTCCTTTTTCCTTTATGATCTAAATTTGCCAACTTTGTGTTCAAATGGAAATATTCTAATCATTTGACAAGAATGTGAATAATACACGTGCTTAAAACTATACCCACCTTAATCCCTACTTTCAACTCAGTTCAAAATACATTGAATCTGCATCCTACCTCCTTACCTTTAACAAGTGGGGATGTTTTCAGTTATTCTATAACCTACTTTTTTTCTCTCTTACCATAGTCTTTAAATAATTCCTTCCTTGTGCATACATTGATGTGTAAAGTTTAGCAACAGGTTTGATGATAAATCAGTACATAAAGCTCATTAATGTAAACTGTCATTGTGCAGGTGTGCAAAGAAACAAATAAACAGAAAGAAAAGTGTTCCGCAGAATAGATTGTTCCATTTTAGGCACTAAACTTTTGAGAGGTATTAAGATTTCATCCAATCAGTCAAATGGCAATTATTAAACACCTACTACCTTCCAGGTACTTTGTAATCTCTGAGGATGCTATAACTGTAAAATCAAGACTATATGCAGAATTGAAAATAATTAGTGGAGAGAAAGCAAGAAGAGGTTGGGAAGACCTTCCTATAAAAGGTAAAATTTCAACTGATACTGAAAGGAAGTCAAGGAAGTTAGGAGAAAGAGATGAGAAGGGAAAGGGTTCCTGGTATGAAGAAGTCAGTGAAAATTCTGAGTCGGGCGATAGAGCATCTCATATGAGGAACAGTAAGGCCAATGACACTGGATCATGGAGATGTGAGCGTATAGTATAAGGTGAAAGAAGATTAGAAAGTATGATGGGTAGGAAGAGTTTAAATGGCAGAGAAATTTATATTTGATCTCAATAGTGATAAGAAGCCATTTGAATTGATTAAATATAGGGTTGGTATGATCAGATTTGAATTTGAGGAAGATTCATTTGACAGTTGAGTAGAAAATGGACTGGTATGATACTTCTTCAGGGAGACCAACCACCAAAGTATAGTAGCTCAGATATAAGGTGATAAAGACCTTCACTAGAGTAGGCACAGTATCAGTGGGAGGAAATGTATTTGAGAGGTGTTATCAAGGTAGAATAAATAGCACTTGGTGACAAAATGAATATGGTGGATGAGAGAGTTTGAATTTGAGGATGAGCCCCAGGTTATGAGCCTGTATAACTTTCATTCAGAAGACATCTGTTTGAAAGCCACCTCTGAATGTTTAGCGTTACAGTAAAATAGAGTGTCAGAATTGAAGGGTTTTTTGCTTTGTTTTTTGTTTGCTTCCAGAATTCATGTTCTTTGATTATCTCTGCCTTTTAAACATTAGGAAATTGAAGGAAAAAGAAATGTATAAATGGTTTATTCTCTTCCAGGAATTATGCTAAACATTTTGTAAGTGTTGTCTCATTTGTTGCTCTAAGACCCTACAAGTTAGATACTATTACTATCCTTATTTTGCATCAAGGAAATTGATGATGAATAAGTTTAAGCAACTTGACCTGGATTGCTCAGCTAAGTAAGTGTTTATGGCTGCATTTGATCTCAGATTCTCTTCATTCTTAAACCAGCACTCCATTTACTGCTTCACTGAAAAGGAAATGACTGACCCAAAGTTATACAAATTGTAAGCACTTGAAAAACCAAGATTATACCCAGATCTTGTAACTCCAAATACAGGGAATCTTCAACTACACTTGTTCACTTTTAATTTCTTTATTATTTAGCATTTAGCAGACAAGTTGGAATGGTTGTAGGCCATTTCCAAGATGTGATGAGTCTGTGTGGTCCAATGGAAAATGTGTTGTACCCCATTTTACCAGTATTGCTATGTTTGATTACTTGCCTAATACAAAAGGAAAGAGAAAAGGGACATGACATATGTTCTTTGAGCTTCCATGAAGATGGTAGTCTCCCTTTGGTATATATACATGCATAGATACATCCCATACATAGTCATTTTTTAGTTCAGTAGTTTCAGTTGTGCCCAACTCTTTGAGACCCCTTTTTGAGTTTTCTTGGTGAAGACACTGGAGTGGTTTGTCATTTCCTTCTCTAGATCATTTTATAGAAGAGAAAACTGAAGCAAAAAGCATTAAGTAACTTGCCCAGAGTCACACAGTTAGTAAATGTCTGAGGCTGGATTTAAACTCATGAAAATGAGTCTTCCACAGACTCTAGGTCTGGTACTCTACCCACAGCACCACCTCATTGGTCTATTGTGAGGTCAAGTAAAGTAGGATCTTTTGCTGTTTTTGTTTTAGTATAATCAAGAAGTATACTGACTCTATTTGAATGTGATTCAAGAAGATTTCGCCATCCATTGATGAGCCTACCTACTGAGGGAGGCTTGATTAGGGGACTTGTTTTGTAGGAGTGTCCCAAGTATCTTTTGTTTTTTTCTGTTGAGGCAGTGGGCCAGAGGGTCAAGCTCTCTGGCTCTGAAAAGTGTATAAATACTCTGAAGGTGAGGTTTTACTTTGGGGTTTAGTTTTTGGAAGAAGATTTGTGTGCCAGATGAGACTGAGGAAGCCACTAAGCAGCCCCCCTGGCTTTGAAAACCCCATTGTTGGTGCTTCCTCATTTGGTGAAGATGTATGTATGTTAATGGTCAGGCAGTTTGGAAGTGCTGTCTGTTGATTTTTTATTTCTCTGAAATTTTGATTTTCTCTGATACATGTGCTTGATTAAAGTGATTGTTAACCCCTCAAAAGTTGCATTTCCTTTCAGATAAGCAGATCAAAAAACCTGTTATAGCAGCCCCCCCGTGTATGTCAGGGTGCTTACTCTTCCGCCTATACATATATACACACATACATACAAACATGTATGCACATACATATACACATATAATAGACACATATAAATATTTGGTGATATTGTAACTATCAAAGATAAAGACATGGTTCTGCAGGGAATGTTCCATAAATGATATTTTAGCAATATTAGACAGGATTTTGTTACTGTAGGCAATGTTATAAATAAACAGGTTAAAGGAGTCTGAGAGAATTAATATTCTGATTAAATATATTAATCATCCAAGAGCAGAGAGAGCCACCTGAAGGGTGGTGAGAAAAATGATTGGAAGTCAAAAAAAGTCACCTATGTTCAAGTTGTTGTGTTGTGGTTTGGCCTTCCTTCTTGAAGAGGACCATTATATCAAGGGGATGATGACATGACTTGCGATTGACTTTGATTTGAGTGAGGGAGGGCTGTGCAAGGTCACCTGAACCATCAGCTTGCTCCACTCTGAGAAACATACTTTGTGAAGAATGATCACAAGAAGCCTGAATTATTGGAACCAGTCCTCTATGAATAAATGACATAAAGTGACTATAAAATAACCAAGATTTTTAGATTGTGGAAAAAAGAAAGAGTGAGATATTTTAAGTCAGAATGCCTGGGTTTATATTTTGTCTTTGCCACTAGAGAGGTTCTTAGGAGAACCTTGGCTAGTGATTCAATTTCTGCCTTTGCTTATATGTAAACTGAAGAAGTGAGATCACATAATCTCCAGTGTCCCTTCCAGCTTAAATCTATACACCTTGTCATAAAGGAGGCACCTTGACAGATGATTTAACTATTTCAGTCTATTATAACTCATTTTGAAAGCTCTTGGGTAGGTTCTTGAAAACATATTATCCCATAGAAATACTCAAGTCAACAAAGTTTCTGCTAAGTACAAGATACTCTGAAAGTTCCTGTCTTTGAGGAGGTTACATTCTAGTAGGAGGATATATAAGCATATTACAAATGCATATCTATAGGATGGGGCAGAGAATAATCCAAGATCCTTTAGGAATATCCTAAGACTTGTTGGTCTTTTTATCGTATAGAAATGCATTTTCTGCATAAAGAATAACAAATTGTTTCAGTTGGCAGCCAAATGACACAGAAAATAGACTTAGAACTATAGGAAGGAAAACCTGGGTTTGAATCTTGCCTAGAACACTAGCTATATGACCTTGAGTAAGTTGTCTCAGTTTCCTCAACTACAAAATGGGGATAATAATAGCTCTTATCTTCCAGAGAGGTTGGGGCATACAATGAGATAATATCTGTAAAGCACACTGCAAACTTTAAATCATTATTGCTATTTTTATTGTTAAATAATTGGTTTTCAACTTGTTCTTGAAATAGCAATGGGTAATAATTATATTGTGCTCTAATATTTGATAAGTGCATTAAAAATTATTTTTAATAGTAATAATGATAAAGTTGAATGTATGTGAATAAATCTAAGTCCCAAGCAAACAATGGAATTTCCACTCTTCAAAATTATATCATCTCTTACTTTGTTTTCTTGCCCTGCAATCTGTGTCTTTTAATTCAAAATTTATGAAAAAGCTCAAAGTTAAATGTTGAAAGCACATGAGTTTACAATTGTCATTTGGGGGAAAAAAAATCCTTTCATCAAGTTTTGGTGATAAGAGTGACATCCCAGATATGTAGTCAACTAACATATGCATAGCAGATCAAGATCTATTTCCTTATTGATACAAATAAAAAATATGGAAAATAGTTTTCAAAAGAATTTTAAACTATTAACTACCATATGGCAAATTTTCTTAATCACTAATAATAAAAATGAAAAACTAAAATTTCAAGTCATCCAGAAAATTGGTGAATTTGATAAAATGTGGGAATAATCAATGTTGAAGAGGGTATGAAATTAAAAAAAAAACCCACACACACACTAATGCCCTGTTGGTAGAGTTGTTAATTGATTAAAATATTCTGAAAAGCAATTTGTAATTTTTCTAAGAAAGATATTAAAATGTTTATTCCCTTTGAGCCAGAGATCTTGCTAGTTATATACCACAAAGAGGTAAAGAACAGAAAATCCCATGTAAACAAGATATTAATACCAACTTTTCTGATTTTCCTTATTCCTGAAAACAAATTAGAATCTCATCAGTTGGGGAATTGCTAAACAAATTGTAGCACATGGACATAATAGAATATTACTACATTACAAGAAATAATGACTGAATTATTTAGTAAAAGATAAGACATATCAACTGATGCAAAGTGACAGAGACAGAACCAGGAAAAAAAATCCATACTGACTCTCATTATGCAAATTGAAAGACTGACAACAACGACAAAAGAAATTGAATGCAATGTAATTGTAATGACTGAGCTTGGCATGAAAAAAGAGATTATAAAATTGTGACATCCTTCCCTTTTTTACAGAAATGGGAGATTATCTGTTAAGTGGTGCATATGCTATCAGACTTCTTTGATGTGCTAATTAGTTTTGTTCAATTGCTTCCCACTCCCCTGCCATTTTGATTTCTTGTTAAAAGGGATTTTTTTTATTATTATAGGAAAAGGGGCATATTTGCAGATAAGGTTGATGTAAAAATTCAAAAAACATTCTAATTGCAAAAAAACCATGCAGAATTGGTTTCTTGTAGTTGCCACATGGCTTAGTGTTTCTAACATCTGTTGACAGTTTGAAGGAAGAAAATACAGTTATGTAGCATAATTTGACATAACAAACTTCTCTTCCTTTTTGTTACTTCTCCATTCCCTAACAAAGGCTTCTCCCAGGCCAGCACTGGTAGCCTCATTCAATACTCCAACCTAATTTTGGTCTATGAAAGAAAGGAAGTAACTTCTATTCTTCACCCCAAACAGCTTCCTTTTTTTCTTCATGTAGATAGCTACATGCACAGACCACACACAGGCCACATGTAGAGAGGCACATAAATAAATACATACACATATATACCCTTGCCTTTTTATTCAATTGTTAAATGTGAGATTCTTCTTATCTTTCTGATTGCTATTTGAAGTATAAATGAGAGTGTTGCATTTTGGGAAGAACATTTTTAGCAGGTGCATATTACAACAGGAGGTATACCCAAAAAGCCAGCAGATGGACAGGACAGTGGGAGAAGTACACCAGGTAATGAGCAGATGGACATGGTAGCGGAAGGGCAATGCCATGTAACCAGCAAGTGGCCAGATGAACAATAAAACTTTACCACTTGGCATAAAATGTGATGCATCAGCTGGAATTTGTAATATTTGGGGGGCCAAGACTATGATGGACATTGCTGAAATTAGCAAGTGACATTTGGTTCAAAATCCAAGAATTTCTTTATGGGCAATATTATAAATTCCCTTTTTTCCATGTTATGATATCCTCTTTGAAGGTTCACAGAAATTTATGTAGTTAAAGAAAACTGAGTAAGCCATGTAACGTTATGGAAATTCCCATTAGGACTAAGTGACGACCATTTGACCATTAAGAGATATATAAAATGCTAGAAGGAAAGAGTGTTTTTTTTGATATGAGAATACTTCTCTGGAAATGAGAATCAGCACAGAACTGTAAGAAAACTTGATTTCACTTTAATACATTCCAAAAGAACACTAGATATCTTTAATTTATATTAATTGGGGTGTATATGAATATGAATAGGAAAGATCAAAGCCACTGAATGCTTCAAAGATATAGCATTTCATTATTTTCATAAATACATAGAAACATAAGCACTAAAGTCCACTCTTAGGGTACTAAAGATTCACATCATTTTGCAATATTATTTACTAGATTTTACATAATTGACTTCTGCTATTCATGAAAAAAAGAGAATTTTCATAGGCAAAAGTAAAGTTTAGTCTTGCTCATCTCTAAATGTTACCAAAGTGTATTACCTAATCTTGTATTGGAATGAAATTTACTTGTCTTCCCTTGCTATGAGTGTCCTTCACCATTCACTCAATCTGCATTTTCTCCTAGAACTTGACTCATTCCCAGAGAGGAAAAGAAAATCTATTCACAATCACTTTTTACTATTAACTTAGACTTAACTTAGCATTATCTTGAAAACAGAAGGAAAAAGTTGCATGGAGTGATGCTGTTTGTTCTACAGGAAGGAGTAGAGAGCAGAATAAGGATGTAAAAGGCACGTATATGTAAACTGAAAGAAGTCATGTTTCCAAAAGATTACATAAGTCTGTTGTCTGACCTATGGATTGAGTAAATATAACTTTTAACTATATAAATTTAATACTTACCTAAATTAGCCACTTAGATGAGGAAACTGAGGACAATAGAAGTTTAAGTACTTACACAAGAGCACATAGGTAGAATTATAAGGCAGAGCCAGGATTTTAATTCAGGTCATGTGAATCAAACTCAAATATCCTTTCCATTGCCTTTTTCTATATCATGCTGCCATGTTGACACATCTACTAGCCATTGTAACTAATGCTACATTGTCTACTACATAGACTTTCTATAAAGATCAAGTGAGATAATATATGCTAAATACTTTCTAATCATAAAATATTCTAATTATGTCATTATTGCTATTCGTTTAGCTCTTTAGTATTTAAAATGTGTAGCAGAAATTTCCAATATTTATTTAAAACACTGTGATCCACAATCTGATAATTTAAAACATCTAAATAATTTATCTTTTTTAAAAACAAAATTAAAAATGTAAAAAAACCCAAAAGATTTCCAAAAATTAATTTTGCTTATAGACTTCAAAAAAGTAAAATGTGCTTCTTATTCACTAAGTACCAAAATAATCTTTGTTCATTTCAATTCCTTTCGCTGTCCAACTATTAAGGATATGTATTATGTGCCATTTTGTTGGTTACTGGGGAATTAGAAAAAATGCAACAAAACTTACCCTCAAATAGAATGCTGTGGGGAAAGGATATAGTTATTTTGAGATGTTTTTCTTATTAATTTTGATGATCAATATCTGATTAATACAGCACATTGTCACATTGACATGAATTAAATGAGCTTAAGATCTGTGACCACATAGAATACTGGTATAATTTTGAGATCATACTGGCATATAGAAGAAGGATTTATTTTTAATATTTTAATTATTGGTGAAAATTTTGTGTTATCCAACTTCTGGTGACAAATTAAATCGTTTTATTTTATTAAAAATGTCACGCTATCTCAGTCTCTTCTCACTTCTAGACTACTTGAAGGAGATGGATAAAATATACAGATATGTAATTTTATGAAATAGATGACGTTATATCTGTAACCTGTGAGTGGGATAGATGTAGCTTAATGATTCCAAAAACCATTTCCATTGCATTTATCATATCAAACTATTCATAATTTTTCAGCAGTGAAATATACACTTTAGCTAATTTGAATTGTGTTTGTACTATTCTGTACTATATTGTAACTATACTAGTCTTCATTTTAAAGGGTTAAAATGAATTTTGTTTAGTTTGCTTCTGGTTATATATTTGAATACTTGGTAGTGAACCCCTATGTTATTATCGCGAATTGGAAACCAGCCATTAATGCAAATAGTAAGTATCCAATTTGCATTTCTATCAAATATTTTATTAGAAAAAACACAAACAGCACCACCAATTTAACACCTGCTCTGCTCCTCACTTTCTTTTCTCTCTGATACTATCATAGTAGCCTTTTACTCATGTTAATTGGACTGGCATGACTATCCCTGAAAACTAGACATACAAGGATACTCCCTAATCCCAAATGATGTTTCCCTGAAAGCTATCAATTTTGGAACAAGTAAAGCTTTATTATGTCTGAAGTCAACCTAATTAGTTCATTTGGGTTACAAATGGACATATCAAACATTGATTTCCTTTAGTTATTTCAGAAAAAAATATTAACCTCACCCTAAAAATTTTAGTCACTATGAATGTTAGATCAAAGATGATAACTATAATATTCCTAGCAGTGTCATGCAGTTACTTTCCAAAAGATTCCAATAATTTACAAATTCACTTGTAATATAATTCATACCCTTTACTACAAACCCAACAACCATGAGATTCCTCCATAGTATGTCCTTCTGTTCCTTCCTTTCCTCCTTCCCTTCTCCCTCCCTCCCTTCCTCCCTCTCTCCCTTCCTTCCTTCCTTCCTTCCTTCCTTCCTTCCTTCCTTCCTTCCTTCCTTCCTTCCTTCCTTCCTTCCTTCCTTCCTTCCTTCCTTCTTTCTTCACAGTTTGACTTTTGGTTATAGGTGCTTCAGGATGATTTTTAAGTAATTGTTTTAAATTTGTATTTCCTTTATATTTGAATTTTGACTGATGTAAGCAAATATTTGAGTATTGTTTAGATGTAGTTCAAATCACTCAGTTAAGAAAGAAGCTTCAATTTATATAGATCAGAAAACATTAGATTGCTATGCACATGTGGTGGATGTAAATTCTTGTGCTCCTGTAATATATCTAGCAACTGATACCTTCAATTGCATCTTGAACATAATTGTAAAGTTTTCCCAAATCTAAAATTTTATAATTGATAAATATATTAACTAACAAAATTTAAACCATACATATAAAATAACTAGCTGAAAAATCAAATTTATCTAGTCTAGTGTTTTAGAATAATATTTGGTGATCTTTATTTGCTTTTTTTGGTTGGTTATTTTCAGTTGTGTTCAACTTTTCACGACCCCCTTTTTATGGGGGGGTGTTCTTAACAAGGATACTGGAGTCATTTGGGATTTTCTTTTCCAGCTTAATTTACAGATGAGGCAACTGAGGCAAAGAGGGTGAAATGATTTCCTCTGGGTCACACATCAAATACATGACTGAGGTGAGATTTGAATTCAGGAAGATTTGTTTTTCTGACTTCTGGCCTGGTGTGCTCTATCCAGTGTGTCCCATTTTTACTTCTATTCTTGTTTAGTTATCACTATTTTTATTCCATGATTGGGCATCTAAAGATATTTTCTCAAATTATCTATTCATATACTAAATATTCACAATATGTATATTATTTATAACTGTTTTTACCTTTGTGATTTCATAAAAGTATGAAATTCCTGGTGTAGAAACAACCTCTACTAAGGTAGATGCAAACTATCTATGACAATAAGTAATTACTAAGAAGTTTCCTAAAATGTAGAGAGGTTGATATCGTAATCAGTATAATAGTTTATAATGAATGGGAACAATATCCTACACTTGGAAAAAGAAAAAAATCCTTCTGGTCAAAGAAAAAAATTTGTAATAATAATTCTAGTAGTATCATGTCAAAATTACAAAATTTACTGCAATATAATTAATCAATGATTATACTCCCATTTGCAGTTGCACGTAGATATGTTTTTCCCTGAACCTTTGGTTTCTGCTAAAGCACTGGCACATCAAGTAGGAAAAAAAGTTCAGATTTCTGCAGCTGTTGAAAAGTGAGATGAAAATGATTACTTTTGGATATTTCATGTAATCTAAAATTAAGTAGGAAAGTCACTTAATCAAAGCACAAATTATAGAATGCCTCAAGTTTCTCATCAAGGTTTCTTGTTTATGGTGTGCCTATCTGTGATTAATTTGAGAAAGTCAGATGTGGGAATTCACACATGGTCTTGATGCTAAGAACTGTGCAGAAGTGTGTCGTGTTACAATTAACAAAAGACAACAAAAAATGCAAAGCCTTGAGAAAAAATTCCTCAAAAGGTGAGATGCAGGATATGGATATATAAGCATTTATTTCCCTTGTTGAAAAACACCAAGGAAAACAATTCTTATTTAGGAGGGAATTCTTGGCTTACTTTATACACACAAATCACACTAGGATAGAAAATATAGATCCATATTGCATTTTATAATGCAGAACTATGTGTACACATAAGACAAAGACTCTAAACATCTATGTATTATGAATATATCATTTGTGGATTTTATTCTAAAGCGTTTTCCTGATCTTAACACTAAACCAGGCTACTTGGGTGGCTTGGAATATTATAGTATTGACATTTGACCTGTAGTTGTGATTCCTTATGAGATGCTTAATCAAGGCTTTTGAGTCCCAAACTATAAAGCCATACATATCAATTTAGAAAGCTTTTAAGTTGGAATAGGTGAGCCACACAGACTAGGAGTTCGATTGAAATATACTTCATTATTCAAACAGAGGCACCACAGTGTTAACAATACAGCTGCCTGGAGAAAATTCTTCTTTCCAGTTTCATGTAGTTACAAATGACTGTTATAGCTAATTCATCTCAATTTTACTCAAAACAAGATTCTTCTTCAAGTGATACAGAGATATATTATGCTCATCTTAAACTGTAAGATATACAAAGTCTTTCATTAGTGATACAATTAGGGGTCTGTTTTAGTCTTACACATACAGGAGCCATTAATGTCAGTTGGAGTTATGTGAGAACAGTAAACACAAGCAAACACATAGTGGCAGGGGAAAAAGAGCCTGCCTACACAATCTGATAGGGATTCACAACGTTTCACCCAGAACAGGTAAGAAGGAATATTCAGAGGAATCTTAATTAAAACCAGATATGAATTCTTTTCATTTTCTTTTGGCTGAATTCTCTCTCTAACGCAAGCTGTTAAGAACTTGGCTCTGATATCCTGCTGTCTAATTTCCCTGATGTAACTATCTCAAAGAAGAAGAGATGGGTGAATGAAAAATGATAAATGAAAGCTGAGAGCATTACTGTGTATTTGACAGTAGAAATGTCTTATTGATGCAGTGATGTTTTAAGCTACGTTCAAGAGCATCGTTATGTAGTCATCTGAAAAGATGCAAAATATTAGTTTTTCCCCCACAATTGTTTCAGATTTTTTTATTCAATTTACTTGTTTATGGAATTCTACTATATTCTCACTACCACCACCATCAAAAACAAAAGTGCTAACCTTCAAAACAAAGGAAAATATAAATTTCAGGGATCTGTGGAATATGTACGCATATTTTGTGTGCTTCAAAGGATAATCTTTCTTATCAAATGAATTTTTTTTCATATTTGTAGTTTAAAATGTAAAGTAAAATCTGAAAAAGTCTTCTCATTATCTTGAAATTAAATCCTGTGTGGCATTTTAAAGGAAATGATGTCACATCACTTAATTTGATGTTTAAAATGGTAGAAATAAACATTATGCATAGAATCATAGGACTGAAAAGAATTTTGTAATCTCATATGCTCTATATCCTTATTTTTATACAGGGCAGCATATTTATGTACCAAGGTTATCAGAATCTTTAATTTACCAAGTTTCTATCTACACAGCACTGAAATAATGTTTGAAAGTTGTTGTTGTTTTTTTTTTAATGACCAATCAAATCTTGGTATGGTGGAAATAGCGTTGGATTTGAAATCTAAAAACCTAGATTTGAGTCTTAATTTGTGTCACTTCAAGGAAGTTATTAATTCATCTAGATCTTAATTCTCTTATTTGTGAAATGAGAGGGTTGGACTATCCTAAATCCTGTAATCATGCAATTGGTACTGAGATTTTCTTCCCAGCTAAATCCTTCCCCTTCTTCTAATGAGTTGACTTGGAAAAAACATCCATCCATTGAGAACAGCTTCAAAGCTTATCCCTTATCGTAAGATGTTAGTAACTCTCAAAGAATAGACAACCTTGAGTGATTTGAATAATCATGCCCAGTGGCTTAAGATAGCTAATTAGAAAAGCAATTAGGTCTCTAGAATGATATTCCATCACTGGAGCTGCCCAACAGAAGTGTAACTCCTGCCAAATTGAGAACTCTTGATTTTCCTTTTATCTTGAAGACTACCAGAATGTCAGAATTTTGACTACTCTAGCACTGGAGAACTTGATAACAATAGTTAAAGCTCCTTCATGGGTAAGTCAGACTGGTTACAGAAAGAATAATACTTGGAGAGAACTATCAGCACAGAGAGAGAAGCACACCCACTATCATTTACTGGGAGCTAGAGAGAGAAAGAAACCCCAATATTTATGACTGCAAGGGATGACAAGCCTTAGAGAGCCAGCCAGGAAGACCTAGGTTCAAATCCTATCATTGACATTTACTATCTGTGACCCTTGGGCAAGGTATTTAATCTCTCAGTGTTACAATCTATTCAACTCTAAGAGGACAAATTGATGAAACAGTGCCAATAAAACAGTTCTCTTTCCCCAGAATCCTCTTTACCAATTAAATCCCAGGGCTAGTCCCAATCCCCTTGCCTCTAGCACTTGAAATGGTACATGGAATTTTTGTTGTTTAGTTATGTCTGACTTTTTGTGACTCCATTTGAGGTTTTCTTGATAGTAGGAACTTAATAACTCCAGCATTTAGCCCAGTGCCTGGCAGAGAGTAGGCGCTTAATAAAGACTTACTGATTAATCGACTAATGAATACTTACAGACTGAGACTAAATAATTGATAGTTCATTTCTGAGAAATGGTTTTCTTTTTCTCTGTTCAGTAAAACTTCCTGAATAATACTCTCAGCGCTTTTCTTGCTAGTGATCAGTTGGTCTAATTATACTTAGTAGTGTCAAGAAAAGATTGCCCAAGAGAACACTGGGAACTAAGAGAAGTAAAATAAATTCCCCAAAAGATACCCGGTTCTTTGTTGCTGTGATAATCTCTGGTATACAATCAGATGTTCTCAATTGTTTTATGCCAACAATGGGGTAAGACCTGTAAGGTCTAAGTGTGTTGTTATAGATTATATCTCCTTTCCAAGTCATTAGGACATGCTACACTCATCTCTTAAACAATTTTCAAAACTGCAAATGAACACATTGCCTTATATGCTTCTACCTGATGTGCCACAAATCACTTATTCCACTAACATTCATTATGACTTTTTTTTAGCCTACTATGTAACACTTCCTGTGTTAAACTCTATTGGCTAAAAGTGTGATGTTATGATGGAATAATTTGGGAAGTTCTCAACACAATGCCAAACAATGACTTCTGTTGAGTTTTTAATTTTAATTTTTTGCTACTCATTTTTTTAGATTGCACTGATTTGACACTGTGTATTCATAGCCCAACATTTTTCTAAGTAAGTGAGTCAGTGTGGTACAATAGAAAGGACATTGGCCCTAGAGTCAGAAGGGCTGGACTTAAATCCACTCTCTGACATTTACTACCTATTTGATTTAAAGGAAATCTCAGTTTCCTTATCTGTAAAATTGGAAGTTTGGACTAGACAGCTCCCGAGGTTCTTTTCAGATTTACAGCTATGATTCTATGCCTAAGGGAGGCTCACAAGTTAAAAAAAAAAAAAAAACTCTCAGTGTTCTAAATTCTTTTCTTTTTCTCCATCTAATCTATATCCTTCCTGTTTCAGTTTAAGCTGGTTTTTGCTTATCCATTAAGTAACAAAGATATATGTTATATCTGACTAATTGTGACTTTCATGGACATTTTCTATTGGAAATGTTCTATACTCTCCACAAAGAGTTCAGTAAAGCAAAACTGATTTGCTTTATTCATACCAGCTAGCTAACTCATATCCTCTATTTGCATCTGCATGGTGATGATCGTGATAATTTACGTGGCGCTTTATAAGTTATCTCAATCTTCACAGCAACTCTATGAGGTAGTTGCTATTATTATTCTGTTTTACAGACTAGGAAACTAAGTCTGGGAGAGATCAAGTAACTTGCCCAATGTCATGTAGTGTCTCTAGTAACAGGTTAAGTCAGGATTTGGACTCAGGTATTTGTAACTCCAAGTTATATACTTTTTCCTCCTTGCTACTTAAATGCCTCTAGATATGGTGATTTAACTCGACTGTTTAGGTATCTGTAAAAGGATCTATTTTTCTGATTATACTGTGTCTATCTTTTTAAAATAACTGCAGGAAGATTTAGCCAAGTAATTCTTCTAAAATTAAGGTGAGTAATTAAATTTTCCTGAAAGCTTGTTGTCTGCTCTATAGTCATCTAGGTAAAACCCTACTGAATTATTTTGAAGGCAACAACATGGGACTTATATAGATAACGAATTTTGAAATAGTAATGAGATCTTGTACTCATAAAAGATGTAGCAAAGAATAACGAGAAGATTGTCTCATCGTTTCCGTACTCTGTAATCCTAACGATGGATCTCCAGGTCATGTTTATGTTGTCATACATTACTAACTCATGATCAGCTTATTACCTGGCAGTAAACTGGATACTAATGCTATAGTAAGCACAGTAAATACCAAGTTCATCAGGTTTGAGTTATTTTTTTTTTTGATTGGTAACCACCTGATTACCTTATAAATAATGGACCATCCATGCTGCTATATCTATTAGCATTATGAACTACAAGGGGATGGGGAAGAAAAATCATGCCTTATGTGATCCAGCCTACCCCAAAAGTCATGCCTTATGTGATCCAGCCTACCCCCAAAGCCTTGTAGAATGGTGCTCATCTATTCTTCTGATAGGTCCTATTTATTGCTTGTTAGAGTCTATACACATCTGGTCATCCTTGGTCTGTGGAGTAATTAGTTTCTTAGCATAGAGTTAGGCTTTGAACATAGTAGATATTTAATACATGTTTGCTGAAATAGATTGAATGATTTAGAGAAGCTATGATTAGCTTAGGGGCACTTGCCCTGGAGCTTTGCAAGAAAACCTCCTATCACAGGCTAAAGTGCTCAACTTAGAATCAGGAGACCCTGGTTTGATTTTTGCTTTTGTTACTGTGATAGAGGCATAATACCCCTTTTTCTACTGCCCTCCTTTTTAATGGTAACAAAAATATAGTATTTGGAGTCAGAGTGACTAGGTGCAAATGGCAAATGAAGTGACTTCACTTCCCTCGGCATCAGTTTTTTTCACCTGTACAATGAAGATGTTAGAAAAGATAAACACTAATCTCCCTTTTAATTCTAAATCTGTTTTTCTATGGTCTAACATTGTCCAATAGGAATCTTATTTTTGTGTTCCCACCTGTTGATTCACTTTTTCCATTGTTACATAGTACTCATACACTACTTTCCCTATACTTGTCCCTAGAAAATACTATTTCTTTTGTTCATTGGTGTCCTTTTAAATTCTGACCTAATCTTCAAAGATGTTGGGCAATTTTCTATTTTCCTCCTTCAATGAGTGTCCTCTGTTTTGCAATATTCCTCTAGTTTGATGTTATTTGAAAACTTAATGAAAATACTTTCTATTTTATAATCTAGATCAACCAACACTGGGTCCAAGATCAAATCCTATGGAAAACCACTTCATAGGTTGACAGAGATTCGTTAATAACCATTTTCCAAATCCAACCCTATCTCAAGTTGCCCATCCATCCAAGACTTGGTCTTGTCTTGACCATATTATTACAGTTTATTGATGAATATGTCATGTGGGAAAACATAAAACAAAAGCCTTACTCAGGTCTACAAAGACAACTATCAGTGTAGGGTAGTGGATATAATCTATCATTTACACTACTGTAGTTATTAGAGATCCTTGATATGTAGGAAGCTATGCTTATATCCTATTATCTTTCAGTTGCTTGACTTGGAAGTAAAAATTCCATCTGGAGGTATGTTAATTTCAGAAGTTTTACTTTTGCCTCTTTAGTATATGAGATTGACATCAATGTCCTTATACAAATTATGGGTACTTTCCAAGTTTTCAATTTATTCTTAAGAGCATTTTTCAAATCTTCAAATTACTCTTACAAGTATTTTAGTATTATTGGACATAGGGAAGGAATCTGTGATTTTAGTGGAACAGGAAACTTTCAGATGAGGAAACCTCCTATATCGTAGTACATAGATTGGTCACTTCTTTACTTCTCTTCAGTTTGTAGATCACTGAGAGATTGGAACTCATTGAGTCAGTGTGTCAGAGCTGGGGTCTTGAACTCCTTTCTTGACTTCAGACCAGTTCTCTTGATTATAAAGTGCTTCCTTAATGAATGACCAAATCTTAATTTCTTCATAAAACAAGATGGTAACATCCTAGCATCAGGGCTTTATAGACAGGGAGGCCAGCCCCAATATTATTTTTAACACTAACTTTCCTCATGAAAATTATCTGCTCTTTGTCATGGATTCCCTTATTCCAAAGACATCTGCAAATACTTTTCACTTTTCTTTAATGGGAATAGATCACATAAAGTCTTTAAATAGAATTTGAACTTCTTTTTCTCATGAAATATGTTACAGAACTACAAAGTAGAAAGTAACAAGGGCTGTTGAGTTTATTGTTGAGTGCTTTGAGTTCTTTGGATGAAGGGTGTTATAAATGTACAGTATGTTGTTACTTAAAAGGTCAATTTAATTATGAAAGCCTGACATTCAAAAGCCACAATGAACAATGTTCTTATACCTGATAGTGTAAGTAAAATGTGGAAGAAGAAATGTCACTCTGATTGAACACTTTTTATTGCCCTAAAGAATTATAGTAATACTTTCCACTGATTTATAACATTTAAGTGATTAGAATATGTACTATTTGATGGTGAACTACTGTATTCACTTTGCTAAAAGAATTTAGGGCTAACAGAGGAGATGGGGTAGGGGAATGGGAGATAGGTAAGGAAAGACTGAATAAAGTAGAAATGTATTTATAAATTTTATGTTAAAACAAATGATAGGCTATCAAGCTATGTCAGTTCAGTTGAACCCAGCTCAGCATGCAATTTCTGGTGGTACCAATAAAGAATATGCTGTGGTAGATTTTGATAGATGTCCACTATGATATATTTTCTGATAGTCATGTCCTGATTCTCTGCTGACAATGATATTTATTATCCCTTATATACTTCTGTCATTCTTGAATTTATCTAATTATTTCCCTAGACTCCTTAGTTGTCTACCTTCTGTTGAAGAGTAGGGGGAATATCTTTTCCTATGTAACTATGATTTTGTTATAGGAACAGGTTAAAAACACCTAAAAGAAACTATTAAAAATCAGAGCCAGATATGGGCAGCAAGCTTTATGCTATTTACTAGATAGACTGTGACAAATTCTCTTGCGATTTCATATTCTGTAGTAAACAAAGAAATGACAGGATGAGTAACCTAGCCATGATTCTGCCCTTTTCTCTGCACATTAATAATTCACAAAAGTAGGTGATATCTCTAGATAATTGGGACTGATTAATCATCACTTTTGCTAGGAAATGTATTCCCTTGTTTTCTACTATAAAATCCTTTGATCACTCATGAGATATGTTAGTTTCATGTGGTAAATGAGAATGAAATTACAGTTGTGCTGTTGGGTTTGTAGGTTCAGGATTAAAATCAGGTTCCTACTGGAGACACCTTTTACTCTTTAAGAGAATTATGTAGTAACAGTGGTTGAAAAGTGAAAATGATTCTTTAAGGATGAAATTTTCTCTGCTTAAAAAAATGCATAGCTATGTTCAGGGCTGTAGCAATGAGTTAGGTCTGGGGTTTTGCTAAAATCAATTTACAATTCTCTGAAGGAATATAAGGTATAAAGTCTTCAATTAGACTCTGAAACACTACGTTTCAAAGATACATTAAGATTCTGAGGTCCAAAGGAGAAAATATGGAAACTGGGAATAAACCCAAGATAGTTGCATGAGGATGTGTCTGTCCTCAAATTATTTTAGTTAAAAGGTTCCTTTGATCAAGAATATGACAGTATATCTGAGGTAGCCCTGGTACTAAAATTCATAGGACCATAGGATAAGAAATAGAAGAGATATAAAGATTTTCTAATTCAATCCCCTAATTTTACAAATGAGGAAACTGAGACCCAGTCTTATTAAGCAAGTTTTACTTAATTGTACTTGGGGAATAACTGTTCAAGATGACTTCAAACCAGTGTCTTTCTGACTCCAAATTCAGTGCTCTATTTGCTGTACAATGATGCCTTTCCTTTCATCGTGTCTATTAAATACTGGAAAGGAACAAAGTAGAAATTTAATAAACATAATTTAATAAATGTAAACAATAAACTTTCTTTTATACCTGATACATTTTTTCATTGCTTATGATTACATCATTTTGATGGAACCCTAACCTAGGTGATGTGTGAGCACTTATTCCAATGGCACACCTTGAAACGGATCTATACTTTCTCATCCTGTACAATTCTTGTCCACGTGCTCTTATAAACTGTTAATGGCAAGTCTATTATATGTGGCCTGGACTTCCCTCATGAACTTGACATTATCTGACTATCAATAGAATATGTGAGAAGTTTCCAAGTTTTCTTTCAAATTCGACATATGAATCACTCACCTCATTTTTGAGACATTCAATAACACATTTACTTCATTCTACTTCTCAAGCATGATTATTCCTTAGAAATATTTTGTAGTCTTTCCACACCTACCAAGTGTAGTCCATGTTTATTTTTTGACCTATAACTTTAATCTTTCAAAGATCATCTAGAGACATTGAGAATCATTGGAAGAATGCTGATGTTTAAAAGCCAGTCTTTTGTTTCAGAGAGGTTTGGGTTCATTGAAAACACAGAACAATTTTCCAGTCAGTGGTTTCACACCTTCAATTTGAGGCCTTATAGATCATCTAAATGCATTGTTTACTTAAGATGAATATGCATATGAATGCATAAATATACACACAGATGAATTACCTCTATGAGTGGTCCACCCAACTTCAAGCCATAATTTGGAAAATATAAATTCACAAAACAATCCATAGTTTTACAATTATATCTCAAATATACCCCAAATCCTTCATTTAATAAATAGAAGAATAGTCTCCAAAGTGGGTACATATTCCGCTACCACCATCTCCCAAGGAATCCCAAGATGATACATTGGGATTTGGAAAGAATATTACAACTTCTATTTTGATTTGTATTTATCTAAAAGGTTTAAGAGATAAGTTGTACTGATATTTAATGTATGGATTGATACAGGCATGCTCACTGGGTCTATGTATCATATATCCTGCATGAGAAGTGAATCATTCTAAGGAAAGAATGGGAGTTCCATAAAATGGAATGGGCAACACTGATACCCTCACTCATTCACTCATTTTCAGCATATTACTGTGTGATAGTGTAGGTGTGTAAATGAAGTTAGAGATTGTATTATCTGGTTTTCATCAAATAGACTCACAATAGGGCAAAATGAGTGAGGAGCTTAAAAAGATCCCTACAAAAAAAAAATGAATTGAAGATTACATAATAATACAAACATAAAGGGGGAAAATGAGGAAACTGAGGCTGAGAAAGGTTAAGTGATTTATCCAAGATCATGCTAAATATATGAAGCAGAAGTTGAACTCAGCCATTACCAACTTCAAGATTAGGACTCTTATGTAATAGATCCATTTTGTTAACTGAACTATGCCAGTGTGAGAACTACTTTTTCCTCTTTTTTTTCCATTTTTTTTGGTCACTCCTTTCCCCCTTCTTATCTACATGTTATTCTAATTTATTGCTTGCTTTCTAACTCTTTCCCCAACTCAAACACTCCCTGAGTTCTGGCTCAAAACAGATAGTACAGTCATAAAATCTAGGGCAAATTGGATCTCTCTTTAGCTTCTTTGATGACCCTAATTTCAAGATCTACCCCTAGATTTTTGCAATCTCAAAGGTCTTGGAAAGTGGTAGATGTCTGGAAAAGATTCAGGACTCTGGAAAATGCTATTATTTTGTTGAATAATTAAAATATGGTTTATTATTTTCATGCTACTAGCCATAAATATAGTAATTGATACTTTCATTGACTCAGGGGCAGTGCTGTATACTGTAGATATAGTTCTAACTTAAAATGCAAATTCATTATACCTTATACACTTTTTTGTTGGCATGCAAACTTTTGAGCATCTGGGAATTCTGAAGAAGGAAATGTTACACTTTGTGGGCTGCTCGAGCCCAGAGGGATTAGGGGAGCAAGTGAGGGTGGTATAATGCCAGCCATCCTGCTCTACTTGCAAGTCCTCTTGCCCGTGTTCCCACTGTCAGCATTGTCCTTTTCGATAATGAAGGACATCGTTCACAAATACAGTGGGCCCTGGGGGGAAGACCAGATGACCCAATAAGTCTGGCCATGTGTAACTTCTGTGATTCTAAGTAACAGTACAAAGTACTTGGTATCCACAGGAAGCCGAGGGAAGCAGTGCACAGACATGAGAAGGCCCCAAATGGGGATTTTTTTGAATTAGTCTTTAATCTCAGTGGTGTTTTTTGAGGCACAGTGCTGACATGAGAGGACTGATAAAAGGCTGTGCCTCTCAGAAGGACTTAGTGAGATCAGTCTGCAGCTCAGAGACGAAGGGAAGCTTTAAACAACCTGTCAAGCCATGTGTTCCGAGTGAATGGCCGGCAATTACGAATTGGGCTATGTAACACAGTGCCAACTCCAGAGGGACTACAGGGAATTCTCCACAGACAAAGTAACATCATTTGAACAATTTCTCAGTTGCACAAAACAGTACACTTTCCCTAAAAGAGATCTCAAGTCTCTGGAGCCACTGTTAGCCCTGGTGGCTGTGTCATAGAAAATTCACCATCTGGCTATGTAGACCTTATATTATGGCCACTGATGGTGAATCTGTGATGCAGCCATTTTGGAAGGAAGCATTATGCCAACAGCACAAGGTCAAGCAAAATCAATGTGATAAATAAAGGCCTCATAATAAAGGCAATGCATCTTCTATATTCAGATCTGGAAAAGGAGGAGAAATTGCCCCCCAAATTGCTGGGAAAAATAAGTTCTAGTCCTAGTTTAAACCATATAAGTAAAGGTTCCAGAACTAGTCTTTCTGAATAAATTAATGAAAAAAACACATTTATTGAGTATTTACCATGTTCTAGGTAACATTCTAAGAGCTGAGCAAATACAAAAAAGAGGAAAGCTATTGCCTCCATCCTCAAGGAGCTTACATTATAATAGAAAAGACAATATATACAGGAGAATTATGGAAAGAGAGTGATATTTACATCTGGGGAGTCATAGGGATGATGAGCTGATGAAATGAGCAGTCAAATACCATGACCTTTTCAAAAGCTATGCTATTATTGAGTTGGTTACAGTGCCCAGAACAAGACCTAGAAGGCAAGGGGCAGAGGTTGCCTAAGTGGGGCAATCTGGTAGCTATAATAGGTTAAACGGAGCAATTTGTATTTACTCAGTGAACTAATCAGTTGGACTGGATGCTAGGCAACACATCCAAAGATCTTTGGATTAAATTGACCACACACTAGGGTCATAGATTCTGGAGGTTTATGATTTGCTGGTCCTCTTATGGTGCATAGGGTGGTGGTGAAAGGCAGTGGGGAAAGTAAGGGCAGTGGTAACAGGCTGATGGTTACACAGCCTGGGTAGATGGTTAGATAGAGGATGTGAAGGTGAAGTCAGCATTACCAATGGTAGCAAAAAAGCCAGGCAATGATGATGTCATCACTATGACACTGCCACAAGATATGCAAATGGGATGACACTAACATATCTAGGCACCACATCATCAAGCAAAACCTGCTTCCCCTGATCAGTTTTTGAAACTCTAAACTTCTGATCTTCCATCTAACCCAACTTAATTAGAATTTCTTTCTAGGATGGATGATGTTCCTTTAGGCATGTGATTGAAGTCAGTAACTCACTCTGTCAATCAACAAGCATTTATTAAACGCTTACTATGTACTAGGCCTTGGTCAAGTGCCTAGGATATAAAGAAAGGCAAAAAGTTTCTGTTCTTGAGGAGCTCCCAGTTTAATGGGAGAGACAACATGAAAACAATGATGTAAAAACAAGATACACACACAGAGCCACACAGGCATTGTGGCAGTTCAATGGCCTGAAGTAAAATAAACTACTTCCATCTCTCTCTTTCTCCAGTTTTTCAGAACATTTTTTTAGAGCATCCTCTCTATCTCTTTTTTCTGCTCTGAATATACTAATTCTGTTAGCCAGCAAATATTAATCAAATATCTCCTGATATATAACTCTGAACTTGGTGCCAGATGACGTTCAAAGCATTTTACATATGTCCTCTCACTTAACCCTCAACACAATCCTGAGAGGTACTGCTATTATTATGTCCATTTTACATTTCATCAAGCTCAGGCTGAAAGAGGTCAAGTGATTTGCCCAGGGTAACACAGTAAGTAATTGTCTGAAGCAGGATTTGAACTTAGATCTTCTGGACTCCAAGTTCAGCACTCTATTGACTGTGCTGTGCAGCTGGCTTGATGAAATAAAACATACATTTGGCCCTTGCCAGTTTACATTCTAGTTGGAGAAGCAGGTTATACAGACATGAAAATGAAAAAAAAAAAATGAAAGTAACTCACGATCATATGTATCAAACACTAAAATGACATAAAAAGTTTATCTCTACTTCGTAAATACCGTTTACTTAGCCGTTGTTTTCCCCAAAGCGACAGCTATTTTCATTCCCAATTCTACCAAGTTTATCCTTTTTAAGCCCCCTCACTTGCAAAGATAATATCTATGTTAGGGTTTTACCTTATGTATTTCAAATGGTATATTCATCTTGATATGTTGTATTCATTTCTACTCAACACATATTTGACAGCATAGACTATAACCCCGACAAGAGGTATAGATTTTTTAAAAATCTGTCCTACTTGTGTTTTTTGAATTGGTTATGAAAACATAAAAGAGGATTGTTGATTTCTTCCCAAAAATGTCTAAGATTTTCTTTTTTTCTCTTTCTTAATTTATTTCTTTCTTGATTGACAAAAACATTTCTTGAAAGAAATGTTTATAATAGCTTATAAAGCATCATAATAAAAATAATTTTGGCTTAAAACTGCACTTAATCATGGTAATACTTTGAAGATAGCAATATTAAAGAAATCACATCAAGTCTTTGAAATTTTGAAGAAGGATAAACACAAAGATATTTTCAGTCTTGGAAAACTTTAGAACTGGTTAATCTTTCTTTTAAATAAAGTATCTTTGCCACTGGTGAGCAGCATCTTCTTTTTGTTCCTTGCAATTTATAACAGCTGTGACCATAACCCCCAAAGACTGGGTTTGTAATAGAAATACTGGCAGTCCCTTCACCATAATTATGAGTGAAATATTGAAAAAATACTCTTTTGATACTGTGAAATACCCCAAGTGGGGTGTATGTTATATGTATGTGAGTAATATGTTATTTGTGTGTTAATCTCAGGAAAACCTTAGGGATGGCACACAACAGGACTTCCATCTCTCCAAAAGGTAGAGGAATTTATGGTCATTACAATGCCAGGACCTGCATATAAAATTAGGCATCAATGTTATCACATTCTCCAGAGTCTTTGGGAGTAAAGATCATTGGTACAGGTACTATGCTGCATAAATTTTGAAGTCTTGAACATGAAAACTTTTCTGGGCTTCTATGATGCTATCATCTATAGTCTAATAAAAATTCAGGCATAAATGAATAAAACTTACTCTTTCTTGACATAGTAAAAATACACTTGCACAGACGGCAAAATTGAGTTTAGAACTGCCAAAGTAAAGTGATGAGTCTTCTTTTATAATCTTTGTTTCTTATCTTCCCCTTTGGTAAAGTAACTTCGCTTGTTATTTGGAAAGTCAATTAATTCATTAGTCTTTCCTCATGCATAGTGAAATGAAATCAGGAAAACTGAGTAAAACTCATTCTGACTAACTAGTTGTATGAGCCTGGGCACTGAAATGCCTAACACATTTTCCTCATATATAAAATGAAGATGTTGATCTACTTCTCAACCTTTCTTTTGAAAGGGACCGTTTTGCCAACTGGTGAAGACTATAGATACTTGCTCAGAAAAAAAAAATGTTTTTAAATGTATAAAATAAAAGATAGAGGGCTACAAACCAAAATTAATGATGCCAAAATAAGGACATGTATGTGTATGTGTATATGTAAACACACATACATGTACACACATATGGGTGTATCTATCTCTATATCATTTATATAGTTCTCATACAAGATTACTGACTAACTGAAATCTATCCAAAAAAGTGATCTGTGGACCTCAAGGACCTCCAGGCTAAATGATGGCTAAGGTCCCTTTCAGTTCTAATTTCCAGGACAGAAAATTCATGTTCTTTCACATGAAATAGTGATTAGCTAAGTGATCTCTAGAGTATCTTCTGACTCCCGAATTCTATGGGCATTGCCATTATGTTGCTTACATGTTTAACCACCTGGTGGCATTGACAGTCACTTGATTCTATTTAACCAGAAGAATGCAGAGATGGATTACTTCTATTGTCTTCCTGGCCACTTGCATGGACCCTGCTGGGGAGAAGTTTTGAGAAACCAAGTTCTATAAAGTGTACAGAGATCTAACGAATTCATTTCTGCCTAGATGATGAATTTGTCCAATCAGAATTTAGCTTTAGAGTCCCCACTGCCTGGCACACCCTATTTTCTTTGAAGTCGCTATCTTTTCAATTAATCCCAATTATATAACCCTGACGCTACATGTAATTGACTCTACATAAGCACACACATGCTTACATACTCAACACACTATTTGTGGGATAACATGTATAAGCAAATGAACAAGACATAAGAGGGAAAAAACAGATAATTAAATATCTTCTCAGTAGGTATAAATCTACCAATCTCAGATTTCAGAAGATCTGGAAATACCTTGAACACTATAGTTTCAAGAAAGAAATAGTATGAGTTTATTTACTTCCCCATGGCTTCATCTGTTCTGCTTGGCAAAGGTCATACTTACTAATCTTTCCATTACAGCTAGCGTTTATATGGAGAGGCTGAAACCACATGGTAAGTCTGAACCTGAGACTCACAGTGCACAGAGGCAATAGATCCAAGATTTGGGTAAACTCAGGAGAAGACCTTCTATGGCCTCTCTGTTCTTAGTATTGACTGTTTTCTAGCTCACCTCTTGATTTCAGCTAGCTCATCAAGAGATAAGGAGAGAACTAAGCAATTGGCCCCAGCAAGGCAAAGCTTGTCATTGCAATCTGCTGCTGTCAGACTACAGAATCCTTTGAACCATCAGGACAGAATCCTTGATGTATATGAATCATATCAGAGCCTCTGTCTGTCTCTTTTTTTTCCTCCAGCCCTAAGTACTGATGGCTCCAAGGAGTAGTGTGAAGGAACATGTGTGTGTATGAATGAAATGTCATGATGATTTTATATATTGCAGTATTACATATATAATGTCATGTGTATGATACATAATATTTTAACCAAACTGACAATAATGATTTGTTCCTATTTGATATATCCTCTAATAGGAACAGCAGTTAGGTGGCACAGTGGATAGTGTTCCAGGCTTGGAATCAGGAAGACTCATCCTCCTGAGTTCAAAACTGGTCTCTGATACTTATTAACTCTGTCACCCTGGGAAAGTCACTTAACTCTGTCTCAATTTCCTCATCTGTAAAATGAGCTGAAAAGGCAAATCAAGCATCTTTGCCAAGAAAATTGCAAAAGACTCACCAAGAGCCAGACATGACTGAAAATCACTGAATGACAATACCACCAACAAACCAAGAACATTTAAAATGTGATTCTATTTATGGAAAGCCATAGAATTTTGAGTTACACTTCAAGTACTGATAGATGAGTAATCACCAAACTAAAGTCAGTATTGTTTATGTGGAAAAAAAGAGTTCTAAAAGGTCAAGTGGTGATACTATAGTAAAGTGAAATCTTGTCCTTGCCCTAGAGAAGCTTATACCACAAATGCAAAGATAGACCAAAGAAAAATGGAGAGCTGGTGTAAATACAGCACCATTAATTGCTATGAGCTAGTATTGCCTCTTGTACTTAAACATACAAACTAATGGAAATTAGCATAACCTTGCACATGCCTAAACAGCAACAGTAATTCTTGAGTTTCATTAAGACTCGGTAAATATCAAAGCAATTCTGAGGAAGCATCCAGTTGTTTTGTTATAAAGGAAGATAATAAAAATGTTAGATTTTTAGATATTATATTTTAGTGAGATGCAATGTGACCCAAAAGATAGAGAACCTCCTCAAAGTTAGGAAGAAGAGTGTTCTAGCTAGCAGTGTAAGTGCCACATATTACATATTCTGGCAGTGTGACCCTGTGCAAGTCACATAAACTCTCAGTATTCTAACGTATCTAAAACAAAGTTGCAAAGCAGATAGGACATGGTAGAAGGAGTTTCCTTAACAGAGTTTTTTATATAAACAAAATCATAAGGTCAGTAACAATGAAAATTTTAGAATTCAGACATGAAGGTAAGCTCATAATCACTTTTCAGTGATGTTATCCAACTATTCCTGTTGGATAGTTATTTTTAGAAAACTTCAAGTCTGTATCAACCTGATAACACAACAAATAGCTAAAACAGAAAAAAATTCAGGCGGAAGACTGAGAGGACCATACAATGCCACAATTCAAACAAACCTCCTTTGATTAATTTTTAAAAGGATGTTGCTTTTAGTGTCTTATAATAATTAGAATAACAAAACACATATACAATGTTTTAAAAGTTTCTAATGTGCTTTTCATAAGTTATCTGATGTATTAGGTAAATTACCATCCTTCTAAATAGCCTGTTGGTCACTTTTCAGCTGGCCAATTCCTACCCTCTGCATACCTAAACATAACATAACCAATATTTATAAGTATGTCTGAAAACACATTTTGTTTAATTATTTCTCTTAGTGGAAAATGACCTCTTGTTTTGGTGTTATGCATTTGCAGCCTTAGTAAAGTGTTAGAGTAGGTATAATAGGCAGAAAATTAGTCAAATTTTTTTAATTCCCTTCTTTGCTCTAGTTAGGTAACTTCCCCAAGAGTGAATAATTAGTAGCTTATTACTCTGCATAGCACAGCATTACATTTGCATCTAATTCATTTTGCTCTATTTTACTAAAACACTAATTGTATTCTCCCATCAAATCACAGATGACACACACATGTACACACGTAAAGGCATCTCTTTCTAAAGACTGAATCAAACTAGACATCCAGAAAAAAAAGTCAAAGTTGACAAATTAGAGAGGTGCAGTGGTTGTCTTTCTCCAAGGTCAGTAGAAAAAAAGATAAAATATGTCATTACCATTAAATGAGATGTTAGCAAATAATTGCACATGTGTGCAGACACACTGTTCAGTCTTTCTCCTAGCAGGTGTCTAATTCTATCAAGCTATTAATGAAAGAGAAAACAAGTAAATCCAGTTGACAACATTTACGTGTTAAAATATTGGAATGTCATTATGTGAGCTGTTACTGGATTGCAGTGTGCTTTGTGCCTGGTTATATTTCTCTCCCATCAGATTTCTCTATGTCAAAAATAAATGATACTAACAACACACAGAAAGATGATGGTGACACTTTAAAACAAGTTAGAGAAAGAGAGAGAGGGTAAAGGCTCAATATGGTACAGTACAGTTAAGACTGGAATTCTAGGTTTTATTATTGGATCTCATAGTTACTGTATATGTGACTTTGGGCAAGTCCCTTAAATTGTGTGAACTCTAGTTTCCTAATCTGTAAAATCAATACAATCTTACTATTTAATTTAAAGGAGTGTTTTGAAACCTGTCTTTCTTAATTCCTTTTGCCCAATTTGTATTCACTTTTTATCCTTGGCATGTGAATGAACTCCTAAGGTCCTTCTGGGAACAATTTTTTTTCTATCTCTTTCCACTTTCTCTCATAGAATACGTCAGCTACCATCTCTAAGCAGATGACTCCCAAATCTACACATCCAGCCTGCTTCTCTCTTCTCAGTTCCAGTCCCATTATCTTGAATTGCCTACTGAACAGGCTCACCTAGATAGCTTATTAGCACGTCTGCCTCAATATATCCCCAAATGAAGTCATTATCTTTTTCACTGAATGTACCCATTCTCCTTTTGTCCCTACTTTCTTTCCAGGTCTGCTATCTTGAATTGTCCTCAGCTCTTTCCTGTCCCTCATCTTTCTGATCGAGTCTGTTGTCAAGTCCTTTGATTCTACCTCCACAATATCTCTCGTAACTGTCTCCTTTATACTTCACAATTACCCTTATCATGTCTTGTCTGGGCCACCATAATAGCCTACTAAGCCGCCAGGCTGATTGGGTTTCTTTTTCTCCTTGCTTACTTATTCCCACTGCCTAGAACACTCGGCACCTTTTCTTTGCCTATTCATATCCTACCTATTTTTAAAGTCACTTCTTCTGTAAACTCTTTTGGAGCCACTGCAACCCTCTCTTATTCCTTCCTTTGAATTCCTATTGTGTTCATTAATTGAAATACTCAACTTTGAATCTGAGTATATTCTACTTGCATTGTACTCTAATCATTTCATATATGCTGTTTTTGTTTCTTTTATATAGTGGTCATTTTTTTGGAGACAGAGGCTTATATTACTTTTATACTTCTTTAATAGGTATCAGTTGGGGATACAAAGAAGCAAGAAAAGGCACAGTGCTTATGAATCAGACTATGATCTAAATATAGAGATGACATATTCAAAAAAAATGGATAACAGTCTAAGGCTATAATTATGAAGGGTGAAGTGAGTGGAATAAATAATAATTGAAAAGTTTAGAGGAAAGGAACATCATTGAGAGCTGGAGAATGTACAAAAGGCTTGATGGAATATGCAAGATTTTCATTGGTTCTTGATGGAAGTGTTTGCGGCAATCTGAGAGGGAAAAAGAGGATTTATCCAGGTAGCAGGAATAGTTTCAATAAAGAGGAAAAAAAGGCATGTGTTCATTTGAGAACTCTGCACTGGGATTACAGTGTAGACTAATTTGTCTGGAACTAGGAGATCACATAGATATGTGCTAGAAATTATTTAATTCAAGGAAAACACATTTATTAAAATACATAGATCTGTTTCCAAAAACGTTTCAATAAGTTGAGGGGTATATGACGTATACAAAAATAAGTATTACAAAAAGTGGTATATGATAGGGATAAAAAAGAGACCCAGGCAAACTGCTTCAGGATTATTTGCAAAGGGAGATAGCCTTTTCAGTCGGGGGAGAGAGGATGGATCAGGGGAGTGAAGACAGGGGAAATGGCACATGAACTGAAGTACGAAGGAAAAGAATTTCAACAACTTGAGAAGATTAGAGAGTGTATTCCAGACAAAAGAGATTGCCAGCATAAATGTAGCGAAGCAGTGAGGTGATAGGATGAAATCAGAGAACAGTTAGTATCCCAATTTGACTAGAATATAGAGTACAAAAGAAGGAATTATGTGAAATAACACTAGAAAGGCAGATGGGAGCCAAATCATGAAGGGCTTTGAATGAGAGACTAAGGAGTTTTTCTTTTATCCTATAAACAATAAGACTGCCACCTATGCTGCCTTTCCTCCTCAAAGATATTCTCTTGCCCCCCCTCTCCCCCCCTCCACCACATCCACACAAACGTTTCTGATCTGAAAAGTGCCATGGTCTGAATTACATTTGTATACTGGAGGTATTCTGGCAACTATAGGAAGAATGTACTAGAGTCAGGGAAACAAATTAAAAAAACTGTTTTAATACTCCAGGGAAAAGATGGTAAGGGCATATACTAGAGTTGTTGCAGCACGAGCAAAGTAGATGGACAGATGGAGAGATGTTTTCTCTCATTCTCTCATTACAGGGAACAGAATTCATGGAAATGGAAAATCTCTACACTTTGAGGACTAGTCTTATTGACTTTATCATGTTGGTTGCACCTACTTCTTTGGACCTCTACTCACAGCCCTTCTATTTGCTGGAATCTTCTACTCCTGGAACCTCCTATGGTGGGAAATTGCTATGCCCCACACTACTGTCTCTGGGCTCCATCTTGCCAGTGAAATAAAATTTGGGAAACCAATCAAATGTGCCCAAATAGGACCTCCCCCTCTAAAAAAAGAATTGTTTATATCACTGTGCAACCTTGTGTGTGACAGCCCATGTCTTCCTGCAACCCTGATAGAAGTGATGAGAGTCCACAATTCCCTGATTGTTAAATTAGGAAGCCCTTCTTTCACTGGATCATGAATACTCTTTCTCTTTCTGTCATGATGGTCATGGATATTTTCTGTCCTCTTCAAAGACTTAATTTTCTCCTTGTCTCTATGGTGATGATTTTTTGTATTTTTTTGATCTTTCTTCCTTTAACCCTTCTCTCACACTCTGTATGTTTCAAGTTCAATCTTATGCTTTCTTTTTCGGCATCCTTATGCTTATCATTTTTGACATATTGTAATGTCAAATACAAGGCCTTCATTTATAGCATCGTTGGCCTTCCTGTCTATTCTGTAAAAACTCCTAAGATCTGTCCAAAAGTAGCTCTGCTGGATTAGAAGTTTAATTATGATAAATGGAAGCATAGGGATGATGAGATAATCAAGGAAGAAATCATAAAAAGAGAAAATCAACCAACCAATCAACAGGCATTTATTAAGCAGTTATATGATAGGAACTGCGCTAAGTGCTGGGTATACAAGTACAAAAAGTAAAACCATCCCTACTCAACAGGAACCTCTATTTGAATGGGTGAAATAACTAAGATATATATATATATATATATGTATATATATACATATATATATATGAAGTAATAACAATATACAAAGCAGCTAAATGAACAAAGGTTTTAAAGTGAGAGCACAAGCACTTGAGGGAATAAAAAAAAATTTCATACAGAGGATGGTACTTGAGCTACATGTTAAAAGAAGAAAAAGACAACATTTTAGGCATGTGAGATGGCCAGGGAAAAGTTGTGGATGATTAGGGAAAAAGGAAAAAAAACTATATGATCAAAAATGTTTATAGCAGCTCTCTTTGTGGTGACAAAGAACTGGAAATTGGAGGAATGCCTATCAATTGGGAAATGGTTGAGCAGGTTATAGTATATAGTTATGATGGAATACAACTGCACTGTAAGAAATGATGAGTTCAACGACAGAAAAATGTGGAAAGACTTCAATGAAATAACAAAGAGCAAAATCTGCAGAACCAAAAGAACGTCATACACAGTAACAGCAATCTTGTTCTAAGAAAATCTTTGAGTAGTTAAGTTATTTTTACTATTATAAATATGCAAATGAACAATAAAGTACTCTTGAAGAAATATACTGTCCCTATCTAGAGAAAGAACTGATAACTAGAAATATGTATAGAATAATTATACACATACATATACATATATATGTATATGTATATACACACACCTATTATATCTAATAGTGCTAACTCTAGGTTGGGGGGAGGAAAGAAAAAAAGAAATTTACATAATAATTTTATTCTACATTTAAAAGGAGTAGCAAGTTGTACATAATAGATTTGCAGTTTCATATGCAATCTTTTTTTTATTATGCTATGTTATGGAAATACTTTTTTTAGTCCAAAAATTAAAAAGAAAAGACATGAAAATGGGAAATATAGCACCATATGTGAGGAAAAATCTAAAAGCACTGCTTGTATATGTAATATATATTATTGTTATTATGAGATATTATTATAATATGATTATAGGAAGGATAGGATAAAGAATTACCCTCAAAGTCAAGAAACCTTGGGTCCAGGTTCCATCTCTAACACTTACTGGCTCTATCACCCTAGGAAAATAATTTCTTTGTAGTGCTTCAGGTAAATCTATATTGGTTAGATACGAAGAAAATGTTGACATACATTGGTAGACTGAATTTCCTTATACTGGAGTTCCTCATGCCAATGAAATGCTAAATCTAGTCCACTTAATCTAACAGTATAGAGAAAAGTAAAAATGATCATTTGATTGGAGAGGAAAACATCTCCTTCATTAATACCTTATTGACTAGAAAATTTCTACTATATGAGATTTTTTTCTTTTCTTTTCTTTTTTTACTTCCAGACTTTTTTTTCTCCCCTAGGAACAAGTGAGAGCTATGCAAATGATTGTCACTACTCTCTTAGTTTTCTAGTAATAACAATGGTTCATGTTAGCTCATTCAGCTTGTCTATGAGACCATAGGTGGAGGTCACTACTGCTGTTCCCATAGGAATGTAAAGAAAAATCCATCCAATTAAAGAAAATTTTTTTTCTACCCTCTTCCTAACCAGTCATTCTGTAAAGCATGATACTGCAGATAGGGAGAAGGGCATGTTTGAGCGAAATTTTGTGGTTAACTTAGTGAAACTCATGACCAATAGTGAAATAAAAACACCTTGATGCTTATGTTCATTATTTGATCATAGAGAAGACAGAAGTTCATCCTCCTCCACAAAGGCCAGCAAAAAGCAGGACTCAATCTGGAGAACTGGTTTCATTAGTCACTTCTTTTTGAAAATGATCAAATAATTCTTAAATTGGAGATGATTTCCTATACCCTGATTCCTCTTCACTTTCAGTTTACATGGTTATTAAGATTTTTGCTCCTTACCAACATCAAAGCCCTGCTATCAATTCAATTTAAATTCCTTATCAGATGAACATACTGCTAAAATTGTTTTTAATTTTCTCATTGCCTTTTTTAAACAACCAGAGATTGTACAGAATGCTTTTGAAAGTAAAATGCCATATTAATATAATCAAATTTAATGCCAGTTACATGGCAATCAATCAAGAAACATTTTATTAAGCACCTACTATGAGCCAGATATTGCTCCAGGCCCAGGGGATAAAAAGACAAAAACAAAACAGATTTTGTCCTCAAGGATGTATATGCTATATGAGGAAATCATGTACATATATACATATGTTCAAACAATACACAAAATAAACGCAAATTAATCTGGAGTGGTATACTAGCAACTGAAAGAAAATTAAGAAAATGCTTCATTTAGTAGGTGGCATTTGAGTTAAGCTCTGAAGAAACTACGAATTGTATGAAGTAGCAATGGGGAAAAAGAGCGCTTCATACAACACGAGGAATTGTATATGGAAGCTGGAAGGCTATGTTGAGGAAAGGCAAGGTCAGTTTGGCTGGAATGTGGAGTATGCGAAGGGGAATAAAGGGTAAGGCTGGAAAGGTGGATTGGATAGGCTTCAAATGCCAAATAACAGAATTTAGTAAGTCATTTAACTTCACTGAACCTGGTTCTTCTTATACAAAATGGGGATATGTTCCCTTCCCCCATCTACCTATATCACAATGCTGTGGTGAGGATTTTGAGATGATGTATGTGAAAGCACTTTAAATGATAAAACACTATATAAATTTCAGTGATAGTTATTGCAATTAACATCAGGGCAAACACTTATGTACAATAGCAAATTATTCACAGAGAAGAGCAATGCATTCTGAAGAACCCGTGCATCTAGCTTTCTGATCACTAAATGTCTTTCAATGTTTAATTTGCCAGAGTACTGAAAACTTCATGTCTATCCATCACAAGACATCATGATCTTTTGGAGATATGTGGTGAACAGATGGTCAGTGTCTACAGCCAGCATATCTGCCAGAGTTACACTGCCTTCTCTTCTGTTATAATACATGCATCATCAGTTCTCACTGCACAGTTATCTCAGAGACTGGAAATCATTCTCGTTCCACCAACACTGCTCTCTTTTATTTTCCGACAACAAAGACTACCATGAGTTTTTGAAATATGTCTTCCTTGAGTTAAGTATCAGCTTGGCAATGTCATTGCTGTTAGAGCTACTATTCATAGCTTGCTATGAATTTCTTTGTCACATTTTCCCACAATGGCAAAAAATACCTGGCACTAGCATATGTTTCATGGCCTGCAGAATTATTTTTCCAAGTTCTCATTGCCTTGTTGGAAGACTTCCAAGTGGGGCTGGGCTCAGTTGTATTTTTGTCAATATGATCATCCTTTGCTAATCTAGACCTTGCCACGTGCTGTCCAATAACCTTCAAAGGTTTTGCTAGCGCATGCAACCTTCTAAGATTAGAATCTTGTACATCTATATTATATGTAAGATATATTTATTTGGATGTGTCCTTACTCAGTTGCATATTGTGGCTATAAATGACATGGTCATTTTCTTTAGCCTGCCTTTCTACTTGACACAATCATTGTCTCACAGCTTAACTAGGTATCATCCAATTATCATTTTCAGAGATTTTTTTAAATTGACCTGGAAAATTAATTTCCTTGCCACCAAATGGTGGGCAGCTGTAGATAATAAATCACCAATTTGAAAAGCTCCCTTCTCACTTTGCTGCATGTTTCTCTCTGTCTTAGGTTATGTCTATGCCAGACTAAATCACAATCAAAGGTCCTGATTTGATCTGGTCTGCATGCCAGATGGGGCTGTCACAACACAGATTAGCACAAACCATGACTTCTGTTTTGGACTTGAAGTTGTAATTGTAAGTGGTATGTTCTGGCTCTCATTTGCATGAGAATGGTCATACATATTTTGGAGCTGGCTGACCAAAGCAAAGCAAGAGATAAAGACAAGCCACTGTACTGGATTCAAGAGTTAGGGCCCAAAAGATCATGTTTTACTGTTTTCATCAATTTAACCAAAAATAGTGAGATAATATTAAATAAGGAGGAAGATGGTAGAATGTGAATGCCTGTTAACTAAACAGGAGGCTTTTGTCTAATTTTTTTTCTTCCTGAAACTGAATCATTCTGAGGACTGACACTAGAAAAAATAGCTCAAAGAGGCAAAAATGAGCATTTCAAAATGGATTTGGAAATTGGGGCAAAACAAAGGATGTAATCACATACACTCATTTACTCTTGCCAAATGTTTTCTTTACTGTGATATAGACAGCTTTGGAGTACTGAGAAATACATTCCTAAGAGTGGGATGTGCAAATTTCTCACAACATGGATAGAACTTAAGGGGAGTAGGGTTTTTAGGTGAGTCTACAGTAATCAGCTATATTATTGTAAATTTTAATTTGCTTTGGATTAAGGTTTTGATTTATAGTCCTGCAGCAATGATGTTAGATTTGGGTTGAGCATTATATGTGAGGTTTTTATTTTTCCTTAAACACTTCTACTTACTCCTTTTCTACTTCTGTTAACATCAAGTCAACAATCATATATTATATACTTGCTATGTACAAGGCATTGTTCTAAGAATTAGAAATACTAGGAAGCACAAAACCAGTTTTGCCCTCTAAGAACTTACATTCTTTTGGAGGAGAAAACACGTGGAAAAACTAGATATATGTAAGAGGTATGTACAGAGCAGATGGAAAGGACATTCAGAGGAGAAGCCATTAAAATGTTAGTAGTTGGGGGAAACCAGGAGAGACCTCCTGGATTAAGTGAGATTGGATGGAACTCTTTTTAAAATTAAATTTATTTATTTTCGGTTTTCAACCTGTACTTCAAAAAAATTTTGAATTTCAAATTTTCTCCCTTTCTCCTCCTTCCTCTCACCCCAGGACAGCATGTATTCTGAAAAGGCATTCCTCCAATCTTTCCTCCCTTCTCTCACCTCTCCCCATCCCCTTTCCTTCTATTTTCCTGTAGGGCAAAGATACATTTCTCTATCACATGGCCTATATATCTTATTCCCTTAGTGTAGAAGTTGCTAAATCTTGTGTTTTCCTAATTGTGTTTCCACAGTACTTGAATTGTTTCTTTCTGACTGCCTGTAATATTTTCTCCTTGATCTGGAATCTCTGGAATTTGGCTACAATATTCTTAGGAGTTTTCCCTTTGTGATCTTTTTCAGGAGTGATTGATGAATTCTTTCCATTCCTATTTTACCTTCTGGTTCTAGAATATCAGGGCAGTTTTCCTTGATAATTTCTTGAAAGTTGACGTCTAGCCTCTTTTCTTGGTTATGGCTTTCAGGTAGTCCAATACTTTTTAAATTCTCTCTCCTGGATCTATTTTCCAGGTCAGTTGTTTTTCCAATGAGATATTTCACATTGTCTTTTATTTTTTCATGTTTTTGGTTTTGTTTGATAATGTCTTAATTTCTCATAAAGTCATTAGCTTCCATTGGTTCCATTCTAATTTTGAAGGAATTATTTTCCTCAGGGAGCTCTTGACTCTCCTTTTCGATTTGGGTCATACTGTTTTTTAAGATGCTCTCCTCTTCATTGGCTTTTTAAATCTCTTTTGACATTTGGGTTAGTCTAGTTTTAAAGGTGGTATTTTCTTCAGCATTTTGAGGGGTCACCTTTAGCAAGCTGTTGATTTGTTTTTCATGATTTTCTTGCACCACTCTCTTTTCTCTTTCCAGTTTTTGCTCTACTTCTCTTACTTGATTTCAACATCCTTTTGGAGCTCTTCCATGGCCTAAGACAAGTGCATATTTTTCTTGGGGACTTTTGGTGAGCTTTGACTTTGTTGTTTTCTTCTGGTTGCATTTTTTGATCTTCCTCATCATCAATGACATAAGAAAACATCTTTTCACTGAGAAAGTAAGAATCTATAGCCTGTTTCTTTTCTCTGTTTTTACTCATTTTCCCAGTCAATTACTTGACTTTTGATAAGTGGAGGCCTCCAAGGTCAGTCTCTACTTCAGCAGTGGCTGCTGCTGCCTTGGGCCTGGGCCTGGGTCTAGGGCCATGCTCTAGGTGAGAGGTCCTTCCCACTGACCTTCAAAGCTGTCTATAGTATTTGTGGGTTGAGAAGTCTGGAAATCGCAGCAGTCACCAGTGATTCAGTCCTCAAAAGACTGCTCTGCCTCTGTCCACCCACACCAAACTATGCTCTGCTCCCAGCTTGATGTGATAGACCCTTCCTGTCAACCTTCCAGATTGTCTTGGATTGGAAATTTGCTTCAGAGTGTCATTTTGTGGCTTCTACTGCTCTAGAATTTATTTAGAGTAATTTTTTACAGTTTTTTTGAGCGATTTGGGAGGAGACGTCTAGCAAGTCCCTGCTTCTACTCTGCCATCTTGGCTCCACACCCGATTGAACTGGACTCTTGAAGGAAGTTAGGGAAACTAAAAAGCAGAAGTGAAAGGCCAAAATATTCCAGTTAAGCAGACAGGGAGTGCAAGGTTCAGAGAAGGCATGGAAATGGGAAACAGAGCACCATGTTTCAAGGAATTACAGTGAGGTTGGTCTTGCTAAAAACAGTGCATAAAGGAGACGAGTGTAAGATAACTGGAAAGGTAGGAAGGGAACAAGTTATAAAGAGCTTGAAATGTCAGACATATGAATTAGAGCTAATAGGAGGCACTGGAGCTCATGGTCAGCTTTGTGTTTTAGAAGAAAATCACCTTGGCCCCTGGGTGGAGGATGGATTGGAGTAGACTCTTTGAGACAGGGAGACTATTAGAAAGATATTGCAATGGTCTCAGTGAGAGGTGTTAAGGGTCTGAATTATGGATGTTTTTCTATTAGTGGAAAAAAGGTGATACAGATAAGAGATGTTTTTACAACGTTAGCCAGTAGAACTGGGGATAAGAGTATGGTATATTGGGGTGAGGAGGAGAGTAAAAACCAAGTTGTAGTGATTTCCACACTGGGTATAGAAGATAATGGAATTTTTTTATGCCTTAATTTCCTAGGCTGAAGTGGTATTAACTGCTTTACTCTTGAGCTCTGCATAATTCTCTGAAATAGATGAGTTCAAGGCCTACAAACTCACCTCCTCATTGACATCTCACCCACTGGATAAATTTCGGAGCTAAGCTACCTAGGCTGGGCTTCTTGGCAAATATTAGGCTGCCTGGTGGGTGCGACTGATCCAAATCATCCTAGTTTCTTAGCTGTAGTATGAGGCAGAGGTGTTGACATTGTTTGATGATAGAGCTATCACCCTAAAACTACTTGGCATTATTTAACAGGGCAATTCTTTTTAAAAGTAGACAGTATAAAAATACTACAACTTTTTTTTCCTCTTAAGTAATTAGCACTTCTGAGTTTTGCAGAAGAGCTCTCTTGGGAGTATGCAATCCCAAATGCTTTTAGGAGTGTGAAATTTGTGGCCAATTCACCTATGCTAGGCTGAATTTTAGATGAGAACTGAAATTGGCTTCTCCTTTCTTCAGCAACTTTATTCATCTATAATGGATTTCTGGTTTTTAGCTAATGTTAAAGACAATTGGTCTGAGATTTGTGGAGCATTGGGATTAACTGAAACTTACTTCAGTGAACATACATGGCTAAGTTACACTTTGAACTTTATAGCTTTTTGAAAGTGTTCTGTATTAGAGTACTTACTTCAAATTCTTTTAATGATCCAATTTCCTCCTGAAATATCCTTCCTGTCTTGAACTCTAAGAAGTTTACATTGCAAACAGTAAATCAGGAGTCACACTTTATTTCAATGACAGCCCTGTACTCTCTTACACTTGCCCACATCTAACCCTAAGGTCTCTCTGCCAGATGAGCCATTGCATATATCTGCTAGCTGTTGCGTCTGCAGTCAAAATCATCAGACTGTATTGTCTCCCCTTAGCTTTATTTCCAACAACCAAAGTTGCAGCCCTATTCCCTACATTCTATTAAAAAACAAAACTCAGGAGAGATTCTTTCTATTCTTTGTTAACCTTTCTGGGCTTGGATTTCCAGTGCTGCATGAGTTTGTTGTAAGTGGCATGCATATTTCAGTGCAGACTATTAATGATTTCACAGTTACCCAAGTTTTTAGATTCTGATAAATGAAAAAATGGAAAATAAGATTAGGGCACAGTCTACTAGATATAACAATGGTAGAATAATGGACGCAAAACAATATTGGACTGACACTTCAACACTTGAAGATGAAATAAATTACCTGAAAATGCAATGAACAATTATTTTTCATCTTAAAGGTATAATCATTTATTATTCTGAAGATAGAATGATCCCACATACAAAGTACCCTGGCACTAGTGAATCTTGTGTTTGCAAGAATAAGTTAAATTAATAAATATCCAGAGAAGTCTAAGATGCCAGTCTCTTAGTCTTGATATCTATTACACAATGCTTGTAAGTTTAATGTTTAACCATACTCAGGTTCTAGATAGAAATGGTTGCTGAAACTCTCCCTTAAGAAACAGTACAATTATAATTCCACCTCCTCTCTCCTGAGGTTTCCTGTGCTTCCTGTTCTATGACAGGCCTTCATGGCTAATCTTTAGCGCTTTGGCTAGGGCAAGCCCTGTCTTTGAAAAGCCCCTGGGAAGCCAAATCTGTACAATCTCTGTACCTTCCACAGGAGAGAAGGTCCCACTGCTCCTCCATTCTAACACTCTACATGCTGCTCAATAGGATGATAAGAGGAGGGGAGACCTCAAGTGGCTAAATCAGTGTCCATTTGTCCATACCCTCGCTCTGCTTGGCTGTAAGTAGCAATAAAATATTTTTTAAAAGTTAATCCTGGTGTTGTTAACCTGAACTCCACTCCAAATTTACATGGCAGTAAATATTTATTGATTATTGAGAGTTCATTGGTTAGATATAAGGTAGCGAAGCTTGTAGGAGTCCCTTTAATACAGTCAATCAGTTATTTTTTATGTGTTTGAATTCTATATATACTTCAAGGCACTTTACAGAAGTTATAGTAATTCTCAAAATAATAGTTCTATTAAAAAGGTAGATGGGGGGTGGAGTGAGTAGGAGGGAAACTTTTTAGCATCTAGCTTATATGAACTTCTTATGTTGGTTTTGAGTTGGCATTTTGTGCACTTCTAGCAACAGAGCATCTCTCATTTTCCTTAGAAAATGTAGATTTCAGAATAGAGATTTGATCATAAGACAGCATTGATCTTCTGGTGGAAAAAATATATTCTTAGTTGTCATCAAAATGATATAATGTTGAGTATGTAATAGCATTATCTGAAACAGGAATGAAGAAATTGTCAGTCACTACAGCTATATCAGTATTGCCACAAGGGGCTTATTAAGGTTTGCTTTATTACTCTTATAAGTATCTCCTTTACAATCACTGAATTTGAAGTCTTCTGAAGATGGCAAATTGTTAGTGATTGAGTTAATTGAAATCATGTAAATTGGAGCAATTTTTATCATTTTTTATTTTGATATAATCTCACTAACATCCAGGACATTTTCCAAGCTAAGGAAGTCTTTTTGCTTGTTTTATTTTCTGATATTTTTCTAAATAAACAAACCCATTACACCTTGAAAGACAAAAACATCAATGCTAGTCTGTCAGTTGGGTTAAGGATTTTAAGCCAAATTTAAATAATTAGCAGATTCTGCAAGTAATGAGTGAACCATTTTGTCTACATCCTGAACATTAATATTATTTCACACTCTTTTAACACCTCATCTTCAAAGGTATGCACAAATAGACATGTGTCTAAACAAACATCTACAAGAGAGAATTCAAGGAAATCAAAGGAAAGAGACGAGGTCTTTAAAAAAAACGAAGAAAGATATCTGATTCAAAATCAATACTGAGCTCACAATGAGAATCACAGTAAAATAATCTTTAATATCACAGAATCTTAGAGTTATAAGGGGCCACAGAGCCAAATAGTTCAAGCTTTACGTAACACACAATCCTTTCTGTTACATCTCTACCTAGTAACCATGAAACCTTTGATTGAATTCTTTTTGGTGATGGGCATATGTTACCTCAAGGAACAACCTACCCACTTTTGCATAGACCTAACTGTGAGGACGTTTTTCCTTATCACTAAGCAAAAATATGCAACTTATACCTGTTAATCCTAGTTTTCCCCTCTAGGGACAATTGGAAAATATCCAGTCACACTTGCAAATGACAGTTCTTTAAACACTTAAAGCTGGCATATCCTCCCTGTCCCATAGTTTCCAAAATTTCCAACCAACATTCCTGTAGTATAGTCACTGATTTAGGCCTCATTCTGTCTGCCCTCCTTTGGATATACTATATCTTCCTAAAAGATGTGGTACTCAAGGAAGAGCAAAATATTCCAGACATGATTTGACCAAGAAAGACTACAGCTGAATTATTACTTAAGAAATTGGAGATAATGTCTCCCTTCATGCAATTTAAGATTTTATTAGCTTTTTGGTTATTATATCCCACTGTTGAATTCCATTGAACCTGAAGTCCACTAAAACTCAAAAATGGTTTTCCCATGAAGTATTATCTCCTATTCTACCCTTATGAAATTCATTTTTGAACCCAAGTGTAGGACTTTTCATTTATTATTAAGTATCACATTAATAAATCAGCCTATTGTTCTCATCTATCAAATATCTTTTAGTATGCTGATTCTTTTGTATGGTATTTTGGCTAATTCTCCTATTTTTGTGAGCCCTTCATACTTGATAATAATAGCTAGAATTTGTATTGTATTTTATATTTTATAAAATGCTTTATAAATGTTATGTCTCAACAATCCTGGGATTCAAGTGCTATTTTTATCCCCATTTTAGAGAGAAAGACAGAGTTTAAGTGATATGCCTAGGATCACATAGATAATAAGTATTTGAGGTCAGATTTGAAGTCAATTATTCCTGAATCTATTTCCAGGTCTCTATCCACTGTTCCATCTGGTTGTCTTTACTTGATATTAGTACTACTTAATCAATGTTTTTCATTAAAGTGCTAAACAACATAAGGTCAAGAGCAAAAGGCTTCTGAAGCCATGAAGTAATGGCTTCAGGAAACGTATGTACAAATATATTACATAAATATATCTAATAATATGGCATTTATGTCTAGTTCCTTACCAAAAGCATTTTGGAAGATAGCCTTAGATAGGATCCTAAATTATTAAAGAAAGGCTGTGCCACTGCAAAAGTCTTTTAGATGGTATCAACCAACATAGACTTTGCATTGAGAAACTGACCAAAAAAAACCAAAACAAAACTATGCACCATTGTCTGAGGTCCAAACTAGATAGGTCATTAGTGCCAAATGCACAGAGAAGTCAAAAGGATGAGAAAAGAGAAAAGAACATCAAATTTGGCAATTAAATAATTTTTATCTTTGAAAATATCAATTTCAATTGAGGGATGAAGTAAGAAGAAATTGCAAAAAGTTTAACAGTGAAGGAGAGGAGAAATGGAAGCGATAATTATAAACATTTTTTCTAATAATTTAGCTGAGAAAAGGAAGATAATTAAGGGTTAATGGCTTTTGAGGATAGTAGTCTATAGAGAAGGGTGTTTAAAAATGGAGGAGGGTTGGGAATTTTTCAAAGCAAAGGGATAGAAACAAGTTGTTAGGGAAAGATTGAAAATTTTAAAGAAAGGGGATAATTGAGAGGGCAATGTAATAGAAAAGAGGAGGAGAGGAGATCAGATGTGCTTATAGATGAGTTGACTTTGGCATGGAGAAAAACCATCTCATCAGAAATTGAAGAAAAGAATGGATTATGTTAAGGCATTAAATCTTACATCTAAAATGTCAAAGTAATAAGAGAGTAAGCATTACCAACTCAAAAACATGCTGTCAGTCACAGGAAGGATTAAGTAAAAAATAGTGGATGACAGTACAATGCATATCCACTAAGATAGATAGATTATCTCTATCGACTAAGATAGATAGACTATCTCTAAGAAGATAGCCAGCATGATGTAGTAGGATGAACACAGAGCTCGAGTAGAAGAACTTTTTTCACTCTGTGCCCTGTGAATCTGATGTGGTACTCACTTTGATCTGTGAATTTTAGTTTTAAAAGTCCCTTTCAACTCTCTGATTTCATGTCCCATTGATAGTAATTGTATCATGGCTTCTTCAGATAATAAGTCCAACTGATGAAACCCTTTTCTAATTCTAGTTTGCTGGAAAAGGTGCCTGTCATATGAACACACCAATTTACCTACAATTGATGTTCTTATGAGCGCTATATATAAAACATGGCGTAAAAGAACACTGGATTTGGTCAGAAGTCCTGGGTTGAAATCCCTGTGACCTTGAGAAAGTCACAATTTCTCTAACCTCTCAGATGATTTTGGACAAATCATTTATAATATCCATTTAACTCTAAAATTCTATAATCCTCACAGTTATCTGCCTTTTAGTGGAATTTTACCATTAGCCTCATCAAGTTGAGTAATGTTTTATTGTACTCAATTCAGGTGCAAAATGATTTTAAAAAGGAAGCTGTGATTTTTTTAGTCTAATAACCTTGATACAGTATGTCTAATATGCATTTAAACCTAGGTACAACCAGATAAAATTTACTATAAAAGGAATCTTAACAACTGCTGAAAATATCAGTAAAAGCAGAATTTACTTTGCCATCTAGATAAGAAAAGAAACCATGAAGATATTAGTATAATGCTTTTTATAATTATATGAATTAATTTTCTTATCACCTTGCTTGTACTACAGTATTACAAGCAAAGAGGATGGAGATAGTACAAAAATAATATTTCTCAAAGTTGTGAACATGATAAGAAAGTCTTTTCTCTATCTTAGGATACCGTAAGAAACTATGAAATTTTGGATTAAATCAATGTTTGATTTTACTAATACAAATTAAATCATTTCAGTTATATTATAGAGCAAGAACAAAAGTAGATATCATACATTGCTATACATGGAACCACTTTCTGTACATTCTCTTCTGTATCTTTCTCCATATAAATGGTATTTCCTGTGCTAATATTTTTCCTGTAAAAAAGACTCTATTTTGAAATTTTTATGAATCTATCTTTAGCATAGGGAATAGGAAAAAAAGACTGAATTTATTGGAAAAAAAACTTCTCACTGTAGCGGGGTCTCTGACTGTAAACTTTAAGGTCCAAATATTTCCAAGCTTTGGATTTACCAGATAGGCATATGTTCTCTGTTAGTGAATATGGAGGGTAACTTCTTTCATCAAGTGTACATTATAACTTTTTGATGTAAAATTTAATATGTCTAAAATTAAAATCTTCTTTCAATGACTGTTTTTTTTATAACATAAATATTTAATGTTTATTAACTGAATTGGATTGAATTGAACCAAATTTGATGATGGGTTTGTATGACTAACTTTTTTTTTGACATGAAATGAATAGTACATTATAGGTTTATAGCAGCAAATGATATATTCATGGAAATTTTGAGTAGGATATGAGAAGAATCATTAATTAATTTTCATGTCCTTATATGCCAATGCCAGACATATTAGAAAAAAATGGTTCAATTATTAATCTAAGGGGTGAGATATTTAGACCCTAAGGTACTACTGTTAAATATTCTACCGTGTCTATTTCTTCTTATTGATAATACTACCATAAATTGAATGATAATAATAATACATAATACATGATGAATATAGTACAAGAAATAAGTCAGGAAAATCTGAATTCAAATCCTTCTTTGGACACATTTTGATTGTGAAAAATATGGACAAGTCATTTAGTCTCTCAGTGATCTTCTAAGTAATTTGCTAAGCTTACAGATTTCAGAGAAGTTACCAACCTTCATCAGTAGAGTTTCTTTACCTGGAAATTCCTTCTATCAAGGAAATCATAGTTCCAGTCTAAATCTCTTATTGATATATTTAAGGGATTTTTGGTAGAGGTGATATAGATATAATAGTATTAAAAGACTGATATACAGATATCTGAAGGAAGGGAAGAAAATAAAAGGGCAGGAACAAGTGTTCCAGAGAATGTCAAGATCTACTGACTATATACACACTCACAAAGACATATTTTTCATTCATATACAACTAATTTTTGATGAATAAATTAATAAGGAATTGGTAGGCTTTTTAAATTTCACAATTAACTGAAAGATGCAGAGAATATGAGATTACAATGCATTTTTTTTATTGATTACGGGGGCAAAAGCATTTGATTTTGGAGAACAAAATACTTCCTTGCAGATTCCTCTACAATATGAAATCTCCCATTCATATGTCAAAATCATTCAAGATTTTGTATAAAATGTGGTACTCAATACAGTTCATCTGATCTTTGGATAATATATATCAAATGAAGCACAAAATTTGAAGTTAGATACCCTCCAAAGATATTTGCACTTCTATGGAAGAGGTGAATCATGGAGCTCAGGTTAAAGAAGGTTTCCCTGTGGATGACATAGTCCTCTAGATTCTTCTGTTTTACAGATGGCATTGTGCTGATCACATGAAGCCTGAGCATTTTTCAGGACCTTTTAAAAGAGATCTGGAATTTCTCAAAGCTGTTTGATATGTCCATCCATGTAGAAAAGACCAAGTAGATAAAAGGAAATACTGCCTAGATGCCAACATGCATCTGGATAGACACTGCATTCCTGGAGATCAAAATGAGTATTTGAATGTATAAATCATGAGAGGATTTTAATGCTAAGGGTTTTGGGGGGATTTCTTTTTCTATAAAAGACTTCTAGTGCTCGCTTCGGCAGCACATATACTAAAATTGAACGATACAGAGATTAGCATGGCCCCTGCGCAAGGATGACATGCAAATTCGTGAAGTGTTCCATATTTTTTTGGTATGAAAACCTATCTTACAATACAGGAAAGTGGGGGAGAAGGAGATAAGCAGGGTGGGGGGATGATGGAAGGGAGGGCAATGGGAGAAGGGAGCAGTTTGAAGTCAACACTCGGGGAGGGACAGGATCAAAAGAGAGAATAGAAACAATGGGGGGCAGGATAGGATGGAGGGAAATATAGTTAGTCTTACACAACAAGACTGTTATGGAAGTCATTTGCAAAACTCCACAGATATGGCCTATATTGAATTGCCTGCCTTCCCAAAGGGAATGGGTGGGGAGGGAGGGATGGGGAGAAGTTGGAACTCAAAGTTTTAGGAACAACTGTTGAGTATTGTTCTTGCTGCTAGGAAATAAGAAATACAGTTAATGGGGAATAGAAAGTCATCTGGCCCTACAGGACAAAAGAGAAGATGGGGACAAGAGAAGGGAGGGAGGATAGAAGAGAGGGCAGATTGGTGATAGGGAAAATTAGATTGCTTGGTGTATTGGGGTGGGGGGAGGGGATAAAAGGGGAGAAAATTTGGAACCCAAAATTTTGTGAAAATGAATGTAAAATGTTAAATAAATAAATTTAAAAAAAATAAAGAAAAGACTTCTTTTTTTTCTATATTGTCTAAGTAAATAACAATATCAAGGAACAATGCCAAATTAGAAATTCAACTTTGAATTTTCTTGAAATAAATACACCTTAGTCAAGATTAGTGTGAATAATGAATCCTGTGAAGTAGTCATACTATTTGAATTCACGCTACATATTTCCATTGAGCTGAAACCAAATATTATTTCTTAAAAATTATAACTTCAAGTAGTTTGATTTTGAATGTATCCAAATACTACACAGAGATACATTATTTGTTTTATGGGCATGACTGTACATTATATCTTATTGAGCTATTTATACTTTATTATATCTTAACAGTGACTTTTATTTTGTATACTCTAAATATTATTAAAATTTAAAGTTTAGGCAAGTCTGACTCTCTATAGCATCACTTCCACTATAGTAAGTCAACTGGGAAACTGCATAGAATTGAATTCACTAAAATCTTGGAGGACTGTTAAACCAGATCAACTTATTTTAACAAAAATGAGATTGCGTAATATAAACAAAATTCAAAATAATGAGCTAAGACACACATAATTATCAAAATCTAGATACTTAAGTTCTACATGCTATCATCTAAGGGACATGGCATCTTTAGGCTTTTAAACGATAGGCTTCTGAAAGCTAGCCCTTTTGACCCAATCAAGTGACAAGCTTTTACTAAGCGCTTCCTATATAGGAATGTTTCTGGGAAGCCTCTTAAAATTTAATCCAGAGACCAATGACAGTTAGCTTGAAACTTGGTCCTCGGTATGTAGCATTCATAAGAGGCTAAGTGACTTGCCCAAAGTCACACAGGTAAAATAGTTAATAGCAGAGTTGGAATTTGAACTTCTATCCTGGGGCTCCAATTTCTTTTCTCTTTCAGTTTCACAATGCTGTCTCCTATAAGCTTAGTTTTATTTTTATATTACTTTTGATTAGCACTACTTTTCTGAGAGGAAAATTTGAATGTATTCACAAGGCAGAAACACTCAATATAGAATTCATTATTATAAAAGACCTTAACATGATATTTTTTTTTTATTTTCCTTTTTCTACAGAATCCCAGAAAGTTTAATTCAATTATTGAAGGTCACCTTTATGTTCCCTTCTGTAATTCAAGATATATTTCGAGAAGTTGCACTCTCTGAAAACAAACATAGCAATACACAACAATAAGAATAAATCTAGACTCTATGGAAAAGTTGATGTTTAATAGAAACATAGAATTCAGACCTTCAAGAAACCACTGAGTCCATCTAGTCACACTCTTAAGGATACATTTGGGTTACAAGATATGATTTTGAATGAGCCTAGATGAAAACAATTTGTACCTCTGGTTTGACCATTGGATTTCATCAGTTAATAAGCATTTATTGAACCCCTACTTTGCATCAGGTAGTCCGCTATATACAAAGGGGAATACTAAGAGAAAAAAATATGAAATAGTTCTTGCCCTCAAGGCATCTATATTCTATTGCAAGAGACACATCTATAGAGATAAAGTTCTAGAACTGCAGAGATGTCTATAAAGATGGTATGTTTATATACCTATCTACATCTATTTACATATAAATTTCATTGAGATTGAAGAATGGGGAAATAACTGGAGAGTTTTTACTTTTTGTTATAAAGGAAGGAAAATTTTAGGGAAAAAATAGTAAATGGTCAGTACAAAAATAGGATTTTTTTTTTTTGGTTTTCACTTGTACTTCTTGTTGATAGAGATTCCTCTTATTTTTGGACACTTCTTCAAAGTAAATGAATAATCTTTGACTTGGAAGTTTCTAAAGCATTTCACGGGCTTCATTTTTAATATTTGTTTCAATGATATCTCATTCTCTCTCTTGGTATTTAGATAAACAAAATGTATTACCAGGATAAACATAGTTGTATGAGTGCATGTGCATGTGCGTGTGTGTGTGTGTACAGATAGATGGATATAGATGTATGTATTTCCCATGACTAATATCTGTGAGCAAGCCATTAGATTTCTATAGGATATTTTTCTTTTGGGAAAGAGTTTGGTTCTAGGCATTCACTTGTTTTTACTTTTAACACAAGAATTAAAGATACATGACACATAGCTTTCCAACCTATATCTCCACAGGACACTAATATTTCCAGATCCTGGTCAGTGGTCCATGATGATGACGATGGCAACAACCACCACAATTAAATGGTGCCAAATGATGTAACTGTTTTTGTTCAGTTGTATCTGACTCTATATGATCCCATAGACATATCCATGGAATTTTCTTACTAAAGATAACAGTGTAGTTTGCCATTTCTTTTTTCCAGTGTGTCCATATTTTACAGATAAGGAACTAAGACAAATAGGGTTAGGTGACTTGTCTAAAGTCACAGAGCTAGTAAGTGTCTGAGGCTGGATTTGAACTTGGAATTTACTGACTCCAAGTCTGGTATTCTGTCCACTGCAACACCTAGCTGTGCTTAGTTAGTTCTTTGTAATTTCACATGATGAAATTTCACCTCTGCAAGGAGCAGAATGTGCATTTGGCATGATGTGGGAATGTAGAAAGCCAGAGGGAGGAGGAGCTGTAAATAGTCCTAAAATTGTGAAAATTTTGTAGGTAAGACTTACAGATTGCTTTAAAACAATCTGCAAATCTACAGATGTCTCCTTTCACACTCAGAATAAATACATAGTCTCCAGAAATCAAGAAAACACCTGAGATACCTTAATCCAAACTGCAATATTTCTGAGCCAAGTTCACTTGTTAGTTCTAAATATAAAGATATGCCTTTTTAAAAATAGGACAGATACATGTGATACTTTCAGAGAAGTGAGAAACAGTGCTTTGGTCTTCATCCCTAAGCAATGCTTCTTCCCTCTCTGCATCATATGACGCTATAATTTTGCAGTAAATTTTAGGCTCAGATAGTCAACATTAGCTTGACATCATTTAAAGTTTTTTTTAATGGTAACATGTTTTTAATAAAGTGTCATACAAAGAAAAATACTGTAAAAAGTATTATTTTAAAATATATTTGTTAAACTTTCTTTGCTATTCTGCATTTCCCCCCTGCAACAGAATATCTAAGCACTAAAATTTGACTGTTGAAAATTTTCAACTCATTTGAATTTTACAGATTCACGGTTCCTAGCTACTATCCCCAAAGGGCTAGATTTTTTAGCATGCTGATAAATCACTGAGCTTTGGAAAAGAAAAGAGGTGTGTGTGTGGTGGGGGAGAGAATAGGGTGATACAGTCACTAAGAGAACAATATTTATTCCTCATGGTTCAAATAAGGCATTGGGGATGGAATCTCAGGATTTCATCTTGGACTCTCTAAGCTTAAAAAATAATTGAGAAATAATTAAATCACAAAGATCTTAAACACTAAACTGTGCTGAAAAAAAAAATTCAGCAAAGCAAATTCAACATCTGCTGGGACTGGGGCAACAGATAGAATTCAGGTAGAAATAACCTCAGTATTAGCTGTTTAGACTTAATACGACACAGGGAGGGAGGGGAATACCTTTCAGAGACAAGAGCAGAAAAATGTGTTTGAAGGGATTTTTTTGTACTCTTCTACCAGTCCCCATGCAGTATTATGACTTTTATATGATTTATGAGAATTAGTGTGAAGACAGGATTTAAATTGAAACATTTGCCAGTGTCAGACTTCCTTGAACGGAGAAGCTGTGTAAACTTCAGCCACTTTTAAAGACTTACAGCTGTTCCTTTCCTTTCTCTGAGTGTATATGTGTGTATTCTTTGCTGCTAATGCATTTGATCCAACAAATTCTGTTGGCTTTTGTCTGACTTCCTCTGACTCTCTGTGTCAAAAATTGATTATTATCAGAGACAAGAAAAATAATGGAATATAAAGCATGACTGATCAAAACATTACTCTAAATATGTCAAGATAAAAATGTAAACAGAGCAAACGAATGCAAGAATGTATTGATTCATTAAATGCATGACCAGAATGCTGTGATAAGAATTTTAAGATCACTTTCTCATGCAGGGAAATGCTAGATGGAGCTCATAATATAGTTAGGTTTTCTAAGTGAGGTTTATATACTTCTCCCTCTTCATATCTGACTTTTGCTATACATAGAGAACCACTGGTTTTCACCAAAAGAGATACCTGCTCAGTGTGGCTTGTTTCATTTCCCCCTAGTTTTTGTATGAAGTTAATGACCACCAAATCACCCACTGCTAATCAGCAAACACCAGGCAGTTATGCCACAACAGGCAACTGTATTGAAGGTGGGGAAACGCTGGGCTTTAGCTAATTGAGTTAAATGCCCAGAGTCCTTGTCAAGCTCAAGATTATGTCTCTTAATTCCAGGGCAGAGTGACCTCTTCTCCAGAAAGAGCCTTTGCAACTTTAAGTCCTGCTGAAGCCATTTTCTTAAGATAATCAGATTTGAGCACTGGGGTTCCACAGCAGGGAAGGGAGTTCATACAAATGAGCTCTTTTCCCACCTGCCGTGTCTCTTTGGTTCTGAAGGGCTGTCTGCAATAAGTCATTTTAATACAGGGAATCACTCATGATGAATGCAGTCATAACTTCCTTTTGCAAAATCATGGGCTCATCTAGGTTTGTAGATCCAACAAACCGGTCAAAGAGGCATTTTCTCCCTCTCTAAATTATATCACTGCAATCACCAAAAAGAATTTCTTAGGTGCCTTAGGTTAAATGCTAGGCAGAAAATAAAAGGTATCCCAAGTTACCTACAACGACAATGTTTTCTACCTCTGTGACATTGCATGGCTGCCTCCAAGGACAGCACCATGCAAACGTGGAAGGAACACTAGATTTGATGTCAGATGTTATAAGTTCAAGTCTCGCTAGTCATTTATGACCTGTATGTCTTTGGACAAATCCCTGTCTTTGAGGTTGATTTTTTTCTGTAAAAATGTGGGGCTAAAGGAGATGATCAATAAAGTTCCCTTCCAGTTCTAAATCCATGATTCTTATTCACAGAATGGTGTGTCTCCCCAACTCTACCTTTCAGAAACTGTCTCCATTCAAACCACCTCCTACAAGAGATCTTTCCTGATCCCTTACCATTTATTAGCACTTGCCATCTCCCCCACTCATTTTGTTTTTATTTTGCATTTACTTATTGGGGTACATAATTTCCCCACTCTTCATGAATAAGTAGAACACAAATTTCTTGAGGGTAGGGAAAATTGTCATTTTTTTCTTTTGTATCCTAGTCACCGAACACAATGCTTGGCAATTAAGAGGTTAAGAATTAATTAAGAGAAATAATTCTTTTACTTTTTGTATTTGTAGCCCCATTTCTTAGTACGGTGCTGAGCATGTTGGGGAAGCTTAATGAATGCTTATTGATTGGTTAATAAATGCTTATTAATTTAAACTGAATTAGCCCCATCCTAATGGACTTGTATGATTTTGAGAAAATGACACTGTTGATATGGTTAGAACATTTTAAGAAAGTACTTTATGCAAAGGAAAATCATTTACCTATCTCCCACTTCCCCCAGGGAAGCAATTATTGAGAATCATTATATACATAGTAAGATAGCTAACTCAAATTCTACAAAGGAAAGCATTTCTAAATCCTACCACATGCTTTCAAAATGTTCTGTCCCCACACTTGTGCTAGAGACTTCTTATGTAAAATATTAAGAAGGTTGTGAATCACTACCTCGTCTTCGAATACCTCATTTCAAGGTAGGAGGAGGAAAGAAATCAGTGGAAGGGGGATGGGTTAAAGGGTATAGACTATATAGAGCAGAATTTTTTTTTTATCTAGTATCCCCATTCAGGTTGCAATATATATGTAAGAAGGAACTTGAAGAATTTTCCTAAAGGACCTCATCAAGTTATATGACCAGAAAAGAAGACAGGATGTTTATGTGGTTAAAAGAAAATGATATTGGGTAGATAGAGTGATAGCCACTGATATATTTACAAAATTCAGAGAAACAGAAGATCTTCAGTATGTTTAATGAACTTCCCTGTGTTGAGTTTTTGGGAGAGAATGGACAAGAAACATACATTATGGACAGGTATGGGTAAATTTCAATTTACATTAGGAGCTCCTGTATTGATAAGATTTAAAATTCACATAGGTATTTTTATGAGAACAAAAGTATTTTATTTCCAAGAATATGAGCCAGCTATCATGTTTGATTGATAGTTTCATGTTTCCATGTTCGATGAATAGGCTTGCTCAAATAGAGGTTAACAGAGTTTTATAATATGGGAAGGGAGTCAGAAAGCTTGAACCAGAAATAGAGACAAATGGAGGTTACTGCATCAAACTGAGGGTAAGATCAGCTGAGGTGAAAGAAGAAGCCAAGAAAAAGGGAAGCTAGAATGAGAGTGGCACAGAGCCAAAGCCAGTAGGTATAAGTAAGGAGTTAAGGAAGTTACTGGAAGGAAAAACAAAGGTAAGAGTAAGTTGAGGTCAAAATTCCAGAGGAATTCTTTCAGGTTCAAGAGCTTTGAACAGTTGCATAAAGTAAGTGCTGCCACACATAGCACTATGTGTGCATGAAAATGAAACTTTCATTTATTTATTTATCTATCCATCTGTTTATGTATTTATTTTTTTATAGTGGAATGGGAAATTCAATATGCTCTTTCTCTTCCTTCTCTAAGGAATTGATCTGTCAACAGTTGGGGACCAAGCAGTTCCGGTTCAAACATCAAACACTATACAACCAATATGCTATTACATCTGACAGTGTGGAAAGAGACTAGGGTAATCTATTGTTGTAGCAGAAGAGATACTTGTTTATGCAAGATAACTTTCTGGGCAATTGATAGCCTGAAGTCTTGAAGGGTATGGGCAAAACAATTATACAACTAAAGTTGTCACAGTTTTACCAAGGTCCAAGTCACAATGAAGTAGTCAGTGAACATTTAGTAAGAATATATTTAATAAATCTAGGCCAATCCTTACCTGGAAGTTCTCCTTGATTCAGATATATTCCATTCTATTCTCTTCTAAGGTTTCAAAGCTAAATATTAAATGACTCATTCCTTTCTAGTCTTTCTAAGTTAAGGCTATAATCCGATAAACTGAATTCAATTGCTGCGGGTTTAATAATTTCCTTTTTTGTTTGTTTGTTTAGAGAGGGGGGAGTCAAGACAATTGGGGTTAAATGACTTGTCCAAGGTCACAGAACTAGTAAAAGTCGAGTGTTTGAGACCCGATTTGAGCTTAGGTTCTTCTGAGTCCAGGGCACCTAGCTGTCTCAATAATTCCCTTCTGAAGTAGTTTGTTTTCCCAAGTTTAAAAGGTGCTCCTAGAATTGATTCCCTGATGCAAAGTGATAACTTCAGGTAGCAACATGGGGTGTGCAAGACTAATCAGGGAAATATATGAGGACTACTAGAATCTTCTCAGAATTATTTTTTTAAACAAATAATTTAAATGGCCACTTATTACACTACTAAGGCTTTCCAAATTGTAATTATGTGACCACATAGGTCCAGACTGAAGAAACTTTACCCCAAGAAAATGAGTCTGACCTACTAGAAATGCAATATTTCCAAGTTACTTCTCTTGTTCCAGGATAATTGGTCTGCCCTGTTCACGTCAATCCTCAAAACTGATAGCGGGAACAATGTGGGGATAGAAATCTTTCCTAACTGAATAAAACAAAATATTTTTTATACCTTTTTATTTTTAAAAAATGAATTTCCCATTTAATTTCTTGGATACACCTCTCTATCTCCTCTCTTTTTTTATTACAGGAAATAGAAGAATTTTGGCAAATGTAAATGAGTAACTCACAGAAAGGAAGCATATAGGAAAAGTATATCTAGAAAAGATAAAGAATGAATATTCATGATATTATAGCGATTAAGATTCTTACATTCATTAATAGAAAATGGTGGCATAGTGGAAAAGGCATTGGTGTCAATGCTCTTGGATTTTTGTACAATGGAAAGAATACGAGTTCCTCAGTCAGAGGTCCTAACTACAAATCTAGACTCAGATTCTAATTCTCCTTTTGAGCTTGGACAAATGACTTATTTTCCCTTTCTTTTATGTAAAATGATGAATGTAAACCAAGTGGTCTATGAGGTTCCTTCCACTTAGCTCTACTGTGCTTTTGTCAAGTGAAATAGGCTTTGTTAGAAAATGATAAATTCCCTTCTCTTCCCTACAAAAATTCATATTTTGTGGAATTATCAGCATCCAGATTATAGTTAAAGGTAAATTATTTATGTAAGTATGAATGATTCTACTATTAAGTTTCTTTTCCTTGAAAAAGTTCAAGGTATATTGTGTTAAGAGTAAGCAACTATTGAAACACAGTCTTCATGTTATTTCATATATAGCCCAGTGGAAGGCAGACATATATCAATTATCCAGTTAATCAGTAATGCAAGCATTCACATTTGACTTTTCAGACACACAAACCCTAGAAAAGACCTTAATGATGCAGTGTTTTTTTCTGTCTTTATATTCTAGAAAATAACCAGACTGTTTCTTCACCTTCAGCAATGTGTGCATATATGTATAATATGTATTTGTGTATATTTATACAAATACAAATATAGTCATAATATGTATGTTTACATATATATATGTATATGTTAAAATCTGGCCTCAGACATGTACTAGTCATGTGACCCTGGACAAGTCACTTAACCCTCTTTGCTTCAGTTTCCTCATGTATAAATGAATCTGATAAGGAAATGACAAACCATTCTAGAATCTTTGCCAACAACACCCCCAATAGAGCCATAGAGTCAGATAGGATGGAAACAAATGAACAACAAAATACATGTATATACACTCATACACACTTTTATTCCCTAGAACCTTTATAAAAGATAGCGTTCATTTTTCCTTGTCAAAGATGAGCACATATGATTATTCTCTCCTTTGGGAAATTCTCCATCCACTTTCAACAGAATCAGATTTATTTATTTAGTTTCTAGTCTTTTCCATGTAGTCTTATTGTGTATGAGTGAGAAACTGTCATATTTTCCTCCAGAGGTAGTTATATTTCAATTACACATGAATCAACTCTAGCAGAAATTATTTACCAACAGAGGAAGTCCTTCAAGGTGCTTTATCAGTTTTATTTTTTTTAAGAATTCAGTCTCAACTTTTGTTTCTTTTTCATGTCTATCTTTGTTAAGCTGAGGATAATACTTTATCTTCCAGCTCTCTTGAATAAATGCTATTTGGAAATCAGTTACTGTTTGGTTTCAAGGGTCGTTAAATGCAGAATATAATAAATGAGATATCTGTGAACTTTTGCCCATAGCCAAGGGCCCATGTTGTACTTTTATCTGAGTTTCTAAGAAGCTTCAAAAGTTGATTTAGATGGTTCCATAGAGACTAATGATTTCAATCTATTCCATTAACATGCTTTGGAAAGTGTTTACATAATTGACCTTTTCATATGACATTTTAAGTATGTTGTTTGAAAGTTTATAATATAGAATTGCTTATATGTTTCAAAATATTCATTTATCATTTTTTTAATTTACTCTGTTCCTTCACTTTTCTTGTAACCTCTTGGGACCCATCTTTTATTTTTCTCTTATTTATGCCACATAATAAGTTTTCAATCCTATATCTGACAGGACCATATAAAAATTCTATGATTTATACGATAGTTCTTTGCCTTTTAGCTCATCAAAGCCTCATTTCTATAATTCAAAAACCTCTTAAAATTATAACTTTTATTAGGATTTTTCTCTACAAATTGTAGGTAAGATTATAATATACTTCCTTAACGTCTAGTTAGAATAAGAAAATTCATATCATTCTTCACTTGCTCACACACAAAGCCATAGAAATAAAAACATCTGCATTAATTTTCATATGTGTGTGAAAAACAGTTGAACATATGTACATATACATATATGTGTATATGTATGCCTTTTAAAAATTATTCACTTGTGTTATACTATAAGCCTCTTCTGTATAGGGACTATCTAGTTTATTTGGAAAACTTTCAACCTAGAACCCTATTATGGGAAATGAATTTTATGATGATGATGACAAAGAAGGTGATACTGATGAAGAAAAAGATGGTGTTGTTGAAATAGGTGATATTGAAGGAAAGGAATTAACAATGCCATTATGTTAATTAATTACATGATTAAAAAAAAACCTTTGGATAAAAATAATCACTTTCAAGATCACATCCTAGATGATTATGAAAGAAACAAAACAGAAATGGGGAGTTGATGAAGAAACAAGAGGGGATTATGCAAGGTTAATAGGAAGGTGTGGTTGCTTTTATTGTGATTCCCACCATTTTCTTCTCCCTGATCAATCTACTTTTGAACCACACTCAGACAATTGTCGCTCATAGTATATTGTCCAGATGTATTGACACTGTTTAATGCATAAAGTTATACAATAAATTTCTGGGACACAGCTGCTTATAATAGTTCACTCATCAGGCCAGTTATTTTGAAGGGGGGGAGAAAGAAATTATCCCCCACAGTTGAACAGGTGGAGAGAGCTCTTAACTGGTAATGATACTAATGGCCCTCCATGACAGACTCAGTGCTGAAATCAAAGCCATTGGGAGAAACTTTGAGAACTGTTAAACTAGCATAACACTACTTTGAAAATTTAGCGTTATTAGATCCAAAATAGTAAGAGAAAACATTGAAATTCACTGATTCCAGTGGGAATGGACTTCTGATTTTATGTCTTTCCTACAGGCAGTTTTTGTTTAGTTAACTGTATAAATGGCTAATGAAATCCATGTAGGTTGCTTATAGACTGATGAAGCAAGAGGAAGTTGTAAAAGCTTCACCTTGCTGCTCTTTCCACATAGATACTCCAGGATGACCCTATATTGTTACTTGAAATGTCTTCTTTAGAGTCTCTAAAACTTTATGATTCTTATTTTATGGTACTTTTTACTCCTTAAAGCTGACTTTGTTTGTCTATCCATTTTGTCCATTCATTCATCCGTGTGTCTATGGTTGTTCTCTACATTATCACATAGACAATGCTCACCATTCTTTGAAATTTCTATCCATGCATATATTTGTTTACATAAATGAAAAGAAATGTGAAAATGCTTTGGATTCTTAAAAGATATTTACTCTTAAAAGTAAAAGGTAATAATGACAATAATACTAATAAGGAGAATGAGGATCAATATGAAGTAGTGGATAGAGAGCCTAGAAAGTCTAGGTTCTAGTCCTGCCTCTGATACATACTGGCTGGGTGATTGTGAAAAAGTCATTTAATCTCTTAGCGCTTCAGAGAATCTCTAAGATTAAAAATTGCAGGAGATGATGATCTGTATCAGTGGAGGGAGTTTTTATACAAGTGTAGTGGTAATTTAAATGAGAAGATCTTTCCCATTCATTAATAAGCCCATGTAGCCTACCTGGATCACGTGGAAGTCTGAGTCACATAGTACCTATGGTGGGAGGAACTTGCTGTGCATGTGGAATATGAAGGGTGGAGCAGGAAGAGGTGAAGCTAGAGCACAGCTGAGAGGAAGTTAGTCTTGAGAGCAGTCAGAGCTAGGAAGGGAACAGGCTGCTGGCTAGTGTGATCGAAAGAGCTTGTTTGTGATTTGCCTAAGGAAAGCCTGGCAGGGGGAAGACTTGGGGATGGTGATGTTCTCTGCATTGTTACTATGTATAGATTTTTGTTACTATGATGGATTTGGCTTTCTGGTATCTGAATGAATATTTTGGTTCTGTCTTCCATGTGGAGAGTCTGTTGTATTTCCCGATTCAGAATTGCACAGGGATATTCATGACTGCCATAGGAGCTGTGAATATCACATTGGCGCTCTGACAAGGAATTCCTTACTCTGATGAAATATAACTTAGAAAATTCTCCCCATCACAAACTATAACAACGATAATAGTAGAAAACCATCTGAAGTTCTGTGTCTCTCAATGCCAACTATTTCAAGTTATCATTCACTGTTTCTTTTTAAGGAAATCAGGGTCAAGTGACTTGCCCAGGGTCTCACAGCTAGTATGTGTCTGAGGCTTGATTTGAATTTAGGTCCTCCCGACTCCAGGTCTAGTACTCTATCCATTGCATCACCAACTGCTCCATTACTCACTATTCTCTACAACTTACAGAAACATTTTTAAAGGAGACAATAAGGCCAGTTACCTACTCTCACTGAGTTACAATCACCATGCTTGACTGAATTACAAATAGTGAACATCTCGGCTGAGCTGCTGTGATTGGAGATGCAAAGACAAATAAGTCAGCCCTTGTTCTCAAGAACTGTATAATCTAGGAGGGGAAATAAGGCAGGATTATTGGTAAAACAATGACAATTCCTCTCTTCTTTCCTCCCCTTTTGCCAGGTGTTTCCTTTCGGATTGTATTGGTACTAACTTTCTCATCTGGCAGAAGAAAGTCTGTTGAGACTGATTCTTATTAGATCTTTCCTATATCTTTCTCCTACAATTGTCAAATGTGGAATTCTAGGGTGTGAAGCAGGCATTGTACACACATAATCCCCACAGTTCTGTACCTCTTCAAGATCTTTAGGCCTTCAATAGCCTTTGTTGTGTACTATTATGATCCCTGCAGCCCTGGAGTCAGAGTTTAGGTCTCTCTGAGCCCTTTGCTAAGACAAGATTTTCTCCACTTTTCTTTCTGCATGACTTCCCTCATTCTGACCTGGTTTCACTTAATGGTCTCCCCCTGTTAACACCTTATTAGCTGTGATTAGAGATCTGACTCTTCTTGAAGATACTGTACACTAAACATCCATCCTTATTCTTGCCTATAGACTCTGACTATACTGTTTGCACTACTAAACGTGATTAATGCATCTGTCCCTTTGCAGATTAGTTCATTCAAATGCAAGTTTACAAATGAAACAAAACAAAACAATTCTCTTAAATAGTATACATTTCTAAAACATTTTCTTTGCTGATATGGATATGATTTGACACAAAAAATTGAGTAATGTAGGGTTTTATGGTTTTCAGAGCAAATTCTGATCCCTCACTCATTTATAGATGCTAAAATTCATATAAAAATCATCTTACAAAGAATATTCTTCAACCACTCCCAGTTACTAGCTATATCCCCCACACATGTAGAATGCTCATCACTAATGATAACTCCTAAACTCCTCTGAATTTAAAGAATACATGCTAAATGCCACTTATCTTCCATATGTATATTCAATAATATCTATTCTATACATGATACAAATCATCTTTTATGCTACTTTGTCACAATCATTTTCAGGAATGTTTAGTTGTGTCAATGATATTCTAGTATATTAAGTTTTATAAGAATGGACTAGTAGGAAAAGAATTGAACTTGGGCACCTGACACTAGTCTGGGGACATGTTACTTTAGTTCCCATTCTCAGTTTGTCTATCTGTAAATTGGGGTTAATAACACTTACAGGATTAACTCTTAGTTACTATCTATGTAACTCTGTGCGAGTCACTTAACCCTGATTGGCTTACTTCCTCATCTATAAAATAAGCTGGAGAAGTAAATGAAAAACTATTCCATACCATTACCAAGAAAATCATGGAGAGTCATATACAACTGAAACGATAACAGCGACAGTAACAATAAAAGAAGTCTACATAGACATAGGGTCTGAGTGTGAGTCAGTCCTGCTAGGATGATCTGACAAAAACAGAGGGATGCACTGGGAAAATGCATTGAGAATCCAAGGGTGATATATGCAAAGTTTTCTCAAATAAAAGAGGCAGGCAAGGAAAAGCTTTTATGGCTGAAGGGAAAAATAAAGGGTAATGTTTGAATAAAGAAATGTTTGAATGAAGGTAATGTTTGAACCCCATACTCACTGTAATTGGTCCAAAAAAGGAAGATTGTATATACACATTTGGTTAGGTATAGAAATCTATCTTACCCAATTGGAAAATGGAAGGGGAAGGGAATAAAAGATATGTGTGGTGGTGGTGAAAGGGTGAATGAAGAGAGTTAGTGATCTGAAACAAAACCAACTCTTGGGGAGGGAGAGGATAAAAAGGGAGAGAACAGGATAAAAAAAGAAAATAGGATGGTGGGAAATACAAAGTTAGTAATTGTAACTATAAGTGTGATGACTATGAATAGGATGAGCTCACCCATAAAAAGGAAGTGAATAGCAGAATGGATTAGGGTTCTAACAATATGTGATTTACAAGAGATACAACTGAAATAGAAAGACTCACACAAAATTAGAATAAAGGGTTGGAATAGAATCTATGCTTCAGCTGATATTAAAAAGAATCATGATCTCCAACTAATCAAAAGCAACAAAAGAAAAGACCTAATTAAAATAACCAGGGAAATTACATGATACTGAAAGGTAACATACTATGAAGGAATATCAAAAAGTTTTAAAGCATGTTTCTCTGATACAGACTTCATTTCTCAAAAAAATACATATTTGTATATTTCTCAAATATATATATATATAGGAACTGAATTAACTTTATAAATATAAGACCCATTCTCCAAATTATAAATGTCCAAAAGACTTGGACTGGAAGTTTTCAGAGGAAAAGAAAATCAAAGCTCTCTATCATCATGTAAAAAAATACTCTTAAGTCACTGTTGATTAGAGAAATGCAAACTAAAACATCCATGACATACCACCTCATATCTATTAGAAATGACAAATGCTGGAGGGAATGAGGGAAAATAGGTACACTAACCAACAGTGTAGTTGGTGCAATTATTTTTTAGAACAGTTTGGAACCCTGTTCAAAGGGCTATAAAATTATGCTTACCATTTGATTTAGTAATATCACTACAAGGTCTGTACCACAAAGAGGTCAAAGAAAAAAGTAAAAGACTGCTATGTACAACATATTTATAGCACCTCTTTTGTGGCATCAAAGAATTGGAAACTGAAAGGATACTCTTCAATTGTGAAATGACTGAACAAGTTGTGTCTTATGATTTTGAAGGAATGCTATTGTTTTACAAGAAATGACAAAATGGGCATTTTCAGGAAAAAAAATACAGCAAGACATATGAATTGATGCAAAGAGAAGTGAGAAGAAATGACAGGTCATTATGCACAGTAACAGCAATGTTGGAATGATGATCAACTGTAAAAGACTTGGCTACTCTGGTCAATGCAATGATCCAAGATAGCTCCAAAGGACTCATGATGACAATATGCTATCCACCTCCAAAAAGAGAACTAACGAATTACAGGGGCAAATGAAGTATAATTTTCTTGCTTTATTTTTTATTTTCTTTTGAAATATATATAATTATGGAAATGTTCTATATGATTTCACATTTATAATTAGAATAATTTTATTTGCTTTCTCACCAGATGTAGGATGACTGAGAGCCAGAAAGAGAATTCGGAATTCAAATTTTAAAAAGAAAAGAATTTTTAAAAATGAATAAAAATATTTTTATAAGTGAACAAGACAAAAATGAATAGAAAAATGAAAATGTGAAAATGAGAGAAAAAAGAGATTTGGAGGTGGCACCAGTCTAAGGAGGAACAAACTTATACATATCAGAATCAGAGAAGAAAACGCTTCTGTGTATATCAGGAATGGTGTCTGTTCAGAGAGCAGCTACCGTGCATCCAGAATAGGTAAGAATGAAGTAAAAAATGACTGCCAAACCTCCAGAAACCAAAAACACATTATATTTCCATCAACACTCTATGAATGCACTATTATATAGAGTAGAATTCACTATAAGAGAGTTCCATCTTAAACTCCATTCAAGTAAGATTTTAGTTAGTGAAGAAGCTCATTCTAAAGCAATTGTACCTGTAAACCAATTTCATAGTATGGACCCTGAGGTACTTTGGAGGAGCCGTCTGGGGATACTCTAACATCTCTAATTTCCTATGAAATGCTTAGGAATCACATGATACATGACTTGATTCGTAAGGTTAATAGGTGTGAGAATAAGTTCAATTAGAAATATGGATTTTATAAAAGAAATATGGATTTCCATTTTAATATTCTCAAATATAGCAGAGAATCAAATCACTGTTCAGGGGTATATCCATACCTGAATTTTAGGGAAAAAAAAGATCCCAACAGAACTCCTCAGGAATGACCTAGAAAGGGTGCATTCTCCCTAACTCCAAGTAACAATCCATAGTGACAAACAAGACCCTCAGGCAAACAGGGAAGAGCCAGAAAATGTGTTTTCACTTGTTCCTTCCCTTCCATTCCTCATCCGCACATTTCATTTGGAGGGTCAGGTATTTTCACATCAAAATTTTCATTTAGCTGATTTTTTAGGGATTATATTTCCCAAGTGAAGAGAAGGTACTCTGGGGGGAAATAAAGACTAATAGCCTTGTGTAGGGAGGGAATTTCCACTATTTTTGACCCTGGCTTCTTGAAAATAGTCTTTTAATTGCACAAGATGGTTATCCTACAATTTTGAACTAAACCAAAGTAAGCCCAACAGTACAGTACTGGAAAAAATAATTAAATTTTATAAAATAAACCATTATCCTATTTAATTTTGGATTGTTGAATCCAAGAATGAATTTGTCTCAAATTTTCTTTATAGATTGTGTTGCTGTAGCTATAGCTACCAAAATCTGTAGCAAATTTTAGCCTTGATCAAGCCACCAAAGTTAATCTAATGGACTCAGAATATCACCATAAGGTGGAAAGCTTGCAACTCTTTTTAGTAGCTTTCAATAAAATTGAGTCCATCTGTCTATTCTGATAAGTGGGTGATCATTTTCAACTGTTGCTGGCATCTTATTTCTGAAGTTAAACAGGGAGTCTCCATTTTTATTTTTAATTGATAGATGAAAGGATTAATAGGAATTTATATCTCTACTATAAACTAACGCTGATTCTTCAATATGATGATGACTTACTAGTGTAGAAACCACATACACATCATTTGGAAGCTAATTTCCTTGAAGAAAGCTGCCAAGTGAAAAACCACATTGATTCTTGTTCTAGCTTTTGTAAAATGATTTTAAGAGTCCATCAACCAAACTTTCTCTCTCTTAAGTTTTCAGATGATATATTAATGACTTCAGACTGACCCATGTGTATACATTTGCAGTTTCACAAGGTACATGCTATTGCTTCTCTTCAGAGATTACCCTTTCCTTTCTGAAAATCAAATATTAAGACGATAGAAAATCTTGTACTACGCTAAAATTTCTCCAGGTGATTTCCCTACATTTTTTCCCCTCAATTTAGGGCAATTTAAACTTCACATCTTTCCTTGCTTTGTGTGGTTGTGATTTATATTCATGTTCTTAACTCTAACTTTTAAATACCATTGCGTAGTTGAGATAACTGAGGTTGGTATGAAGTTAATACTTCAGATAATCACAGGCACTTTCCTGTGCTCCCTTATTTGTGTATTTAAAGATATTTCAATAAAGGATAATTGAAATATTTTTACATTATTCCCCCTTTTCACTATCAGTCATGTTAAAGGGTTGGTGCCTAACTTCAGGAACTATTGCAAATATACCAATGCATTTGAATCTAAAAAACTTAAAACGCTGACAACTAGTAAGGAGGATTCTGAGCCATTTCTAAGAAAAAGATGAAAGAGGGAAGGAAAGCCTTAAGTGGTTGTAATTCTGATTGCACATTCTCATTGTCCTAAAAATATTTCTCCTTCTTAATTCAGGTGAAAATAAACAGATTGTTTTAGATATGTTTTCAACTGAAAACTGCAACTATTGATCATTTGGATCTTGCTAACATACAGAATAATCCATCAAGGTGATTCCTATATGGAATTGTTTAGAAATTGCATCTCAAATTCAATAGGATGGTAAGAGAATATATAATTATTTCATAAATATAATCATTATTAATTTATCGTAATGCCAATAACTATGACAGTTATAATATGCACAGACTAATAAATGTATACATTTGTTATGTAATATAATTATATATGGCATAATATAAGATGTGATATGATATAATTATATATAATATAATTATTTTTATTTGTAATTTGACTGTAAATGTAGCTTGTAAAAGGCAAGAATAGAAAGCTTTATTATCCCCTCCTTCTACCTTTTTTAAAGGGAGATTTTGATCACTGCCAGGAGGGAAAGCATAACGTTGAGACCAGAGGTTGACCACTCTCCTCTTGAGGAAGAGAGGAAATACTGGGCTAGAATTGTATCTATCTTCTCCTTAAATACTGGTAGTCCAGGGAAAGTAATAATAAAACTGAAATGAAATTCCTGATTTCTTCTATTCATTAATGGGGAATGGAGAATCCCAATCTTTATTTCTCAGGCTTAACTCTCTTCCAGTCAAAATTCCTCAAGGAACATATATAGCCAGTAGCCAAGAAACCTATTTATTTAAACTGATAACAAAACAGAAATCAGAGAATATATTAATACTAAAACACATGCTAGATACTACCAATTGAAGGAGCTCTCCCCATTGGAGAAAATATCTCAATTCAACAAAGAGAGAGTTCCAGTTCTCACCCAAGGAGAAAATTCCCCCAAATCTCTAGTATATCTCTATCTAGTATATCCCTATCTAGTATATCTCTATCTAGTATATCCCCCAAATCTCTAGCTGGGGAAAGAGACATAACAGAGACTGTCAACTATTCACATGTTGTCTTCTTCCCAGAGTTTTCCTTTCCCTTTAGTATCCTGAAGAGAGGTTATCATCATGTATCTTCTTCCTTGAAGCAGTAGATTAGAAGGTCCCTGGATCTCCCTCTTTACTTACACTTGAAAAACTACTCTACTTCTCTTGCATGAATGGGTCATTGATCTCCAAAAATGTACAGAGAATTCTATATCAATGTGTATTCTATATCAATATTTTGTGACATGCTCCATATGATTTACATAAAGGGAGTGTGATATAACAAGTACGTAGTTTAGTGTCAGAAAGTCCTGGATTGAAATCCTCCCTTTCCACCTTACCAGTCTTGTGACCAGGAACAACTCATATAACCCCTGTGGGTACCGCAATCACTTCGTCATGTTTTGTTTACCAAGATGTAGTAGCCAAAAGCTTTACTAAGAGGTCATGGAGAAGGTGCAATCAGTCCTGGTTGCGGGACTTTCTATGCCAGAAGTTTCTCATGATTATTGCAATCACACATCATTCATGCATTTGGGTATCCTAGTAGCAACAATGACACCTCTATTATTATTATCATTATAGCTAGAATTTATGTAGTACTTTAAATTAGGAAATGTGCCTTACGAATACCATCTCCTTTTACCCTCACTACAACCCTTGGAGGTATATGGTATTATTGTTCTTACCATTTTATAGATGAGGAAACTGAGGCAAACAGAGACTAAGAGATTTACCCAAGGTTATTAAATTATGAAATATCTGAGAGTAGACTTGAATTCAGTTTTTTTTATTTCAGGTTCACTCTTCTGTCTACTGTACCATCCGTCAGACTTACATAATTTATGGAATGTATTAATTTCATAGTAATTATTTTGTTATTTTTGGTGATAACATAATAATAATGATAATAAACAACTCACACTTGCATAGCTCCTAATGGTTTACAAAGCACTTTCCTCACAGAAAATAAAGGAGGTGGTAGCATATCTATTATTACATTGATTTTTTTAGATCAGGAAACTGAAGTTTCCATCAGTGAAATAACATTGAGGATCTCACAAGGTCAGATATAACTTACAATTTAACTGAGTCTTCTGATTTAGAACCAATGTTCTCTTAACCATACTGTCTTCCAACTTCCTTCACATTTTAATATAATGGCAATTGGAAGCTAATCTCATATTTAAGCTTGTTGAGGGCAGGACTATCTTTTGCTCCTTTTTATATCTCCAGTACTTATACAGTACCTGACACTTAGCAGGCACTTAATAAATGTTTATTTATAGATTGATATTTGTTCTGTTATTACTTTAAGGTGTGAGATTAGGCTATTTTTTTAACTAATAATTTCTTCAGAATTAATTTACAGCCTTGCCGAAAATGCCTGGGGCTTCCTGATAGCTTGCATTCTTGTAAACCTGGCTTTGCTATCAGAGTGCCACAAGCCTGACAGGCAATTTGATGAACTTTCACCATCTGTCCAGCATAAGCATTCAGATTTTTCCCCTAAGCTTCCACAGTAGGAACAGTGGAGATGGCCTGCTTGCTTCTGTGTCCATGGTTACAGCCTTGATGCCCACCTGACATATCTTCTTCAGAAGTATAGAGATCACTTGCTTGGCCTCCACTAGCATAGAACATGCAGCAGTGAAACACCCCTAGGTTTTAGCATCATTATCTTCTGACAATAGAAGTGAATTAGGAATCGCAAACATTATTATTGAAGATAGGCCGAAATAAAATGTTAAGTTCTTCAGAGATAAAGGAAACATCATTAGTCCCATTGTTGTAAACATGAATCATGTTTGAAGTTGACCATTTTTAAGAAAAGTACAATGCTATTAGAATTATACACCTCTCTAAACATTAAGATAAAAAACTGAGAAGTGAAAAATATAGCCAAATCACAACATATAGATAAATAAAAACAAATCTGCCTTATTTTATTCCATAGTGAATTGGGTCAAACATTTCTATTTGGAGATGTAACTCAATTCTAGATATGTTTTACAGCTATAGAATTTTATAGAGAAGCAGGTTTGCACAGTGATCTATCCTTGGAAGCAAAATGATCTCGGTTCAAAATGCTGACCCACATTAGCTATATCAGCCTGAGCAAGTCACTTAAGCTTTCAACAATTAGACCATTTTTAAGACTATCAAGATGTGTAAGAAAAACTGATTTGCATTGATAGATGAAATATCACTACTGGGAATTTTCTATTCCAAGAACATACCAAGTATACAGAATAAAGAAGGGGGAAAGACATTTGAGTAATAAATACATTTCAGGATTTTATTTTTTAAGAAGTAAGTACAACACCCTTGTGTGAAAATAAGCAATGTATACTTAATTCACATATAAAAAATAAGGTGGAATAAGTATTAAACCTCCCTAATGATGGTGTTATTCTTAGGTGTAATTTGACCCTCCTGAAGTGTGCTAATTTTTTATTGAATTACCTTAATAAAGCAATGCTTTGCTATCTGGATTGTGTCCCAGTGACCTGAAGAAATAAGGACACTACTTAAAGAATCTCTATCACAATAAATTATTTCTCCCTGTAGAATTTGACAGATTACATTTTAATTCATTTCACAAATAAATATTTCATGAAGTACCCACTAAGTGGTATTGTGCCAAGTGCCAGTGAAAATATAAGGATGATTTATTTATTCATTTACTTATTCATTCATTCACTTATTTATTTAAGGTTAGAGTCTTTGCCTGCAAGGAGTCTGCAACCTTTCTATTGAATAGAATAAATGTATATTTTATTTTCATAGACCTAGAGATATTTAGCTCAATAAGAGGCTTGTTCCAGTAAGTGTTTAACAACCAGCTCTCCAACAGAAAGTATACATGAGCCACTTTTAAGTTAAATCTTCATTATTGACATTTTCCTCATTACTTTCTTAATTCCAGAAATCAAGAAAACAACAAATCAAGCCCTAATCAGTAGCTTTTGAGGCTTTCTGAAGTTTTAATCGTGACTTCGAAAATTTAACACTCAGTTCTTGCAATCAGAGACCTGGCTCTAGGACACCCTGTGCATAAGCCTTAATTTCATCATTTATAAAATGGAGATAATCATATTCTTACTATATACTCCATACAGTTTTAAGGATTAAATGAGGTAGTGCATGTGAGGTTATTATGTAAGCTATGAACAGCTATATGTAATCTATAAATGGTTTGAAGGAAAATTAGACATGACAGTAGAGGCAAACTGTAGTTGGTACATGACATTATTCAAAAATGAGAATAAAATTATTCTTGTATTTTCAGGTAGACATGACATTTAATGCATTACCTCTACTTTACAGGCTGTATGTGATCAGATACATAGTCACAGGAACTAGTTGAGTCAACTCCTTAAAACCCTCCCAGAGATTCAGGTTACAGGAGAAAATATTTGCATAGACCAAAAAATTCTGTTGATCCTTAATGCAGTGTGTACATCCCTACAGCAGAAGGCAGATCCTTATGAATCAGAAATCCCATCTGCAACCCTTAAGGGCCATTCAATGGCATATTTATCATGTTTTCAAAGGCTTAGGCAAAATTTGCTTCTATATCATAGGGAAATAGAATGGGAAAATAATGACCCACATACATACAGTGTTGTTGTTTTTAATGAAAAAATATTGAGTCTTGATGATATAAAATTATAAATGAGGGGTGCTAAAATTAAATGAATGGAAAGACCACCATTTGCTGGCCTCAATTAGCACTACCTCCTAAAAAGAGATATAATTAGAACTAAATGAATAACTCCCAACATATCCAATTCAATTCCCTGGTGAAAAAAAAAATTAGGGCAGCCAAAAAAGCAGTAGGTCAGCTCACTGCTGTGCTTTTGAAGAGAGAGGAGTCTGAGGTGCTATTTTTAATCAAGAATTCACTGATGCAAGAATTAGCTCATCATCTCTGCCTTAAACTATATACATTTGTAGTTATGTAGTAGGTGATGGGCATAGATCCTTAAATGCTTAATTCTTTTTCAGATTCAAAATGAATGCCCTTTGCATTAAAAAGAATAAAAAAGTTTCTTAAGGCTTTCTATAAGCATACTCTTCACTGGATTACAAAAACTTTATGTGCACAATGGAAGTCTAATATTCCTCTTGACTCAACAATCCGAATTTATTGTTGACCGTCCCACTTTCACCTTTCATTCACTACTTTTCCTTTTGCATGGTGTATTACAAGGGGAAGGAAATATCTAGGGGTCAATGATCTAGAAGCATTTTGTTATTCTTTCTTGTGTTCTCCAAAGTAGTTCACTAAGTACAGAAGTTACATGTTGGTTGTGTACATCTTGGCCCATTTTTAATTAGTAAAGAAAAGATCTGATGAATGGAATGGAGCTGAAAATAAGCAGGTATTTCAGTTGATCAGTGAAAAAGTGTTCAAGGTCAGCCTCTGCCAGTACCTAACTAAATGATATTTCTGAATCTTCAGGTAATTCTCTAAAATTCAAGTTAAAATCTGTGTGTCTAGAGGGGGTTCCCAAACAACTTGAGTCATCCTCAAGTTTATTAAAGTATGTGGTGATATTAAAACTTTGGAACTTCTCTTATAGCTAATAAAGAGAATTTGATAAAATTCTGGAGATCTCAGAAAACAACTACCACTTTCTCATGGAAATCGACTGCAAGATCTGTAGATGTCCTGGATTATAACCTTATTATAAACTTTTATTATAAACTTATATCACACTACTTTAGGTAGTATACATATCTCTCACTTTTCTGGTTTGTTGTTTCTTTATGGTAATTGGAATTTGGAAGAATATTTAAGTAAGCAAAAATACTTAGCAAAAATGAAAATAAAGACACTCTTTAGGTAATGGTTCTTCCAGATATATGTACGAGTATAAAAGTCTCATCAATATGTATTCAACTAGTTATAATGAAAATAGTTAAGAAGAGTTATAATGAAATTAGTTAAGAAAAGAAGAATGGAGATATATTTTTGGAATGTTCTATTATTAGATTTCTTCTCCCCCCTTTTCCCTGAGCATACAATCAATTCTACTTTACAGTAACTCTAAACATTTTACAGTTGAACACCTTAGCTTGAAAACCAGTAGATGACATATTGTCAATTATTGGCAGAGGTGCAACTTTAGGGGGTGATTAATGAGACAACTGTTCTTCACTGCTTCACCTTGACCATTCCAATCCCATTCCAGTCTAGTTATGAGATCAAGACATAAGCCTGAAGTGGATGGAGGATGACAGGTCTGCTTAGGCAAAAGGTTATAGAGCATATATAGATCGTGAATAAGATGGATAACAGTGGGTTGGTAGTTTGTTGTCATGTACACTGCTAAAAAATCTCACAAAGGAATCTGTTCATAGTAAACATAGGACCATAACCTTTTAAAACTGAGAAAGATCTTAGGGATAATATAGTTTGTCCTCTCTTTTTAGAGATGTATAGAGATGTGCCCAAGGTCCCACAGATAGTTCTTATTGTCATATTCTGCTTTTTCTTTTTTTGCTACATCATGAGAAATTTACTATCTTTACTGCTTGCTAAATGACCAAAACAAATAATATTTCACGATAAATGTACTGTATTAGAGATCTGAGAAATCAAATGCAATGTAAAGTTGGAAGAGAATATATTAACAGCTGGAGGATCAAGGAAAGTTTCATGGAGAGGTTGACATTTAAATTACAGTAAAATATTTGGAGGTGTCAGTAATTCAATAAGCAAAGGAGAATTTGAAGAATGCTTAAGAATACAGAGCCAAAAAAATATCTCAGAAGCTGCGTTAGTGAACTACACTTGGGGACATAAAGTAGCATCAAATGATATATGACAGAACGCTGCCATGTCACGATGTGGGAGCAAAACTTACATTTGGAATTGCATGTTGTGTACAAGCAGAAGTCATTGTATGGAACTTACACTCTAGATGCAGATGCACCAATTTCCTGATAGCAACTGAGTGCAAGGATTCTTCATGGCAAAGAATAATAGAGCAAATGTATGTGTGTATACATATACACATTCACACATATATGCATATGTACACACATATACACACACAAACACATATATGTATATACAGCTCTGTGTGTGTGTTCTTTAAGAACCACTGGGCTAGAGTTTAAAATGATTGAAAAGGAGTGTTCAATAGATTGGGTAGGACTTTGATGACTAAGTAGTTGAGTTTAAAGGTTACTTGGTAGAAAATAAAATATCAATGAACATTTTTAAGAGGGGTGTAAGACGATCAATTCTTTGCTGAAGAAAGATCAATTTGTCAGAATAAGCAGATGTTAGATTAGTGTCTAGTTGGGACAATACTGCAATAATACAGGGAGGTAGTGATGATGGTTTGCAGGAGAATAGAAATAGTCTGGATAGAGAAGAGGGAATGAATGTTAGAAGTTTTTCAAATGTGTAACTTGGGGAACCATAAGGAAGAAGAGGGTTTTTATTATGTTGAACTCTACATAGAAGTTAAACTGTTCAATTGATATCAAACATATTTTTAAGACAATTCACTGACACGTTTACTTTATTATTCCATATGAACTCAAATAAACACCACTGAACTTAACCTAGAATTGCTTTTAAAAAAATTTGCAGGCTTCCTATATTTACATATCTTCATAATATATTAACAATTATGTACATAAATACACATACATATATTTCAGTCAAAATCATGAAGCTCAGAGTTCTAACTTGGAGGGGGCACATTAGGAAAAAAGAGACTTCCTGCCATGCAACAAAAAAAAATACATTAGTAAATAAAGCTGTACAATTGCTCATATCAGAACAGGACATTTGTCCCTTCATACAATGAAAACCATATTTTGGGAATGGATAACATATTTTCCTTGCATCACTGAGTTTCTCATTTTGGCACCTCTCTATAAATTTAATTATGAGATATATATGCAGCCGTTGCTAACTCCCATTAATGGGAGTGGATGCATCAATGATCCCCATTCTACTGAGTCTAAATAAACCAGTGCTCTGTCTCTGTTGTATATATGAACCATTTAAATCTTTCCCTCACCAGGCATAAGAATTGAAAACTCTCAGTAAAACACCACCTATGTATCTATTACAATTTAACACAAATTGTTTATCAATAACTTGAGGGTTTTTGTTTTTTAGTGTCTTAATTTCTTTGAAATTCTGCAGATCACTTTAGGAAAATTGCTTGGACTCTGTTGGTGAGGAGGCTCTTGTCACTGGAAGGAAAATCAGCAATGTCTTCCCATTGTCCTGGCCCCACATGTGCTATTTTTATAGTCACAGGGTATTCAACCAGAGAAGAAAGAGTATGTCCCATGCTAAGCATACTCCAACTCCTGGACAATTCCCTGCGAAATTTTTATGCACCAACTACTGGGGCTAAAACACTCCAGAAGGCTGAATACGTAGGCTTTACATTTAAGTGCCTTTAATGAGTATTTATGTAAAATGCAAGCAATTATTTGCATATTACGAAGCATACTCTGATTTTTATAAGTCATGCATAAATTTCCCCTTTTCACCATGGGTTTTCTAGGTAGTGGGGGTAGCCTGACTGTATAACATTCAGAAACAAGACTTCTAAATTAAACAACTCTACACCAGCATGAACATAGCATAGGTCTAAATTAACATTCAAATGCAGCTGTTAAATCCAGTTAAGGGGCTATTTACTTTCTCTGTCCTTTGTGTTCATTGAAACATTTCAAAGAAATCAAATAGGTTTTGCTATTTCATATATCCTTTTTCCCATGAGATCATTACCACCCACTGTGGTGGATCACACCTGTACACTGTATGCAGAATCGTCACATCTAGGAGTTGAAAGTCAGCTCTGAGGCCATTTTAGGTCTTCCTGTCCAAGTATCAATGGTCAATAGACTCTTTCTTAAATCCATTCCAATATGACGCACCTCTAATTATTAGGAAGATATAACTTACATAATAAGCACGCATCAACTTTTTGGCAGCTTCTGAATTGAACCTAGTTCTCCCCCTAGTGCTCCGCCAGCCCCAGGATTTCTCCTTTTTATCCCTTTATTACCCATTGTACATACTATTTATCTGTGTTCATGTTATATCTCTCCAATAGTATCAACCCCCTTCAGGGTAAGGATCATTGCATTTTATGGTTATACATCTAGTATATTATCTAGTATAGTATAAAACAGCTAGGTAGCATAGTAGATAAAATTCTGTGTCTGGAGTAAGGATGACCTGAGTTCAAATCTAGTCCAAGGCACTTACTAGCTCCATGATCCTGAGAAAATCCCTTAACTTCTATCTAACTTATTTTTCTCAACTGGAAAATTGGGATAATAATAGCACCTAACATTTAGGGTTATTGTGAGGGTCAAATAAGATATTTGTAAAGAACTTAGCATAGTGTCTGGCACATAGTAGGTGATTTAAAAATGTTTATTTCCTACCTTTCTTCCCTTCTTCCTTCCTTCTCTTCTTCCTTTCTTCTTTCTGTTCTTTGCAATCTAAGAGTCATTCAGTTATCATTTGTTGTGGTTAAGTCTACTTTTCAACACTTTGAGGACTAATTTTCAACCAGTTTTGAATCCACCTAACTATTATATTCCAGTCTCTAACCTTCCATCTTATTTACAAGACTGTCATGTGATACTTGATCATGAGAGAACATCAAAACATCGTGTTGACCATTAGCCAGCAGGACTCTTCAAAACCAGAAAACATCAGGTACGATATTTGGATAGATGATGGTAATACCTTAAAAATCAAAATAATGCCTTCCCATTCTCCACTGCTCCAAAATAATTGAGATTAGGCTGTGATGTATTTAAATAATACAGGAAAAAGTTCCATCAGATACTCAACTTCACCCTTGCTCTGGTTTCCAACTTTTAGAATTTGCTGGGTTAGTTTTGCCTGAATATGAGGCAGCTAGGTGACACAATGGACATGATGCTGATTTTGAAGGCAAAAAGACAAATTTACATATTGTTATAATCATTTCCTAGGGTTGTGACCCAGAGCAAGTCATTTACCCACTGTACTTCAATTTCCTCATCTATACAATGGGGATAATAATAGTTTTCCTCCCAGGGTAGTGGTGAGGATGAAATGAGTTAATTGACTGCTTTACAAAATGCTAGCTAATTTAACATTATTATATATATATATATATATATATATATATATATATATATATAAAGTATTTTATTAAATTTTTAGTTTTAGGTCAACCAACTTTTATTACTAGCACCAAAACATGATTTCACTTGCTTATAGGATGAGGGGTAGGAACAGAAAGAAGCATAAACAGTATTGTTAAAATACTCCAAAGAATCAATGCTACTTCAGATACTACCACATGTATCAAGAGATTCAGGATAATCTTTATAATCTTGGTAGCTCTGCAAACTCAGAGAATGATCCTAGAGCAAAAAAGATTAAAAGTTCTGGTTATTTTGCCCAAGGCAAAGATATTGCATTTCTTAAAAACAACACCTTTCTAATTTTGGTCAGAGAAATACATTATTGTTAAACGATTCACAGATTAGTGCACTAAATTTGAGAAGTACAAACTCTTCTTTTTAAAAAGGTTTATGATGCTTTTTCTTTCTTTTTAGGTAACATTTATTTCTGAATATATTTTCCCCACCCAATGAACCTTCCTTGTGATAGTGAATATACAAAATATATTCAAATATTAAACAAAAGCTAATTTAGCAAAACCAATAAAATGACAAGGTAGATGAAATATATAATGTCCCATGCCTATCTTCTCTCACCTCTTTAACAAAAGAAGAATTTTCTCATCCTTTTTAGCCCAAATAATTTTATCCATAAACCTGCCATGACATTTTTGCCTTCTTCTAAAAGGTTTCTTAAAAGTTCTGCTCAATGGTAAAAAATGAAATGTTGAAACATCCTCATTTGTTTCTGATGTTAATATTATTTTTCTCTTAAAAATCTAGCTGACCTTAAAATGAGTTTTTTTCTTTACTCTGAAAATAAAATGAAAATAAATTGAAAAGGGGATCTTTGAATGGTCCCTGTAAAAATTAGTATTACATTATGACCCCACTTTAGAACTAGGAGCAATAACTAGAACATAATTGAACCAAATAAGTAACTGAAAAATAACTAACTTGACCATGATTGTCGTGGTCTGGAATCATATGTAATACCATACACAACTATAAACTGTTGTTCTCTGTAATTATACATTTTCTCCAATTCTGCAGCTGTGGCACATAGTTCACTCTTAAATCAAAGCCAAGGTTATGTATAACAGGTCAGTAGAAATGTGTACAGTTTCTTGCTCAAATTGAGATTACCATGTAGGTGGAGTTAATCAGTGGAAGGAGTTACCAGTTAATTAAATCCCTCTCCAATGTGCGCAGTCTTCCGTAACAAACCCAAGGGACATATAATTCAAAAAGAGGAAAACGTTAGCCAACTGGTACTTCAAAACATGGTCTGTAAATAAATTGGTGGTACTGAATATAGAATATATATACATATATATGCACAATGATCAAAGACAGTTGTTTCTTTTTTTTTTATTAAGTCTGACTGAAGTACACTTGCTTGATTCCCCATGGTATAAAATACTTTCCCATATAATAGTAAATACGTATCTAAAATTCTTTTTTCACTTTTTTTACTTCATAAAATAAATAACAATTTCACCATTGGTCTTATAAGAACATGAAACCAAATCATGGTGAATAAAGAAAAAAAATTATAGAAATAACATCTTTAATATTTGGATCAATTAGTTTCTTTTGTGCTTTCAGTTTTTCCAAAGCAGTAACCATCCCTAACCTTCAGTAAGGTATGCTAGAATTATTACATATGGTGGCCCATATCATAGGCAAAACTTTTTTCCCTCAGTTTCCCTAAGAATTCAACATCATAATATTTCTAGTCTTTGATAATGACATAGAAAAATCAATAAGATATGAAGGGAGTTAAATTCCTGAATTAGGAGTTAAACAAGACCTAATCTCTTATTCTGTTATTCTGAATGGAGATCAGTTATAAAAAGTAAGGAAAAGATGAAGACAATGAGAAATCACCAACTTTTCAAAGTCCACTTTCATCTTCCTTGTGTCTCCCTTTATACCAGTTATCTATTACTCAGTACAAAACTCTGAGAAAGTGATTATTTTAATATGATTTTAACATAGCATATAGCACTATGTGGTGTATGGAACATAAAGTTTTCATTGTCTTTCTACTAATAAAAATGACTTAGTCAATATACTGTTCTGCTCAATTTTTGGTCCCATAATCCCCTCTCCATTTTATTTGACATAATGCCACTATTGCTTCTAAAGTAATATTTTACTAAACCAGTATAATAAAGATGACAATACTATCAAAATTAATTTATGGTTTTAAGGATGTACAAATCCAACTATCAAAGGGGTAAAATAACAAAGTTCACTTTTATAAACCAAAGAAATAATGAAAACATACATGAACGGTGTTTGATTGGTAATACCAAGTCACAAACTATATTACAAACAATCAAAAATATTGAATAACATGCCTAGTACTCCAATAACTATACCATTCTACCTCTCATGTATAATATTAAAAAAATGACATTAATAAAGTGCTTACAATTAATACTAACCTTCAAAATGATGATTTTGTGACTCTGGAAGATCACTCATGGCAAAGAAAAAAATATTATATGCCAGAGGTTGTATGAAGTTAGACAAAACAAGCAAGATAACTAGTAATGAGATAACCAGTCCAATTTTTGAAATTATTGTTTCCCTCTAATGGAATCAATAAATATTAATTAATCACCTACAATGACTTCACTGGCACAGCAACTTCCCCAGCAACTGATGTTCAATGCAAAGTCTTAGAGAGATATGAGGTCATAAGAGGTTAAGTGTCTTGCTCTGGGTGGCACAATAGATACGTACCAGAACAATGAATTAAACCAATTCTTCCTAATTCTGAGACTGGCGGTCTACTGTCCACTTCTCTAATTCCGCATGTTGCTTGCCCAGTCAAAGCATCTATTCTGTGCAGAGTCAACAGCTAATTGTTGAATGAGTTATATAGTTAGGTAAGATGTGAACTTTGCACCCAATGGAGCTCCAGTCTAGCAACTGGACCAGATAACAGCAGACAATTTTAAATACACTGAGCTATATGATAACTCAATTCATTAAATATTTGTTAAGCATCTATTGTGTTCCAGATACAGCACTAGAGGATTGTGAATGAAGTGCTATCTGAGTTTTAAGGAAGAAAGTTGTTACCAAGTGGGAGGGTGAGGTGGTTAATGTTTCCCAGTGGGTTTGCGTATGAATATGTGGAGAAGAAAGAGCTCGTCACTCCTTGATGGAAAATGAGATATTGAATCAATAAGGAGTAAACAGGATTATTGAGTAACATTAAAAATTTGCCTGAAACTGGATGAGGGGGATGGATGAGGACTTTTGACTTAATTTATAAACTTTCTCTTCCTTCAGGCTAAGTACACCCCCTCTCCCCCCACACACACACACTCACACATGAGAAACAGGTCTTTCATCTGATCCTCCTAGAATATAGTTTCAAGCTCCCCTATCAAGCCGGTTTTCTTTTGTATATAACTTAGCCTTTTATTGTCCTTTTAATTATATGGCCAATGAAGTAGGCATTATAACTCCAGATGTAGAATATGTTCAACAAACCTGAACCTTCTTACTGAGGAATTTCAAACAAAATCTTTGATCACATTCTTTAAGTACAATTAAAGTACCAGAAAGGCAAGACCCTGCTTGGAATGCATTTTACACAAATAGCAATGAGGTAAATGGAGAAAATTCTGGATTCAGAGTCAGAGGACCTGGGTTCAGACCCAAGTTTTGTCACTTACTACTTTTGTGACATCATACAACTGATCCAACCTTTCTAGTTCTCAGTTCTCTCATCTTTAAAATTAATATAGTTTGACTAGACTAACCTCTGTTGTCCATTCTAACTTTAAATCTATGATCCTATTTCAAATATTGTATTGGAAACCTTCAAGAAAGAAATTGTAGAAACTCCCTGAGTCATCAATTTCAATTTCTAACAATAATTCACATTTTCAGTTGGGTAGTTCTCTGTCATCTAACTTCCTAAACTGAAATTAAACACAGATATAGAACAGCTGCCTCCACTCATCTCTATACAAGAGAACCCTAGGCTCCCAAACACTATGCCAGTGGAGTTCAAGTTTTGGCAGGTCCTACCCAGCTGGAAAGTGAAATCTGTGAAATCTAGTCACAGATTGCATTTCTGATGTAAAAGGCTCAGCCTAGCCAAGTATCTGAGCATGTCATTCCCATACTTATTAAACTCCAGAGGCTCAATAATGTTTCTGGGAGAAAATATAAATGTATAGCTTTTAATGTCCTTGAAAACCTAACCTCAAACTAATTTCTGGATGCTCTGTATATTATTTCCTTCTCCAAGGGAAGGGAAAATAGACTTTTACTGTCATGGCATTTCTCCATGTCTCTCATCTTTGTGGCTTTGCACTGGTCATCTTTCATGCTTGAAATGAACATTCTCCTCATATCCATCTCAAAGAATCTCTCTTCTCCTTTAAGAGGAAGGTCAAGCAGCACCTGCTAAATGAAGCCTTTTCTGATCTTCCTCAATTGCTAGTGCTGCCCCTCCTTAATTTCATTGTATTTAACCACCTTGGAATTGTTTCTTTAACTCTTTTCATGTTTATTCACTTTGTACGTATGTATTCTTGGGTCCTCCGCAATTTCCTTGAGAGTATGAATTCTTTCTTTCTTTGAGTATGAATCCTAGTGCAGTACTTGGCATACAGTTTGCATTTTTAAAATACTTGTTGGTTTTTGATTGCCTAAGGCTTCAATTTTGGCCTCCACAGCTCACTAGAATGATCTGCTATTAATGTTTATTGCATTAATGGACAGGCTATTCACAATGAGGAAATTATCAGTTCCTTGAGATATTGAAGAAGAAAAGCGCTAAGTGTAGGTCTCCATGTGAAAACCATCAATACTAGAATATATTTGGAAATTTTCTCATGTACATTACCTAGAAATGATGTAGTAAGATACATTTTAGGATCTATCTGTCTATCCATCTATCTATTTATCTATTTATCATCTATCTATCAATCTATCTCTACACACACACATGCAGTATTGCATTCACAGACTGGATTTCTTTGGACAACATTATGAATGGATTGATCAAAGACTTTTCTAAAAACAGAGGAAGGAATCTTGTTTATTTAATGAAATATATGTATTTCTGCTTGTGCCCATGTCTTAATACAGGTTTAAAAAATAATTTTCTGATACTTTGATTTCTAGCTTAGAAATCTGTTCACGTGCTATCCCAATCACTGTGCAAAAGAAACAACTTTGCTTGTTGTACTGTGTTAATTTCAGAAGTTTTGTTAATGAAGGATTGTAGGTTTAAATGGCATATCACAAACAACACTTTGTATGGTAATTAACTGAACCTTCCTCTGATTAATTTCTTTGGCTTTACCTTCCTGGATAAATCATGAAATATATTGCTTGGCAAGAAGTTCTTTAATTTTTTTTTCAGATTGGAAGATAAACAGAGATGTAGTAAAACTAATCTACTCTATTAATTCTGTATTGTTGCTTGATTATCTTATGGAACTCACCAATGCTGAGAACATTTATGACATTTTCCAGCATGTAATTTCAATTACAATTTTATGACTATTGAAGATGGCATTTGGAAAGCTGCATATAAATGTGAATAATTTTGTACCATTAGATTTTTCTTTAAATATTTTATTTTAGAGACAAACTTTTCACAACTGGTCTTTGAGCAAATCTAAATGATTCCCAAATGTCATATTTTTAAAAGCCTCAATTGATTTCTCCAGCATCTTCATTTTCATTCTTCTCTTCCCACTCCACCCCTAAATCTCTCTTAATTTAAAAAAAGTCAGTCAGACAGATAAATAGCAGAACAATGAACAATGACTAAAACAGAAAAGGGACACCCTGACCAGCAAGTAACTGACAAGGGAATTATTTAAGAGAAACTATAAAAATACAGATCTCTACTGATTCTACAATATCATCACTGTCAACAATTACATGCTTACAAAGCAACTCTCAAAAAATGTTGGTCTCTAAAATCAAAAGCACATCAGCTATGAGTATATGTATTGATACTTTAAGTTGTCATCTTAACATAACAAGTAAAGTATACACATGTGCATATCCAGAGAAACTCTGAGTGGTTATTCATACACATATACATATGTGTATATACATATACATACATATATGTATATATGTTTACATATACACACGCATGCATACATACACACACTAAACTATAAGGATGTTACTTCCATGCCCTTTTTCTGCTACCATTGCTCAACAATCTTTTATCCTTTGAGGTTTACTCTATCTATCTATAGCATCTAATGTAGATTTTTTTTTTTATAATGGTCTCTAGGCTACTCTTCCCTCCTTTCTCAAGAAGTTCAGTACCTGGCTCATACTCTTTCCCTCCAATGAGATACTTGCTCTTATACTTGGAACTTCAACTTACATGCTAAATTTTGTTCAACCACACTGACCTCCCAGTTCATCTACCACTACAACACTCATTACCAAAAAGTGGATTCACTTTACTTCAATCATCCACAACTATGCTATTTTCCTATTTCTGAATTTGGAATTTACTCTTTGTTCACCATCTTTTGTGCATTCTCTGTCTCTCCCTGTCTCTCTGTTTCTCTCTCTCTGTTTCTCTCTCTCTGTCTCTCTCTCTGTGTCTCTCTCTGTCTCTGTCTCCCTTTCTCTCTCTCTCTCTGTCTCTCTCTCTCTGTCTCTCTCTCTCTCTCTCTCTCTCTCTCTCTCTCTCTCTCTCTCTCTCTCTCTCACTAACTCTCCCTCCCTCTCCATGAATCAGTAATAGACTAAATAGACTAAAACCTAGCAATAGACTTTTGAGCCATTTTTCTACTAAAATATTCATATACACTTACACTTTTAAAAAATCTCTTTACCCTTTATATGCCTCTTCCTAGTCACTGCCAAACCCTTAGAAATAACCATGTATCCCTGTTTCCCTTATTTCTTCACTTCCTAGTTATTTCACAATGCTTTGCAACCTTATTTCTAATTCTTCCTTGAAGAGCATAGATTTGATGTTGAAAGGAACTTTAGAACTCATCTAAATCTAGGTAGTTCATCATTTGGCAAAAGAATCTGAGGTCTACGGAGGTTAAACGACTTACATTGTCATGGAGACAGTATTAGAGATGGGATTTGAACTCAAGTCCTGACTCCAGAGCCAACACTTTTACTTTTAAATTGGTAAATATGATATTCTCTATCTTCCTTATCCTCTCTACAGTATATGCTCCTATTTCTTACTCCCTTCTCCTAGGAATTCTTTCCTCCTTTAGTTTTCATGATATTCTTTGTCTCATGGTTCTCTTGTTGCTTGTGTGAAAGTACCTTCTCAATTTCCTTTGCTTGAATACTATTCATCGCTCTGTTCCATCAGGATGAGTGTACTGTAGAGCTCTTTATTTTTCTCTACAAGGGCAGAAATCTCATCAGCTCTCATGAGTTATAGTGTCATCTGTATGCCCCAAATCCATATATTTTGTCTTGATTTCTTTCCTAAACTGTAGTCTCATCATCTGTTTCCTGCTAGATATCTGCAGAGATGTCCCTCATTCATTTCAAACTCAACATATACAAAATGGAACTCATTATCTTTCATTCTACATCAAGCCTTCATCCAAAGTTGCCTATTTCTCTAAAGGTCACTAACATCTTCAATTCACTCAAGTTCTTGAGTTTGGAGTCACACTTTCCTCATCCTCATATTTCATAACTAATCAGTTGTCAACTCTCATTAACTCTATGCCAAAATATCTCTTACATTCACTCCCTTATCTCAACTCATACAGATATGACAGTAGTTTGGGTTTTCAATGCCTCAGACCTGAACATTTGCAACAATCTACATGATATTCATAATTCTAGTTTCTTGACCCCCTATCTACTCTGTTCTAAATGCAACTACCAAAATAACCTTCCTGATTACTCATCATGCTGTGCCAAAGGAATCTGATTTTTCTTAAAGTATAAAAATAAAAATGGCTAGTTTTATTCAGGAGACCATGAAAGTCAACAGTTATAATATTTGCCATATACCTATCAAATATCCCAATACTAACATTCATAAGAAGATTCAAAAAAGTGAAAATATCCATGGAAGTTAAATAAAAGCACATGAGGTAAAATCATCACTATTCATTTTTTGTCATGTGAAAACAGTGGATTTCCCCTTTCTCAATACATTTTTTGTTCGTTTTTGTAGATGTCTTCCTAATCAGCACAAACTTCTTTCTCCAGATTCTACTAATTTGAACTGAATCTTATAAGCACTGACAGTAATGCTTTAGATTGAACAATGTTTTATGTGTTTACAAACTATTCCTTGTTTCACTTAGAGGATAGCATTGACACTATACCCACATCTGAAACCTCAAAAGGTTTCAAGCCCAAAAAGTATTCTTTTTTTATTAATTAATTTTATTACCTTACTAATTTTGTTACCTTACTAATAAGGTATCAGTTCAGCATTGATTGAACTTGGCTCTTTAGTTGGCTGGTAAAGATCCATGAAAGTCTGTATCTGAACTAGAATCACAAGATTATTCCACACCAACAAGTACCTGTTTTCCTTTGTTTGCTTGTCTGCTTGTTTGTGAGGAGTGATTTTCACATTTGTATCTCTTAATCAAAGATCCTTTTGGATATTACCACTTTATCAGAAGTCAACCTATAAACTCTTCTATATAGAAAATATCAGCAGAATGCTTTTAAAAATAATCTGCAAAAATAGTTCAGGCTTTGAGCAAGCATGAAATTTGAAAAAACAAGTTTCCATAAGAGATAAATTGAAAGATAAGCATTTACCTTACAAAATTCACACTATAGCTCTTTAAAAAAGAATACTTCCTATGTATTCAAATATCATTCAGTATGCAAACATTTGCTTTAGACAGAATTATTCAGTAAAAATTTTATTATGTAAAGCAATGTGTACCTCTATTATTTCCCCAATTAAGAGAAAAGGATGCTTGAAAACAAGTAATTTACTTTGTCCAAAAGAAAAAAAAAACTTTTAAAATTATTTGTATAACATGACCTTTAAAAGTATCTACTGTTGAATTCTACTCCACAAGTAGCCTAAAATTCTAATCTATCTGTTCTTATTTATAATCCACTTGATCAAATCCCAAAAGATCTGTTTGAGACATTTCTCCCTAAAATCATTTTAATTCAAACCTAACACAAAATATAAGTCCTTAATACTAAAAATAATTTTTTATGTAGAGAGAAAAACAACAGAAGATTCTGTGGGCCCTCACTCCCCTCAGATGCTTTAAAATGTAAGTATTTTGTCAGTAAAACTCTTTTCCAAAACACAACTCCTAAGTTCATCACTACTGTGTTTTACTATGACAGTCAACCAAAGAATGCACAGTAATAACAAAGGCATTTTAATCAAAATGAAATGCCAATAAAACAACTATAGAATATTTCTGTCTTCCAATAATCTTTGACTTTACTTTTCCATGATGAGCATATATGAATAATGATTCAGAGTTCATAAAGATGTGTATATGTGTATACTTTATTCATTAATAACATAGGTTAAATGAAAACATCTATACATATACTCATGACCAATATCATACTTTTGACTTTAGGAAACTGACAGTTTTAGAGAGTCACTTTGTAAGCATGTAACTGTTGACGGTGATGATAAGAAATCAGTAGAGATCTATATTTTCATAGTTTCTCTTTTGTTTCTCTTTAAGAATTACTTTTTCTGTTATATACTGGCCAGGATGTTCTTTTCTATTTTATTCATTGTTCATTGCTTTTTTTATCTATTCATCTAACTGATCTTGTAAGTTAAAAGAGATTTAGTAGAGTGGGAAAAGGAGAATGAAAATGAGAATCCTAGAGAAATCAGGTAAGACTTAAAAATATAACATTTGTGAATCATTTAGATTTCATCAAAGATCAGTTGTAATATATGGTGTCTATTGTTTGTTGTCAATCCTTCTCTCAAAGGATCAAAAACATATCATTATGTTGGGGCCAAGTTACAATGTGTCTAACTGGTTGATCAGATCAATGCAATCTCAGAAGGCTGTACCTCAGGTTGGGTATAAATAGTCTATATATCGTATATTAACATATTGTGATTACATTAAGTGGGAGGAGTAGATTTTAACAAATATGCAGTGAGAGCGAGATGCCTATATATGAGAGAATGCACACACATATCATGTATATATATGATGTATGTGTATATATGTGTATATATATACATATATATGTATATATATAATTAGAACTTATTAATCTGTAATGAGGTCAAAGATAAGAACCAGGTTGTTATGTCTTATTGGAGAATCAAGACGAATAAAAGTTCCTTTCAGAATTCTGTAGCTGTCACATCACCTATTATACAGAACAGAAAGACTTCTAGGGTGTGATAAACTATTTTATTTACCTTAGTATTTCTTAATCCTTTTTTTCTGTTCAGGGAAGTAGAGGTGCTATGATAAGTAGCTTTCCCCCTGCAGAGCAAGCCATGGTTACTCTCAATCAGCATTCTCACTCAATAGCTATGAACTGTGCTTCAATTCTCTGTCTGGTTTCTGAGCCAGCAACTGAAGACCTGTAATTTTCTCAGATCAGCCAATGAATGTGAAGCTCTTTTCTTCAGTCGGGCTGCACCAGAAGGTGCTGTGAGTAGACTCAGAAAAGGTATGTCCTTTGAACCTTTCTTAGAACTCTTCTGTTAACAGTTTTTCTTCTGAAATTTTCTCTACCCTAAATTCTATTGTCTCCTGAGTTTCTTAATTTGATTGCCATTTAACATGGTCAACAAACAAAGAAAAACTGATTCTTAGGAATTATCCTGTGTCAGACTGAAGTGTTATTTCCCTAAAGTTCTGTTTTCTCAAACAGAAAAAACAAAAGAACTGAGAAATCCCAAAATAAATATTTTAATTTTTAACCAGAAGCCTCTCTTTTCTATTCAAATAGCTGTATTGGCTATTTCTAAAAGGAATTTTTGTTCCTTTGCCCTCCAGCAACACATTACGGCCTGATAGTTCTCTGATCCCCATTACAATGTAATAACCTGGATCAGGAATGGGGAACCTGCAGTCACCAGACTGTATGTGGCCTTCTAGGTCCTTTGGTATGGCCTTTTGACTGAGTTCAAGTTTCACAGAACAAATTTTTTATTTAGGGATTTGTGCTGCAAAGCTTGGTTTCAGTCAAAGGGCCACACTTGAGGACCTAGAGGGTCACATGTGGCCTCAAGGACACAGGTTCCCCACCCCTGACCTAGATTATTAATAGTAAATCACATATACAGATACATTTTATATGCTGTCATTAAAAGATACAAAATGGAATCCTGGGGAAAGATGACAAATGAGTGTTCTCAAAGCACTTAACTTTTGATAAACAGGGCACTGCCATATGGGGTTAGTATAATTCAAGCAAAACTACTGAACTTGGAGGAGGAAATACCTGAGTTCAAGTCCTCACTCTCCAACATGTTCCCTATTTTTGAAGAATTCTTATTACCTTTCTAGGCATCAGTTTCTTCACCTTTAAAATAACAGGTACTGACTAGATGGTCTCTAAAGTTCTTTTCAGGCCTAAATCCTATGATTGCATGAGGAATGAAGTATAAGGGACTATTCATACATTTGGATCTTACAAAGTACGGTACCACTAACCTACTTATTATAGCCCTATGTAAAGACAAGCAGGAACCCATCTATAAGAGAAATGTAAGTTAAAACACTGTTAAGGTTTTACTTTATACCCATTAGACCTGCAAAAATGCCAAATGTTGGAAAAGCTATGAAAAAGGGTAGACACATAATTGTACAATTAGTAGAGTTGTGACCCTGTCCAAATAATTTGGAAAAGGGAAATTTACAAACTTCTTGGAGCCAAGATAGCAGGGTGAACAGTAAGTTGCCCTCACCCTCCTTTGTTGACCTTGAAAAATCCAGAGGGCATTGCCCCAGGAAAAATCCTGGAATAGTAGAGTCAGTAGAGGAAAAGGGCTTGAGTCGACTTTTAGTTTAGGAGGCTAGGGGGAGTAACAGGAAAGGTCTCTCTTGCTGTGGCTGAAGGGAACTAGTACAGCATGGAAGTCATCTCAGCAAGCCAGCAGCAAGCCACACCTTAGCAGACCAGCATGAGATCCTGAGTCCCAGGGTGGTGGAGCCAGCAATCATCAATTCCATGCATGCCTTCACACAGCCAGAGAAATTGGTAGAAATCAGTGCAGTTGGGCATCCACCAGTAGCTGAGCCTATCTGTGCACTAATATAGCCTTAGGGGAGAAGAAGAACTTCAGCGGCCTGATTACCCCTCACCCACACCTCTCACCACTTGTTTCAATATAACTTCTGGGAAATGTAAAAAGATCTCACTTGGCCTTTGCACAGACCAGCCAGATCAAGCTTAGCACCAGGTAAGTTACAGCACTATATAGCTTCCAGCTGCCAGAACCAGAGGGCACAACACACAAAGCCAGTAACCGGTTCCCTTGCCCCCAGCACAAGAAATGTGTGACAGAGTCCCCTGTGCCCCAGAAGCTGAGAGCCACTTTAAAAGTCAGGAAAAAGGAAATCACAATGAGTAAAAAGCAAATTAGAAAAGCAAAGAAAATAGATTCTTACAATGGGGACAGGGAATATCAAAATATGAATACAGAAGAGGGTATCATCGACACTATACCCACATCTGAAACCTCAAAAGGTTTCAAGCTCAAAAAGCATTCTTTTTTATTAATTAATTTTATTTTCAGTGTTCTACAATCACTACCATGTAACTCAGATTATTTTTCCCTCCTTCCCTGAGATGGCATAAAATTTTGTATAGGTTCTACACTTACATTCCTATTAAATACATTTTCACTATTGTCCTGCTGTGTTGAATAATTAAAATGAGTGGGAGAGATCATCTAACAAACCAAAATGCAACACACACACACACACAAAATTATTTGCTACATTCTGCGATTGAATTCCATAGTCCTTTCTCTGGATGTGGAAGATCTCAAATAACTGTCAATATATGATATACCCTTGGTATATTTTGAAACTAGGTCTCTCTATATTATCTTTACTGGAAGGGCCCAAGTTCAATCCTGACTGGCAGAAAAGTTTTAGGCTAATATGTTTCCATGATGAACTGATTCATTCCTGTTTAAGTAGCCTGATATTCCCTCATTCTCAGGAGATCAGCACATTGGTGTCAGATTTCGTTTAGATGTCTATTTGGGCTAAATTAGTCTATCAGATTCAGTCTCCCCTAGTATCAGGCATCAATGTGTGATACCATGATGTACCTGGTGTTTTCTTACTTTAAATTATTCCGAACTTTTTTCCCTTGGCTAAATAATTGATGTTCCTTAGATATATTCAGTAGGACACAAATAAAAACAGTGGGGCTCAGATCTGATTACTTAGGGGAGTCAAAGCATGACTCTATTTGCTGTTTGAGTCTTCGTCTCCCACATTTCTTTCGTGCTCTCATTTTTATCTCCCTTTTCCAAAGCCAAAACAAAAATCAACCTATAAATTGCAGCAAATATTATGAGAAACTTACTGTAATATGGCTTGTCATTATATAGATTCAGATATTTTATTGCCATTGTTTTGTCATGTCATTTCATTTGTGTCTGACTCCTCATAGCCCTATTTAGAGTTTTCTTGGCAGAGATACTGGAGTGGTTTGCCATTTCCTTTTCCAGCTCTTTTTACAGATGAAGAAACTAAGGCAATAGGGTTAAGTGATTTACTGAGGGTTGCAGAGCTGGTAAGTGTCTGAGTCTACCTTTGAACTAAGAAAGATGAATCTTCCTGATTCTAAGTCTGGCAGTCAATGCCCTATAGCACCAACTACTGCTTAAATCCAAGTCCTCAAAACAACTGAGTATTTTAAGAGAGTCAAAAGACAGCCTACAAGGCTATTAACATATATATAAACATGCAATCTCTATGTATTATAAATGCTCAAGATCTACCTTCAAAGCAGTCAGGGTTTGATTTGTTTTTTGGGGGGGTATGGGGGAGACAATACAATCAAATTTTCAAGGTTAATTTGAAATTAGAATAGACAGTAGTAACAATGGCAAATAATTATATTGCCTCTAAACAAAGAGTTATTACTAGGATATATATCTGAAGATTTATTTAAGCAATGTTAATCTCAGGGGCCTCAATCTTATTTTTTAAGTTTATGACTTAAAAAAAATTGACATTGAGGAAATGGTAGTACCTTTCACCAAGGTTTCTTGGCTCAGAATCTGGGTCATCTTTGACACTTTTCATCACTCTAATTTACCATGTTTAATTGTCACTATATCCTTTTCATACTTCCATTAAAAATGTATCATATATATATATAGAGAGAGAGAGATAGATATCTATCTACCTATGTATCTGTCTGTCTATCTATCGATCCATCCATCTATCTACCTATCTATTTATCTATCATCTATCTATCTATCTATTATCTATCTATCTGTCTATATCTTTTCCTTTCCATTCTCATTTGTACGACTCTACCTCAAAACCTTTACCTCATACCTTGCAGTTCATCATTCTTTTTAGAAGAGAACCAATGACGTCACTGAGAGATGTCTTGTGAATTAGATTTAAGTGAAGCAGAGTTGCACAGTCATTAACTTCATTCTCTCTTCCTGAGTCGTTGAAGTCCAGAGGCAAGACAAAAGTCAGCATGACTAGCAATGACCCAGGATATTGTGAAAGACCTTGGTATTTTTCATGTGTGATCAACCTCTAAGTGCTTCATAGCTCCTCCTTCATCAACTGGGGTAGACATCCCTCTAACTCATCAATGAGTCTCTGGTCTGTTACCCTCATCCTGGTTTAGCCCAGATGCCAAAACAGTGATAGATATTATGGCTTTTGATTGGTTTATTATTTTTAGAATCTACCCATTCCATCAAGGAAAGTCTTCACATGCTTGGGGTAGTTACCGCTGTGCCCCCCCCCAAACTCATTGATGGGTTTGAGGCTAGTTTGTTGCCCTCAACCTGATTTATCCCATCTGTTGAAATGGTTTTACTCAGTGTGTTGGCCACTGCACATACTATAGCTTTTTGGAGCCACAGGAGAGATGTGGTGGCAGGTGAACACAAAAATTACATGAGCAGCCCTTAAAAGGGATCAGCAGGCCCTCACACTGGATGGACTAATCCTCCTTAAACACTCCATACAGCCTCACACCTACAAAGACAAAATAGGTTCCCAACTATGTTTTCTCTTTTTTCTCCAAAATACCCTGAACACTGCTGTAAATTGCCACTTTGGCCATAGTAAGAAATAGCATTTATGTAGATTATTATGCTTGAAAAGGTCTTTATATATGTAATTTCACTTGATCCTTCTAAATATCCTTGTGAATGAAGAAGTAAATGTTCTCTCATAAATTTTCAGAACAGTCGAACCAATTCTCAAATCTACGAATAGAGACTTAGAATATCTTTCTTTGGGGTATGGAAGCAGGATGGCAGAGTAGAAAGATGAAAATACTCTAGCTCTTCCCCCACAGCCCATAAAATATATGTAAAAAATGACTTTAAAAAAATTCTAGCTCAGCAGAAGCCACAAAATGACAGAGTGAAAGAGATTTCCAGTCCAAGGGAGCCTGGGAGGCTGATAGGAAAGGTCTACTGCACAGGGTGCAGAGCCGAGAGAAGTGCAACCTGGTGTGGGCCACACGAAGTTGTGTGGCAGAGACAGAGCCCACAACAGGCCTCAGGGGTAGAATTCTCAGCAGCAGCTATGGATCTCAGATCCCCTCAACTCACAATTGCCAAAGACAGCTTCAAAGGTCAGTGAGAAAGCTTTTTCAACTGAGTGACAAGGGAGCATGGTCTTTCCCTAACCCCAGTTCCAGGCAGCTGTGGAGGTGGAGGCAGAGCTAGCAGCAGTGGTAGTAGCAGTAGTGTCCATTTTTGGAGTCCTCTGCCTAAAGATCCTGGGGTAATTGAGCCACTGATCTGGGTCTCAGCCCTGAGTGGAGCTGATGAAGGATCTGGAAAGGGAATTCTACTTGCAGATCCTGGGCAAAAAAGCCTTGGTAGTTCCCAAACCAGCATGCAGGCCAGGATTGTACCACCTTGGAGGAACTTAGAACTTACAGATCCCCAGAGTATACCCCCTTCTTGACAAAGGACTCAAAATTCAAGTAACTGGCTGTGCAAATGCCCAAAAAAGGGAAAAAATAAGACTATAGAAGGTATTTCCTTCCATCCTTTCAGGGGAGGAAGAACAATGTTTACCATCAGAGGCCTCCAAAATAAATATGCAATGGTCTCAGGCTATGGAAGAGATCAAAAAAGATTTTGAAAATCAAATAAGAGAGGTGGAGGAAAAATTGGGAAGAGAAATGACAGCGATGCAAGAAAATCATGAAAAGTGAGTCAACAGCTTGCTAAAGGAGACACAAAAAAATGCTGAAGAAAATAGTAGCTTTAAAAATAGACTAACTCACTTAGCAAAAAAGGTCCAAAAAGCCAATGAGGAGAAAATTACTTTAAAAAGCAGAATTAACCAAATGGAAAAGGAAGTTCAAAAGCTCATTGAAGAAAATAGTTCTTTAAAAATCAGAATGGAGCAGATAGAAGCTAATGACTTTATGAGAAACCAAGGAATTTCAAAACAAAACCAAAAGGATGAAAAATTAGAAGATAATGTGAAATATCTCATTGGAGAAACAACTGACCCAAAAAATAGATCCAGGAGAGACAAATTAAAAATTATGGGACTACTTGAAAGCCATGATAAAAAAAAAAAAGCCTAGACGTTATCTTTCATGAAATTATCAAGGAAAATTGCCCTGATATTCTAGAACCAGAGGGTAAAACAAATATTGAAAGAATCCACCAATCACCTCTTGAAAGAGATTCAAATAGATAAACTCCTAGGAATATTTTAGCCAAATTCCAGAGTTCCTAGGTCAAAGAGAAAACATTGCAAAAAGCTAGAAAGAAACAATTCAAGTACTGTGGATATACAATCAGGATAATACAGGATCTGGCAGTTTCTACATTAAGGAATTGAAGGGCTTGGAATATGATATTCCAGAAGTCAAAAGAACTAGCATTAAAACCAAGAATAACCTACCCAGAAAAACTGAGTATAATACTTCAGTGGAAAAAAATTGTCATTTAGTGATAAAGGGGACTTTCAAGCATTCTTGATGAAAAGACCAGAACTGAATAGAAAATTTGACTTTCAAACACAAGAATCAAGAGAAGCATGAAAGTAAACAGGAAAAGGGAAATCATAAATTTCTTTCTAAAGTCGAACTGTCTACATTCCCACATGGAAAGATAATTGTAACTCTTGAGAATTTTCTCAGTATTTGGGTAGTGGGAAGGATTATACATACATACATACATACATACATACATATATACATACATACATACACACACACATAGAGAGCACAAGCTGAGTTAAATAAGGAGGGATGATATCTAAAAAATAAAATTAAGGGGTAAGAGAAGAATAGATTGGGAGGAAAAGGGAGAAATGGAATGGGGACAAATTATCTCTCATAAAAGAGGCAAGAAAAAGCTTTTTCAATGGAGTATACAAGAGAGGAGGTGAGAAGGAAAAAGTGAAGTTTACTCTCTTCACCTTTGGCTTAAGGAGGGAATAACATTCTCACTAAATTTGGTATGAAAATCTCACACTACAGGAAAGTAGGGGAGAAGAGGATAAGTGGGGTGGGAGGATGATAGAAAGGAGGGTAAATGGGAGGAGGGAGTAATTAGAAGTAAACACTTTTGGGGAGAGACAAAGTCATAAGAGAGAATAGAACAAATGGGGGGGCAGGATAGGATGGAGGGAAATATAGTTAGTCTTACATAACACGAGCATTATGGAAGTCTTTTGCAAAGTTACACATGTGTAGCCTATATTGAATTGCTTGCCTTCGGGGGCGGGGGATAGGTGGGGAGGGAGGAAGTTGGAATTCAAAGTTTTAGGAATGAATGTTGACAATTGTTTTTGTATACAACTGGGAAATAAGAAATACAGGTAATGGGGTATAGAAATCAATCTAGTCCTACAAGAAAAGAGTGATGATAGGGATAAGGGAAGGGAGGGGTGTGATAGGAGGGAGACCATATTGAGGAAAGAGGTAATCAGAGTGGAAGATGTTATAGGGTGGAGGGAGGAGAGAGATAGGGAGAAAATTTAGAATTCAAAATTTTGAGGAAATGAATGTTGAAAACTAAAAATAAATAAAGAAACATAAAAAAGAGAAAAAAGAGTATCTTTTCACATTGGCTCCATATTGACAAACTACAGCACCTGCAGAGGAAGGAAAAAAATACGTGGCTAATATAAAAGAAACTGTTCTAAGGGCTTTGCAAATACTGCATTTGAACCTCACAACACCCACAGGTGTTATTACTATCTCCATTTATAGTTGAGGAAAATGAGGCAGGCTTAGGGTAAGTGACTGGCTCAGGGTTCCAGAGCTAGCAAGTACCTGAGGACAGATTTGAATTCAGGTTTTCTTGTTCCAAGTCCAACCCTTTATCCGCTGCTCCACATAGCTGCCTTTAAGAAAAGAGTAACTTTAATGGTAGAAAACCAGAAAATTATGCTACATAAGAATTGGTTGAAGTAACTGTGAATAAATACTCTAGAGAACAGAAAGATTATGGGGAATGTGACATACTAATTTTGAAGAGTCAGCATATAGAAAAAAATAGACTTGTTCATGTTCAGAGTATGGAAGAAGAAGGCTAAAACTAGGTCCAATTGTTTGAAGTTGCTGGGAAATGGATTTAGAATCTATATAAGCCCAAAAAAATGTTTTCTAGCAATTCATTGTGTTTAAAAATGGAATAGGCCATCTTAGGGAGCAAAGAGATGGTGGTCTTCAAGCAAAGGCTAGAGAATCATTGAAAGGGAAATTGTAGATAGAAATAATAATGCACTCTCATATAGAGACATTGCAGGCTTAATCTATAAAGCACACAAGACCTTCCTTAAATGGCGCATGAGTCAGAATATCAATGGAAAATGAAGAATTTCAAATAGAGTAAGATTCCAGACTCTAGGCTGAGCATCATGTCCTATCTTTTAGATGAATGTTTATAAATATGGTGCAAGAGAATGGAATCTCAGGAGGTCACCTGTAGGTAAAGTGATGAAAGGGATACTTTAAGTACTAAAGGCAAGCTAAATATGTAATGTCTGTACTCCCAATTTCTTGTTCTGGTTGCTAGCAACCTCCTCCTCCAACCACTACATAAGCCGTTGTAGGTGGTGCTGCTCCAACAATTTGTCTAATCAGACAGGCATGGCTGTCATCTCATACAATGCAAATATCTCAAAGAGGAGAAGTCAATGATTCTGCAGAAGATTTATGGAAATTCAACTGTTTTAAAACAATAAAAGGTCATTCTCTGACTCTCTACAAAGGCCTACTGTGTCATATTAGAAATCCCTGTGCAAATCTTCCTGTATCACCTAGACTTTCTTTATATAAATCAATGTATAAAGTTTATACTTATAAAAATGAACTTTCAAGTTAATTTAGCAGAACTGGCACAGAAAATTTTATGTAAAAGCAACTAGTGGTCTGTTGGTTATTTGCAATAGAACTCACATGCATTCATAATTATTTACATTTCTTATCAGCAGAAAAAACTGTACCTAAAAAGGATTGGTTGAAGATACCGTTAAATGCTGATAAAATTCAAAATATTACACCTTAATAAAGAACTAAAAACACATTGAGAGCCCACAAATTACAGAATGTATATGAAATGATCATATGATCATAGATTTTCAAAACTAAAAGAGACATTTTGAATCAATGATCCAATCTCTTTATTTTCCAGATGAGGAAAAAGAAACTTAGAAATATTAAATGGCTTTCCTGAGGCAAAACAGCTTTTTAGGAGGATGGGGTAACATTTGAACCCAGATCTTTTTGACTCTCAGTCCAGCATAATATCAACTTTGCTATGGCTAAACAAATTGTGATATATGAATGTAACGGAACATTATTATATAATAAGAAATAACAAATATAATGAATTCAGAGACACATGGGAAAGTTTGAATTGACCCAGAGTGAAATAAAGAGAATGACTGCAACAATATAAATTAAAAGATCACTTAAAGAAGCTCAACTCTAAGTAATTAAAAAAAAAACACAATAGCTCCAGAGTAGAGATAATGAGATGTATACTTCTCTCTCTCAGCAGAGAGGAGAATTATTTTTACATAGAAAAAATCATTTAAGAGATGTGATTCATTTTGATGGAATAAGAGGACAAGATATAGTATTTTTTGGAAATATTTGTTATATAAAAACAGAAACATGTCATCAAAACTTTTAGAAAGAAGGTATCTACGTTATAAACTCATCCTCTTTCCAGCTCTGTCTTCCAGTTCTGCTCTATAGATAACAATGTTTCATTCAAATTGTTCTGTACTCATTCACATTCACAAATTACACTTTTGTTAAAATGTCTCATGTCTCTATGTCCATTCTCACAGCAACCAGGTAGTTCAGAGGATAGAATTCAGGAATTAGGGTCAGAAAGCCCTGAATTTGACTTCAGACACTAGCTATGTGACTCTGGGAACGTCTCTGCTTCAGCTTCCTGGTGTGTACAATATTATTATCAGCTACCTGACAGGGTTGTTGTGAGAATCAAATGAGTTAATCTATATAAGTCACTTTAGAAACCATAAAGCATTACATAACTGCTAACTACTATTGATTTCCAACTACTGAAATTCTACCCATCCCTCATTAAAGGTCTAGTTCAACTGCAACCTCCTCCATCTTCCTTCGAACCAGAAGTGATCTAGTTCTTTCTTAGAAGCCCTACAACTCTTGGTTTGACCCAATGATCTAATAATTTGCATTTATCATGCTCACAATAGTTTGTTGCCTATAATAGGTATTCAATAAATATCTACTAAATTTTGGAATGTATCTAAAGCCTAAATATTTTAATAATATTTTCTAAGAGGACAGATATAAACATTAACTGTTCTAATTAACTAACACATCTCCTTTAGATCTCATTCCCAAAGTTTGTTTTTTCATGTTTCTTAATGGATAAAATGTATCTCTACTCACTAGAAATAACAGCCCCCACTCTGTTTCTTGCTTAGCAGTCAGTCTGTCCTCAGAGCTCACATCAGAGAAAGACTGGCTGAGAGTGGTTCTAAGTGAATACATTGCAGAAGACTTGAAAGGATTTTCCTAGTGGCATTGCTTTTCCTCATTGGTCTTGTGAATTCAAAGAATGGAGAACAAATTTGAAAGCCAGTGGGGAAAGAAGCTGCCTCACATTCTGAAACAAATAGAACCTGAGGTGCTGCTACATTAAAAGCAGTAACTTATTTCTGGGTCACATGCTTAGTTTAGTTACCTTCAGAGATAAGCTAAATTTTTCATGAGTAAATATGGAAAAAACAAAAACTCTGGAGTTTTAAAATGGACTTATATATTTTTTCCACTTCCTGAATTAATAGTATCATTCTCAACCTACAGTAAACCACGAGTTGAGAACCACTATTATCATTATCACTTGGACAGTGACAAAGGATAGCAAATCAAGGTTAATGAGGCATAAAAGGCTACTCCTTTTGCCAAGTCATTGCTTTTGTTTTGGCAAGTACTTCAACCTGATGTCATTCATATTGAGGGAAGGAAGAAGTGTGATAACATAAATAAGAGCTAAAGTCAGAATAACTCTGCATATATAATTATATATAATAAAATTATAAATTATATATAACATAAATTATGTGTGTCCTATAAAAACCAAGTTTCTGTTAAGTCCACTCATTTCTCCATAGCCATTGTGATAAAGTGTTACATCTTTTCAATCTATTTTTTTCCCTAGAATAAGCAATCCTGAAAAAACAATATTCATTGACATTCAATGTCTCTCCAATACTTCACTGAACTTTTCCTTTCACTCCCATAATAGCCAAACTAAGCATTCACTTACTTAAGGAGGAAAGAAAAAGGGGAAAGGTGAAAGGTTAGGAGAAGGGAAGGGATGTAAAATAATAGGAAGGTGAACAGAAAGAAAAGGAAAAGGGTAATGAAAAGGAAGGGGAACTCTTGTTTCTTTTGCCTTGAAACATTTATCTATAGAATTATTTGCACCTCTTCACATTTCTTCTTATATTAATGTTCATCTGTTTTGTGAAAAAGCATAGTTGAGGTGACTGGTGAAGCCAAGGATTCATACAGTAGAAGGAGGACTTAACTACTAAACTGCAACCAGGATACTGAGAAAGGAAATGGGCAGCTGCTATAGAGCTACTGGTGCAACAGACTGCTATCCAAGGTACTGAAGTTCAGACACAGCAGCTCCACATTTTAGCAGGAGCTCTGCTTCTCCCACTGTTACTGATCTGTCTTTTGCATCAAAGGCCTGGAAGGGACCAAAATATCTACAATAATCTATTCAATGTTGTAACACCATAGATTCTTCCAGAAAGGGAGATAGTTCATTTCCATGGATAATGTATATGGTGAATTGACAAATATTTACTGAATAATTATTGTTTACTATAATAAATACAAATGATTTTAAGGAGTGACTTCTTTATTTCCCTTTTCTAAAGTCTGAAATCACTGAGATCAGGAACTCTGTCTATTAAAGTACTTCTTTGATATATCCTTAAAACTCCTAGTACAGGACTCTGTACACTGTTGATGTTTAAACAATGTTGAATAGTCCAAGGATAGTACTCATATCTTAACCTTGTAGGTGACTGAAACTTTTGATAACTTTAAGGAATAAGACAGATTGCATGTTATACTTGTTTTCTGCCTAGCTTCTTAACATGGCCCTCTATACATGGCCCTAATACTATTCTATTAAGCTACATGCATGGATGGTGAATTTTTTTTTATCTCAAATGTTGTATTGTTATGCTTTACAGTACTGTTCTTGTATTCTAATAAAAGAAAAATAGGATTGAGTATCTTAATCCCACGATTGATGTTAAGACCCTTACAAAGTGTTTACCCAAAAGCATCACTTGCAAATAAACCACATCTGATTTCATTCTCATTGGAGATCTCTGCATTTTTCCCTTTTAAACGAAATTGCCAATCTAATTAATGTCTAAGGTAATCAATTTTAGACAACTGCAATCATCCATTACAGTCCCCAGGTCTTTTTGATTACAGTTTTCCAAAAGGTGAATGCTTTGTTAATTAGTGAAGAAAAAGTTTCTTATTTCTGGCTGTTAATTAACATATAAACAAACATTTATTGACCTCCTACTATGTGAAAAGTAATATGGTAGATATTGTAGTAGAATTAAGATTATATAATCAATTGTAATTTAATAGAAAGAACATTGAAATCTGAGTCAGGGGCTGTGAATTTAACTTTGATGTTTCTCTCTGTGTGTCGCTCTCTCTCTCTGTCTCTGTCTCTCTCTTTCTCTCTCTCTCTCTCTCTCTCTCTCTCTCTCTCTCTCTCTCTCTCTCACGCACACACACACACACACACACACACACACACACTTTTCTATTGATTATCTCATCCCTTCCCATAGATTCGATTAGTGGTTTCATGAAGATCACTCCCAAATCGATATGTACTCTACTCTTTACTCTTTATATTGAATATATCCCCATAGACATTCTAATGATACCTAAATTTAACATGCCCCAAACTGAAAACTTCTTCCCTCAACCTTGTCCCTCTTCCCAACTTTGCCATATTAGCTTATGGTTCCTTATACTTTCCATCACCAAGGCTTTCAACTTGTGATCTTTGACTTTTCCTTTTCTCTCACATGCCCACATCCAAACAGGTTCCAAGTGATATTAATGCTGATCAAAACCTTTGACATTAATTTATTTGGTCATGTCCTGCTTTTATTTCATCTCCCTCTATGCATTACCCTCTAAACCTATTCTTCACGCACATCATAAGAACACCCATCAAGAGGTATGCTAGTAAAAGTTTAATAAGTGGCTGTCTGAAAACAAAGCATACATGGTAGACTTGTAAGTTTAATGTGAATCATTAACATTTTATTAAGTCTAAACAACTAACAGTACAATCAGACCCTTACTTGTAACATTTGCTGATTTCTAGGATGTAAGTGCTCATATTACAATTTAAAAATAAGCTTTTGTGAAACAGTACAAGGTGACTCCTACATAGCCGCATATATAGCATTCAATACTGACTCAGGTAATAACTTTGACTTTACATTTTTTCCTTTTCAGTCTTGAACATAGAGTTAACCAGTTCAATCTTATATGATGATCTACTGCAGAATAATTAGCTCCCTTGCCCAATATTTATTCATCATTTGCCATATCCCAAACCTAGATCCCTCCTATAATATTCCTTCTCTTCTTACCTTCACATGCTGCTTAATGGAGGTAGAGAAAGTCATGGAACCAAGCTTAATGGGTACCTACAATTATTTCTAATGTAACCTCAACTAGGCCTTCACTTAAACAAGGTAATCAATTTGCTCCCCTCAAAATGATTCTCTATCCTCTTCTCCACAGAGGATGTTTCATATCTTCTCTTTTCATGATTTCTACATCTTCCCTAATTTCCATCCTCTAAATTAAGGACATCCCGCTTGTGCTTTACTGAGATAATCAAGATCATTTACTATGAGCTCTCTGTCCTCTTTATTCTCAAAACTCCATAATCATTATCCCTCACTATCTCCACTATACTCCAATCTCTGAATGAGAGGTTGCATTCCTCACCAGTCCCAAACTCGAAATATGTGCCCTTGAGCCCATCTGCTCATGTCTTTTCCAACATTTTCACCTCTAATATAACGTCCTTATCTCTAAACTTCAATCTTTTCCCTCCTTGCTTATTATAAATGTGTCCAAGGATCCTTCATCCTTAAAAAACTCTTTCCTACACCCTCCCATCTCCTCACCATATAACTTTCCTCCATATCTCAATCTCTTAGAAAAAAAGTTGTTGATAATCGTTGCTTCTATTTTCTCACCTCTCGCTCATCTGAACTCCCACATCATCACTCAACTGCAACTGTTGTCTGCAGTGTTACCAATGATTCTATAACTGAAAAATCTGATAGTCTTCTCTCAGTCTTCATCTTTCTTGACCTTTCTGATACTTTTGACACTTTTAACCATTCTCTCCCAGTTCTTCTCCAACAGTCTCATATCTCTTCCTTTGTTAACTAATCATCCATATCAAGTACACCTAACTTTTTGAATCCTCAAAGCTCTTTCTTAAGTCCTTGTATTTCTTTTCTCTATTTACCCTATCTTGGCTAGATTATCAAATCACTTAGGTTTATCTTCTTTGTACCAAAGACTAACATAACCTCAGTATTGTTCCTTCATTACAGTCCCATATTAGCTTTCGCCTACTGGAAAATTCAAACTATGTATATTAGAGATACGTATAGTCAACATTTCTCAAATCAGAACTGATTATATTTTCCTACATAACCACCCCCACAAAATGCCACTCCTTTACCATCATTATTCTATTTTAATAGATTCTTTACCTCCATGTTACCCTCAAGTCTTTAGTCTCTCTCATCCCAAACAGCTAATTAGTTGCAAAATCTTGCTGGTGAGAGAAAAAATCATCTCTCAATCTGATTCTTTCTCATGAGTCAAACAGAGAACACCTTCCCTTCACTTTTTGCCTGTAATATTGCAAAGGCCTCCTAATTCCTCTTCCCTTCCTCAGTCTCTTCTATTCCATTCCACCCTCCACACAGGTACAAGAGGTGATTATCCTTTATTGCAGGTCTCACCATGTTGTTCACATACTCAATAAACTATAATCACTTGCTATTGTCTCTAGGATAAAATATGGAATCCTCTACATATATTATAGAATCATTTGCAATGTGTCCCAGTGTATCCTACTGGGATAGTTTCTTGCATGTAGTAGCCCACCTCCCATCTGCATATTTTTCCACTAAAAAAGTGCAGTGAGAATCCATCATTTTTTTAAGACTCAGTTCTAGTATCACTTTCTATATGGAGCTTTCCCTTGCCCCCCAATACCTTAAACTACTAGGTCTCTCCCTCCTGAACCACTTTGCATTTCACTACCTCATATTTATTTTAAATTTGTTCCATATGTACACACATACTTGTACATAACATCTTTCTTGATAGAATGCCATATCCTTCAGAGCATAGATTGTTTTATTTTATGACTTTGTATACCTAGTACCTAGTACGGTGTCAGGAACACAATACATGCTTGTTGATTGATACCAAAAATATATATCACTGTTGTCTTTTTCTTCTAAACTTAGTTCATGCCCTTATCACCACTCTCCTCCTAATTGGTCTTCCCATCCCAAGAAATTCCAATATCTAAACCAGGGGTGGGGAACCTGCAGCCTTGAGGCTACATTTAGCTCTCTGGGTCCTCAAGTGTGGCCTTTTGACTAAATCCAAACTTCACAGAACAAATCTTTTTATTAATGGGATTTATTAAACTATCTTAAGACATCTGCCAATGTAATCTTCAACATACACAGGTGTGACAATTTCGCTCTCCTCAAAACTTTCAGGGTTTCTGTTTTGCTTACAAACAACAACTATGATTTAGCCTGACATTTAAGACTTTCAGTGATCTCATTCCAATTTATCTGTCCAGTGTTATTTCACCTTCCCCTCCACTGCCACCCCTAACAAACTCTATATCCTAGGCAAACGTTATGACCAGATTTTTTTTCCAAACTCTAAATATCATGATTCCAATAGGCAGAGAAAGTGAAACAATTATCTCAAAGAATTTTAGGCATGAATATGACATGTGAAAAGTGCTGGCAAAAGTGCAGCACCTGTAGAGAGGAGGGTAACTGAGATGGTGAGTGGATTAGAGATTATGGTACTAGAATTAAGGGAAGTGATGAATAGTCTGGAGAAGAAAAGAGTTGGGGAGGGCATTTAGGGGAGAGAATAGAGCAATGGTTATAATAGGGAAGAATGGTGAAGGATATCTAATCTAATAATTAAAGTTGTCCCAAAGTGAAATGATAGATAGTGGACTTTCCATCACTAGTGTTTTTCAAGTGGAGGCTTACTATTTTTGATGGCTATTTTAGAAGAGATTTTTGTTTAGTTGTGTGCTAGATTAAATGATCTATTAAGTCTTATCCAAGATTCTTAGATTTTGGGAAAGTTAAATGCAAGTTCAAGGGTGAGAGAGCAAACTTCCTTGCTTAGCCATAAAGGTTTTCATAAATTTGAAAAAGCAAGATTAAATTTCACTCAGATTAGAAAAACTATTGGATTTTTAATTTAATATTAAGGGCCCTAAAATATAGATAATTCAAGGTTTCCCTTTTTTGCTGCCTACATAATTTGTGCAAGCATTTGACTTCTACTGTGCCCCAGTTTCCTCAACTTAGGTGGGAAATGGAAAATGTGATATTTTAAAGCTCCTTCTCATTCTAAATCTAAACTCCATCAACCCCAAAAAGGAACTGTGGAATATGTGAAAAGTATATATAATGTGACCTGAAATTGATCACTCTAAACTATGTGTGTAAAACAAGAGCCTCATGGTCATTTTCCCATGACAATCCAATATATGGGAATTTCTACAGTGCTTTTTCTAAAGTATTCAGTTTCCAAAAACTCTTTACCCTGACTATATTTAAGTTTTGTGCCATTATAAGGAGGCCCTTGGAACTATCACAGGTGAGAGACATCCTGAAGAAAAACTCAGGTACCTCAGATATCAAATAAAGGAATTCTAAATTATAATAAACCCATGAGATAACTTTTAGATATAATAATTATCGACGAAAATTGACCTAGCTTCAAACCTTCTTTATCGGCAAACATACTTCTATTTTCCCCATGCCACCTGACTTGATTCCTTTTAATTTAAGACACCGAATTAATCATATGAATACAAAAAGAGAACAGAATGAAAAATTACTATGTCACCATATAAAATACTTGACATTGAGTCAATTCTAGGGAGTATCATCTATCAAACTACCTCCTCAACTACATTTGTGGCACAAAAATGTAATCATCATTTCATCTTTTCTCTGTCCTTTGATGCAAACTTCACTGTACTTTTGCAATCTTTAGAGCCATTTCATCAGCTCCTAAATCTGTTTTAATGAAGTTTGCATAAATCAATTTTTCCCTCTGAAACCATTGCTTAATCATTTGGTATGTTGCCTTTTATTTTCTAGATCATCCATCCTCACAAATTTCATTTGTAGGTCTTTGTTGATTCTATCAATGCAGATTACATTAATGGTAACTTGTTCTCTTTGTATTGCTAAGTTAGGCCTCCACAGGGGAAATGTTAAAATAATTCTAATTTAACACTAGCAGTAGTTTTTACACAATACACATTCTTTTAAAATTTAAAGAGTCCAGAGGACTTTGCAACAGAAACTATTAGAAAGGCTGCTTCATACCTGATTGCCCATTCAAAGATATTTCACTACAGACAAAGCATGGAAAGGAAAACAAGACTCCTTATTCCCTATCTTGTACTCAACATAAGTACACCAAACCTTTTAAATACTACTTTTTTTTTCATTTTTTCTGACAGTATTAAATCTTACTTTATGCTATATGGGATTCCTTCATTGAAGAACTACACACATTTCTCATTGTGGTGGCCAGGTAATATTGTCTTTTTGTTTGGTTGTTTACTTTATGCTTTTTTAATTTATTATATCACATTCAATCAACAAGTACTTTGTTCCAATGCAGCAGCACTGTGCTAAACTCTAGGGTTAAAAAGACAAAAACATAATAGTCTTTACCCTTGAAGAATTCAAGCTGTCGTGATTTAATTTCCTGATATCCTGCTATTTCTACACATTCTTTGAAACTTCTGTCCTAACATCTGTGTGTGTTCATCCTTCGTTCCTGAAGAAGACCATGCCATCAGAGAAATAATGACATGACTTGCACTTGACTTTGTTTTGAGTGAGAGAGGGCTGAGCAGGTCACCAGCCTCACTTCTCCTCCAGAGCCATCTGAATCCAGTGACCTGAATTCATCAGGATGACTGGAGATGACCCAGGATGAGGCAGTTGGGGTTAAGTGACTTGCCCAAGGTCACATAGCTAGTGAGTGTCAAGTGTCTGAGGTGAGATTTGAACTCAGGTCCTTCTGACTCCTGCACTGGTGCTCTATCCACTGTACCCCCTAGCTGCTCCTCTCCTAACATAAAAAAGTTAAGGAAAAATAACTGATAAATTTATACTGTATAATATTCCATGAAACATTATGTTCCTGAAATATCCAACCTCACCACCTAAAGGAGGGAAAGACTATTTCTTTCTTTTTCTTTTTATTTGGTTATTGTTATTGCTGTTGTTATCTAATACCTGCAAATACTTTTGGTCATTGCAATTAATTTGATGTTGGCTGACTTTTACTGCAGTTTCATTTCAATTATTGTAGTCACTATGTGCATGTTTTTTAAGTTTTGCTTATACAGTTATGTATCAGTTCTTGTCTTCCAATTTTCCTCTGAATTGCTTACATTTGTCATTCTTATGGCATAATAATTTAACATAGTCCATGACATTCACATATCATAGTTTAGACATTCCACAATGAATTTGAACCCATTTTGTTTTTACTTTTTCATTTTTTTCTATCATAGAAAATGTTACAGTGAAAATCTCTCTGTAAATAATAATATATATAATATATTAGTATTATTATAATGATAATAATTGACAATAAAATATATAATATAAAATAAATGCATATATATATATATATATATATTCTGATATCTTTGGGAAATTTGGGTATGTACACAGTGATATAATCCTGAAATCTTGAATGTTATGTGAGTGGAGTTCAAGTGCTTTCAGATCCTAGCAAGATGGAAAAGCTCTGGAGATAAACCTTCCAAAGCTAAGTTTGCCAGAAGGGTAACTGCCAGTTAATGAATGAATGACAACATTCAGCTACAAAGACAGCCTGAAAATAAACGGAGGCATTGTGATGTTATTTTCCTCATCATATATCTGAATATTCTCAAAATATTTAAATAATTTTTTTTTGTTTGTAACCTCACACAGCATAGATATTGTGAAACAGAGAGGTAACTAGTCATTTGGGGTGGGAATTTTAAAATATTTCTTTACCTCATTTTCCTTCTCATTAATAAACATAGTTTGAAAACCCTCTGAATATGTGTAGCCCTTGCATTAGTAGATGATTCTGATGATTTCCAATTTTTTTATTTCTATTTTATCAGTACCTTGGTTAAGTTGGGGGAGGGGAAGCACAACATAGAATTGTGCAATCTCATGAACTAAATATGAACTGTCTCTTCAAAAACAATATTTTCCACATGTACCTGAACAGTATAACTGGGGGAATTTAGTATATTAAAAATATTTACATATGCTTTGGGAGATATTTTTTTCATGGAAATTGTAGCACTTCCCAAATCATAAGTGACAAATGAAACAATGAATAAGTTATTGAAGAAAAAGGAAAAACCCTACTGGATTATTTAAATTAACAGAAAATCCAACCACAAGATAATAAAAGAAAACTTCTACATCTAAAGCATAAAGTTCATTGAGCAAAATAATCTCTACAATACCTGCAAATGCCAGTGTTTCGCTCAGTTTTACAAATAATTTTTTGTCAATGTAGGAAGCTTTGTTTCCAATAGTAACCATAACTATGTTCATCTGACTGAGGAAAAGGATAACATAAAGAATTTTCGGGATTAAACTATGCTTTTTACACCTGGATCTCTAGTTTTCTACCTTAAAAATTCAACATATTATGCAAACCAGTATAGTCTAAGTGAAGGCTAGCATATGTGCCTGCCCATATATCTGTAATATTGGCTTCTGTTCCGTTCTCCTGGGAAGAGAGAACTTTTCAAACCAGAATCTTGACTGATTTACCTGTGCTACCTCTCCAAATAAATGCTCAGTTGTTTCAGGAGGACTTACTATTTCATTCTATTTTTTCCTTAAACTACTCACCAAAAAAAGCATACTGGGAGCAAATTTTACCACAATAGGAAATTTTGAAATATGGTTATTATATACGTGATTTGGTAGAACTATAAAATACCTTCTCTTTGATTTCAGTTTCTCTGAAAACAAAATATTTCATTCTTCCTTTTCTCTCTTTGAGCCCAAAGGATTTTCAACTACACAAAAATAAGATCAATGACTACTTCAGCATTCTTACAGGAGCAGAAGAGACAATGCATTACTCTCAACTCAATTTGTTATTTTAGCTTTGCTTTTACTGAAATCTAGTCCAATGCCTATTTGATGTTTGCTTGCCCTCTGCCACTATTTGGTGCAAATAGCTCTTAGTTTGAAAGTCCTAGACTGGAAACTATTTGAAATTTTTTTTAAGTGTTGAAAGTGTTCTCCTGATGAAATTTTCAATTCAAAGGAAAAGAAATTAAGGGTAGTAGTAACAATACCATTAAAGAAGGGGGAAAGGTTCAAAAAAAGCAAAGATCAGTAGAGTTCAGGCAATAGTATGAATGATGTGAAGAAATTTAACTGACAAAGCAATGGATGATGGCTTGTTAGAATTCAACAGGAAAAATATAGAGCAAACTATCACAGACAATACTATGAGAAAGACATCATGAAAAACAGCTGAATGACCTTCTTTCAAAAATGAGTACAGACCTATGGAGTCATAGTTATAGAGAACTCCTTTCATGGAAACTTCATCTACCAGTGCATATCAATGACTCTTCTTCATCTTAGTTGAAGAGTGTTGTCTGGGAAGCTAGAGAAGTAAAAGCTCTGTCCCAGGGCCATATCTGGCATTTGTCAGAGTCAGGACTTGAAATGAGCTTTTCCTGATTCTGAGGCCACCCACTACAAAGCATTGCCTCTCATGATTACCAAAATAGGCTGACACAGTTAGAAGAGATCCCAGAATCCAACAAGCTAGTGCTGGGGGGTGTCCAGCTGGAGGATGCTGGCACCAACCACTGGATCCAAGACCCTGATGGCAGCTGGGCCCAGATTGGGGAGAAGTAGGCAGTGCTGGCCCATGTGGATGTGCAGACCCTTGCCAGCCAGTTGGCTGTAGTTGTGGGTCCTGGCGAGCTGCGGGTAGGCCCTGGAGAGCCCCTAGAGCTGCTGTGTAATGTATCGGGGGCACTGCCCCCACCAGGGCCCCATGCTGCCTACTCTGTGGGCTGGGAGATGGCACCTGCAAGGGCCCCTGGGCCTGGGCACCTAGTGGCCCAGTTAGACACAGAGGGCATAGGCAGCCTGGGCCCAGGCTATGAGGACCGACATATCTCCATGGAAAAGGTGGCACCTATTACCTACTGTCTGAGGCTGGAGGCAGCTAGGCCTGGTGATGCGGGCACATACCGCTGCCTGGCACGGGCCTATGTTCAGGGACCTGGGAGACGGCTTCGGGAAGCTGCCTGTGTTCGTTCTCGGCCCCTCCCTGTGCACATGACGGAAGAAGGTGTGGTGCTGGAAGCTGTGGCATGGCTGGCAGGGGGCACGGTGTACCGGGGAGAGACAGCCTCCCTGTTCTGCAATATCTCTGTGACGGGTGGGCCCCCAGGACTAAGGTTGGCCACCAGTTGGTGGGTGGAGCGGTTAGGAGGGCCAGGCCCTCCCCAACTGATTGGTAGCATGGGCCGGGATGATGTGGCAGAGCTGGGGATCCGGCCAGGTGGAGGTGCTGTCTGTGTGGAGCAGGTTGGTCCCCGAAGCCACCGACTGAGACTACATGAGCTGGGGCCACAGGATGAGGGAGTATACCACTGTGCCCCCAGTACCTGGGTGCAACATGCCGACTACAGCTGGTAACAAGCAGGAAGTGCCCGTTCTGAGCCCATCACCGTCTACCCCTACACCCTTCCCCTGGATACTCTGTTTGTGCCCCTGCTGGTAGGTACAGGGGCTGCCCTGATCACAGGCATCACCATCATCACCCCCCCAACAAATGCCCAAATAAGAATCTCCTTAAAAAATGGGCATCTAGTCTTTGCTTCAAACTTTCAGTGATAAGGAGCCAGTAGATTACTGACACCCACTTTTTGATGGCTCAAATTATTAGGATTTTTTTTCTTAATTCAAACTTAAATTTCCTCATAATTTCTACCAGTTTCTCCTAGTTGGTAAGAAATAGGCTCAGAATACAAGTTTTCTTCCTGTATTCCTTCACTTTTAGAAAAATAACATCATTAATACAATTTAGAAGGCATCATTAGTTGCTCTCATTTGGTTGGAAAGAATACACCAGCAGATGCCTGGATAGTTTAAATTCAAGATCACTACCATATCATGCCTTCATGTCATTGATTCTTTTCTATCTTTAGTATTTTCTAACTCTCCCAATCCCATGCCAAATAACTCTATATCAAGATTCTTTACTCAGCTTGCTGGATTTACTCACATGAGTTCCCCCCACCCCAAAATAATCTATTCTATTCATTTTGAATAATGCTTTTTCAGAGCAAGTTATAGCTAAAGGCATTTTTCTATCAAGGCTATGTGATATCTGTAAGATAAAATTTTCTAATTGCATCAAGATGTAGTTCTTTGTTACTAATATAGTATGTGTTGATATTTAGACCCCCGAGTCCATGAATTTATTATAAGCTACTTAGATTTTGTTTTATCCTGAGAATTTCTAGGATCATCACATTACAGGCAAGCAGTCGTCTCCATCCCATTGACTTTTAATTGTAACATTCTTTCAATGTTATTTGTGAAAATTCAGGAAAAAAAAATTTTCAACAGCTCCTTTGTACTCTATGCCTCACCAGGAGGCTATCATTCCTGTTTTTTAAACTATAGTGCAGAAATAGAAATCTCATTCTTAGAATTTATCTTCCTAACTTGTTTTTTTAATTTCTATGTCTGCCTATCTCTTTTTAAAGCCTTTGCCTGTAATCATTTGCAGTGAAGAAAATAGCATCTCTGTCTCTCAGGTGTCATTTCCTTCACCTCTGAGCCTCTAGGCTGAAGTTATCTAGAAATATACCTTATTCTTTCTCATGCTCCAGGCTACCACCCTGTGGGGTCTTGCTTCAGCATCAAGTGGTACCTAACCTTCCTAGAGGTTAGAAAAACCAAGAGAGTCACCATAACACCATTACAAGAGATTAGAGTTGTCCTGTCCATGGAATATATAATCTAAATACACTATGTCTTTTCCATTGATTCACAGAATGTTGAAGGTAACACAGACCTTGGAGAAGTTTTTAATCTCTCTCTCTCCCTCTCCCTTTCTCTCTCTTCCTCCCTCCCTCCCTCCCTCCCTCTCTCTCTCTCTCTCTCTCTCTCTCTCTCTCTCTCTCCTTATTTCCTACACAAGGAAGCTGAGTCCTTAAGAAATTATATCACTTGCTCAACATTATTCCAGTTCATTATATCACATGTTTAAATTAAACTTTTCAGTTTAAAGAACATGTTCAAATATATGATTTCCTTTACTTTTCATAATGAATCTACAAAATAGGCAGAGAGATATAATTATTAAAATTTAACAGATGCTATGCCATACCATGTTTAAACTGAATTGCTTCATCACTTTAAATGTGATGAGGAATGAACCTTTAGAAACAGCAATGAAATACATAGGCAAAAGAATGACTCAGAAATGCAATGGTCAGATTAATTTCCTGCCTCTTCCACCTCCCTTTTATACTCTCTCCATCTTAAAATTACTTTTTATAAGTTTGTACATATTTTGCTTTTTCTTCAATTTATCTATCATCTATCTGTCTATCATCTATCTATCATCTATCTGTCTGTCTGTCTATCTATCTATCTATCTATCATTCAGTAGAATGTAAGCTCCTGAGTACAAATACTACAAGCATTCCAAGAAGTTAAGTGCCTTGTCCAAGGTTCCTTAACTATTCCATGGCTAAATCAGGACTAAAGGTCATGAATTCTGACTCCTACATCTAATATTCCTTTTATTACATCATGCTACCTTCATATATTTTCTTCTATATAATCAAAAAATATTTATTAATCAATTAGAATAGGATTCAGCAATCTCACACTGAGGCTAAAAATAAGTCTACTACTAGCACCAATTACAGTGGTCTCCCATTCAGGCACTTATCAAAACATTGTCTATGTTGGAGTTTTGCAATGTGAGAGATATACAAATTAAAGTTTTGAGATTAGAAATATTTAAATGACAAGGAAGTTGTAAATGGGAGTAGTTAAAAATAAATTAAAAAGAAATTAATGGAAATGGTGTACAGAAATTTTCCAGAGGAAAGAGGGGAAGGGGAACCCTAGCATCACAAATTTCTAATTACTGACTGGGTTTGTAAGACACTTGTTTGAATTTCTCTCTCTGGAAAACTTTAAAAATAGGATAGATAGCAATCCATCTTGGAGAGTGTAGGTTTAGTTCAGCCTGAAGGCAGACAGATGGACTAGATGACCCCTGAAAATACTTTTTGTACCTATTATCTTACAATTTTACTCCACAGTGAGAAAAAAATGTTAACTGTTCCACTGCGTAGTTTTATTCATTGAGGAGAACTTCATTTCTCTTCTAAACATTTCTGATACTATAATATATACATGCATACATATGTATACGCACATATGTAATATTTCTGATTAATAAAAATGAACAAATCTGAAGGAACCAAACAACTGTAGATAAAACAAAGGATTGAGTGTTTTTATAGGCATTAATTTAACAAAGGAAATGAAACATAGGTAGTATACCAGGTATACTTCTTTCCTAAATCTGTCAGTACCTGTGAATTAATTAAATAGAATACATTTCTTGAAGACAGAGACTCATTTTTGCGCTTCTAACACAGGTGCCTAGTATAGTGCCTGACACATACTCAGTTAAGACATTTTTTTGATAATTTTTATTCAGTAGTTCTTTCCAAAGTTTTAACTTATCTTCCCTATTGAATTATAAATTCATTGCTGGTAGGGCTTGACCAGGTCTTATTGTACAGATTTTATCTTCACAGTTATTAGTACTGGTAATTCTAGTTATGTTCCTTGACTATATATATAAAATCACTGTGAATAAGAGTATAACATCAGGTGCTAGGTGTCAATTAATACACACTCTTCAATGATTAAAATTCAGTTAGAGATACATAACAAAAATTAACCTCCACCAGCATTTACAAAACATTCAACATCTACTATGATTCCTCTCCACAAAAAGAAGGCTGTGATACAGAGTTACATGGCTTATTGATGCTCAGTTATAAGACTTCTGTGTGGCAGTCACATCTGAGTTCCTCAACAGCATGTAATCAGAGGCTTTAATTGTACAATGGATCAAGACAATGTGATTCAAAAAAGGTAAAAAAAAGGTGTAAAAAGAGTCCTCAACTTCTGTTTTATTCCCTTAAGGCATGTTTATTTGTTGTTCTAGAGGCAGAATTTAAGAATATTTAATAGAATATTTTCATTTCTTAAAGTGTCTTATCCATTTTTCTCCATACATCTTTGGTATCTTTAAAACAATATTTAAAGAGGAGCCAAGATGGTGGAGTAGAAAGACTCACGTATGCTAGCTCCAAACCACAGCCCATAAATTACCTATAAAAACAACTCCCAATGGGTTCTGGAGCAGTGGAAGCTGCGCAGCAACGGGGTGGAGGAGATTTCTGTTCCAGAGAGCCCTGAAAAACTGACCCCAAAGGTCCATCGGGCACCGGACGTGGAGCAGAGCCCAGCCCTGCCTTGGCTGTGCGGTCCAAGAGGAGCAGATCCGAGCAGGCTTCAGGGACAGAATCTTCGGAGGCCGAGCAGGCACACAGGTCAGTGAGAGAGCCTTCTGGACTGGCCAAGAGGGGAGTGAGGTGTCTCCGTGACTCGGGCCCCCTCGGGAGGAAGAGGTGGGGGAGGTGGCAGACAGAGGCTCCTGGAGCAGATGGGAGCTTGGGTCCATTACTGAAGATCTCTGCATAAACCCCCTGGGGGAACTGAGCCTGGGCAGCAGCCCTGCCCCCACCTGAGCAGCAGTACTTAATCTTTCACTGAATAGCATCCCTCCCTCCCCCCCCACACCCCCCCCCGAAAGCCCTGAGGCTGGGGAGCAGCATTTGAATCTCAGACCCCAAGCACTAGCTGGGCAGATCTAGGCAGGGGTGGAAAGGAATCTCAGAAGTCAAGTAACTGGCTGGGAAAATGCCCAGAAAAGGGAAAAAAAAATAAGACCATAGAAGGGTAGTTTCTTGGGGAACAGAGGTTCCCACCTTTCATTTCTGATGACGAGGAACAATGCTTACCATCAGGGAAAGACATAGAAGTCAAGGCCTCTGTACCCCAAACATCCAAAATAGATATCCAATGGGCTCAGGCCATGGAAGAGCTCAAAAAGGATTTTGAAAATCAAGTTAGACAGGTGGAGAAAAAACTGGGAAGAGAAATGAGAGAGATGCAAGAAAAGCATGAAAAATGGGTCAATACCTTGGTAAAGGAGACCCAAAAAAATGCTGAAGAAAATAACACCTTGAAAAATAGGCTCACTCAATTGGCAAAAGAGGTTCAAAAAGCCAATGAGGAGAAGAATGCTTTCAAAAGCAGAATTAGCCAAATGGGAAAAGAGGTTCAAAAGCTCACTGAAGAGAATAGTTCTCTCAAAATTAGAATGGAACAGATGGAGGCTAATGACTTTCTGAGAAACCAAGAAATCACCAAACAAAACCAAAAGAATGAAAAAATGGAAGAGAATGTGAAAAATCTCATTGGAAAAACAACTGACCTGGAAAATAGATCCAGGAGACACAATTTAAAAATTATGGGACTACCTGAATGCCATGATCAAAAAAAGAGCCTAGACATCATCTTCTATGAAATTATCAAGGAAAACTGCCCTGATATTCTAGAACCAGAGGGCAAAATAAGTATTCAAGGAATCCATCGATCACCACCTGAAAGAGATCCAAAAAGAGAAACTCCTAGGAACATTGTGGCCAAATTCCAGAATTCCCAGGTCAAGGAGAAAATATTGCAAGCAGCTAGAAAAAAAGAGTTCCATTATTGTGGAAATACAATCAGGATAACACAAGATCTAGCAGCTTCTACATTAAGGGATTGAAGGGCATGGAATAGGATATTCCAGAAGTCAAAGGAACTAGGACTCAAACCAAGAATCACCTACCCAGCAAAACTGAGTATAATACTTCAGGGGAAAATATGGTCTTTCAATGAAACAGAAGACTTTCAAGCATTCTTGATGAAAAGACCAGAGCTGAAAAGAAAATTTGATTTTCAAACACAAGAATGAGAAAAAGCATGAAAAAGTAAACAGCAAAGAGAAGTCATAAGGGAGTTACCAAAGGTGAACTGTTTACATTCCTACATGGAAAGACAATATTCATAACTCTTGAAACTTTTCAGCATCTGGGTAGTTGGTGGGATTACACACACACACATGCACACACATGCACACACACGTACATGTCCGCGCATATACACACATACACGCACACATGGAGACAGACAGCACAGAGTGAATTGAATAGGATGGGATCATATCTTAAAAAAATTAAGGTAAATGTATAAGAGAAATATATTGGGAGGAGAGAGGGTGAAATGGAATAGAAGAGGCAAGCAGGAGACTTTTTAGTTGGAGGAAAAAGAGGAGAGCTGAGGAAAAAAACATGAAGTTTACCCTCATCACATTTGACTAAAGGAAGGAATAAAATGCACACTATTTTTGGTATGAAAACCTATCTTACAATACAGGAAAGGGGGAGAGAAGGAGATAAACAGGGTGGGGGGGATGATGGAAGGGAGGGCAATGGGAGGAGGGAGCAATTTGAAGTCAACACTCGGGGAGGGACAGGATCAAAAGAGAGAATGGAAACAATGGGGGGCAGGACAGGATGGAGGGAAATATAGTTAGTCTTACACAACACGACTATCAGGGAGGTCATTTGCAAAACTACACAGATATGGCCTATATTGAATTGCCTGCCTTCCCAAAGGGAATGGGTGGGGAGGGAGGGATGGGGAGAATTTGGGAACAACTGTTGAGTATTATTCTTGCTACTAGGAAATAAGAAATACAGGTAATGGGGAATAGAAAGTCATCTGGCCCTACAGGACAAAAGAGAAGATGGGGACAAGGGAAGGGAGGGTTGATAGAAGAGAGGGCAGATTGGTGATAGGGGCAATTAGAATGCTAGGTGTATTGGGGTGGGGGGAGGGGAGAAATGGGGAGAAAATTTGGAACCCAAAATTTTGTGAAAATGAATGTAAAAAGTTAAATAAATAAATTTATATTAAAAAAAAATAAAAAAATAAAAAAAACTTGTTGTGTCTGGGACTGGGCTGATAGAGAAGAGCTCACTCTCAGACAATGCAAGGATGGTGATACTTTGACTCCAGGCTGCCAAACATGACTATGTTCTCTTGTTGTCTCTATTGCTGTCTTTCTTATTGTCTCTCTCTCTCTCTCTCTCTGTCTCTCTCTCTCTCTCTCTGTCTCTCTCTCTCTCTCTCTCTCTCTCTCTCTCTCTTCCTCTCTCTCTCTCCCTTTCTCATTCTCTTGCTTCTCCCCCCCCCAACTCTCTTAGATTTCTTTCCACTGTATGGGCCTCTGAGATGTAGGTGAAAGAGAATACTATAATTTTGGTTATTAATGGTTGTTTAAACTCTGAAAATTGCAGAGAGAGATGATGAATTGAAACCAATGGCCCACAATCTACCAGAAGTCATTTATGGTACCCAGGGCCAGGTATGGCTTAGGACATGAGCACTTCTATATCTCATGGTATTGCTTTGAATCTGGAAAAATTCAATCCTGTCCCTTTATCCATTTGGAGGAAGAAATAAAGTACAAATGAGGTCTGGCAACTCAGGGTTCCACTTAGACAACTGGTTTTCCCTCTTAACATTATCTGCTAGTAACAAAAGCAGTTTGAAATTTTGCTTTAAAGAAACAATCAAAAAGTCCATACTCTTTGATCTAGACATGTCACTGCTAAGCATGAACCCCAAAGAGGTAAAATTCAGAAACAAAGAAAAAATGAGCATTTACTAAACAACTACTATGTGCTGAGCACTTTACAAATGTCTTATTTGATCCCCCATTTTTCAGTTGAGGAAACTGAGGCAGATAGCATGTAAGTGATATGCCCAAGGTCACAGAGCAAGTAAGTGTCTGAGGCTGGATCTGAACTCAGGTCTTCATGACTTCATGTCCAGCTACCCACTGCAATACTCAAAAAAAAACCCCAAAACATATTTAATTAACCTACATGAGAATTAAACTACTCAGTTTGCTAGTGCTTTTGTATTTTGGTCTTTTGATTCCTCTCAGTTATTTATGAAGCTATATAGCTTTTTTTGCCCCCTTCTGGCACTCATGAGTTTAGTATGTGTACTTTCAATGAGTAAGTACACACTTCAGATTCTAGCCAATGAAAACATTGAAGTGCTCTTCGGAGGCCTGTCTTTGCCATTCTCATTGTGTCTGACACTTAAGCTTTGGCTCACATTCTTATAAACCTAGTTCAGAACAAGCTCAGACAGCAAAGTGATTTCATTTGGAATGGCACCTTATGGTTTCAACAGCTCTAGTGGTTTGTCTAGAGCAACTTCACTTTTTTCTTATGGTATAGTAGGTCAAGAAAATGATTTTGTGCTTCCTCTTTTTTCAGATTCTTATTTGTTTATCATTTAATTTTTTATCATTTTTTTCTTTTTAAATTTTGAGTTTCCATATTCCTTCCTTCCCTTACATTCCCCCAGTCACTAGGAAGCAAACAATATTATGTCAATTATATATGTGAAATCAAACATTTACATATTAGCTTTATGTATATGGAGTGTGTGTGTGTGTGTGTGTGTGTGTGTGTGAGAGAGAGAGAGAGAGAGAGAGAGAGAGAGAGAGAGAGAGAGAGAGAAAGAGAAAGAGAGAGAGAAAGAGAGAGACAGACAGACAGACAGACTTCATTTTGCATTCAGAGTTTGTTCTCTCTCTGGAGGAAGATAGCATTGTTTCATCATGAGCCCTTTGGAATTATCTTGGATCACTGTATTATTCAGAGCAGTCAATTTTTTCAGTTTGTCATCATTTCAACATTTTTTGTTTTTGCACACGATGATCTCCCAATTCTTCTCATTTCATGTTGTATCAGTTCATATAGGTCTTGCTTTTTTAAAAAAATCATCCCCCATGTTATTTCTTTTTTTAACATTAAAATTTATTCATTTATCTCTAGTTTTCAACATTCATTTCCATAAGATTTTGAGTTCCAAATTTTCTCCCCATCTTCCCCTCCCTTCACCCCCGATGGCATGCATTCTGATTATCCCTTCCCTGAGTCTGCCCTCTTTTTTATAATCTCCTCTTTTCCCCTTCATCTTTAATTTCTTGAAGGGAAAGATAGATGTCTGTTACATATATTTCTCAGTTGCATGTAAAAAATGATTTTTTTTTAACATTTGCTTTTAAAATTTTGGGTTCCAGATTCTCTCCCTTCTTCCCTCTCCAACCATCCCCATTGAGAATGCAAGCAATTCAATATAGGTTATACTTGTATAATTATGCAAAACATAATAGTCATCTTGTGAAAGACTAACTATATTTCCCTCCATCCTATCTCATGGCTTCTCTTCTGGGCCCTCCTAGCTTGTGAGCGATTATCAATAGTAACTGCTACTGTTTCCCTCCCAGTCTGATGTTTTTCTGTTTTTTTGTCTCATCAAAGGGACCATCCCCTGGCTACTTCTTAAACAGGCCTACTCAATGAATGGGCGTTACCTCACCCTAAATGAGTACCTGCATAGACCTTATCGTAAAGGGGCCAAGGTCTTGCAGTGCATTCTGGGTCATCTCTAGTCATCTTGATGAATATCTGGTCACTGGATTCAGATGGCTCTGGAGGAGAAGTGAGGCTGGTGACCTGCACAGCCCTCTCTCACTCAAAACAAAGTCAAGTTCAAGGCATGCCATCATTTCTCTGATGGCATGGTCTTCTTCAACAACAAAGGATGAACACAATCCCATCCCTCAATTATTCTATTTTCTCCTTTGACTCTGTCCCTTTTCTAAAGTATTTGCTTCTGATTACCCCCTCCCTCAATCTGTCTTCTTTTCTAACATTCCCCCCCCCTTTATTCTGTCCTCCCTACTTTCCTGTAGGGTAAGCTACCCAACTGAGTGTGTATGTTATTCCATCCTTAAGCCAAATCCAATTAGAGTAAGGTTCATTCATTCCTTTTCACCTCACTCCTCTTCCCCTCCATTGTGAAACCTTTTTCTTGCCTCTTTTGTGTGAGATAATTTACCCCATTCTATCTCTCCTCTACCTCTTTTCCCAATATATTCCTCTCTCATTCCTTAATTTTATTTTTTAGATATCCTACCTTCATATTCAACTTACCCTGTGCCATATATCTATCTATCTATCTATCTATCTATCTATCTATCTATCTATCTATCTATCTATCTATCTATCTATCTATCTGTATGTATGTATGTCTGTCTATATGTCTATGTCCTCCAACTACCCTAATATTGAGAAAGGTCTCATGAAATACAAATACCATCTTTCCATGTAGGAATATAAACAGTTCAACTTTAATAAGTGTCTTAAGATTTGTCTTTCCTGTTTACTTTTTCCTGTTTCTCTTGATTCTTTTATTTGAAAGCCAAATTTTCTATTCAGCTCTGCTCTTTTCATCAAGAATGCTTGAAAGTCCTCCATTTTATTGAATGTCCACTTTTTCTCATGAAGGATTCTATTCAGGTTTTAACCCTAGCTCCTCTAACCTCCAGATTATAATATGGCAAGCCTTTCAATCCCTTAATGTAGAAGCTGCTAGATCTGGTGTTATGCAGATTATATTTCCACAATTAAATTGTTTCTTTCTGGTTGCTTGTAATATTTTCTCCTTAATGTGGGAACTCTGCAATTTGACTAGAATATTCCTAGGAGTTTTCCTTTTAGGATCTCTTTCCAGAGGTAATTGATGAAATTTTTCAATTTCTATTTTACTCTCTGATTCTAGAATATTAGGATAGTTTTCCTTGAAAATTGATAATTTCCTTGATGTCTGGTCTTTTTTGTGATCATGGCTTTATACTAGTTCAATAATTTTTTAAATTACCTCTCCTGGATCTATTTTCCAGGTTAGTGGTTTTTTCCAATGAGATATTTAATATTGTCTTTTATTTTTTCATTCTTTTCATCCTGTTTTATAATTTCTTGATTTCTCATAAAGTCATTAACTGCCATTTGCTCCACTCCAATTTTGAAGGAAATATTGTCATCAGTGAGTTTTTGGACCTCCTTTTCTATTTGGCCAATTCTGCTTTTTAAGGCATTCTTCTCCTCATTGGCTTTTTTGATTTCTTTTGCCATTTGGGTTAGTCTATTTTTTAAGATGTAATTCTCTTCATTTTTTCAGGGGTGGCATCTCTTTTAGCAAGCTGATGAATTGATCTTCATGCGTCACTCTCATTTCTCTTGCCAATTTTTCCTCTGCTTCTCTTACTTGATTTTTAAAATTCTTTTTTGAGCTCCTCCATGGCCTGTGACCAATTCATATTCCTTTTGGAGAGTTTTGATGTAGGAACTTCGACTCTTCTGTCCTCCTCTGATTGTATGTCCTGATGTTCCTTGTCACCAAAGTGAGATTCTATAGTCTGAGTCTTTCACAATGTTTACTCATCTTCCTAGTCAAGCACATAACTTTCTAACTCTTCATCAAGGTAGGACTCTGCTTCCAGTGGGGATGGGGGTCCCATCCTTCAGGGACTTTGTATCAGCAGCTGGATCTCACACTGTCTGTGAACCTAGAACTCTGGAAGCAGCCTCTGCCACTGTTGCTGCTGCCACCACTGCTGGCCACCAACACAACCCCCACCACCCTGGGTCTGGGGCCAGACTGGCCAGATCGCATGCTCCTCTTTTACCCAGGTCCCACATAGATTTCCCACTGACAATTTTTGGCGTTTGTGGGGTAAGAAGTTTGGAAACATCCACAACTGCCAGTGATTCAGTCCTTTAAGGCTTGCTCTGGCCCATTTGTGCTGATATGGCTCACATTGAACTGCGCTCTGCTCCCTGCCTGGTGTGAGACCCTTCCAGTTAACTCTCCAGATTGTCTTGGGCTGGTGATTTGTTTGATTCTATCATTTTGTGGGTTCTGTAGCTCTGCCATCTTGGTTCTGCCCCCAGGAATGGCTGCTTGTTATTTCTTCTAGCACAATAGTACTCTGTCACAGTCATATGCCACAACTTGTTCATCTATTTCCCAATTGATGAACATTCCTTTTATTTCAAAATCTTTTCTGCCACTACAAGAAATGCTATAAATATTTTTGTAATACTTTTTTTTTTATCTCTTTGGAATCTTTACTGTAGAGGCTGCTAAATCCTGTATAATGCTTACTGTAACTCCACAGTATTTGAATTATTTCTTTCTGGCTACTGGCAATATTTTCTACTTGATATGGGAGCTCTGAAATTTGGCTAAAATATTCCTGAGAGTTTTCATTTTAAGATATCATTCAGTATGTGATTGGTAGATTCTTTTAATGCCATTTTCCCCTTACAATCTAAGATATCATGGTAGTTTCCTTTATAATTTCTTGAAATATGATGCCTAGGCTCCTTTTTTTTTTTTTTTACTATAGCTTTCAGTGAGTTTAATAGTTTTTAAATTATCTCTCCTCAATCTATTTTCTAGATCAGGTGGTTTTCCAATGAGATAGTTCACCTTTCCTTCTATTTTCCCATTCATTTGACTTTGTTTTATTGTTTCTTGAAGACTGATGGAATTATTAGCCTCCCATTGCCAAACTCTAATTTTCAAGGAAGTATTTTCTTAAATGAGCTTTTGTACCTTTTTTTCTATTTTGCCAATTCTACTTTAAATGGAGTTCTTTTCTTTAGTGAATTTTAGCTTTTTTTTTTTTTTTTTACCATTAGGCCAGTTCTGTTTTTTAAGGGGACATTTTCTTTAGTATTTCTGTGCCCCTTTTACCAAGATGGTAATTCTCTTTTCATAATTTTTGTCCTATTCTCATTTAGTTTCCCATTTTCCCCTACTACTCTTAGCTCTTTCTTTAAGGAATTCTTGCTGGCTTTCATTCCAATTAGCATTTTTCTTTGAGGCCTTGCTTATAGTATTTCCACATTGTTGAATTCTAAGTTTTTGCCTTAGTCTTCCCTATCCCTATAATATCTTTTTATGGCCAAGTTTTCTGCCTCTGTCTCTCTCTCTCTCTGTCTGTCTCTCTCTCTATCTCTCTCTGTCTCTGTCTATCTGTCTGTCTGTCTCTCTCTTTCTTTCTTTCTCTTTCTCCAAGTTCACTTTTTCCAAGATATTTCTTAACTTTGAACATTATGTTACAGTTGGACTCTGCTCACTTGTGAGGGGTGAGGCACTGTGCCAAGTTTCAGACCCTTTCATGCTGCTGTTTTCAGAATTAATTCTGAGGGTTTACAAGTTTTTAGTGCTTTTGAAGAGGAGTTATCTTGGAAGAGGTATAGTTTCTTCTTTCTTGGTTTGTATTCCATATTTTTGCTGCAGAAGGCCTCATACTCACTTGTAGCCACAAGAACTGGTGCTCCTTTTGACCCTGGAACCATGACTAGTCCCTTGCTCTCTTTGTCCTGGAACTATAACTATAGGCAACAGTTGCCAATAGGCACCAGCTACATCTAGTAATAGCAAAGGGCCATCTCTAATCCTTTCCTGTAATCTCTTCTCTGTACCTCATAAATTGTTTTAGGCTAGAAAATTGTCTCCCTCTGAGTTTTAGTTGGCTCACGTACAATAAAACTTGAGTTGAGGCATTGTTTTAAAGTTTTCTTAGAGAGGAATGTTCAAAGGGATCACCTGGGTCCTGGCCTGTATTCTGCCATTTTGGTTCTACTTCTGTGCTTTCTCTTAAGCATTAGCCTAATGTCACCAGAATCAAAATTCTCAATGAAAGTTAATAAATACAGAGTAATCTTAAATCAAATGTGAAACTTTAAGGTAGCATTTGCTTATTATGTTCTAGGAACAAAAACATATAAAAACTAAACTTTCCTAAGGCTAATTTAATGACATGAAACATAATGAATTTAATATCAAGTTTACAATGCTCCCTCTTTATATGCAACCATTTTGACTAGAAAGGAGTATGGTAAAAAGGAAAGAAGGACCAACTTAGAATCAAAGGACCTGGAATAAAATCCCAGCTTTGCTCTTAGGTACCTGCATGATGGGAAATTTATTTGGAACTCTTGGAACTTCCATTTCTCATATACAAAATGAGGAGGCTGGATTACATGATCTTTATTATGCTTTCCACCTCTAAATAAATGATTTAAATGTGATCCTCTGCTACAAACAGATTTAAATTTATCTCAATATTTGACATGTACTATGAAGAAATGACCACCATACTTAAAAGTACACCTATTCCTGACCCAGTAAAAACAGAAGAATTTAGTTCTAGAAACAATATAATTAAAAATCATTCAGGAAAAGATTATCAAAATTTCTCAAAGAAGAGGAGATTATAAAAAAATTCATTTTTTATATGAATAGGCATTGTAAAATACTGAGACTACAGAATCTTATTTTGGTGAAAAGGAAGATCAGGGCATACAACAATACAATTTCATTTAAAAAATGAAAAAGATTATGCATGGTGCTTTAATTGGTGGAATGTGGAAAGATGATAAAAAAAAATTTAATGAACTTTAAGATAGCAATAAAATCCATCCTTGAGTGGTTAGGAATCCATGGAATTCTCACTTTTGTGTCTTCCACTTTAGTGAACACTACTCAACACATTCAGATAATTCTGTTCTAATGGCTTCAATACATGCATGACTTAATGAGACAGGTTCGCTATTTAGTGGATAAAAATGAATCACAGAAAAATGGTGAAGAAAAAATAAGAAATTGTTCTCAAATTCTAGAATGCTGAAAATAGTGTACAACTCTTTTCTGGTCCATTAGTCTGTGTCTGTTATACATGTGAACCTCTCTAGATAGTCTGCTTTATAGATAGTCTACTCACAGAAATGAAGTATTTCAGCCCATCTACTCATTTAGTTCAACAACACAAATCTCCCCAGTTTCATTAGTGTTTTTTCTTGTTGAGATGTCACCATACTGAAGCTTTTCTCATCATTAAAACTTCCTCCACTGAATGACCTTGAAAAGTCTGGCTTACTCCCTCAGGATTCTATCCTGAATGTTAAACTAGCAAAGATCTTTTAACTTCCTGCTATCTCTCATTACAGAAGCACTTCAAAGAGTTAAAAGCAGCATCTCAATTTCCAGACTATGTCCCTTATCAAATGAAAGCTCTAATTTTTCTCAAGGGGCATGGAGTGAGTAAGACATTCAATTCTGCAAGGTGGTTAGACTTTTCAGCTTCTTGTTCACTCAGTACATTCCTTACTGTTCAATCAATTAATAAAACTGACAGCAAACATAAAGCAAATTCAAAAATGTCTTTCAGTTGAATTTGTGTAAGCTGTCCCTGCCCTTCAAGAATGTTCTGAGCAGGAGGTTGAAGTATAGTAATTATACTCAGTTCTAAGACTTTCAGAACTCAAGGAATAATAGTTTTAAAACCTGAGCCTGGAAGTTACTCACAGTGTGGTCTTAGGGATACAGTTTAATCCATATTTGATATATCATTGCTCTTGATTATATTATTTAGTTCATTGCTCTGTAAAAGTATGTTATTGTTACATGTTGTAGACCATATACTTGATAGTGAACTTGGACCAGTATTTGAGGCTGGGCTGACAAATGGAGTGAATTTCTAATGATGATTTAGGACAAAATTTATTTGCAGATAACCCCCAAACCATGGTAAAGCCTTTCACATTATTTAGTGAGGTAACACTGCAGGGAACTAATTGTTTCCCTTGTGGCTCATAAATGTAAAAGCACCTTCCAAAATGCCTAATTTTTTTGGAGAGAATTATGTTTTGGTTCATGATGCTGTTATTTATCTGTTTTACCTTTCTTTCTTTTCTTTTTAATGAACTATGATATGAACTATAGTTTTTAAAGAAATAGGCCATCATCAATTCAAGGACATGTCTAGTGTGAGAAGGCAGGCTAGTATTTAGCATATTATTAAATTTCATTATTTCACTTTTGAAGTATGATCTAGGGCACATAATTCCCCTTACAGAATCAATAACATGAACTTATTTGCATTAATTACTAAATTCTAATCACACTATTGATTTACAATAATAATTAATATGACATGTTTACTCAACATTTTAAAGAATCTCTCTCCGTGGTTAATTTATTATTTAACCTTTTCTACTTAAAAAGGTGTGGAGGATGAGATCGGAATTACTTTTAGTGGTTTTTCATCTAACATCATCCATAGAGATTATTTCATTATTCATGTACAATAAAAATTTGTTAAGTGTATACTTTGTTTAAGGTACTTTGCTAAATTCTGGTGGTACAAAGCTAAAGAATAAAAGCATTTTCCCTAAGGAATCTTACATTCTCCTAGGGGATACAGTAGAGTGCAGGACTTGGAACCAGGAAGACCTGGTTTACAATGTGTGTGTGTGTGTGTGTATATATATATACACACACACACACACACACACACACATATACATATATGTATAAATTCATGTGCATATGTATGTACACAATGTGTATGTATATGCATATGTATACACATATATATGTATATAGAGAGGGAGAGATACAGACCCATTTTAAGAGTTAAAAAGTGCAAAAAATGAAGTGGGGTGAAAGTATGTGGAGAGGAGCAGGAATGGAGTGTATTTGTTGTATGTGCTTGTCCATTGCCGAAGAAGACCATGCCATCAGAGAAATAATGACATAACTTGAACTTGACTTTGTTTTTTTGAGTGAGGGAGGGCTGTGCAGGTCACCAGACTCACTTCTCCTCCAGAGCCATCTGAATCCAGTGACCAGATATTCATCAGGATGCCTGGAGATGACCCAGAATGAGGCAATTTGAGTTAAGTGACTTGCCCAGGGTCACACAGCTAGTGAGTGTTAAGTGTCTGAGGTGAGATTTAAACTCAGGTCCTCTTGCCTCCTGCACTGGTGCTCTATCCACTGTACCATCTAGCTGCACCAATATTGTCATTAAGATGTTCATGAGCTACTCTTTTGTCTATGTTTTTATATCATTGTTTCTTGAGGCTCATTCTTTACCCCCTTCCAAGCCAAAGAAAGTGAGGAAGTAATTCCAACAGAAAAAAAAATAAGAGAAGAAACTTGCATTGCCCCCTTTATCCTCAACATTCTGAGACAAATGTTTGCAGTGGTTGAGGCAGATAGGGAGAGTTGTGGCAGAACAAATTGGTTAAAAAATTTGGGGACAAATACTTTAAAACTCTCTGAGGACCTCAAAATAAAGCTTTGTTTCTAAAAAATTTCATGTATTAGGAATCTCTGTGCATATAATTCATTGCATTTCAGATTATGATGTGGTCAGGGACAGAATATTATCCATTTAATCCAGATGGAGTTGGATGAATACTCCTTTTGGGAAAATATAATAGCTCAACTTGGATTGACTTAAAATAGAAATCAAGCACAAATAATTGTATTCTAAAAGGGATAATGAGTGCATGATTTCTGCATAATGAAGAAAACAGTTTACAGCAATAGCCATCAGTCTGGAAATACAGATTAATAGGAAGAAAAATAGAGAAAGATAGATTTATAGAAAAAAGGTTGAATTATTATGATCTGCTCAGGCTGCTATGAAACATAAAATGCCCAAATTCTCTCCTTTAATTAAGACTCCTTTAATTTCTCAAGATGTGCAACCTAGTCAGTAGAGTGCAGGACTTGGAACCAGGAAGACCTGGATTCAAATTCAACTCTGACATTTACTGGGCATGTGATCCAGTGCAAGTAACTGCGTATCTCTGAGTCTCAGTTTCCTCATCAATAAATTAAGAGGGTTGGAGTAAGATCACCTCTAAGGTTTCTTCCAGCTCTATTTATGATCTTGTTATTTTAAAATAATTAGCTGAATTACATGCTGCATTTTCATTTTCTTGCATTATCTTCATTAGAAATTTATAGTGATGCTTAACTTTTCTCTCTTGCATCTTATTTTAAATTGTCCGCTACTTCTTCATTTTCAGTAATGCTACATCTGGACAAAATTTTAGAATTTGCATCATTACATCTTGGATTAATTACCAATAGAATGAGAGAAAATGTCTTGTAATTTGTGGGAGGGATTATTCAAGGTTCTATTTGATCAAGAAAACAGAGTCAAAGAGCTCATTCTTTCCAAAAACCTGAAATATTCACACTGTAAAACTTAATCTAATCTTCTGTGACTTATTTGCTCATGCTTACAACCCTGTACTGCAAGACCATGTATTTGGTGATGTAAGGACCCTTGGAGCCCTTCTAGTTTGAACCCCAATTTCACAGATGAGGAAATAGAGATTCAGGAAGATTAAGTTACTGGTTTAAGGTCACAGCAGAAGTTAGTGATAGAGGTAACATTCAAATTCACCTCTTGTAATTCCATATTCAGCTCCCTTAATGATATATCCAAATCCCTCCTTGCTAATCACTTTAAGGAAAGAGATTTAGTTCTTTATATTGTTAAGCTTTGGTTTGTTTCAGTTGTGTGGTTTCAGACAAAGGTGTATCTCAAACTTCACAGTTAGTGTGTTCCTCATATTAACTAGGAAAAGAATGATTAAATTGTGAAAGCGTATAACCCTAATGTACTATATTAATATATAAAGAACATAACAAAATTGTTCCTCATCCCTTTGAAACAAGAGACTTTACCTTTTTATGGTCGGCAGTTAGTTTCATCTTTTCACTTAAAAAACGTAGTGTTATGTCTATAACACAAATTAACCCATACAGATCACTTTGAATCACCCACCACTGCTATTACTACCAAATTATGTATTTCATAACAGCTCTGGGATACCCACATAAAAAAGTAGAATGTTTTGAAAAGACAAAGAAAGAAAAAAATCATCTCGGATAGAAAATATCCAACTTTTAAACATCAATCTGTGAATTATCCATTGACAATCCCTTTTTAATACTGGTCTGGCTTTCCTGTCACCCAGAAGTTTTGTGTCACCTTCCCCAGTCAGTTAAAGTATTTCTAGCAAATGTTAAGTCTTCTTAATAATAATAGAATTAGAAAAAGCAAATTTGTGGCCAAAAGTTATATACTCCAAAATAAAATATGAAATATGTATATCTTTTTAAAATTGATGGTATTTGTGCTTCTGAAAATAGAACTGAATTGCTTAGTTACACTTGAGAAACTTAAGTATCACTCTATGGACTATAATCCAAGCTAGACAGCAATGATTTTGTAACGGTAGGTAAGGCCTGTGACCTGAGTCTTTTCAGGAGGCACAATTTCCTAAATCTCCTAGATAAAATAGCATCATCAATTCACTTGGAATAGTTATGCTTTTATAACTTATACAAAATTATAATGAATATGAATCAATCATAGAAGATACAGAAAAACAGAAATATAATTTGGAGCAAGCCTTAAAGAAACAGAAGGACCTAGTCTTATTTAGAATAGATAACTGTTTGCGTAAGGAATAATGACTAAAAGCCAGCATCTGCTTCATCATGAAGACTAATTTTTGACATAAGGATTTGAGACAGGAACAGGTAGATAAGATGAATGCAGTTAAGTATGATATACCTGGAATTCATTAACACATTTGTTAAGGTCTCTCACCACTATGACGTTGCAACCAAAATAGCTACTGTAGTCTTAGGCAACAGTAATAGAATTGGTGTCCACAGCAAGGGTAATGATAATCCCATTGGATTTTGTGCACTGGTTTTATTTTAAAATGGTGTTGACAAGCCAGAGCATTCTAGGGGAAGTTAATCAGCATGGTAAGGGGTGTGAAAATCATATCATCTGAGGATGAGCTAAACGAATTGGTTTTTTTTATCCTGAAGACAGATATTTTACATGAGGAGAAGAGGAAAGGTGATTACTATCCTCAGATATTTGAAAAATATTCATAAAGAAGAAGCAGCAGATTTGTGATTATTCATCTCAGAGGAAGACTGATGGATTACAATGTCAGAACTTTGGAATTTGAAGGAACCTCAGAAAGAATCTAGATCAAGAGACGAGGAAGCTGAAGCCAAGAAACACTGAGAAACTTATCTAAAGTTACACAGGGCTGGGGTTTGAACTTATGTGGCCTGAATCCAAATCTAGCACTCTTTTTAGTATACCATGCCAAATGGACCTTTGTTTGGTATGCTTGTCAAAGGTGTTCATTATTCAAGCTGAGTTTGGACTAATCGAACTCAGAGGCCTTTTCCTGCATTAATATTCTATGAACCAGTTATCTATCAAACATATTTTTTGGATAATTTATTATTCTCTGAAAATTATTACATAATTTGTATTAGAATCTCTTTCGGTAAAAACAAAATTTTTCTACAAATATCTACTCATCTAATTCAGTACCTGCTTCAAATGTGCCTCATAGCTTCAGGAAGGTGGTACAGTGGATAGAGCAATGAGTCTGGAGTCAAGAAGCCCTGAGTTCAAATTCAACCTCAGAAAATTACTAGCTATGCGGTGCTTAGCAAGTCACTTAATCTCTGCCTGCCTCAGTTTCCTCATTTGCAAAACGTGGATAGTACTAGCATTGAATTCCCTAGGTTGTTGGGAGGAAAAAATCCAATAATATTTATAATATATTGTAAAACTTAAAATGTTTTATTATCAATTATTATTATTAGTATTATTCAGCAATAAATAACTTCATTAATTATCTCATACTTTCATTTAACCATTGAGCTAACTGCATTGTTTAAGTATAACTCCTTTTATGAAGTTGTTGATGTTTTAAATAATCACTTATACAAGAGACTCTTATTATAGTGACTGAATGTTTGAACTTAATTGAAACTAAAGCCCAAGTCAAGAATGAGAAAACTCTATAGCTACACTGAGTTCCTGGTCCTGCTCAGGAGAAAGGACCAGAACATCTGAGAGAAGTGAGAATTCCTCCTAAATTCTCCGCTCTTGACAAGGGGATATCCACCATCTAAACCCCACTGTTGTCCAATGTCAACATTGTTATCCCAGAAACTTTGCCTTTTCACAAGTCTATTTAAGAGCAATGAGAACTACTGCTTTTCAATAATTTTGACTGTCAACCAAGGTGTCAATTATTCACAGTTATATAATAAAAGTGAGCTTGTGGGTTAGTTTCTAAAATATAACCAACCATTACTTATCCAGTTTAATGGAGAAAGACCATAGCATGCATAATCTGAAAACAAAGACATGGAGAAAAATAAACATGGATAACTCAGCATGACTATAGCTTAGAAATGGACATATATACGCACCTTTTCCAAAGGAAAAAAGTCAATTAGGATACACAAATAATTTTTTAAACCATGTCATATAACCTAAAAAGGAAGACTAAATAAAAAGCAAAAAAAATAAATAAATTCATGAATTTCCCGTAGCAATAATTATGATATTCATATCAAAATGGCTCTGTTACTAATTTGCATACAGTTTAATCCATATTTGATATATCATTGCTCTTGATTATATTATTTAGTTCATTGCTCTGTAAAAGTATGTTATTGTTACATGTTGTAGACCATATACTTGATAGTGAACTTGGACCAGTATTTGAGGCTGGGCTGACAAATGGAGTGAATTTCTAATGAGATTTAGGACAAAATTTATTTGCAGATAACCCCCAAACCATGGTAAAGCCTTTCACATTATTTAGTGAGGTAACACTGCAGGGAACTAATTGTTTCCCTTGTGGCTCATAAATGTAAAAGCACCTTCCAAAATGCCTAATTTTTTTGGAGAGAATTATGTTTTGGTTCATGATGCTGTTATTTATCTGTTTTACCTTTCTTTCTTTTCTTTTTAATGAACTATGATATGAACTATAGTTTTTAAAGAAATAGGCCATCATCAATTCAAGGACATGTCTAGTGTGAGAAGGCAGCTAGTATTTAGCATATTATTAAATTTCATTATTTCACTTTTGAAGTATGATCTAGGGCACATAATTCCCCTTACAGAATCAATAAATGAACTTATTTGCATTAATTGCTAAATTCTAATCAACACTATTGATTTACAATAATAATTAATATGACATGTTTACTCAACATTTTAAAGAATCTCTCTCCGTGGTTAATTTATTATTTAACCTTTTCTACTTAAAAAGGTGTGGAGGATGAGATCGGAATTACTTTTAGGTGGTTTTTCATCTAACATCATCCATCAGAGATTATTTCATTATTCATGTACAATAAAAATTTGTTAATGTATACTTTGTTTAAGGTACTTTGCTAAATTCTGGTGGTACAAAGCTAAAGAATAAAAGCATTTTCCCTAAAGAATCTTACATTCTCCTAGGGGATACATAGGGTAGGACAACCAAGCACTGTACACATGTGTGTTGGATATATATATACCCACACCACACACACATATACATATATGTATAAATTCATGTGCATATGTATGTACACAATGTGTATGTATATGCATATGTATACACATATATATGATATATAGAGGGAGAGATACAGACCCATTTTAAGAGTTAAAAAGTGCAAAAAATGAAGTGGGGTGAATAGTATGTGGAGAAGGAGCAGGAATGGAGTGTATTTGTGTATGATGCTTGTCCATTGCCGAAGAAAACCATGCCATCAGAGAAATAATGACATAACTTGAACTTGACTTTGTTTTTTTGAGTGAGGGAGGGCTGTGCAGGTCACCAGACTCACTTCTCCTCCAGAGCCATCTGAATCCAGTGACCAGATATTCATCAGGATGCCTGGAGATGACCCAGAATGAGCAATTGGAGTTAAGTGACTTGCCCAGGGTCACACAGCTAGTGAGTGTTAAGTGTCTGAGGTGAGATTTAAACTCAGGTCCTCTTGCACTCCTGCACTGGTGCTCTATCCACTGTACCATCTAGCTGCACCAATATTGTATTAAGATGTTCATGAGCTACTCTTTTGTCTATGTTTTTATATCATTGTTTCTTGAGGCTCATTCTTTACCCCCTTCCAAGCCAAAGAAAGTGAGGAAGTAATTCCAACAGAAAAAAAAATAAGAGAAGAAACTTGCATTGCCCCCTTTATCCTCAACATTCTGAGACAAATGTTTGCAGTGGTTGAGGCAGATAGGGAGAGTTGTGGCAGAACAAATTGGTTAAAAAATTTGGGGACAAATACTTAAAACTCTCTGAGGACCTCAAAATAAAGCTTTGTTTCTAAAAAATTTCATGTATTAGGAATCTCTGTGCATATAATTCATGTTGCATTTCAGATTATGATGTGGTCAGGGACAGAATATTATCCATTTAATCCAGATGGAGTTGGATGAATACTCCTTTTGGGAAAATATAATAGCTCAACTTGGATTGACTTAAAATAGAAATCAAGCACAAATAATTGTATTCTAAAAGGATAATGAGTGCATGATTTCTGCATAATGAAGAAAACAGTTTACAGCAATAGCCATCAGTCTGGAAAGTACAGATTAATAGGAAGAAAAATAGAGAAAGATAGATTTATAGAAAAAAAGGTTGAATTATTATGATCTGTCAGGCTGCTATGAAACATAAAATGCCCAAATTCTCTCCTTTAATTAAGACTCCTTTAATTTCTCAAGATGTGCAACCTAGTCAGTAGAGTGCAGGACTTGGAACCAGGAAGACCTGGATTCAAATTCAACTCTGACATTTACTGGGCATGTGATCCAGTGCAAGTAACTGCGTATCTCTGAGTCTCAGTTTCCTCATCAATAAATTAAGAGGGTTGGAGTAAGATCACCTCTAAGGTTTCTTCCAGCTCTATTTATGATCTTGTTATTTTAAAATAATTAGCTGAATTACATGCTGCATTTTCATTTTCTTGCATTGATCTTATTAGAAATTTATAGTGATGCTTAACTTTTCTCTCTTGCATCTTATTTTAATTGTCCGCTACTTCTTCATTTTCAGTAATGCTACATCTGGACAAAATTTTAGAATTTGCATCATTACATCTTGGATTAATTACCATAGAATGAGAGAAAATGTCTTGTAATTTGTGGGAGGGATTATTCAAGGTTCTATTTGATCAAGAAAACAGAGTCAAAGAGCTCATTCTTTCCAAAAACCTGAAATATTCACACTGTAAAACTTAATCTAATCTTCTGTAACTTATTTGCTCATGCTTACAACCCTGTACTGCAAGACCATGTATTTGGTGATGTAAGGACCCTTGGAGCCCTTCTAGTTTGAACCCCAATTTCACAGATGAGGAAATAGAGATTCAGGAAGATTAAGTTACTGGTTTAAGGTCACAGCAGAAGTTAGTGATAGAGGTAACATTCAATTCACCTCTTGTAATTCCATATTCAGCTCCCTTAATGATATATCCAAACCCTCCTTGCTAATCACTTTAAGGAAAGAGATTTAGTTCTTTATATTGTTAAGCTTTGGTTTGATTTCAGTTGTGTGGTTTCAGACAAAGGTGTACTCAAGCTTCACAGTTAAGTGTGTTCCTCATATTAACTAGGAAAAGAATGATTAAATTGTGAAAGCATATAACCCTAATGTACTATATTAATATATAAAGAACATAACAAAATTGTTCCTCATCCCTTTAAACAAGAGACTTTACCTTTTTATGGTCGGCAGTTAGTTTCATCTTTTCACTTAAAAAACGTAGTGTTATGTCTATAACACAAATTAACCCATACAGATCACTTTGAATCACCCACCACTGCTATTACTACCAAATTATGTATTTCATAACAGCTCTGGGATACCCACATAAAAAAGTAGAATGTTTTGAAAAGACAAAGAAAGAAAAAAATCATCTCGGATAGAAAATATCCAACTTTTAAACATCAATCTGTGAATTATCATTTTTCTTTGAGGCCTTGCTTATAGTATTTCCACATTGTTGAATTCTAAGTTTTTGCCTTAGTCTTCCCTATCCCTATAATATCTTTTTATGGCCAAGTTTTCTGCCTCTGTCTCTCTCTCTCTCTGTCTGTCTCTCTCTCTATCTCTCTCTGTCTCTCTCTCTCTTTCTTTCTCTCTCTTTCTCCAAGTTCACTTTTTCCAAGATATTTCTTAACTTTGAACATTATGTTACAGTTGGACTCTGCTCACTTGCGAGGGGTGAGGTACTGTGCCAAGTTTCAGACCCTTTCATGCTGCTGTTTTCAGAATTAATTCTGAGGGTTTGCAAGTTTTTAGTGCTTTTGAAGAGGAGTTATCTTGGAAGAGGTATAGTTTCTTCTTTCTTGGTCTGTATTCCATATTTTTGCTGCAGAAGGCTTCATACTCACTTATAGCCACAAGAACTGGTGCTCCTTTTGACTCTGGAACCATGACTAGTCCCTTGCTCTCTTTGTCCTGGAACTATAACTGTAGGCAACAGTTGCCAATAGGCACCAGCTACATCTAGTAATAGCAAAGGGCCATCTCTAATCCTTTCCTGTAATCTCTTCTCTGTACCTCATAAATTGTTTTAGGCTAGAAAATTGTCTCCCTCTGAGTTTTAGTTGGCTCACGTACAATAAAACTTGAGTTGAGGCATTGTTTTAAAGTTTCTTAGAGGGGAATGTTCAAAGGGATCACCTGGGTCCTGGCCTGTATTCTGCCATTTTGGTTCTACTTCTGTGCTTTCTCTTAAGCATTAGCCTAATGTCACCAGAATCAAAATTCTCAATGAAAGTTAATAAATACAGAGTAATCTTAAATCAAATGTGAAACTTTAAGGTAGCATTTGCTTATTATGTTCTAGGAACAAAAACATATAAAAACTAAACTTTCCTAAGGCTAATTTAATGACATGAAACATAATGAATTTAATATCAAGTTTACAATGCTCCCTCTTCATATGCAACCATTTTGACTAGAAAGGAGCATGGTAAAAAGGAAAGAAGGACTGACTTAGAATCAAAGGACCTGGAATAAAATCCCAGCTTTGCTCTTAGGTACCTGCATGATGGGAAATTTATTTGGAACTCTTGGAACTTCCATTTCTCATATACAAAATGAGGAGGCTGGATTACATGATCTTTATTATGCTTTCCACCTCTAAATAAATTATTTAAATGTGATCCTCTGCTACAAACAGATTTAAATTTATCTCAATATTTGACATGTACCATGAAGAAATGACCACCATACTTAAAAGTACACCTATTCCTGACCCAGTAAAAACAGAAGAATTTAGTTCTAGAAACAATATAATTAAAAATCATTCAGGAAAAGATTATCAAAATTTCTCAAAGAAGAGGAGATTATAAAAAAATTCATTTTTTATATGAATAGGCATTGTAAAATACTCAGACTACAGAATCTTATTTTGGTGAAAAGGAAGATCAGGGCATACAACAATACAATTTCATTTAAAAAATGAAAAAGATTATGCATGGTGCTTTAATTGGTGGAATGTGGAAAGATGATAAAAAAAAGTTTAATGAACTTTAAGATAGCAATAAAATCCATCCTTGAGTGATTAGGAATCCATGGAATTCTCACTTTTGTGTCTTCCACTTTAGTGAACACTACTCAACACATTCAGGTAATTATGTTCTAATGGCTTCAATATACATGCATGACTTAATGAGACAGGTTCGCTATTTAGTGGATAAAAATGAATCACAGAAAAATGGTGAAGAAAAAATAAGAAATTGTTCTCAAATTCTAGAATGCTGAAAATAGTGTATAACTATTATCTGGTCCATTAGTCTGTGTCTGTTATACATGTGAACCTCTCTAGATAGTCTGCTTTATAGATAGTCTACTCACAGAAATGAAGTATTTCAGCACATCTACTCATTTAGTTCAACAACACAAATCTCCCCAGTTTCATTAGTGTTTTCTCTTGTTGAGATGTCACCATACTGAAGCTTTTCTCATCATTAAAACTTCCTCCACTGAATGACCTTGAAAAGTCTGGCTTACTCCCTCAGGATTCTATCCTGAATGTTAAACTAGCAAAGATCTTTTAACTTCCTGCTATCTCTCATTACAGAAGCACTTCAAAGAGTTAAAAGCAGCATCTCAATTTCCAGACTATGTCCCTTATCAAATGAAAGCTCTAATTTTTCTCAAGGGGCATGGAGAGAGTAAGACATTCAATTCTGCAAGGTGGTTAGACTTTTCAGCTTCTTGTTCACTCAGTACATTCCTTACTGTTCAATCAATTAATAAAGCTGACAGCAAACATAAAGCAAATTCAAAAATGTCTTTCAGTTGAATTTGTGTAAGCTGTCCCTGCCCTTCAAGAATGTTCTGAGCAGGAGGTTGAAGTATAGTAATTATACTCAGTTCTAAGACTTTCAGAACTCAAGGAATAATAGTTTTAAAACCTGAGCCTGGAAGTTACTCACAGTGTGGTCTTAGGGATACAGTTTAATCCATATTTGATATATCATTGCTCTTGATTATATTATTTAGTTCATTGCTCTGTAAAAGTATGTTATTGTTACATGTTGTAGACCATATACTTGATAGTGAACTTGGACCAGTATTTGAGGCTGGGCTGACAAATGGAGTGAATTTCTAATGACGATTTAGGACAAAATTTATTTGCAGATAACCCCCAAACCATGGTAAAGCCTTTCACATTATTTAGTGAGGTAACACTGCAGGGAACTAATTGTTTCCCTTGTGGCTCATAAATGTAAAAGCACCTTCCAAAATGCCTAATTTTTTTGGAGAGAATTATGTTTTGGTTCATGATGCTGTTATTTATCTGTTTTACCTTTCTTTCTTTTCTTTTTAATGAACTATGATATGAACTATAGTTTTTAAAGAAATAGGCCATCATCAATTCAAGGACATGTCTAGTGTGAGAAGGCAGACTAGTATTTAGCATATTATTAAATTTCATTATTTCACTTTTGAAGTATGATCTAGGGCACATAATTCCCCTTACAGAATCAATAATATGAACTTATTTGCATTAATTGCTAAATTCTAATAACACTATTGATTTACAATAATAATTAATATGACATGTTTACTCAACATTTTAAAGAATCTCTCTCCATGGTTAATTTATTATTTAACCTTTTCTACTTAAAAAGGTGTGGAGGATGAGATCGGAATTACTTTTGGTGGTTTTTCATCTAACATCATCCACAGAGATTATTTCATTATTCATGTACAATAAAAATTTGTTAAATGTATACTTTGTTTAAGGTACTTTGCTAAATTCTGGTGGTACAAAGCTAAAGAATAAAAGCATTTTCCCTAAAGAATCTTACATTCTCCTAGGGGATACATGGGTATACACACACACACACACATATATATATATATACATATACATATATGTATAAATTCATGTGCATATGTATGTACACAATGTGTATGTATATGCATATGTATACACATATATATGCATATATAGAGGGAGAGATACAGACCCGTTTTAAGAGTTAAAAAGTGCAAAAAATGAAGTGGGGTGATAGTATGTGGAAAGGAGCAGGAATGGAGTGTATTTGGTGTATATGCTTGTCCATTGCCGAAGAAAACCATGCCATCAGAGAAATAATGACATAACTTGAACTTGACTTTGTTTTTTTGAGTGAGGGAGGGCTGTGCAGGTCACCAGACTCACTTCTCCTCCAGAGGCATCTGAATCCAGTGACCAGATATTCATCAGGATGCCTGGAGATGACCCAGAATGAAGCAATTGGAGTTAAGTGACTTGCCCAGGGTCACACAGCTAGTGAGTGTTAAGTGTCTGAGGTGAGATTTAAACTCAGGTCCTCTTGACTCCTGCACTGGTGCTCTATCCACTGTACCATCTAGCTGCACCAATATTGTTATTAAGATGTTCATGAGCTACTCTTTTGTCTATGTTTTTATATCATTGTTTCTTGAGGCTCATTCTTTACCCCCTTCCAAGCCAAAGAAAGTGAGGAAGTAATTCCAACAGAAAAAAAAATAAGAGAAGAAACTTGCATTGCCCCCTTTATCCTCAACATTCTGAGACAAATGTTTGCAGTGGTTGAGGCAGATAGGGAGAGTTGTGGCAGAACAAATTGGTTAAAAAATTTGGGGACAAATACTTCAAAACTCTCTGAGGACCTCAAAATAAAGCTTTGTTTCTAAAAAATTTCATGTATTAGGAATCTCTGTGCATATAATTTGTTGCATTTCGGATTATGATGTGGTCAGGGACAGAATATTATCCATTTAATCCAGATGGAGTTGGATGAATACTCCTTTTGGGAAAATATAATAGCTCAACTTGGATTGACTTAAAATAGAAATCAAGCACAAATAATTGTATTCTAAAATGGATAATGAGTGCATGATTTCTGCATAATGAAGAAAACAGTTTACAGCAATAGCCATCAGTCTGGAAGTACAGATTAATAGGAAGAAAAATAGAGAAAGATAGATTTATAGAAAAAAAGGTTGAATTATTATGATCTGTTCAGGCTGTTATGAAACATAAAATGCCCAAATTCTCTCCTTTAATTAAGACTCCTTTAATTTCTCAAGATGTGCAACCTAGTCAGTAGAGTGCAGGACTTGGAACCAGGAAGACCTGGATTCAAATTCAACTCTGACATTTACTGGGCATGTGATCCAGTGCAAGTAACTGCGTATCTCTGAGTCTCAGTTTCCTCATCAATAAATTAAGAGGGTTGGAGTAAGATCACCTCTAAGGTTTCTTCCAGCTCTATTTATGATCTTGTTATTTTAAAATAATTAGCTGAATTACATGCAGCATTTTCATTTTCTTGCATTGTTATCTTTATTAGAAATTTATAGTGATGCTTAACTTTTCTCTCTTGCATCTTATTTTAAGTTGTCCGCTACTTCTTCATTTTCAATAATGCTACATCTGGACAAAATTTTAGAATTTGCATCCTTACATCTTGGATTAATTACCAGTAGAATGAGAGAAAATGTCTTGTAATTTGTGGGAGGGATTATTCAAGGTTCTATTTGATCAAGAAAACAGAGTCAAAGAGCTCATTCTTTCCAAAAACCTGAAATATTCACACTGTAAAACTTAATCTAATCTTCTGTAACTTATTTGCTCATGCTTACAACCCTGTACTGCAAGAACATGTATTTGGTGATGTAAGGACCCTTGGAGCCCTTCTAGTTTGAACCCCAATTTCACAGATGAGGAAATAGAGATTCAGGAAGATTAAGTTACTGGTTTAAGGTCACAGCAGAAGTTAGTGATAGAGGTAACATTCAGATCCACCTCTTGTAATTCCATATTCAGCTCCCTTAATGATATATCCAAATCCCTCCTTGCTAATCACTTTAAGGAAAGAGATTTAGTTCTTTATATTGTTAAGCTTTGGTTTATTTCAGTTGTGTGGTTTCAGACAAAGGTGTACCTCAAGCTTCACAGTAAGTGTGTTCCTCATATTAACTAGGAAAAGAATGATTAAATTGTGAAAGCATATAACCCTAATGTACTAATTAATATATAAAGAACATAACAAAATTGTTCCTCATCCCTTTAAAACAAGAGACTTTACCCTTTTATGGTCGGCAGTTAGTTTCATCTTTTCACTTAAAAAACGTAGTGTTATGTCTATAACACAAATTAACCCATACAGATCACTTTGAATCACCCACCACTGCTATTACTACCAAATTATGTATTTCATAACAGCTCTGGGATACCCACATAAAAAAGTAGAATGTTTTGAAAAGACAAAGAAAGAAAAAAATCATCTCGGATAGAAAATATCCAACTTTTAAACATCAATCTGTGAATTATCCATTGACAATCCCTTTTTAATACTGGTCTGGCTTTCCTGTCACCCAGCAGTTTTGTGTCACCTTCCCCAGTCAGTTAATGTATTTCTAGCAAATGTTAAGTCTTCTTAATAATAATAGAATTAGAAAAAGCAAATTTGTGGACAAAAGTTACATACTCCAAAATAAAATATGAAATATGTATATCTTTTTAAAATTGATGGTATTTGTGCTTCTAAAAATAGAATTGAATTGCTTAGTTACACTTGAGAAACTTAAGTATCACTCTATGGATTCTGACTATAATCCAAGCTAGATGGCAATGATTTTGTAATGGTAGGTAAGGCCTGTGACCTGAGTCTTTTCAGGAGGCACAATTTCCTAAATCTCCTAGATAAAATAGTATCATCTATTCACTTGGAATAGTTATGCTTTTATAACTTATACATAATTATAATGAATATGAATAAATCATAGAAGATACAGAAAAACAGAAATATAATTTGGAGCAAGCCTTAAAGAAACAGAAGGACCTAGTCTTATTTAGAATAGATAACTGTTTGTGTAAGGAATAATGACTAAAAGCCAGCATCTGCTTCATCATAAAGACTAATTTTTGACATAAGGATTTGAGACAGGAACAGGTGGATAAGATGAATGCAGTTAAGCATGATATACCTGGAATTCATTAATACATTTGTTAAGGTCTCTCACCACTATGACGTTGCAACCAAAATAGCTACTGTAGTCTTAGGCAACAGTAATAGAAATGGTGTCCACAGCAAGGGTAATGATAATCCCATTGGATTTTGTGCACTGGTTTTATTTTAAAATGGTGTTGACAAGCCAGAGCATTCTAGGGGAAGTTAATCAGCATGGTAAGGGGTGTAAAAATCATATCATCTGAGGACGAGCTAAACGAATTGGTTTTTTTTATCCTGAAGACAGATATTTTACATGAGGAGAAGAGGAAAGGTGATTACTATCCTCAGATATTTGAAAAATATTCATAAAGAAGAAGCAGCAGATTTGTGATTATTCATCTCAGAGGAAGACTGATGGATTACAATGTCAGAACTTTGGAATTTGAAGGAACCTCAGAAAGAATCTAGATCAAGAGACGAGGAAGTTGAAGCCAAGAAACACTGAGAAACTTATCTAAAGTTACACAGGGCTGGGGTTTGAACTCATGTGGCCTGAATCCAAATCTAGCACTCTTTTTAGTATACCATGCCAAATGGACCTTTGTTTGGTATGCTTGTCAAAGGTGTTCATTATTCAAGCTGAGTTTGGACTAATCGAACTCAGAGGCCTTTTCCTGCATTAATATTCTATGAACCAGTTATCTATCAAACATATTTTTTGGATAATTTATTATTCTCTGAAAATTATTAAATAATTTGTATTAGAATCTCTTTCGGTAAAAACAAAATTTTTCTACAAATATCTACTCATCTAATTCAGTACCTGCTTCAAATGTGCCTCATAGCTTCAGGAAGGTGGTACAGTGGATAGAGCAATGAGTCTGGAGTCAAGAAGCCCTGAGTTCAAATCCAACCTCAGAAAATTACTAGCTATGCGGTTCTTAGCAAGTCACTTAATCTCTGCCTGCCTCAGTTTCCTCATTTGCAAAACGTGGATAGTACTAGCATTGAATTCCCTAGGTTGTTGTGAGGAAAAAATCCAATAATATTTATAATATATTGTAAAACTTAAAATGTTTTATTATCAATTATTATTATTAGTATTATTCAGCAATAAATAACTTCATTAATTATCTCATACTTTCATTTAACCATTGAGCTAACTGCATTGTTTAAGTATAACTCCTTTTATGAAGTTGTTGATGTTTTAAATAATCACTTATACAAGAGACTCTTATTATAGTGACTGAATGTTTGAACTTAATTGAAACTAAAGCCCAAGTCAAGAATGAGAAAACTCTATAGCTACACTGAGTTCCTGGTCCTGCTCAGGAAAAAGGACCAGAACATCTGAGAGAAGTGAGAATTCCTCCTAAATTCTCAGCTCTTGACAAGGGGATATCCACCATCTAAACCCCACTGCTGTCCAATGTCAACATTGTTATCCCAGAAACTTTGCCTTTTCACAAGTCTATTTAAGAGCAATGAGAACTACTACTTTTCAAGAATTTTGACTGTCAACCAAGGTGTCAATTATTCACAGTTATATAATAAAAGTGAGCTTGTGGGTTAGTTTCTAAAATATAACCAACCATTACTTATCCAGTTTAATGGAGAAAGACCATAGCATGCATAATCTGAAAACAAAGACATGGAGAAAAATAAACATGGATAACTCAGCATGACTATAGCTTAGAAATGGACATATATACGCTCCTTTTCCAAAGGAAAAAAGTCAATTAGGATACACAAATAATTTTTTAAACCATGTCATATAACCTAAAAAGGAAGACTAAATAAAAAGCAAAAAAAATAATAAATTCATGAATTTCCCGTAGCAATAATTATGATATTCATATCAAAATGGCTCTGTTACTAATTTGCTCTGCCAGGAGCAGGTCTCCAGGGGCTACCAAAATGACAAACCAGATTTCCTTCTAGCTGATAGAAAGGAAAAGGGTAGGAAAAGTAATGTTTTAGAGGTGAAATTTGGGTTGTGTGCTAATGCGCTTTCATTTGGGCAAAGCTGTGCCACATAAACGTTAAACTGAAAGATTACTCAATGTCGATAATGAATTATTTAAAAGTTTTCATTTGCTTGGTTCAATTAAAACAGTATAAATTTTAAGCTATACCAATTTTCCTTCACTCAACTGTCCACTAACATTTTAATTACATTCATAGAAACACTAAAGGTAAAAATAATATTTTTATGAAAATTTCATGTAACTGTATTCCAAAACTAAATACATTAGAATTTAGAATAACCACAAGTGAAGTAAGAAAAAGCATAATTTCCCATAACAGGGTGGCTACATTTTTACTGACAAAAGGGATTAAAACAATCACCATCTGATAAAGAAACTGTCTTGATCGCATCATTTCAGAGCTTCCTATTATTTGCAAAGATTGCTACTGCTTCCTACACAAATACAATTATTAACTATGTTACACCCTGAGGAAGGTATAGAAACACTCACAGAAAAAAGGGAGAGATCAGAACACAGATGTGTCTTTTTTTTAAAATGGTAAGCACTGCAGATGTCAGTTTTATTCCCTAGTCAGTTTCAGTAAACACAGCATTTCCCTTAACCCCTTAACTCTAAAGGACATTGAAATGTGTGCCGGAAAACAATCACATAGATTAAATAATCTTTCCATTCTGATACAAAAAACAAAGTCCATGCATTGCAGTAACCTGAAAAGTGCATGAAGCTCTGTAACAGATTATGAAGAGATAGCAGTGCCTGGAGACTACAATTTTGTTTAGAATTTGAATTCATTACCATTTCACACTACAAATGTAATCAGAACAGGGCACGAGCACAAGAAGAACTCCTCTACATAGAGTCATGTGAAATTTTAATACACCGAATTAGTATGAGAATGGCAAATTTTGGAAATACTATTTAATCACTTTCACTGTATCATGTCACTATAGATTGAATTTGGCTATTTCTTGTTGCATCTTTGTGGGCTTTGGTTAGTGTGGAAATATTCCAGTTTTAAGCAGACAGCAGATTTACAAAATGTGTTGTCATTGCTCATGCAATTTAGATATGGTGATTATTACCAACAGTGTGAAATATCGTATGTGAAGAGATGGAATTTTCTAAAATACAACATGTTGATTTTGGAAGCATCTACTCCTAAAAGATAAATACTTTTGTTTTCATGTCTATCTATAGCTGAACTCATATTCATTCTACATATTTACATATGTTCTTTCTTTTTCAAGTGTTGCTAAATTATGGAAATTAAAATACTAACATTATATGAAATCATTAATAATAGATATCTTTCCATTTACTAAGTCAGAAAGAAATGAATTTTTCTGATAATTATTCAGAGAACAATTTAAAAAGCACAAAGTATTTCAAACTTTGGAATGCTGGGTGGTTTTTTTTTGAGAAGAACATTAAACATTTTTCTCTTATTAATTTTATTAGGATATAAAAATACAGTTCACAACACATTTTGGGATCTTTTCTTAGAAAAAACATTTCCACTTAAGTCATATCTTAGATTTAATGTACAGTCACTTACATTAGATTATGTGTTCAGCAGAAAACTGAAATGAAGTAATGGGAAAGGAAATGGTTTAGACTAAGTCTACGAAGTAAACATTCTTATATCCCAGTTTTTTACCCACTTTACTCACTCTCTTATGAAGTAGGTTAGAGAAAAAATGAAAGGTGAGTTTGACTGGATTATCTGACACACTAAAAACAATCAAGGTGCTTTTCTCTGGAATATTGCTTGCAGTTTGGTATCAATAAATACTAATATACTATGAAAAAAGTTTAATTATTTCACAAGGAACTATTGTAAACCATTAAAAAATGTATGTTAGAAGTAAATACAGTGATGTGGAAATAGGATAGTCATACTCCCTGCATTAGCTCTGGGGCTGTCTGAAAAAAATCATAAACTGCTTTGGGAATTAAAGGTTAAGAAGCATCATTGATTGAGCCTCCAGAAATTAATTACAGGTAATATGAATAAACTAATACTGAGAGTCCACAAGGCCAGCAAGCAGACAACAAAATTTACTTCTTCTCCAGAGCCATCTGAATCCAGTGACCAGATATTCATCAGGATGACTGGAGATGACCCAGGATGGGGCAATTGGGGTTAAGTGACTTGCCCAAGGTCACACTGCTAGTGAGTGTCACATATCTGAGGTGAGATTTGAACTCAGGTCCTCCTGACTTCTGCACTGGTACTCTATCCACTGCACCATCTAGTTGCCCCAGTCTTCTCTGTAAATTACAGAAGTAGACTGAGTAACAGATCTAAGAGAGTTAATATGACTCAGGAAACTAAGTGTGATGATAGACTGATCCCAGGCTAACTAGCACATACCTAAGTAGTCTGTACTGGATTGCTCATCATACAAGATTGTCTAGTGAACACCACTTTTCTACCCTTTCCCCCACTCTAATCCACTGTATACCTAATATGGGAACTGAAAGTAAGTGTAGCTGCCACAATTCATTAAATCACTATAGTGGATCTGATATCAAAACATTAACCTCTCTTCTTTTTTTGGTGCATTGTATGTGATTTTGACCAATGACCTAGCCTGATCTCAGTACCAGAAATAACCCCCACATGTATATCAGGCTGATGACACAAAAGAAGAACTTCCAAGAACAAGTTTCAAAGAAGTTTTTCTCTATGCCTCGCCTCCTATGATGGTTATCTAACTGAGATTGTCTAAACATATCCAGAATTATCACTTTATTTTTTTCCAAAGTAAGGTGATACTTATTTGTTGGATACCATTGGCTATATACCAGCAGTCATATTACTTCCTGGCATACCTATATTTTCAACCAGAATTACAATATATGATCTCCCTTATCCAATCTTCAGTAGCATTGTTGCCAATCTCTTTTACATATCTTTCTTTTTAGAAAATAAACTCATGCTATGTGAGAATGATGTGGCAATGGTCTCAGACATGCCTGCTCTGAGTTTCATCTGATTCTTACTTTTCTTTGGCTTATCTCACCAGGGAACACTATCACAACCATGCTTCTTAACATCAAGTCTTCATTATCAATCTTAAAGGAAGAAAAACACTAATTCTTTTCAACCCCAAATGCACCAACAAAACTTCAGTCAATAGTTTGTTGTATGAGTTACTCTCCAACAGAGAGAGATTTTTTGCAAATACCTACAAATCTCTCCACCTCTCACCTTGAAAGTATCTCCACACTCTTATATCCCATAGCCAAAGTTTAACTCATTTGAAGGAGCTGTTTGCAAGATATTTTTGTTCTCAGACAGAATATTATAATATAGACGAAAGAGCAGTGGATGGAGAATTAGAGGAATTTGGGTGAAATCTCAGCTTTGATACTTAATGTCCATACAATTCAGGGAAGTTACCCGAAAAAAAAAACTCTGTGTACCTCAGTTTCCCTATCTGTAAAAAGAGATGGTATCTAAAAAGTCCTACAAGTAGCCACTTAATTATTATATACAAATTTCCCTTTGAGAATATCATGAAAATTAGAATAGGTAAGTGTGAGTTCAGAACTGTATTGAGGCTTAATTGGAGAAAAGATCACAAGATCATGTAGATTTTAAGACAGAAGAAAAATTACTAGTTATCTAATGCCTTCATTTTGCAGTTGAGGAAACTGAGACTCAGAGGCATTGTGATTTACCCAGGGTCAAAAAGGGCATGTATGACAAGCATTTTCAAAACTGGGTCCTCTGAGTCCAAGTCCAAGACTCTTTCCCTTATACTGTGAGCATAAATAAAAGTCAAATCTTTGCTATCCTAACAAATATATTGCTATGTAAAAGTCATCAGCATAAATTAGTTATGCCAACTCCATTTTAATCCACACTTAAGTACTTTAGATTTAAGTGTTAATCCATTCCTTTGTCTAGTAACATATTTCTTCATCTCTCTAAAATAAATCTTCAACTTTATTAGGCAACCCTGGGACATATTTGGTATAATCCAAAGCATTTTAATACATTTAAGATTGCTTGAATTTGCATAATCACCTTTTGGAGAATTTTCAGCAATCATGAATATTATACTCTTGGAGAAGCTAGTAACACAAATCTATTTACATTTTTAAGTTGATCATAGTTTGTTTAAAACTTTGAATTATCACTGAAATATATAGAATTAGTCGCAAAGAAATTCAATTAAATTATGAAAAATTCCAAACTACTAATTCTTGATAATTTTTCTTTGCTAAATTATTTTTTGTTACCAATATCACTTTGTTAAATACGTGCTAAAGGTATACATACTAAAACAAAAACTTGCAATAAGAACAAAAAGTTAAGATTTATATTATATAGAAATTATTATAATGGGAAGATAGATCTAGGTTTAAATCCTAGGTCTCACACTGATTCCCTCCTCATCTTTGGATGAATCATTCAAAGTCTCTGAGCCTCAATTTTCTTATCAGTAAAAATGAGGGATTTGAATTAGGTTATCTCTAAGATCCCTTACAGCTATAAATCATAGGATTTATGCTTAGTGTCAATAGTCACCATATTCCTCATGTGGAGCTCATGAGGTGTGGTTGTCTGGAGAAATGAGCATCAGATGAACTGTTGATTTTGGCATTTGTTTCCCAGTCTTGATTCATCCACAGGTCCAATTTAATTGGTTGTCTCTCTTGATTTTCATAGCTTAGTTTGCCTTGAGAGGACCTGTACCATTTACCTTTTCTAAACTGACCCTTTTTGTAATTTGTGGCCTTGATTTGAATCCTGATTCCAACTGCAGATAATTACTTATCTCCTTATTTTAATTAATGTTCTTCTCTTACTATTTACTTCACTTTTGCCTTGAGTTGCCTAGTAGATTGCAGATTCTACAATCCAGCCTACAAATTTAGTTGGAGTAGTTGATAAAACTTTTTCTATCCCCACTTATTACCCAAATCATTTCAGGATCCTAGGTGTAGACTATATAAATGATCATGTATATCATTTAAGTAGGCCATCCCAGTGGAATGCAGGCTTGTTGAGAGCAGAGATATTTATTTGGGTTTTATTTTGTATCTCCAGTACTTAGCATGGTGTTTACAATCTAGAAGAAACTTAATAAATGACTGTGGCACCAGACTGTTTCTAATCTGACTCCACTTTTTGGAAGAGGAAGCTAAAGCCTAGAGACGTTAAGTGAGTCGTTCAGATCACAGAGGTACCAAATGCGAGAGTTGGGAGTCAAACCAAGGTCTTCTGACTTCAGACTCTGCTGTATCTTTACACTGTTCTCTGTTTGATATGTTCCAGAGTTTCCTTGACCTTTTCTTCTGTCCTAATAGATTGAACTAAATATTTAACTAAATTCAAGTAAGCCTGACCAAATATATTACAGAGTAGCTAATAGAAAGCCTTCATGAAAACATCACCAAAGGGAAGAATTTACATTACTAAGTCTTACTGAAATATTTGATTCTCAGTTTTAGCTTAAATTTCCTGTCTTTGTTTAAACTAGAGTTCAGAGGAAACAAGTGTGTAACACCGTGTGATATTGATCTTTGGTGACAAAAACAGCTCCTCATCTGTCTTTGCTCAAAAGTACTCTTTCATATAAAATGAGAAATTGTTATCCAGTCAGACTTCAAAGGATGAATGTGTTTTTTCCCTACTTAGTTTTTCAACAATACACAATAGCTGCCTCTTTGAAATGTATATTAAGTGTCTGTAGCAATAATATTCACCCTTTTCCAGTAACTGGTACACTTAAAATTATAAGAACGGTCAGGTTAGAGGTTCACTTTGAACTTTCATAGGCAACTCTGGAAGCTGAACATTCTGCTTGCTTTGTTCAGCAAATGGACTCACCCCGACAATGGACTCCTTCATCATGGCCATCTGAACAGTCAAGTACACCATTGCACAGTTGGGATAAATGAATACATGTGTTTGTTCCAAGGCAAGCAATATGATTCAAGGGACACTTGAATTCTATTTCCTCAGGACCTGAAACAAAAAAGGACAGAACAATCTATGTCAGCTTGAATTTTCTTTCAAAATTAAAACCTTTAAGCACAGGGAGAGGGGCAACAGGCTATATGAATAAAAAATAATCATAGATTACATTAGTATAACGCATTCAGTTTTGCAGAATGTCTGAAATATATGATCTTGTATTGGAAAGAAGGAAATAAATTGTTATTCAGTCATTTCAGCTGTGTCTGAGTCTAAGGTGAGCCCATCTGGGGTTTTCTTGGCTAAAATACAGGAATGGTTTGCCATTTCTTTCTTCAACTCATTTTACAGATGAGGAATTGAGGCAAAGAGAGATAAGTGCCTTGCCCAGGGTCATACAACGAGTAAATGTCTGAGGACAGATTTAAATTCAGGAAGAGTTTCCAACTTTAGGTCAGGCACTCTATCTACTTACTGTGCCATGTAGCTGACAACTAACACTCTAAGAGGCATCAAGAAAATCTTGGTGTATGTCCTGCCTTCGACATATATTGGCTAGATGATCATGAGCAAGGAACAGTCATTTAATGAGACAAAATAAATCTCGAAAAATTTAAATTAAAAAGGAGCTGCTAATTTGCCTAAGAGGAGGATGCTTCCATGCTAGAAGAGTCCCATAATCATAAAGTTACTCATCCAGAGCCTGATCCCCTCAAAACAAATAACAAAAAGCACAAGAAAGCAGTAAACAATAGTGAAAAATGGGGGAAAGATGGAAAATTGTCCTCCTAAGACATCTGATCCATTTTTCTAACTCTCAGGACAACATGTAATCTACTTTATAGAAAGAAGAAACAATTTAGTTTAATAATATTTTTGTACAAATAAAATATTGCAACATGAAGGATTTTTAAGACTTCTTCCATAATACATTGTCTTTAACAACCATTTAACCAAGAGCTTTGTTTATGTCTAAATCAAATTGTTCCCATTTTCTTTTTTTCCTTTTTGATATGGTAATAAGACATATTTATAAAAATAATAATTTAGACATCACTCTCCTTGAAATGAACAATCCTCATTTGTATGGCTTTCCAAAATCATATCCTCAAACCTTTGAATCAAAATCTCTGTTGGATCTTCAACCAAGTTTTCCACTATGTCCTAAAGTTGTATAGCTCCCCAACAAATACATGAATATAACACCATGCTGACCAAGACTGGGGTATTAACTCAGAACCATAGGACAGGATCAGTCAAATGAAGAAACTATTTCATTAAAAAGTGGTACTTTGGGGGAAACAAGTTTTCTCCTAGTAGTCTACCTTCCTAGAAACATGCAGGGAAGATGAATAGCTGTGAAAGTGTCTATTTCCATCATTCTCTTTCATCCTAGTGTCTCTAAGGAACATTAAAATCTTCTTGCAAAAGTCTATTCTCATTATAACAAGAATAAAGAAAAAGTAAAATACTGGACAGGGAACTGAGAATAGCACTAAAGAGGAGAAAATTGAAAATCAAAGTAGGCAAGTTAGAGAAGCAAAGAGAAGAGCAGACTTTCAAAAGCACACAATGGAAGAGGCTTTTTTAGACAGTAGTTTGTCTGAAAACAAAGCTCTGGGGGGTGTAATTGACATGCAAGCTCCACATCACCTAGAAAAGTGATATTTGTTGCATCTAAAAAGGTTATCTGATCTTTGTCCCATTGAGAGGCATAGTATTTAGGAACAAGGAGGAAATGATGATTCTATATAGTCCTAGTAGGACCACAGTCAGGGTATTGTGTTGAATTTTGGATGCCATGGTTTAAGAAAGATATTCATAAGTTAGAGAATGTACAGAGGAACATAAGTAGGATGGTAAAAAGCCTTTGCACTCCATGCCATACATACACAGACACATATACACACATACACACACACAATAACTGAAGGAGCTGGAAGCTTCAGGTTGGGGGTTTACATTGTGGTCTTAAAATATGTGAAAGGTAAGAAAAATATTGATGTGTCAATATGAAAAAAATAGCATTCCAAGATATCTAAGAAACATAAATTTCTATCTTTTCCCCATTTTTCTTTCATGTCATAAATGTTAGTATGTGGAAGAAGGATTATTCTTTTTCTGTTTGCCACTAAGGGGTAAAACCAGAAGTGGTGAGGAGAAGTTGCAAAGAAGAAAATTTAGGATTGACATGAGGAAAAATCTTCCCAACCATCAAAGCTGTTTGAGAGCAGCACTACTGACTTGAGAGGTGTTGGTTTCTCCAATTCTTCAAATTCTTCAAGAGGCTGATCTTTTATCAAATATAATAACAGGATTTTGTTTAGCAGATATTTATTTGACTGAATAGCCTCTAAGATCCCTCCCTAATAACCTCTCTTAATGCCATAATTCCAGGAAGTTATCAAAAGCAGATTACTAGTCAAAATAATTCCTTATTCTTAGTGGATGTAGATTAAACCTATCAGTAGATTGTGAGTGATATAATTGTACTAGATGCTAGAATAGCAATCACTTGACCCTGTACATTTCCAGCAGTTCATCAACATTTTTCTCCTAGGTAGCCTCACTAGCAGCAGTGATATTGCAGAGAGGTTTCTCTCTGTGTGTTCATGTATATTTATACAATTACTGCTATACACAGACTATTAATTTTGTCAAACACCTGTCTCCCCAAATGCACAACTCACTTTACTGTAAAAATGTGTGTTGTGAATGAGACTTGGTACAAACTACACCTCCAGTGTGAATATTTTAATAAAATATAAAACCCACAAATGTTAGCTTTAAAGTATGTAATTGGAATACAAGTAAGACAATTTCAGTCAATATTTCCTATCTTCATAATTTAAAAAGTGCTTCTTACTGATTTTTTTCAGCTACACAATCTTTTGATTCTATTTTAAATTAATTGTTTGATTTAGGAGAGCTATTAGCTTGCCACAGGCACCAATTACAATACAACAATCTCCAGCTTAATTAATTGTCCAACGCTTATTAAAAGTTAAAAAAATGTAACGTCCTGCATAGATGCCAAGTTAATATTTAGGGCATTCATTTTTTGGTACCTGAAAACCATGCTATAAAATATAACAATAGTGTCTCATAAGAGACAATGTCATTCATAAACTGCAAAGGTTTTATCTCCAGCTTTAATCACTGAAAAAATGACCTAGTGGTTCTGGGAAAAGCAAGATTTGGTAATAGATGAGTTGGCACAAATGAAAGATTGAATCTTAGTTGTGAAAAGTGTCAGGTAGGGGACAAGCATGCCTGGAAGGGTAGTAGAAATAGCTGGAAAATCAGTGAGTGATTTAATTACCAAATTGGGGAGACAAGAAAAAAACTCCTTCACTTAACAAAGGAGGGTAGATGGGAGTATTGTACTTTCTTTAAAGTTAAAAGACAATGAGAAAAAGAAAATATAATGATGTTAGGGGAGTCTGAAAGGTACTTGAATCCATGTGGGAGGAGTACAGACAAGATTGTATGCAAGAGTCATCATAATGTCTTCCATAAAAGACTAGATCCTGACACTACCTCTTGTCAACAGAACTGGCAGCTCAATGAGAAAATCAGGACTCTAGCACAATCTGTATTAGAAAAAAATTCCCAAGAATTTATGAAGTTGGAGAACAAGAGTGACTTTCTACTTTAAATTTCTGCTTAGCATCATGGAAATTATCTGGCCTGTTGTTTGTTTTGCAAATAGTAGCATTATTAATGTACAGTGCTTTGCAAACCTTAAAGCACTATATAAGTGATAGTTATGATTATCATTTTAACAATAAAGTTAATAATATCTTTCATTTAGTTTCATGCTTTAAGGTTTACAAAATGTTTGCCTCAAATTGTATCTCTATGTTGTCCCTATTTCACAAAGAGGGTACACCTAGCATCTGAAAAATAGTCTTATCTATTTGAAAGAACATTTCAAATGGACTTAAGTAACCTGTGTTGTACTTACCCAGTTGGGAGACATGAGGCAATTCATTTAATCTACTGGGACTCATTTTATTCCCTTCTTAAATTAGGGAATTCTATTAGATGATCTTTAGTATTCCAAGTACCAAATGGTTCTAAAACTGTGAATTTAATGAAGTCAAGGTATTTGCCTATGGCCATATAGCTAGTAAATTTTAGAATCATGGTTCAAGCTCAGATGTTCTGACCATGTCCAATACTATTTCCCTTTCCATTACTTCTTGGTAGTTGAACGCTGGTTGCTCAGTAAAAATGCACATATTTCCTTGAATATTGGATCTTCTGCTCATCCTGTGTATTAACAGGAAAGTTATTGATAATCCCCAGAAGAAGACTGTCTTGTTCTCTTTTTTAGGTCCCATCAAAGTGATAGTATGGGTGAAATGGGATGAGTGATACAAGCTGGGTCTGTGATTTCATGGATATAGAGAAATGCAGAATGAAGAAACTCTTTTTACCAAGTCATCTTTTGTGAAATTTATAGCCCTAGAGAATTGCCTGGGTAACTGAGAGCTTCTGGAACTTGCTGAAGGATATAGCCAGTACTCATCAGAGGCCACATTTGAGCCAAGGTATTCCTGACCCCCAGGCTGGCTCTCTATCTGCTGTGCCATTTTGCTTTTGAATTGTAGGGAGAAGCAGTGACACTGTCTAAGAAAATTTTTCACCTTGACAAATATGCACAGTGGAGAAATATTATTTATGAACCCCCAAACAGAATAGAGCTTAAGGTTTCTTAAGTAGGAGATTTCCATATTTCTTTCACTTTATCTCTCTCTCATATGGATTTGTACTATATGCTTACATAGAGTAAATTTTTACAATCAACAGACTAAATTTCTGCAGCAAATATTTAATCTTGAGTCAATACCTTACTTCTGGTGAATAAGCTATTTCTACAGAAATCGTTTCACCCTTCTGTTACAAAGCACATGGTTTCCTATATCACCTAACACTTAAATCTGGCTTCAATGGACTTGTCCAGCATTGCTTTCTACAGTTCCACAACAGTAATCATTCTCTATAGTCAGATTTTTCTTTCATTGGACCCAGTACATAATGTACTCATCTTACCTATCATACTATAAACCCCAATGGAAGTTAGTCATACCCTCTTTCTCTCTCCCTAGCCCACTCTTCAAGAGTCATCTCACATCCCTTTCAGTCATGCCTTCTTTGAGCATACTTAATTTAATTTTCCATTATCTGATCTTCCACTGTAATTAACGCATGCATCATACAATTTTGTACTTAACTATATATTGCCTTTTATTTTCCATACTGCATTAGGCTTGGTTCTGTCTCTCCCAAAGATTGTAAATTCTTTGAAGGCAGTAATGTTTTAAAACTAATAACAGAATGCTGGGAATACAGTATATAGTTAATATATATTTACTAAGTAATTGTTATTGATTCAAACCAAATGTAATTAGTAATTTAATCTACCACAAAATGAGAAATTCTATTATTCCTAGGAGACTGATTTAAAAGTGTCTACTATTTTGGATCATCTAAACCACAACTTTTATCTATTGATAGTACTGAGGACTGTATACATTTATGGACCTCATCATCCTCTGAAACCTTGCTTTTAAGAGAAACCTTCACTTGCTAAAAGCTATCTAAATAATGGAAAAGAAAGAATCTTATCTATTGGCAGGTTTCCATTGCAAATTTTTTAGTTCTTGAAATTAATCCTCTGACTCTTTACTCATCTTTTTTTTTTTTTAATGGTCAACCCTCAGGTTGTCCAAATTCACTGGGAACGATTTTTAAAATTAAACATTGCACTTTAACTTCCTATAATTAATCTAAAGAAAGTCTATTATTGTCATCAAAACTAAACTACAAGTTAATATTTCTAGAGCACCATTAGTTAGTTTTCCAGCCTTTAGTCTGTAGTTTTTGTTTTAAACATATTTTTTAACCTTTCTAACCACTCACTTTTGTTCTGGGAACACTACAAATAAAATCAAAGAAAGCTGTTACTCTTTGGAAAGTAGAGAGTTGCAATAGACAGGGTAGTACTGTATACAGTGCACTACATTCTCATTTGAAAACATCTTAATTCAAACTCTGTCACTGACGCTTAATAGCTGTGTGGTCACGTGTTAAGTTCTTCAAAACTGAAATTTTCGGTCTCCGTAAGATTGATAATACCTTTAGCACCTTCTTTACAGGGTTGCTGTGAGAATCAAATAATCTAATGTACACAAAGCACTTTACAAAACTTAAATCATTATATAAATGTCAGTTATTATTTACTTGAAATCAATCGATCAAAAAGCATTTGCTAAGTGTCCATTTATGAGTTGGCTACTGTTCTAAGGACAAGGCATGAAAAAACAAAAGTGAGACAGTCCCATTCCGAAAGAAATTTATATTCTCAGATGAAGGTGCAATGTGTTCATAGACAAGTAAATATAAAATATTGTAAAATATTAAATTAACTCAATACACATTTATTAAACTTCCACTATATACAATTTGTCATACTAGTCACTAAGGATGCAAAGACAAAAGAAACAGTCTCTATCATCAAGAAGTTCATATTCTACTAGTGCATGTATATAGAAGATTAAATACATATTAGATATAATGTCAGGCAAAAGAACACAGTGCTAATATAAAAGACAGTTTGGCAGTTATAGACTGGGGGTTACATAGGTCACAATAGAAGACTACATTAAAGTAGGATATAGCTGCTAGAAAGATAGGGCTAATATGGATAGGCTTGAGGAAGCAAGGAATCCTAGCCAAAGAGTGATGTCTATTTATCCTCAACACTTTTATTCTAGTCTCCTAGTAAGTTTCCTTACACACTTTCCCATCCCTCTCTTCAACTAGACTGGCCTACTAGTTGCCTGTACAGAATATTCTATTTCATATTTCTCTGTCTTTAAATGGGTGGTTCTCCCTGCTAAGAGTGCTTTTCCTTATCACCTTCATCTGTTAATGGTAACTTAAGTCTCAGGTCAAGAATCCTCTTCTCCATCCTATATCACCATCCCACCACAACCACTACCATCATTACTATTAGTGACCTCAGAAAATAAAGAGTTTTGCACAGTGGAATCAAACAGAAGTAAATGTTCATGCCCTTTACAGTAGCAATGATAAATAGTGATTAATGTGAGTATCAATTACTGAGCAAGAAGTAAAAAGAGGAAAATAATTGAGACAAGGGAACAAATGGTAAGAGGATTATATGGAATAGTCTTAGGGGTCAGACTCGATCAGGGGTCAGTTAGATATAGGATGGTAGAATTGCTCAATCCAGGATAGATCTGTCCTAGGGCAAGTCCAAAAACTGAATAGGTGACTTTTCTGGGGTGGAAAGGCAAGGTCTCTGGACCATCTGAGAATCTCTGTTCCTTTTAACTTGGTGGTAAAAGGTTGTCATAGCAGGGCAAATAGTAAGGTCTCTGTACTAACCAGTCCCTGAAACCCTGGTGTGATGGTGATATAATTAATTCAAACTCTGTCACTGACGCTTAATAGCTGTGTGGTCACGTGTTAAGTTCTTCAAAACTGAAATTTTCGGTTTCAGGAACAGGACACAAACTGTGACTTCAAGTGATCTGGGCTTTTAATTGGTGATGCTGAGAAGGAAAAGCATTCTTGTCAGGGAGAACTGCCCATTCAAATACACAGAAACAAAAGATAGAATATTTTGTACAGGCAACTAACTGGTAGCCCAGCCTGGTTGAAGAGAAGTAAGGCAGGCAAAATGTGTTGAGAGCTTGAACTAGGAAGTATTTAGTATGAGCAGAGAGAAGGAGCCAGATGGGAGAGATGGTAAGGAGGAGGGAATGAAAGCTTTGGTAAATGAATGAACATGGGAGATTAAATTATAACCTCAAATTGAGATGATTCAGATTTTGATTCTGGGTGACTAAAAGGCTGGTGGTTCCCTCAACAAAAATGGCAAATTATGACAAATGACAAGTTGGGGGAGGAAATAATGAGTTATCTTTTAAACACATTGAGTTTAAGATGTCTATGGGATTTTTATTCAGGTAGAAATGTCTAGTCAGTAGTTAGAGATGCAGGATTGCAACAGGATTTGAGTCACTTCTATTTAGAATACAGTTAAATTCCTGGGATAGGATGAGATGGCCAGAGCAGAGAATAGAGAGAGGAGGAGGGACTTAAGACAAAACTCTGAGAGGAAAACATGCATAGGGATCAAGCCATGCACCATGATCCTGTGGAATCTAGAAGGATTTTTCAGCCAGCTAAGAAGGGAATCACAACGCTGTTGCATGACAAAAAACCCAAAGAGTAAGGAGTAAATATCTAGTGAAGGAGAGTCAACAGGGTCAAGTGCTTTAGATGCAAAGAGGTATGAAGACTTAGAAAGAGTCAGTGGATTTTGTGATAAAGAGATCACTGAAGAACATGAGATGAGTTCCATTGAAAGATGGGGTAGCAAGCCTTATTCGTTAAAAAGTTGAGAACTGAGGCAGAAGGGAGAAAGTAGAAGCATTGAGGTCTGAGTAGGAGTGGAAAAAGTGGGAGCGACTAGTGTAGCCTACATTTTATCCCTGGAAGTCTGGCTATTAAAGGAGGAAGGCATCGATGGTAATCCCTTGAGGAGATACACCACAAAGAGCATTGTGTTGCTTTTATTATTGTTTTTAAAGTTGAGGGAGTTCTGAGCATATTTACAGGGATCAGAGAAGGAATGAGTGGATGAGTGCAGGTTGGCAGTGAAGGGGAGAAAGGGGACAATCAAAGGACTAACTGCTGAAAGTTTTGGTTGAGAGTGGAATTACATGATCACATTTCTTACATGATTTTGACAAGGAAGAGGGATACCTCTTGCTCAGAGAATGGAAAAAAGGAAGAGAGGGTGGGAATGATATTGAGGTGATATAAGGTGTGGAAATGGGGAATAAAAATATCAAGGATGGCTTTGAGGCAAGATTTTCTCTGGGAAATGAAAAAGAGAGGAGAATATATGTCAGTGATTAAGCTCAGATAAAAATGGATCTCTGTATGCCACATATTAACTTAGAAAACCACAAATTAATATTATCTATGTTGCATTGTATTTGGAACGTAAACATTCCAGATTATATTTTGATCTGGTTAGGGCTTCTTGGGTGTTTTGCTGATGGGGGTGAGTTTGACATCTCTGGTGTAGGTGAATTCAAAAGAGAAGGTTCTTAATTACCACTGTGGACACAATAGCACCATAGAATAATACATAGATGGAACCTTGGAAGTCAAGCCATTTAATTTTGCAGATAAGAATAAGGTCTTACTTGACCCAAGTTAACTCAAGAAATAAGTAGAAAATCTGGAACGTGAATCTATTATGTCCAATGATTGGTTGAACTTTCAACTGCACCACTACTTATGCTCAATTATTGCTTCAGGATTAATAGAGCTAAAAAATGAAAAAGGTAGACCACAATAATTATTCTGTGTCCTTTTGGATAATTGAGTACAATACAAACAATGAGATGCTCTACTGTCCAGACATTTAATAATATATTTTTAAAGGTCAGTGTCATGAGCAAGTAGCCTAAAAAGATGGCAAAGTATCCCTAGAAATGTATTACTTTAGAGATGACATCCTATCTTTATTCACACCATATGGTAGAAGCTGGGATTTTCTTATTAGCTAGAACAAGGCTTTAAATAGAAAAAAAAATAAGGAATTTACATAAAGGAGATCAAAAGTGGATTGATGAAATTCAGTTTCTAATACAGTTAATATTTATCAATACAGATAATAAAGTGCCTTAAGAGGGAGTAGTGGATGGAGTGATAACCCTGGAGTCAAGAAGATCTGGGTTCAAGTCATACCTTTGAAACATACTAGCTGTGTAACCCTAGACAAGAAACATAACCTCTCAGTGTACTTAGGGAACTCTTTCAGACTGAATATTTCAATTAAGTTATTAATTTTCATTTTTGGAGAGAATTTCTATGCTCTGAATTCTCCCTACCATTTCAATTATAGATTTGATTCCCACCTCACCAAAAGTACCATATTTGATAATATTTGAAAACACAGAAATGCAAGTAACGACTTCAAAAGGTACAAATATGCTAACCTTGTATTACTTTCTTCTTTAGAGAATAAAAGAATTCTTAAAGAGAATCTACTTAGTGCTGGATCTTTTACTTCTATGTATTTGAAATAGGTGTTTAGGAAAATCCAAGAGCTGGAAGGGAAAATAAGAATATACTGTACTTGTATTCTGTGCTCAAACCATCCTGGACATCTGTTCTACTCTTAAAGGGCTCCAGGGAAAGGGATTTTGAAACTTCAGTAAGCCATTTTGGTGTTTAACAATCCTCATTCTGAAGCAGTATCACCATAGAGAAATTCCTTATGTTAAATTTAAAGTCCTTGTGGAGCCCTTTAGAAACTTGATACATTCTGACCACCTTCTGAGAAGGGTGCTATAGGAAAGACACCCTTTACTGCTATTTTTATGTATATTCACATTCAACAGATCAAGTTTAAAAAAATAAAACCCACAAGAAACAACCTGTGATTTCATTGTTACACTGTTCTGAATTGCTTTCTGGGGAAAAAAAGATTGCATTTAAATGGAAATAAAGCCCTAGCATTATTTTGAAGGACAACTGAAATTTGGTATATCTTAAAATCACATAAGAGACTAGTTTCATTGCCAACTTTATAATCAAGTGATTTTTATCTGTATAATTGACTGTGAGCAACTTAATATAACAAATTCAGGTAAGTTCATAACCTTCTCCCACAATGAAATTGCATAATGTAAAATTCAAGATTCCAAGAAAACATGAGAGAGGTATTCTGCTTACTACAGACCAAGGCAAAGTATTACAATCATTAGTTTACAGCCTTCCAAACAAGACTTTTCTCATGCTGAAGGAACGCTTTGCTCTCCTGTGCTCTCCTTATAAGGCACATCGGGGACAAAGCCAATGAAATCAGCATTCTCGACTATGCAGCATAAACTGTTACTCTCCCTAGGTGTGTGATTCTCTGCACCATTAAATGAGTAGTACGGTCAACTCATTTACCAGCACTAATGGGGGGAATAGTGGCTTGGAAGAGCCAAATAAGTGAAAAATCCCCCAAGTGTTTATTGTTTCACTAAATTCTTTTTCCTCTCTCATTTAAAAGCATCTGCACTTTGTTCCGTTGGCCTCATGCTTCAAGCTGAGTGAGTATTCCCTAGGTGACATTTGTAATGACCCTGGTAGTAGCCACTATATCCCAATTACTAAATAAGCCCTAAGGGAAGATCAGAAACCAGGAAGTCACCCTGGCAGAATAGAAAGCAGTGACAGCTTTAAAACTTCTTTCCTGGTACTTTGAATATCAACCAACAATACCTCCCACTTTCTTCCCTTTGCCATTAGCATTAGTCAACAAGAGACCTCAAGTCCAGGCTCCTCATCCGTTCCCTTTAGACCTGACCCTGCTTGATTTAGAGATTCACTAGAATTAACAGGGCAAGGGGAAGGGTGGTACCTAGTCTTTCCAGGGATTCTCCTAATTCCACCGAGGGATGAAGCAGACATCCCTTGTTTCTACCGCTATACCCACCTGAATCTTCAAGGTTTAGTCAGGTTTTAGTAAAGCCCTCTATTTTTACAGACAAGAACGAGGCCTCATATTGCAGTGAAGCTGGTTGGCTTTGTTGTCATGTTTGTGCTGTATGTCTTTGTATTGGACGATTGGTATCCAAAATGTTCTAAGTTTACATTAAAAAAACCCTCCATGCCCAGTCTTTCATATTATCAGTCCCTTTGTTTTAAATTTATTGATGTCTTTTCAGCTCCCTGGAATCCATAAAGTTATCTTGAAAACAAAATAAATTTCTGCTAATATGAGTAGTTATCAAATGCCTAATGTGTCATCCCTTCCAGATAATATGTTGTATTTTAATAAAGACTTTCTGGATACAATGACAGCCCAGTGGACTGACTATGAGTGCAAATTTCAAGTATGGTAGCAAGTTAGTATATGAAACATTTCTGGATAGGGCTGTGTGAGTTTATTGTGCATATTTAAGGCTACCTCTAGGTTAGAGAATTTGCCTCCCTTTCCAAAAAAGCAGTCAGTACTGATGTTTTTCTTCTTATAGTGCTCTGAACACAGATGGTATTCATTACACATGCATTTAATGAATGAATGAATTCCTGGAATAGAAGAAAACACAATTCTATTATTAAATTACAGATAAGAAGCTTGCTAAAATGATATTAGGTCTTTAGTTTCCAGTCTTCCGCCATAAGTCAATAGGCTGAGATTTATCCCATTTACTGATTAAGAAAGTGAGATTACCGAGAAATTTACAGATTAAGAGTGAGATTAAATGCTTACAGTCAATGGCATAACAAAGAACTGAAGTATCTCATCTCCCCTCAAGCCATTGCTCTTTTTCCCGCTTTGGACTAACTAGCCCTTTCCTTTGTAGTCACTTTACTTATTGTAACAAGGCCAGAGCTACTGGAAGAGGTTGTAGAGTTCAGGGCAGGTGACCCAGCCTGCCTAATTAAGAGCCAACAGTGCCTTCCAAAGACTAGTGAGAGGGAAAGGCTGCAGATTGCTTGTCAAGTAGCAAGCTGAAGACAGTTTCCAAGAGGAAGTTTCCTCCTGCCACAAAGGGAGATTCCAAAGATGTAACCAAAGGTGGCATCCAAAGGATGGGACAGCTGGGAGTCTACAGAAGGTGATGTTCCTCTTGACTGTTGAAAAAGGATTTTTGAGAAATTCTCAGAGGGCTCTAAGAGCTCCTGGGGAGTTGTGCTAGTTTCTATCTTTACTGAGAACCTGAGAATTCCAAGGGGGTTTATCTGCACAAATTTGCTCTGTTAACTAAGAATCCCTCCAAAAGTATTAAAAAATATTCAAATAACTTTTCCATAATATATTGTCAGTAACTGAATAAGTAAAAACAAAATTGGAAGGTAAATATTTGTAGCTATAAAAAAACAAAGGACACAGAATTTCTGAATTATTTTTACACTATTCTCCACTACAGTCATAGACTGTCTCATTTATAGGCTGTGCCAGCTTTTGTAGCAGGGGCAAGAATGGTAAGATCCTGGTCAAAGGATCAGAAGTGAGTGAGAGAATATAGGAATCCAAAGAGCTTATTATCAAGTAGCCAAAGGCCAGTGACAGGAGACACATTTAAAGCTGAATCAAGCATTTAAGAATTTGGGTACCCTATGTAGGGTTGAATGTCTTCTAAAAGGGTTACTTTCCATTTAAACTAATTTTTCTTATTCAACATGCTTTTTTTTTTTTAATTTTAGTACTTGGGTCTATTATGAAAAGATGTACGGAACTGAAAGTCAGATGTATCTTTATCCTAACATTTCTGTCCTTTAGCAAAAGAAGGTTTGTTTAATGAAAGTTACACATCCATTCTTCCATTTGAAAAAGTATATCATTTATTTGATTGATTGAGAGGAGGAGATTAAAGACAAGATAAATGCAGACTTGAATTAGACCATTACATTTTTAATAGAGTTTACTGTTGTTTGGGAAAACAAATAAACAATGCATTAAGAAATCTGATTAGCATACAAATGAGATTATTGTTGAAGAGATTGGTCTGAGAATTGGTAGTTAATAGTCATTCACTGGAAAGCCTTCCATTAAACTATGTTGTTTCTGCAAAGTCAATTTATATTTGAGCAAAATACATCAAACAATTAAATGTAAGAATAGTTTTTAAATATAACAATGTCTACTAGAGTTATTATAACGTGAGCAGAATAGCTTTCCCTCTAATGCTAGACTATTAAAGGTAAAAAGTATTTACAAAAAATTCTCCATGGCATTTAAGTGATTTTAGCATTGAAAAGTATATCATTGATGCACATTTTAATGAATATAAACCATAAATTTGGTATTTTCTATTTCTTGAAAATAATTCAATGCCTAACTTGGAAGATAAGAAAGGGCATATTGATTTTTTTTTAAGATATCACTTATAAAAATATTTTTTAAAATAAAGAAAAGCAGATTGAATGATTTCCATAAAGAAGAATGAGACTTTCACATCTTTAACTAATGTACTTTCACAATAACAATATTTATTATTTGATGGCTGTTCTCAGTGAAGTTCACAGAAATCAGAGGAATAGTTCTTGGTCCAGGTTCTACTAGGAGTGAGAAGCATATCAGAGACAAAAGAAAAAGACCATATCCTAAATGGTGAAAAAATATCACTTATTTAAAGATACATTTAAGGATACGTAAAATGGACTTGTAGTGCATAAAATTCATCTATATTGTGCACTGATTGCTGAGAAATTACATTTTTTCAAAGAAATTTGATGCTAAGGCCACTAAAAGGGTGGGGAAAGGTGACTAAGAGTTAATTGGAATGAAGACAAAACTAGGGATGATGGAATGACCAGGCAAGTTCTCTAACAGAAAAAGAAGCCTAAAGATCTACTGTAGGAAGTTTGTTCTTTTAAAATTATTATCCCAAACTTGCCAGATATAAACAAATATGCATTTTCATATACAAAAAAGAATAAGAAAAAAGACACTAAATGAAATCTCATTGTGCACAACAAATTTGTTAAAATTTCAAAAATTAGTTACAAACTATCTGCCAAACCTCTCTCTTAAGCTCTATTTTTTTTAAATGCTTCATCAATCTTTTCTTCCATTTTTTCTGCATCACTATCACTAATCTCTCTCCCTTCAATCCCAACTCCCTCCAAAAAAATCATGTAAAAACAACAAATCTTTCCTTTGTAACAAGTGTGTTTAATCAAGCAAAACAAAGTCACATATTAACTATATCTAAACATATATGTATGATATTTTTTCACCGCTATCTATCTACCTCAATCTATCATCTATATGTCAAGAAGGGAGAAGTTTTAGTTGGTCCTGATCAGAATTCTAAAGATTTTCAAAATTACTTTTTCTTTATAATGTTATAGTCACTGTGTAAATTGTTTTTTCACCTTGTTCTTTTATATCTTTTGGGTATATACCTGCTAGTGGTAAAGAATCAAAGAATCAGTCAAAGAATCTGCATTTCTGAAATACTCAGACCAATTCACAGCTCTACCAGCAATGCAATAGCATGTGTCTCATACTTTCCCTAATAACTATTATTTAAATCTGAGTTCAGATACTTAGTTGCTGTGTAAACTGTGGTTAAGTCACTTAACTCTTCTTCTTCACCTGTAAAATAAACTGGAGAAGGAAATGGCAAACTGCTTCAATATCTTTGCCAAGAAAACCCCAACTGGAGTCATGAAGTATTGGCCAGGACTTAAATTATGGAGCAACAAGAATCATGCTTTTTCTTTTTATTTCCTCTTGGTCAATCTGATTGATTTGAGGTCCAACCTTAGAGTCATTTTAATTGAATTATTCTTATTATTAATGAAGTAGAGTATTTTTTTTTCATATGATGGCTAATAGTTTGATCTTCTTTTGAAAACTGCATATTCATAGCCTTTGGACATACCTTGAAAAAAAGGGATCTTGTTCTTGTATATGTGAAACAATTCCTTACATATATATTGGATATCAGACTTTTAACAGAGAAACTTCTACAAAAATTATTTTCTAATTAATTTTTTCTCTTCTAAATATAGTGGCATTGATTTTGTTTGTTCAAAATCTTTTTTTTTAAATTGTATATATTCAGTATTATCCATTTTACTTCCTGTGATACTTTCTATTTCTTGTTTGGTTAAGAAGTCTTCCCCAGTTGACATTTACAGAAGATAGTTCCTCACAGAGTACTGTAATTTGTTCTACATGTGACCTTATATATATAGGGCATATATCTATTTGGAGCTCTTTGTGATATATGGTGTGAGATATTCATCTAAATATAGTTTCTGGAAAACTGCTTTCCAGTTTGCTCATTCATTTTTGTTGAAAAGTGAATATATACTCTAGTAGTTGGGATCTTTGAATTTATCAAAGACTATGCTACTAAAAACAAAAACAAAGACAACACCCCCAACCAAAACCAAACACTTTTTCTATGTTTTATACCACTTTGTTCTATTGATTATCTTTTCTACTTCAGAATGAAATTATTTTGATGATTTTTTGGGAGAAGCATAATATCAGAGTAGTATTTTCAGACTTCTTTCCTTCCTCTTTTTTTTTTTCAGTATCACCCTTGAGATTCTTGACATTCTGGTGCTTTGTAAGAACCTTGTCACTTTTTTCTTCTAGTTATAGTTAAGTAATCCTTTGGTAGATTAGTATGACACTGAATAAATTAATTTAGATTCTATTTTATTTTTATAACATTATCTTTCCCTACCTATAGACCATGAATATTTATTGATTTTTTAGATCTTTTTTTTATTTTTGAAGAGTACATTTTATCATTTTCATGCAGTTCCCATATTTATTTTGTAGCCTCTTAAGTTCTTTTTTTACATCCTAACAATATTTTGAATAGGATTTCCCTCTATCTTCCTGCTCTGTTTTTTTTTAATTTTATTTTTTGTTTGTTTTAGGACATTTCTGGGTAATAATCAGAAAGCCTCATGATTTGTGTGGTTTTGTTTTATATTCTGATGGTTTGCTGAAATAGTATTTTTTTCAGTTAAGTTTAGTTGAATCTCTAGTGTTAAGTAGATCACACAATTTTAAAAGATAATAATTTTGTCTTCTTTTGGCCTATTCTTGTTCCCTTATTTTCTTTTTATCTTACTACTGTAGCTAGCATTTCAAGAACTATATCCGAACAGTAACAATAGTAAGAATGGTCAATTTTCCTTTATTCTAATTATAGGGAAAGGTTCAAGTATTTCTCCATTACAAGTAATACTAACTCTTAGATTTATATAGAAATTATTTAACATATTAAGTAAAGGTCTGTTTTAATGGTTTTTCTAAAGATATTAATAAAAAAGTTAGTGTTTTGTCAAAGGTGTTTTCTGCATTTATTTACATAATAGCATGATCATGATTATCTATATTTTTCACATTAATAAGTCAACCCTGTAATTGTCATATAAATGAACCCTAGTCATAATGTATAATTTTTTTGACAAATTCCAGTAACGTCTTTGTTAGCATTTTAATCAATGCTTCGCACACAAAAAAAATCATTATATATACATATATATACATACATACATGTGTGTATATGTGTATGTATATTATGTATATGTATGTGTGTGTGTGTGTATGTGTGTTTGCCTGTACCTGGTTTAGGCATTAATAGGAATCTTCTATCACAGAAGAAAAATGGTACAATCCTTTCTTTTCCCCTCTAAATCATTACATTAATATATACTGAATTACGTGTTCTTTGAACATTTGAAAAAATCACTTGAAAATCTATCTCGTTCCTTTATTTTTTTCTATGTTCATCTATAGATTTTATAGTATTTAAATTTATTATTTTGAGATTGTGTTATATAAATTTTCTCATTTTTAAAAATGTCTTGACATTTTGAATTTTTATTAATATACATAAATTTCCTCTAAGCAATCAAATTTTCTGGTATATAGTTGGACAGAATGACTTCATACACTTCTTTAATTTTTTCTTCATATTTTCTTATTAACAAGTTATATATTTTACTGTTTTTTAAAAGTTTTCATTTTAAGTGTTTAACAAATTCTGATTGAATTAATGTGTTGTTTTGTCAATTGTGTTAATCTCTTTGACTTACTAGATACTTATTTCTGTGTTTATTGGGGTTGTTTTGATTGGTTAATTTTCTAGCTTTTTTGGTTATGTGTTCAATTAATTGACTTGTTCTTTTTATATTTAACTAATGAAGATGTTTAGAAATATACATTTTCCCTTAAGAACTACCTTTTTTCTACATCAAAATCGACTTTATTGACACATTGTTGCTATTTTCTTTGATGAAAAAAACCCTTTACCCAGAATCTCATTACTGATTTTAATTTTATTGAATTATAATTAATAAATATTGTATTAATTCTTCTGCATTTTCACTAAAGATTTTTGCCCCCAGATCATGAACAGTTGAGGATAATTTGTATTATTTTCTCTTTCTATTCAATAATTACCAGACATCTAGAATATTTAGTTTTTTCTAAAATTAAACCTTGATCCTTAACTTTTTATTTGCCTCTTTATTATATATATATATATATATATATATATATATATATATATATATATATATAGACACATATACGTGTGTGTGCATGTATATGCATATTCTATGTCTATGTCTGGTGGAAATACTTTGTAGTCCCTAAGTAGTATAGTTTTATGCTCTCTTTCTCCTTGTAATAAGTGAACTTTTCCCTTTATGTACTTAAATTCTTGGAGATTTTGTGTATGTATATTAACACATTTAAGAAAAATGTCTCCCTCTTTATCTCCTTGAACAAGTGCCTATTTATTCTATTGGTTATATAAGGTCATGATTTCTACCTTTTCTTAAATTCCAATGAAACCTAATAATTTCTGCTCCAACCTTTCATTTTAGCTCCATGAATACTTGTTTCAAGTAGAATTTTTCTAAACAAAACATTGACTAGTCTATTCTTTTATACATGGGATTTTCCATAGTCAAAGTAAAGGTGATATTTGAATAATTTCAGATGAGGAAAGGGGGAGAGTTAGAGGGAGTAAGGTGTCATCTCGGACAGTGTATGAGGACAGCAAGATGAAAGTATTGTGTGACAGTTGACTTTGCTTCTTATTTTTAACCGTTTAAAAATATTAACCAAGTTAAGTAGAACTCCAAGGCAAGGAAATAAAAATAAGGCCAACTACCTTTTGTCATTTGAATCCAAATTATTCTACATTCCTAAGACTAAGACATTAAAGAAGGGCTTAAAAGCAACAACAGGAACAAAAACAAAATCAAACATGATGTCTGCACATAAGATAATAAATACAACATGCTTTCCTAACCAGAAAGCTTTTTATAAATGTTAACAATGGGAATGAGAGCTCATTGAGAGCAGGGACTAAATTTTTTTCCCCTTTCTTTGTATCTCCAATGCAGGTAAAATACTTGATGCATAGTAGATATTTAATACATTGATTGGCCTACCACTACCACCATTACCACAACTAGCATTCATTGCGCACAGATCATCAAATTCAATATTCATTCAATATGAGCCATTTAGGGTCTAAGACCATATGCTCATTTGATTTTTGGCTTGATGTCATAGAGTTCTAGACAATGAAGGCATTTCTTCACGGTTCACTCTAGTTGGCCATGCATTCTGATGAATGAACTGGACTAACTACAAAAAATCAAATTAATTGCATCCCTTGTAGTCAAAATTTTACCATTTTTTCAATGGTTGGTAAGTTAAGTATCTAAAAACCTAGTGCTAATAAGATCAAAGTGATCATGTTGATCTCAGTATTGCACAATTATCTCTTCTCTTTGTTCAATGGGCATAGAAATTTGATACCTTGAGTTTGACTGTCCATTTTTCACCAATGCCAATGTTCACAAGTATTAAAAGACATATATCCAGAAATGTGCTATAATCAGCTTGAATCTTCAGACCCTGCTATATTTTATTGTTATGTTTTATATCTATCTATATATCTTGTATTTTCAATGTGGGCATTTATACCTTGATAAGTATCAAATCCTATAAATACGGGCTTCATTTATTAAGAGAGTGATGGATAAAGTGCTAAGGCAGATTAAATTTTGAAATGTATTTTGCATATATATTATATATACATATATTCCCCTTTTGAGTTGGATGTTAAATATTTGCCAGCATACTACTGAAAATAACCATGATAAATAGTAGAAAAACAAATCACAAATCATATATTTTACTAAATGTGGATCAGTAACTCTTGCCATATACAAAGATAGAAGAATATTAACCACAAGCTAAGTCTAAGCTAAGTGTGCTAACACTAAAAAGAGTGAGATGTTGTCTCCTGGGAAGGTACACCAACACTTTCAGTACACTAGGGGACTATTTAATGCATTACCATGTCTTGCTACAGTGCCCTAAATGATACCTTGGTTACCCTCCTTTCAACAATGCTGATTGCCTTTTCTTGAACTTTCCAAAACAATTAAAAAACTGCTAAACAAACAAACCCCATCTGGATTAAAGAGAATTAGCACATTTACTTTTCTTCTTTCTTAAAAAATAGAGTTTGGGGGTGTTATATTTTTTCTTTCCTCAAAGAATATTATTATAATTGATTTTATAAAGTAAGCCTTCATAGTCTTATATAATAAATGAATACTTAGAGATTGGATGATATTACTTGGCAAACTCAAAATATAGTATGGCATAATGAAATGAAAATCAGACTGAGTGGAGGGAGAAGACCTGAGTTCAGTCTTGGTTCCAGTATGGGAATTACAGAATTTCTGCTGAAATCTAGTACTATCCATAGCAAAAGGGAATTCAGATTTAATGTGCTATATTTGACAAGTGGTCATCTAGCTTCTGCTTGGAGACACCTAATGAAGATTCCACTTTTGGACAACTAGACTTGTCAGGAAAGTTTGGTTCATCAAGCATAAATTTGCCTCTTTGCAAATTCTACCTATTGTGATTAGGTCTGTCCCATACAATTAAACACAATAAGTCTAATCCTTTTTGTACATGAGTTCTTCAAAACATCTTATCTTCTTTGGATTCTTTATTTCTAAGCAAAGAATCCTATTTGCTTCAATTAAAGTGTTGAAGGATATTTGGCATTGCCTTTCCTTCTGGTTGCCATCTTCACCTCATCAGTTTTTTTTTTTTTAAACCATGATGCTCAGACATCAACAAAATCATCTAGATGTAATTTAATCAAGCATAACAAAGGACTCAGATTCTTTTTCCTTGTGGTTATGCTTTATTCTGGGAGTACATTACAAGAATTTGGGGGACTTTTATGTTTCTGTGCACATAAATGTAAATTTTTACATTTATTTAAAATAAATGCCATTTGATTCAGCCTTACACTGTCAAGATGTTTTGGAACTTGTCCAAGGTCACACACTAGTAAAAAAAATCTAGATTTTAGCAAAGTATTTTATGAGATATCTCTTACTATTTTATAGAGATGTGTAGTAGGTGGATTTATTCCTATTTGAATAGTTGAGTGGAACATCATTCATATTCAGTTTGTAATTCACTTAAAGCTCTGGGCTTTGTTCTTTTCAACCTCTTTCCTAACCATGCTTCCACCATTGCAAAAATGACTTTTTGATCACAAACATAGTATTGCATTTGCTCTAATTAAATTTCATCTTATTAGGGTCAATTCTAAACTATTTGGGTCAACACCCCCACACCATCCTCACTATTTGTGTCACCAATCAACCAACAGGTATTTATTAAACACCTATTCTGTTCCAGGCAAGGGTTAGAGCTTAGGGATATGCAGGCAAGAATAAAATAGCCTCCTCCCTCAAAGAGTTTAAATTTGATCAGTGAAGACAACATGCACATCCTATTTATCTCTAAGACAAATGTAGAGTAATTTTGTGGGGGAGACAATAGAAATGGGGAGAAGATCAGGAAAGAATTCAAGTTGGATGTTGACTTGATCTGAGCTTTGAAGGACACAAGGAATTCCAGGAGGTGGAGTTGAGAAAAAATGAATTCCAGGCATAGGAGACAGGATGGGCAGAGGCACAAATTGGGGAGCATCAGATATGCATGAGAAACAAGTACAAGAAGACTAGTCTGTCTAAACCAATTGAGTACACAAAGAGGAGTAATACATACTCAGTCTAGAAGAATAGGCTGTAATCAGATTGTGAAGAGATTAAAATGCCAAACACAGAACTTTTTGTTTGATCCTAGAAATAGCAGGGAGCCACTGACTTTTCTTGAGTGAAAGAATGATATAGTGAGATCTATGTCAACTATAAAGCAAAAATTAGAGTTTGTAGTCCAGTAAACCCTCCAGATATTGATGATTTTTAAGAAAAAACTATTCTCTAATACGTCCCCCAATACTGTACTTGTGAAATCATCCTGAGGTCTGAGGTGCTAATAAACATATGGAAAACTGCACAGAGTCAAGCATACATCCTTCTGATCTGTGCTGAAAACTCCTGTTCCTCCTGTGTCATGTTTTTGTCAATTTCTATATTGTTTTGGTTATCTCATTGACTTACATAGTGTTAAATACTATCATTTCTATGCAGGGGAATATATATGTGTGTGTATATACATATATATGTATGTACATATATACACATATACATTTTTTTGGTAAGCTTCAATGTTTGACTTCAAACCTATTGGATAGCTCCTGTATACATCTCAAAGATAACATGTCCCAAACACAAATCATTATATTTCCCCTCCCCACAAATGCTTGCATTGTCCAACCTTCCCTATTTCTTTTATTTCTTTTTAGGGTACCACCTTTTTCCCAATCAGCCAGGTTCACACCTTGGAGGCATTTTTGATTCTTCACTCTCCTTAATGACACATTTCTGAATAAGTTACCAATCTTACCAATTGTACTTCCTTAACAATTCTCAAAACTGTCCTCTTTTTTCATTTATATAGCTCTCACTTTAGGTCCAAACTCCATCATCCTGGACAATTGTGACAGCTTCCAAATTGGTCTCCCTTCATCCGTTCTTTTCCTCTCAAATATATCCTCTGGAATACTGTTATTTGAAAAGTACTATTCTGATTACATTACCATCCTACTCAAGAAAAGCCAGTGATTCCCTCTAGTATTTAGTATAAAATGTAAACTCCTCAGTTTACCTTTTAAAGTCCTTTACAATTTAGATCAGACATGCTTTTCCAAGCATCTACAGTATTCGGTCTGTAAACCAATCAAACTGGTCTTGTCATTCTTCCTACATTACATTCCCTCTCCTAGTGCGCACTTCTGTATAACCTATTCTCCATCCCTCCTTACCTCTTTCATTTAGAATTCCTAGTCTTCTTAAAAATTCAGAACAATTGCCACCTCTTATGGCAAGCCTATCCTGATCCTTTCTAATTGCTAATGCTTCCTTCTAAAATTATTTTTATGTATTTGTTTATATTTGTATGTAAAAGTTTTGGTGCATGTTGCTTTCTTGTAAAATAATGAAAGTTCCTCAGGGGTAGGAGTTGTTGCATTTTATTTTTGTTCCCCCTGAATCTAGCACTATGTCTGTCAACTGCTTCAGATGTACTTGTTGAATGAATGCATGATTGAACCATTCATTATCAACTACTCTTGAAGTTCAACCATTCAAACAGATCTGAATCCATTCAGTGCACATCCCACCACCCCCATGCATTGGAATAATAAGATATATCTCCTTAAATACTTTGCTAAAACCCAAGTTTCTACTAATGTGTAACTTTAAACAAGTTCCAAAAGATTTTGACAGGAAAGGGTTGAATCAAATGACATTTAGTGTTAGGTGTAAGTTTTAGAATTGTATTAAAAAAACATGAAATGAGCAAGCACCAGCTAAGGAGGTAGGACTTCGTGATAGTCCTTCTTAAAAAACAAATGTAGAACACATTGGTGTATAAGTGAAATGGTGATAGGGCAGTCAGGAAAGCTGATATAATCTTGGGATGAATTGAAAGAGCTGTAATATTAAAGCAAGAGTGCTGCTACAGTCTACATTAATCACACTCCAGCTGGAGTACTGTGTTCTGGGTTCCAAAGTATAAGAAGGGCTTTGTTAAATTGAACAGCGTCTAGTAGGAGTAGCTAAGATTATAAAGGACCTTAAGATCATTCTGAGGATGTTTAGCCTGGAAAAGAGAAGACTTAAGGAAGACATAGATGGGACTAGATGTCTTTTGAAGTTCTTTCTAGCTATGTAATTTTGTCTTCTTAATGCAAGGGGAGATTAAAGTTCATTCACAGTCATACAGCTAATAAATATCATATTTGACCCCTCAAAATTACAGAGAAGATTTTTGAGGAGGTCATTAGACTAAATTTATAAAAGCTTTACAAATTTAGCTTTTACATATGGAAAAATTCATAATCTTTAGAATTATTCAAAAGTGAATGCAATGACTCATTCCCGGATCCTATCATTGGAAATTCCCAAGCAAAGGTTGGATAACTGATTGTTGGGTAGATTGTACAAGGGATCCTTGTTTAGGTATGGGTTTGATTAGATGACAGGTAAGGTCCTTTCCAACTTTGAGATTCTGTGAAGTAATTTGAATTTTTCTAGTAGACTTTCTCAGTAGTGATAATAATATGCTTAATATCTGCCTCTCATTACTAGTGTAAGGATCAAATAGGATGAAGCATGTGAAAATACTTGTAACAATAATAATATTAATAGGAGATATTATTATTTTACAATCAGTAATTAAGGCATTAAGAAACATGAAGTACTATTCTATTAGACTGGAAAAAAAAAAAAAAACTTGTCTCCTAATAGAACATCAAAATGGGATTTAGGCCTTTCAAAAGAATGTATGTTTTGTCTGAGGACCAGAAAAAAACTTTTTTAAAAATTAAATGAATGAATTAAAAATATTTATTGAGTGTTTGGTACACGTGAAGCACTGTGCTAAATGCTGGGAATACAATTAGATAAGCCAAACAGAAGTCCCTGCTCTCAAGGAACTCACATTCTAATAGAGGATGACAAGACATTAAGAGGTTTCTAGGGCAAGTTAGATGACAAGCCTAATGGACCTTGCTAGGCCCGGAGGAAGTACCATTGTCATTTCCTCAATTTGCCTTCCTTCTAGCTGTCAGGTTTTAGGAAGCAAGGAATGTGGTTAAATAAATTCATAGACATACATATAAGATTTCCTGCCTGCAATTTTGTTGAGTCAGAAAGGGAAAAAAAGAAGCTTGAAAAAGCATTTCCATAATTAAATGGAGATGGCTTTTGGTTCTGTCACATAAGGAATCATAACCAGCAAAAATCCACCGATAAGCCTACTTCACTGGTCTACCATCTCTATAACACTGTTTTTGGTATGTCTACCATGGTCAAATTGCCTTTAAAAATGCTTTGATTAGTTAAGTAATTAGACTTTATTGAATAGGGTCTGAGATAGACCATCTTCTCTTAAAGTCAGGTGTCTGAATTTGACTTAGCATTTCAGTCTCCTTTGAAACCAAATGTTTTGTGGGTTTTCTTTTTTTTAGTAAGAGTTGTTTACATGCGGAAATAATGATGTTTTAGAGTTTCAGCTATATTCACTAACCTTTCTCACCATGCTAATGCTAAAGACCTACAGCAGGAGGAAAGCAGAGAAATAAATGTCAATAATCCCCAGAATATGTAATCAGGCCCTAAATATTGGGGACTCACCTACTTCTACAGTGGACCCTAAATATATGAAGAATCCAATAGGCCTCATATGGTCAAAAAATAGACAGCTACCGGCATACATCTTTTTAAAATTATCTTCAACTTTTTCTTTTATATAACATTCCAACTGATTTCTACAAATGAAAATAAAACAGCTCACTCATCAGCTAAGTGCCTATTAAATATATCCTCTTAAACAAAATTATTCTGAATGTACTTTTAAGATTTATAGCTAGCCTGTCACATGTATGCATATTTACAAAAAGGGAGAAATAGTATTTTTTGGAAGCAAAGCAGTATTCCTCATTTTGAGGAAATATTAAACAAAATCTTCTCTACAGCATTTTTCATTTTGGCTCCCACCTATGTTCTCACTGCAGTGTTATCTGATGAAGTTGATTAATGACTGTAATTAAGGTAAAATAGCTCTGTATTTAAGATAGAAAGAGTAATCCATACAACTTCAGTTAGGATGCCTCATTTATATGTAAAATGGTAATTGAAAATGCTTCATTTTAGTGGAAAATTTGATTTAAAAAATAAAAGATATGCAAAGGCTCCTATAACTATAAATGGAAAGGACTGTAGAAATCTTAATCTATTCACCTTAAAGTAACACACTACAGTAGCAATATCTTCCTATTTTCTACGTTATGGCCTATTCTAGGTTATTTTTCAATATATTTCCAAAAAGTATTTATTCCTAATTGATTTTAACTGATTAAACAGCAGGACATCAATATCCTTAATTTTAGATTTATTAACATTGGGCTAAAATGATGCATTCAAGGGTGAGAGAATATTAGACATCAGGTACTTTGCATTCTTTATCACTTTAAGGAAACTGGATTCTAAAGTCTACTTTCTAGAAATGTGTTAAATAATTCGAGATTTCATAAACATATTGAACAAGTAAATTCATTCAAATATACCAATTTCTCCACTCTGAGGTGTTAAAAAACCCAGAGGAGTAGTATATACCTTCAAGTTATTAAGCGATTGAGATATTGACTCACTCCTGAAATATTAATATGTATATAGAATAATCATTAAAAGATGGGGGCAAAGGCAGTGTACAAAGCCGTCTGCTCTGTCATATTCTAGCTGACAGAAGATATAACAGAAAAATAACAATAGGAAACAATGAACAGCAAAATCCTGACTGAGTCTTCAGCAAAAGTAAATCAGCAATTCTAAGTATAACACTAATTATACTCATTTAATTATCCTTCTGATATGCTTAATTATTTAATTATCCTTCTGATTACTGCACACAGTAGACAGACTTTGTATCACCAAATACAGAAATGTGTGCCATAGGCTAGCTATTAAATTGTCTGTCCCTTACTTTCCCTCATCTAAAAGTGAGGAACTTGGATTAGCTCAGTTCTTAAGATCTTTTTCAGTTCTAAATGCATGGACTCATTCTATCTCTCAGGATGAAAGCTGTATGGATACAGCGGAGGTCATTGATGGGGACAGTTTTGAGGGTTGGAATAATAATAGCTTACCATGTTGGAGGTTGAAAGTTGGGGGTGGGTAAGGGGGGTAGAGGAAGTAGGCATAAGATGTCAGAAATTTTACAAAAACTTAAAGAGTGTGATTTTGTGGAACTTTAAAATTAGAAATTGAGAACTGAGAGGAGAGTAAGAAAATGAAAAATAGACGATGAATTGTCATATCTGACACTGAAACATAAGACAGTTTGATTAAAAATGTATTAGTCACTTCTAAACTCATTGCATATAAGTCAAGAGATGAACAGTTATGAGTCAGACCCTTGCTACATGAAGCTAAGTACTGAGGATACACAATACTAAGTCCCATTTATATTCCCAACTCCTACCCCTACCTACATATATACTTCCAAGTCATTGTATAAATTACAATTGTTTTTCTTTTGCAAAACATATCTTGTTATTCCCTCTACTTTGCAGTAATTTATATCTGGAAAAACTTTTTAATAGGATCACCTCAGGTTCCTGGGGAGCTAACTAATGTCACTGATATCTCAAAAGACCTTGCTTGCTTCCTAGATTTTGCCTGAAATATAACATCTAATTCTTTTCTGAGTCTTTGCTTAAGATGGTTTAGAGATTCAAGCTAAACGGATTTTGGAAAACTTTTGGCAGATTATCGGTGCTCAGTATTGGCTAGTAGGTAAGACAATCAACCATGAGAGCTAATTAAGGAATGGCCAGATGACCTACTTTTTCTCAGTAACTTCTTTCAGCACTAAGAGGAACAATAGTAAGGGATTGAAAGTCATGCGAGAAGAAACAGAGGGGCATGGAGTTTAAACTCCTGTTTTCTAACGTGTTATTCAGCCGGAAATTAGGCTCACTGGCAGTGCCAAATAGCAGGGTGACAATATGAATTTTGGTGAAGGGACAGCAAGGCATAAGAAAGAAACTTTGGGAAAGAAGGATTTAGTAGAATGTCAGAAGGTTGCAATCTTATTTTCACTTTAAAGATGAGACAAAATGATGGGAGTTGTGATCAGCATGTAGGATCTGAGAACCCTGAAGAAGGGTAGGAGACTCAGAGAAGCAGGACAGTTATATGGAGATATGAAGAATATTTTATGCATTATCTATACATGAGGCAGACATGGGGATAAAAGAAGTCAGTGAATTTGGAGAATATATAGTATTACCCCATGACCTCAGATTCTGAAAGAGAAACTGGATCAAAAATGATGTAAAGGTTTTATCTAAATGCTAACAAGATAAATCATTCTGAAGGGGAGGAAAAGGGGGGAACTGTCTAAGGAGATCCATGAGGCTGCTCAGGGAACTCACCCCAGGATCCAAAAACCAGGATAGCTCTTAGAGATTCTTTAGACATGAGGAAATCTATATTCAAAGAAGAGGATTGACGGGCCATGGCAACACAGGGTTTTTGATAGCTGAGCCAAGATTCAAGTCTAGGTTCCCTCATTCCAAACCTACCTGTATTTTTAAAAGAACAGGTGCATCTGATGCATGCAAGGACTGTTGGATAAAAGGATGAGAATCAGGACAAATAGCAGAGAGTGACACCGTCCCTTAAAAATGTCAGAGAAGAAAAAGCCCAGAAAGCAAGCTGAAGCTGTTGATGAAAGTGGAAAAAAATGTTGGAAGCCAGGGTAATATAAGAGCAATAGAATTATTATTTAAAGTATTTGGGACAGTCATAGGGAGAGAAGACAAAATGATTCAACTCCTATTTTACGTCTTTGTATGCAACCAGTAATGATCGCTAGGATTCAAATTGTTGGGATGATAGACAGAGCAGTGCACTAGGAGTCATAAAGACAGGAAAACACATTCATCTAAGACACTTTAAAACTTTGTGTTTTGGGGCAATCTACTTATTCTTTCAGGCTCTGTTTCCCCATTTGCAAAACAGGTATACTAATAGAAGCTATTTCATAGAGTTGTTATGAGGATCAATGAAGATAAATGCATGTAATGTTCTTTACAAACTTTAAAGGTCCTTAGAAATATAAGCTATTTTAAAAAAAAGAATGATCTTTAGGCTAGGCATATTATAGAATAAAAATGATCAACAGGTAATTTAATCCCAATATAACTGGCAGCTTTGCTATAGCAGCAGCTATTTTGAATTAGATACTGTTGATTTATATCTTGACTCTATATTGCTTATTACTTACATGATTTCTGTACAAGTTATTCAGTATCTCTGGACCTCAGTTTCTTAGATGTAAAATGAAGAGAGTATCCTCTAAGATTGTAAAAAAAAAATCTAATTGCCTTCAGTGACTACCTTATCAGGCCCAGATTAATTACATTCTAAGATCCTAAAACAATTTTTAGATGTGATTTCTAAGCAATTATCAATGATCTTGGGAAAACTCTGAAGAAGGAGAGAAATGGTAGAAAAGTGAGAATGGGCAACAGTTTTAATGATTTCCACAAAAAAAGAGGAATAAAAGAAATTCTTTTAACTGTATCGACCAGTAATTTTGTCTTTTGTTCCTGGAAAAATCCTAGAATGTATTTTATATGATTGCTTTATTAACACTTTGAAAAGACTCAGTACAAGCTAGCACATATTCCTCAAGAATAAATCATGCCTTAAACAAGTACTCTAGTGTGTTGTTGCTGTGTTGTGAATTGGTTCAATGATTCTGAAAAATAAGAGTTCTGTGAGAAAAGTGGTTTAACTGTTCATATCCTTTGATCTAGAGATTCTTTTATTGGGAGTATCCCCCCAAAAGGTAAAAAACAGGGCTCATAAAACAAAAGCCACATAAAAACAATAAATGTACATAGAAGATTTGTTTGTGGCGATAAAAGTATAGAGTGGGTATTAATGCAAAGGGGAATGGTTGACCAAATTTGTTATAAGGAAAAAAATTATAGTAGGAAATTATGATTATAAAAAATTCAGAGAAACATAGGGTATATATGAACTGATAAAAAAGTAAGAATATATAGGAGAATAAGATACACAATGATTACAAATCAGGCAGAGGAAGAAAACACTAAAACAAAGAAAAATGAATAACCATAATGACAAATATTGGTTCAGAAAAAATACATATATTCCTTTGTTACAAGGGAGGGTTCATGGGGTGGTAGGAGGTGGAAGGGGACTAGAATATGTACAGAACTTACTGTGATATGCAAAAACCTTTTTTAAAATAAGCCACTCATAAAAACAATGTCTTTTCATGACAGAATTACCAAACAGTTTGATCAAGGTAATTCTATAAATACAGTATAACTGTATTTTAGGAGGCATTTGACAGAGTCTCCCAATATTCTGATCAAAAACTTGTCCACATGTAGGTTAGTTGACAGGTCAGTTGATAGCATTTAGAACTGACTAAAGGACTTGAATCCAAGACTGGTGATGAGTGGATAAATCTCACTCCGGAAGGAGATGCCTAGAAGAAAGCCACAGAGCTCTGTCCTTTGTCCTGTTATGTCCAGAATTTTTATTAGTAAATTTAAAGAATGCATAAATGGCATGTTTATCAAATTTTCAGATGTTATCAAGTTAGTAGGGATAAACCAAGAAATGTAGTGAATACTAAAGAATGCTTGGCACATATTAAGTTTAATAAATCTTTGCTGACTGATTAAATGCTAGGAGCATGTTATATGGCAAATTTGGAAACCCGACAAACAAAAAAAATGAATATAAAATGCACTTAATTGACTAAGAAAATCCAAATGGGCAAATATTAAGTTCTGTCCAACCTCTGATTAAACGTCAACAACACAAGTGTATTATGGGGAATATTTGGCTGCCCAACACAAGTTTTAGCTCAGTTTAAATGAAAAGTAAAATGTGATACTCAAAGTCATCAATTCAATATGGAAGCTACAACGCCATTGCATTTCACCTAGTTAGACCACTTTAGGAAAACTATGCTTAATTCTGGGGATTACATTTTATGAAGCAGATTGGTGAACTTGAGCAAATCTATACAAAAGAGAGTAGGATGTTGAAAAGGATAGAAATCATGCCACAAACCATGATTTGAAGGAACTGAGGATATTTGATTGAGCTAAGAGGGGACTTTGTGGGGGCATGATAATGATATTCAAGAATCTGATAATCTGAAAAGACAGAAGACAGCCTGTCTTGCATAGACCTACAGGGCACAAGTAGAAGCACTGGCTGATGGTTTCACAGACTCAGATTTCAAAAATACTTCCTGATATTTAGACCTCTCCAGAACTAGAATGTATGACCAAGTATTATAGTGAATTCTTCATTCCTTGGATTCTTCAAATGGAGGCTGGATGGCTATTTTTTTCAAGTGTAGTATAAAAGGAATCCTGTTAACGTATGCACAAGTGTAAATAACCTCTGAGTTCTTTAAGCTATGATTCTAGGAGTCTTGAGGTACTGAATCTTACAAATAAAGTTGACAGAAGGTGGGGAAGAACTTAAGGAGAAATATACACACCCATGCACATATATATGTATATTTGATGTGGACTTCTATAATGAAAATAATCTTGTCAATATATTAAATGCAGTTATTTTGAATGCTAATGAATGTTCTATATTATTAAGAAAGCAATATCTCATTTACAAAAAATCTTTCATTAATTTTGGAAAGTAGGGTTTGGGGTTGATAAGGTTTAAATGATGTAAAACTGTCATTTTTCCATAAAATTCCTTAATTGTAAAAATACACATCACTCATGGTTTCACAGCTCCAAGAACAAGCTCAGCTTGGCTAATGTACAAATACCACTTTAATATCTGTATTTGTTGCTAACATTATTATGCAACACCAATATTCAGGAAAATATTTTAGCATTCAATATTATTATTCAATTATGTTAGAGCATTTATTATTACTCAGTGTTAACTAGCTTAAAGAGAAGTATAGAAGAATCTGTTTTTTTTTCTTTGCAAGACCGAAAATTCAGTTACTTTCAAATTAGCTTCTTCTTCTATAGAACTCTTCTAAGGACTTGCTGTATATAACAGAGCCCCATGGAAGAATAAAAGCTTTGGGCATTTAAAATCTGTCATTTTGTTGGCCAAGGTTCTAAGCAATATTGTTCTATAGGTTACCATTTGGAATCTTTTTTTCTTCAAGACATTTTTTGATGTGAGTTTTAGGTCACTGTCACTTTGAAATATAAATCCTCTTGCAAGTTTCCTACTTGGTAAAATAACTTTTCACAATGATACACTTTTATACACTTCACTGTCTATTATGGCATCAGTGAAACTGTTAGGAAAATAAATTCTATACCAGGAATTCAGTTCACAAATATGGGTTAAATTCACATTTTCTTTTTTTTCCTCCAAAAGAGCTGCTCCCTGTATTGTACTTAGAGAAACAATATGAGGGACACAATCCTTACTATTTTTTATTCTAGGTAATATATCTTGGTTCCACTGGCAGTAGGTGAGGGACATTTTCAGGAAACCCAGATGACTAGAATGGTGCTTCTGCAGAACACTGACAAGAGTATATTTCAAACTGTGATTACATATATTGCCCAAGGTTATCACCAGAGCCCACGTGAATCTGTGAATGGTTCCCTAGGTTTAATTTCTTAAATAAGTCTATTCATTCACTATCTCCCTGGAATAGCTGACAAGATTCTTTAACATATGTCCCTGCTTCCCAATAGTCTTGCTTCTTGTATGTCTGGGTCTCCTTGGGACTGGTTTATGGCTTTCTCTTGTTCTACTTGAACATAGCACCTACCCAAAACCAGAATCAAAATTAGGAACTTTAATATCTGCAACAAGTACCACAAACTGTGTCCAGTGCCAACAAGTGGCACAAAAGCCACCATCTGTTGAATAAATTAGAGGAAAAAATGACAGAAATAAGGGGTGGGGAGCAAGACGGGCCAAGGAAGAAGTCAGCCCTGAGTGCTATCCCTTAAACTCTATTTTAACTAATTATTATTGTTACCTAGGTGCTAAGTTCTATTGTGTTTTTGTTGTTCCTGAATTAATGCAAGTGGAAAGGAGAAAGGAAGGGAAGAAGGACTTATTAAGTAGTTACTACATACCCGACTTTGTGCTATGTAGGCACAGGCATGTAGAAAACAAGTCTTGGGCAGGCAAGATAATGGCCAACCTGACCTATCCAATTCTGTTCTTAGTCATGTTTCCTTTTTATTCTGATCAAACAGACCCTGCTTTATACAGAATCTTTACACTTGTGGAATAATGATTGTCCCTAGGCACTTTGAATTGCTTTCTCTCATAAAGTTCCTTTTTTTCCCTTCAATATCATAATCACCTTCCTTTAATTGAGAGACTAAGTTATGTAGCAGAAAGCATAGAAATAAAGAACTAAATTGATTACAAACCCTACTTGTTATATTTCTGGAGTTTTCTAACCACCTGATTTCTCTGGTCCTTAGTTTCCTACTCTGTAAAATTGGGTAGATTCCTATAATGTCTACTTCATTGGGTTATTGTCAGGGTAAAATAAGGTAATTTATATTGCTAACCTTAAAGTGTTAGACAAATTGAAATAATACTGTTGTTTCTTTTAGAATTTCCATCTATTTTTATTGAATTCAAAATAAAAGCTCCTAATTGAAAGGCTGACTAGGTTGCCGAATGAAAATGTATATGCACTGGATCTCCCAATTAATTTTTTTTCTTTTAATCAACAATTTTGATAAAAGTGGCATATTGAAAAAGATAATAGACTTGGAGTTGTTCTCAACCTAGGCTTGAAGCCCATTTCTTTCACTTTCTATTTGCATCAACTTGACTCAGTTACCAATATGCATCAGCATCAGTCTCTTTATGTGTAAAGTGTTGTTTGAGGGAATAATATCAAAAACCTTAAAGAGTTACAGAAATATGGATTATTCCTACTACTAAAAAGACACAGAAGGGACAATTCACAGGTATGCAGATGTCAACAAAATTGGAGAGCTAGCTATCATACTAGATGACAGAATCAATATTTTAAGATCTTTCAGAACTTGAAATGGTAGGTCAAATCTAATAATTTGATGTTCACTAAGAGTAAAGATAAAGTCTGATGTTTAGGTTAAAAAATGAGAGCATAAATTTAAGCTGGGGAGAAAATGTCTATGATAGTAAAGTCCTCTTGCAAATAAAGACAGGGTTGTATGCTCAGTTTGAACCAGCACCGTGACTTGGTTGCTAAAAAAATTATTAATTTGATCTCAGGCTTCATTAATAGAAATACAGGATTGGTAACAAGGGAGACAACTGGTCAGACCATATTTAAGGTTTTGTGCTCATTTCTGGCTGCCACATTTTAAGAAGGCCATTGGCAAACTGGAAAGAATTCAAGGGAAGGTGAATAGAGTGGTAAAAAATTTCAAAGTCCTGTTTTTGAGAACACATGAAGGAACTGGAATTGATTAACCCAGAGAAGAGGAGACTTATTCAGCACATGTTTAGTTTAAGATATATGAAGGGCTACCACATGGGAGAGGGTTCTCTGATTTGTGTGCATAACTCTGTAAGAGTAGAAGTTACAAATGGGACTTATTTTGGCATCATGCAGGAAACATTCTAAGCAATTGACAAGGTCTAAAAATGGTAGTAATGATAAGCTCTCCACAGAAAGTATGAAAGCAGACATTGGATAACCATCTGTGAGGTATGTTGTAGAGGGGATCCTTGCTTTGAATGGGAACCTGAACTACATAGTAGCTAAGGTCTTTTTCAAGTCTAAGAATTTATTCTTCTTTTCTGGTATAATTTGTCATGTTTCCCTTGGCATTTACATACCTCATATTCATGCCGACTTACATATATTATAAGCATATGTGTATAAATATCTTAAGAAAAGGCTATGTGAATAATTGTTATATGGAACTCCATGGTAAAGAAATTTCCTCTACCAATGAAGGTGGCACTTTCTCTGAAACTTACAGTCTCAAGAGTTGACTGGAGCACTGAGAGATCTCATGACTTGCCCAGGTTCACACAGGCAAAAGATATCAGAGACAGGACTTCAGGTTTTCCTGACTCCTAGGATGCCTATTTATTATACCATACTGTCTCTCTCCTTTACTCCACTCGTTGTCTATAGCTCTTTACTGGAAAATAACAATAACAATAGATAGGAATTTACATAGCATTGCACTTTACAAAGATCTCATTTTATCTTTACAACATCCATGCCAAGTCTGTGATTTTGTCATTCCTGTTTTACAGACAAAGATAATGAGGATGATACTTTAAAAAATATCTCCCAAATCATTGCACAGCCTGAGAAAAGGGTTGCTGGTAAAGTGACCCATCTGGATGAAATGACCTCAGAAAGGTATTTCTCTGTTTTGATTAAACCTTTATTTTTTACATGTAGTAGAATGATGAAAGTTTATATGTCCTATTTAACCCATGCTATAACAAGTCCTCCCAGTCCCACATACTGATATAGTCTTTTGATAAATCATAAAGCAATTTCCTCACATGACTGCTTGGAATTCCTCATCACTATTACATTTCTTCATTGGGATCTTGTGATACAATAAGATAGTGTGAATATCATTAAGATTTTTCCATGTGCGCTAAAACACAATAACCTGAAGCTTCAATAGCACAGACCTTACATGTATTCTTGGTGCATAACCACAGGTAAAATCATAAAGTACTACATGGGGGGGAAAGTAACATTGCTATTCAAATAAGCTTCCAGACTCCAATCAAGAGGTTGTCATTGATCCTGGCTTGTGTTTAAAGTACTGCAGTATAATTAAGTCATTTTAGACTTTGAAGTTAATGACCCATGCAAATTAATTGGAGGAGGGAAGTTACAATCTTTTTTTTTTTTTTTTTTGAGTTGTAGTCTTGGTGGCTCAGAAAGATTTTCTGCAAAGCTAGCCTAGCAAATTAGCTGTATGCTGATCTACGCAAATGAAGCAACGTCGTGTAATTAACAGCCATATGGGGCATATTCATGATGCATTTGTGGCAAAGATATAAAGAGAGCCTGTGTTGTACAGTATGTTATCTAAAGTTAGAATTGTTCAAAATGCCTTTGGCAATCTGATTCAGCTACGTATGAAACTTTTCCCCCTGGAAATGTTGTAAGCTTCTAGCATAATAGAAAGTTAACTACAAGGTTAGGAACGCTTAGTTCAAGTCCTGCCTTGGCTACTGACAAACTTAGCTACTGGAAACCGATCACTTAAGCAGTTTGTGTCTCATTTCTGCATCTGACAGGGAGGGAAAATATCTGTCTGGTGTAACTCAATGCAGCTGATCGAACAAATGAGAGATCCAGTACGAAAGCACTTTGGAGACATACATGTTTTATAGAAATGTAATATTTCGTTATTCTAGCACTGTGTCTAATCTACACATTTCCAAACATCACCACAGAACCACAGAATGAAACATGGGTTGTGCTAGATTGTTTCGGATTGTGAGTCAACAGGAATAGATTTCTTACTCCATTAACTGATTTTGAAGCTAAAGTATAATTCCAGGTCTTAGCTGCTTGATCAATGTGAAAAGTAGTGGTTAACCTGTGTTTGACATAACATGCTCTGTTTTCTAATTTCCTAGCCACCTTCAAGTAAATGGGAGAATCTTCCAAGCTTGAAATGTCTGGTTTCTCATTTCTTACCAACATTTTATCCTCAATTTTTAAAAGTCTGAATCTGTCAGAATGCTTGAAACTATACCATTCCCTGGCAAAATGACATAGTTTCAAAGAAAGTACTATTATTCACCACCAACTAGTAAAAAAATATACATTATCTTGAGTGAGTACAACTAATATGAAAATTTTAGCCTATGCGGGGGGGAACTTGCTGCTTTTTTTTCTTTTTAATAGAAGAAAGAGGTAATTTGGAAGTCACAGATGTTATAATTGGGTATATTAATTTTGGCTTGTGAATCAATTTCTAAATCTTTAATGTACATATGTACTTTAGAAAAGTCACTTTAAAAGTCCTCCCATTGTCAGTGATTGCCTTTAACTGAAATCACTAAATGCAGATGAACAAGTAGGAGAAAAGCAATTGTGATTTTCTTTCCAAGTACCCAGCAAAGACATTTTAATTTTCTTATGACCTAAAGAATGTTAGGCAGTTTCCTCTGAGGTCTGTCCTAAGATGAGTTTTCCCCCTAGTATTACTAGACTACAAGCTATAGTGGGAAAATGTTTTTGTTTTCTTTTTCTTTGTCTCTCTCAAAGCTCAAAGAACAGAGGAAATGAGTTCTTAATAAATATTTGAAGGAATGGATATTAACCTATTTCCCTTGGTTGTTGACAATTACATACTTATAGAGCAAATAATGAAAGCTTTTCTCCCTTAATACTTAACTATGATGAAAACAATAATTATATTTATGGTCCCATATGTAAATGAAAAATTATAGCAGCAACTAATACAGCATGAATTCTTTAATGATTGATAATTTTTAGTGATATGAATACCCTCTACCCAAATATTTTATTAATTCATTATCTACTTTATGTTAGGCATTGTTCTCTCTAGTTTCTCTCTGAAAATCAAAATCATGTATTTATTTATTTATTTTGGCAGGAAGATTGACACATTAACTTACAAATACCATAATTCTTAGGATGATAGAGTTAGAGTGAAAAGTATACTCAAAGTTCATCTACTTCAAACTCCTCATTGAGAGATGTGGTGTAGAGAGGTTAAGCTATTTGCTCCTGCATATAATAAATTTAAAAGGCAAGATCTGAACCCAGATTCTCTGACTCCAAAGCCATGAACTCCTTTTTATATTCAAAAGTACTTTTAAGAGCATCTAGCTGAAACTACCTGATTATATAGATGAAAAACTGATGGCCTAAGAAAAGTGACTTGCTTAAGTCACACAGATAGCAGAGTTAGAATTCAGTCTCAGATTTTATGAGATGGTATCTACATTCCAAACCAGTGCTTTCCCCACAAAAATAATATGTAAGGAGTTAATCAGTTTGCTTTCATTCCTGACAGGTTAACGTGAGAGAAAAATAGAAGAAATGAGAATGTGTGAAGATGGTACACCACAGCAGTGGAAAAGATACCAAAAGGGGAAGCTAGAGGGCCAAAGAGCAATTTGACATACTTCATAATTTTCCCTAGGGTAAAAAAGCAAAAAGCAACATTTGGTGTTTATCTCTAAAGAGCTCAAAGCATGTAACAGATATTCAGCCAGAACCTGGCAGGGAATACATTACTGCATTTTCATCCAGGAATGCATTATGTACTTGGGGATTCATTAACTGAAAGCCAGCTTTGGTTCCATACACAGTATTGGAAATTTTTTTTTTTTCTCTTTAAAGGATGATCATCATTAAGCTCCAATGAATAGCATTCTCAAGCAGAATCTGGTTAAGTACTTCTCCTGCTAACAGGGAGATGCATAGCTGCTAGTGCCAAGGTCAGATCTTAGGGTTAAAATTACTGATTCAAGAAACTTTAGAAAATGCATTTACTCTTTTATGATATCTCCCATCTTGTTCAATGTATTTGTTATGATCAGTTCATAGAGCACCCTGGTGGGCATCTCAGGCATATTTGTATAGTGCTTGCTATGGGCCGTTGTCAGTCCTAGTACTTAGGGCAGTGAGGGACTTTAGAGGTCAGACTGTCCCAGGCATTGGGAGAATCTGAGTCACTAGGCATCTTCGGATTTACTCATTGACATCACTAAAGATATTAGATCTCCAAACCTCGGGATAGTATTTGCCCAAGCAATCTGGGGTACAACACAAATAAGAAATTTTGATGCTGGCAATGATCCCAGTTATTTGGAGAATGAAAATTCCTAACCACTTGTCATTATAATCAGAGAAAGAAAAAAAAACTCCCTTAGTCTGCAGAAAAGTCTAAAATTGTTAATATTCTTTGTCTTTGGAAAGACAGACGTAAAAGCTTTCTTAATGGATTCCTTTGTGATTTTAATACAACATAAAAGCGGGGCTTTATAACTCTTGAATAAAGAAATAAATGTTGTCTCATGAAGATGGTCATTCGTCATTAGTTATAAGAAGCCTATTTGTAATTTGGAGGTTTAATTTAATTAGTGTCACACACTTGAAGAGTGCCTTGTGTTGAATGTTGTAATGACATGATATCTGGGTCTTCTACAGAACAGTCTGCTAATAAGTATTTCAACTGGAGCAAAATGATAACGAGGAGAACAACGGAAGTATTAATTACCTATGCAATTAAAGTGCCTTACACCAGCAGTGTTGCAATATTCCGCTATATTTACATCTCTAATGATGATAAATCTCGGGAAGAAAATATGTTTTAACATTTTTCAAGGGTTAGTAAATAACATAGATATTGAGAATTTGTCCTGTGTGGCTTGACTGATATTGGGAAGGGACAACGGAGGATAATTTGGTCAAAATAGTAGCTTTGGTTACTGTGCAATCCAGATCATTTCAATTTCTCAATTGTGACGTTCAGAGATTCAGAGCTGGCAGGAAAAGGTGATCAAGTCCAAACTTCTCATTTAATAAATAAAGAGGTTTGAAGAAGCTAAATGGTTTATCCAAGGTCATATAGGTAGTCAGAAGCAAAGAAAAGATTTAATTCAGGTTCTTTGACTTCAAATCTAATAGTCATTTCCTTCACTCTCCTCTATAGGACCATGCTATTCCTGGCACTGTTTGAAGACCAAAGATGAAAATCAATATAAAAGTTCCATTCTTTTCTATTTTCTAATCCTGGGATAGGCTTCTCATCTCTGGTTTTCTTTCATGTTGGATACCGTATTAAGGAAATTCTAAATTTCTTCTTGAAACTATTTTCCTTATTCATGCTTTAATATTCAGTTCAGATACACTGTAGAAAGTTGATGAATATATAAAGATGAGGAGTGAACCTGCGAATTTACTGGCATAGAGAAGTTCCTCTACCAATATAATTGAATATGCAAAGATTTTAAAGTTTTTTAGGATAAGTGCATGCCCACAGGAGTTTAAAAGGTAGTCTGTGTAGAAAGAGTACTAAAATATAAATCTTTATTGAAAAGTCATTCTGAATAAACAATACGAAAGGTATTTAACATTACTTTTCAGTAAAAAGATTTATAGTTTTTCTCAAATGGTCAACTACATATATAGTATGTATATGTACATGATTTTTCATACACGCATATGTATGTAACTCACACTGTTTCATTTTCTATGTTATGTGACAAGCTCATATTCTGCTTTGTTTCTAATTTATGTCCAGCCTTTCCACTTTGATTTCATGTACAGTATTGTAAGCAGCCAGAAGTTTAAAAATATGAAGCAGATATTTTCCAATTTTAAAATTATCCAAATACAAAATTATTCTTTGGGAAGGGATACATAATGTAAATATATTCTCATTAAAATAAAATGTGAAATTTCTTTCTTCCTATGAAGTCATAAACTAAAACTGTCAGTGAATTCTCATTGGGAAAGTACAAATTTAGCATTATAAAAATTATGGATCTGGCTCATTATATTATACAAAAAATGCATCCAGAAGATGGAAATTGTATAAGCACCACTCAAAATCATGTATCATTTGCTGTTTGTTTTGAAATAATATGCATGAAATAGTGTCAGCCTAACATATCCTTTTCTTTAAAGATGATGATATTGTCCTTCCCCAACCCTTATAGGTGAAGCCAAACTTGAAAAGAAACATTTGGGGCTGTGTATGCATAATTGACTACTGTATAAAATTAGCAGGATCCAGAGACCTGATGCCATGTAGAAAATTACATCCAATTCTTTTTCAAAAAGTAGAAACTGATGACTCTCCTTTTACATTTCCAGAACCACAAATGCTGTTTGCGTTTTTAAAGCAATGAATGCAATTACATTGCAGAACATGGACATATGACATTAAAAGCTGCTTTTTTAAATAAGTCACACATTTAGGGATCTACTATGCGCCCAGGTTTGCAGCTCCCTTATCCTCTTCCCATTTCCAAGAAAATGAGAGCAGTTGTAGACATCATTTGTTCACTTTTTTTGATAAGTGCTAAATTCGTAAGGGAAAGGCAATGATGGAAACAAATCTAGTCATATTAGTGACAGAACTTTATCCCATCCATTGAGAAATGACTAAATGATATTCCAGTGATGGAGTATTATGGTATGGAAGAAATGAAAAATAAGTTAAATTCACAGAAACATGGGAAATACATGAAATGATGCAGCAGGAAGTAAGCAGAAAACTCACACAAAAATGTGTGTGTGTATACATAAATGTGTGTGCGCATGTGTGTGTATGTGTGTGTGTGTAATGCTTGCTACAGTGTAGATGAGTACAAAAAACTGAATCTGATACTTTCTAAATATAATACCTAACCAGGAAAGGAGATAAGAAAACACAACTCCTTTTATTCTTTGTAGAGGTGGAAGCCTATAGGGATGAAACATTGAATATGCCATCAGAAGCAGTTGACATGGTGACTAATTTTCTTAAACTATTTCCCTTTTTATTTTTACTTAAAAAGATGATTTGATGGGGAGAGAATGAATGTAATATCAAAATGAAATATACTGAGCATTATCAACATCTGACATATAGAGGACATGTATGCACATACACATGCAAAGGTCCCTGCCCCTCTGTTAATATTGAAAAGGCTTATGAACACAAATGTATACACATAAAATTACTACTACTTACATTATAGTATTATTGTATGCAAAGTTCTTTGGTAACATTTATATAGCAATTAATCAAGAAATATTGAACTGCCTACCACATTAGGTACCAGAATTACAATGCAATGAATGAAACAATCCCTAGTAGTAAAAAGATGACAGTTTAAACTCTCTCAGAAGTACAATGATGATAGTGATGCTGATAGTTTAAGCAGATAATATAGTTCTTAATTTGTGAAAAATTTCAAAGTATTAAGATTTCTTATTACAGACAATTCCTAAGGCAATATATCTATTAGGGATATCTTGCTCATTATTGATTTAGATCAAGACTATTTTATCTTTCTGTATCCCATTAATAGTCCTGTGAAGCCTATGAACCTCTTCTCAGAATAATGTTTTAAATGAATAAACTAAAATACATAGGATTACAAAGGAAATAAATTATACTGAAATAGTTTATTATTCATATATCTACCTCCTTATCTGTCTAGATCCATCCATCCATCCATCTATCTATCTATCTATCTATCTATCTATCTATCTATCTATCTATCTATCTATCTATCTATCTATCTATCTATCTATCTATCTATCTATCTACCTGCCTACCTACCTACCTACCTATCTACCTCTGTTCACAGACTCAAGGTAAAGAACCATTCAACTAGATGAAAAACTTGAAAACTTCCAATAGCTCTGATTGGAGGGCTAAAGAGGAATAGCTTCTTTACCCCTGATTTGTCTCTTTAAAACGTTTTCCAAATTGATGACTTTAGATTGAGCCTAACTAAATGCAATAGAGAGGATAAAAGGAAAAAGGAAGAAAAAATGCCAGATTTAAAACATGTTAGACTGATTCTTCTTTGGTATGTCTAAGGAATGCATGGTATCATAAATTTTAAAATTTAGGGCCAAGACATGGATCAGAGTTTATTTTTCAATCTCCAGAGCAAGTTTTAATATATATACACATATGTATATATATGTGTATATATACATACACATATGCACACACACATATACATGTATGTATATATGCATGTGTATATTTGTGTATGATAAAAGAGTGAACTGGTCCTATAGTACACATAGGATTTCATAGGTTATGAGACAGCTAGAAATGTAAGCCTTGTGGCAGTTCAATCATTGGTCCTGCCATGTAGTTACCAAATAGAGAACAGAGATTTCTTTCTTTCAAGAATATCAAAAAAAGTTATGCACTGGGGAAATAACTCCTAAAAGTTCAATAATTATATCAAAGCATGAGAATGTGGCAGAGAGAGTAGTGACTGAATACTTTGTCACCTCAGATATTCTGGGTTTCATTTGGAGAAAAGGCAGAGAAGGGGAGAACAGGTGCTCCCCAGGACTATCCTTATATATCCTTGATCAGTGTTAAACAGTTACATCATTGAAACTAAAGTAAACATTCTTTTATAGTCTTTGCTTGTGTCAGGTCAGTTACTTTTATCTCTTTGATACCTGAGCTTAGAATAGTAGCCTTAGTGATGTCCATGTCATATAATTATATCCATAATTTCTAATAAAGGCTTTGGATTGATAATAATAAAGAACAACACCAAGGTTTATGATAAATCTATAGGGAACTCTGAGTTTGGGAAATGTCTCAATCATCAACTATCTATGACTTTGTAATTAAGCATTTCAAGAGATATCCAGCCAGGGGCAAAGGGGCTTGCTTAGGTTCATACAATTAGTGAAAATTAGAATTAGGATTTGATCCCAGGTCTTCCTAACTCTGAACCCAGCTTTCTACTATACCACACCTATGTAACATAATGATAATCACTACAGAAAGGAAATGTCCATTGGCTTTGCTCCTTTTTTTGCTTTGTTTTTTTCTGGTCTGGACCTATGAGCTCATAAGTGTAAGGAATGACTACTTTACCGAATGACCCCCTTTACCGAAACTGACTAGCAAATATTCCATAATCTAGAGAAATACCCAGGGCACTGAGAGTTTGGGACTTTCCCTTTCACATAGAGTCAGAATTCATCAGAGTAAGGCTTTCAATTCAAATAAAATCTAGTCTCCTCCCTCTTTTCTCTATTTACTTCTGGACTAGTTAATAATTCATCTGTCCAAGATATGTATGTATGAATAGACTTATGCATATTTCCCTGTTTTTACTCTTAACTTCTCCATGATCTTTAATAAAAGGTTCAACACGTTGTCACCAATCTACAGCGCATGCTTTAATAGAGAATCATGGGGAAATGGCTTTTTCCCTCAACCTTCTAACCAATGGTGCTGGAGGTTTCTAAGCTTTTGGGAAGACAACATTACCTACGATTAATAAACAGCAAGCTAAGGCTCAGACAGAGTCAATGACTTGCATTCAAGCACATGGCTAGTAAGTGGGAGGGTTGGGAATAGATGTCAAACTTTGACATTTTCTAACTTTCTCCATTATATCACATACCTTTAATTTTATGTGTATGTGGCTATGTGTACAAAATCTTTCTTGAATGACTTAATTATAATTTACAGTTTTCTTGAACATTTCTATTTTGCTCCTCTAATTAGAAATGTAATCCTTTATCATGGATCGGAATGTAAATTTCTCAACTTTATGGGCACAAACACCTGGTTTATCTATCGTAATCCATCTCCTTCACAGATAGTATTCTACCTACGGAAGGATTTTCAGTTAATCACAATGCAAACTATGTATTTTTAGATTTATGTTAGAAATTAGTAGCAGTTGCCCCTATATTAAAATAAACAATATCAAACATCAATATTTTAAGAAGAATTCAGCTAAAATATTACATTATTTTACCCTGGAAAACCCAAGACTCTCTCAAGGCAGTTTTTTCAAGCTTTTTGTTTTATTGTAAAGTATGATTTTGTTGGGTTTTTAACAGTCTAAGTTATGGCTTTGATTTGGGTACCTTTCTATTCCAAAACACCATTATTCCCTCAGTACAGAAACTTCTGGAACTTTCTCTGATGTGAGCTAAGTAATATTTATAGCATGGAGCATACAAACATTTCACAAAATAAAAGAGACCATTCCTATGGAGGAAAAAAAAGCAGAAGAAAGTTACAGCCCTTTCAGATTTCCATTAAAAGCCCAAAATAGAGCAATAAATAACTACATAAATTCTTCAGGTGACTTGAGGCTTGTGGGTAGTTTCCATGTACCCTGTTACAGACATGTAAAGTATCTTCTACAACATGACACTTTAAAAATACAAATGCCTGCAAAAATATTTTTTTCTTTTAAATTGTGTTATTTTCAGGTTTCATCTTCTACTCCATTCCCCCAGTTTTAGTGACCTTTAATTTTGGGCCTATCTGGAACAGATAAACTTACTGATTTTCTGATTTTAATAGTAAATTCCACCTTTTTTTTTCTTTTTGATATAAATAATCAGGGACATAAATGTGCCATTAGGAAATGTTTTATCTATGTCTCATTAATGCTTTTTTTTAAAAATCACTCTTGGAAATTTAATGTGTAATCATGGTAAAAAGTAATCCCTAAAGGACTATGGTCATGCTTCTCTTAAATGGGGCAGGAGGTCTGTCAGTGCATTTGAAGATCTGTCACCTATTAAAAGGGCTCAAACCTGTGTCTTTTGACCACCAAGGGAAGGATGAAGAACAACTGGTAAGGGTGTTGGAAAATAAATAAATTTGACCCTATAGTAATGACTACTTATATTATTAACTTGTTAGAAAAAAAGAAAAACAAATTTTGCTCATTAAAATGACTAGAATATGGGAACACAAAATTAACGGCAAAAAGAATTATTAGAAAATGTTGAATACATTTACATTCCACAAAATTCATTTATTTGAAAATTATAAATTGATGAAAAGCTTATCATTATGGAATGATCTAATTAAACAAAATGAAATTAACAAAATTTCCAGAAAGAGAAAAAAATGCAAATGCTTGCTATAATGGTTTCCTCCAGTGAGATCTTTGTACTATGGGTGTTTCCAATCACGAGACCACATGGTTTGTTCAAATATACCAATATCCATTGTATTGGATAAAATGACTTCTACAAAGCAGATAATGGATATTCCACTGATACCAGACAATGTAAAAAAAAAAAGTTGATGGTTATAACTGTTCCATCCATTGCCCTGGAAAAAAACATGCCTCATAGGCCACTTTAGCTAGATTGAAATCTCACCTTCAGGATTTAGAAAGTCTATTGAGTTTTTGAATCATCTGAATAATTTAAATACATTAGCCTGGTAGGCAAGACTCTCTATCGTCTAGTCCCAACCTACCTTTCTAATTTCATATTCCAGTGTACTTATATCTGATAATCAATGCCTCAGGTGTAGTGTCAATTTGTGTTGATACCTTATAGTTATGCAGATATGAGAACTCAAAGTGTAATGCTATACCTGGAGTCAGAAAGACTTGAGTTAAAAATCTGACTTCAGATATTTGCTTAGCTTTGTGACCCTGGACAAGTCACTTAACCTCTCTGCCTCAGTTTTCTTGCCTGTAAAATGGAGATAATAATAATAGCAGCACCTACATCTCAGAGTTGTTGTAAAGGTAAAATATGACATTATTTATAAAGTACTCTATGAATCTAAAAGTGCTACATAAATGCTATTATTATTTTTGTTATTGCTATTGTCTTTAATAATTGATTCACTTATTAAATTAGTTATTATCTTGTTGATTCTACCTCTACAACATCTCTTGTATCCTTTCTCAAGAGAAGTTCACAGATGTTTATTTAAACATATACTATTTGCCAGGCATGAAGTATCTGTGATAGAAAGAAAGGCCCAAAGAGTCCCTGCTTTCAAGGAATTCACCATCTAATGGATTTTCTCTACTACTCATACAACTACCGCCTCAACTCAGGTCCTCATTACTTCTCATTTAGACTATGGTAATAGTTTTCTAATGAAATCCTTCTTCCTCCAGACTTAACCTTTTCCAATCCATCATCTATACCGCTGCCAAAATGATATTCCTAAATTACGTCTGCCCATGCCATTCTCAGTGGCTTCGTATTTCTTCTGGGATAAAATTTAGGTTTCTCTGGCATTTAACACCTTTTACAATCTGGTGTCCACACGTTTTTCCAGACTTATAGTATATTATTCATCTTCATGTTCTATACATTTTATATTTTAACTAAGCTGGTCTATTTATTCTTCATAGGCGACAATCCTTTTCCTGCCTCAGTCCCTTTGCTTTCTTTGATTCCTGAAATAGACTCCTTCCTTACTCTGATCTTTTAGAATTCCTAGTCACATCAAATGCTCAGATTAAGAACTGCTCCCTGAGTTGTCCATACTTTCCCATTCCTTTCCTCCCTTCAGTGCTATTTGTCTGTACCAGAATGCAACTTCATTGAAAGTCTTAATTTTTATCTTTGTATACTCAGTGTTTAGCACAGTACTTGGCACCTAGTATGCACTTAAAAATTGCTTGTCAGTGAACTTCAGTGTACCCTATTCATTATCCCCTGATCATGTTTTCTGCATATTTATATCTCATCACATCTCAACTCACCATCTTTCTGCACATATGAATCCTATTCCAATTTAAATATCATCTAAAGGGCTCCATAAAGATGCCCTGGATTTGCCACCCAGATGGCAGTGATCGCATTCTTCACAATTTCTCTAGCAATTATTGTCTCTAGTAGAGAAGTATCAAACTTACAACCAGTACAATTTCCCAGTATGATCTAAACCAGATTAAAATGTAATAGAAAAACATTTAAAAATTAAATGAAAGTACAATACAACATAGAAGTTGTTAATTTGTGGTTTTCTATATCAATATGCTGGTGGTAGAGATCACTTTCTACTTGAGTTTGATTGCACTATTCTATACCCTTCATCTTGCACTTAAGTATTCACATGTATCATAGATAACTAGAGAGTTTGGAAAAAAAGAGTCCAAGGAAGAAGATAGGAAATAAAAGACCTCAAGAGTGGAATGCCTTTCACACTGTAGGTAATTAACAAATGTTCACTGAATTAAATTGAATCAGAAAATTGGAACCAGAGCCAAGGGGTAACCGTGTGGAAGAAAGTAATACAGGATTAAAGAAAATACAGGGAACCTTAAATCACTGGGACTAGATAGTAAGGAGGAAGTGCTTTCCAATCTGCATGTTCAGAGAACAAAGAAGCATCCCATACTTCTCAGAATAATAAGGGGCATCAACAAGATCTAGCACATTCAAAGACACGTTATAGAAACCAGGAGGAAGTCATGTTTCTTAGGGGTAATTCTGTGCAAGAACGTATAAAGGCATCTGACTAAACCAATCAGATGTGTTGAATTCATACAATATTTATCTAGGAAATAAGATAATCTACTGACACTTATTAAACTTTCCAATGACTGCATTTTAATGATTCACTTCAGGACAGTAGAAGAAATACAGAAAGTTTCTTGAATGACTATGAGTGTTCTACCTACAAAATGGAAGGAATATGGACATTTTGGGGTACAGGTGATATTTGAGTATATTCTTCCATTTAAAGGCTGGTTCTTTATAAGGAAAAAGGGAATCTAGAAGATATAATGGTAGCTACTTATGGGATATATATTTATATGTAGGATTTTTTTGGAATATGACTTAAGATGCCAACATGATAGACTCAGGCAGACTAGAAAGAATATATTTTCTTTTGGACTTAATGACTTGATAAAAAATGGATAAAGAAGTCACACTTCCCAAATAAATCTGTAAACCCAGATAACAAAAAAAGAACCATATTATACTAGGTATAACTTTGGAATTGGTGTTTGATGACTTGAATTCAGACATTTGCAATTTGTCTGACCAGAGGAAAATGACTTAACTTTTCAGGGTCTCAGTTTCAAAATCAGTAGAATGGAAGTGTAGGAACTTATGGTCTCTAAGTTTACCATTCCAGATCCAAATATATGTTCTTGGGACCTACGGTCCACACAGAAAGAAGGATAACAGTGGTAAATGAGACAAGAAATTCAAGGGAAATAAAATCAGTGAATAAATAAATAAATATGTGAATATGTAAATAAATATGTGAATAAATAAATAAAATCAGGAAAAATATTTTTTATCTTAGATATTTATACAATAATACACAGTACAGGATAAATATAACTTGAGTTTTTAATAAGAAGAAATCAATAAAATTTGAAAGGTATCACCAAAAAGTGGATGGAATTAATGATGAAAATTCTTAAAACTCTATTCAATTAAAAAAATGCTTATTAAGAACCTACTATGGTCCAAGTGATATGTTATATGCTGGTGAGTACAAACATAAAAGGAAACTATCCATTTTCTGCTCTTAAAGAATTTACATTTTTCTAGGCAGCTGTTGAAGAGAGATACACGATGAATAAAAATAACAAGCAAATACAAAGTAATTTTAGGAGAGAATGAGTACTAACAATTGGATGAACTAGGAAACTCTTTACGTAAGAAATGGCAACTGAGTTGACCACTGAAAGAACATTGAATCTAAATCATTATTGATTAGAGAAATGTAGATTAAAACAACTTTGAGATGTCATCTCACACTTATCAGATTGTCTAAACTAATAGAAGGGGAAAATGATAAATGTTGGAAGGGCTATGGAAAAATTAATACACTCTTGATGGACCTGTGAACTAATGCAACCATTTAGGAGAGCAATCTATAATTATGTCCAAAGAGTTATAGAAAAGAAACAAATGTATACACACTTTGACCCAGCAATATCTCTATTAAGTCTGTTTCCTAAGATGATCAGGGAAAAAGGCAAAGGAGCTATATGCACTAAAATATTTCGAGTAGCTCCATGTGGTGCAAAGTACTGGGGATGCCCATCAATTGCAGAATGACTGAACAAGTATTCGTATGTGATTGTGATGGAATTCAACTGTATTGTAAGAAACAATGGGCAGGTTGATTTTAAGGGGAAAACACATGGAAACACTTGCATGAAATAATAAAAAGTAAAGGGGGACAGAACCAAGAGAACATGCACATAGTACAAGCAATATTGTTTGAAAAATAATTGTACATAGTCAAGCTATTCTGAATACTATAAATATTCAAATCAGATAAGAGGGACCTATTAAGGAAGGGGCTATTCACCTCCAGAAAAAGAATTGATAAATAGGAGTACACATCATATGGCTGCATATATATTTATAAATATGGGTCAGCTGCTAGCCTTCACTATTGTAGAGGGGGGAAGGAGTGAAATAGTTTAGAACTCAAAATGTGACCAAAAGATAAACTAAATTTAAAAAAACAAGAAAGATGCTTGAAGAAATCGTAGGATTCCTGAGAGGTTAGTTTGAGGAGTCGGTGTACTTTACACATGAAGATTAGCCTATGCAAATACTCAGGGATGGGAGATGGAGTGATGTCTAGTAAGGTAACAGCTAGCTGTCCAGTATAGTAGGATTGTAAAGCACATAAAATGAAGCAAGATGAAATGAATATAGAAAAGTGAATAGAACTTAAATTGTGAAGGGTTTGAAATGTATGTGAGGCATTGCTATTTCATCCTGAGACAGTAAGGAGCCACTGTAGAGTTCTAAGTAGGAGTGACATGGTTTAAGAAATATTAGTTTGTAGCTGTATAGAGACAAGCAAGACTGAACACAGAGAAATCATGAATAGGTTATGGATGCAGAGATTTGAGAGTCATGTGTAGAATTGATTATTGAAAACATGAGAGCAATGAAATAATCACGACAGGCTATGCAGAAGTTGCTAACTTTGTGTATGTGTATGTGTGTGCGTGATGGATCCCTTTCCCATTTTGAAGTCAATTGGTACCTTCTCAAAATAGCACTTTTAAATGAATAAAATAAAACCAGTTATATTTAAATACAACTATCGAAATATTAAAAATAGAAAATTTGTGGACCCAGGTTATGAACTCTTGGCATAGAAAAAAAAAGAGCCAACTAAAGACTGATAATTAGAGCAAACCATGATTTAGTTGTAGACAGATGATGATACAGCAAAAGAGTCTGAGAAGGAGCAGTCTGAGATGAACGGGGAAAATAAGAAAAGAAATAGATGGGATAGGTACATTACATCCAAGTAGAGGGGTTAACCATTATAAGGAAAAAGGACATTAGTTCCTCAGAAAGGAGCAAATGAAAGGAAAGAGAAATAATACAGTATGGGCTAGGGTGGGAGAGAAGAAGATACTCATGGAAGATGGCCTTTTTTCTCAATATAAACAGTCAAATTCTTTTTCCTTTGGGAGGGGGAAAAGAAAATACCGTAAGGGATTTGAGGAGAGAAGAAAACATTTGAAATTGTTTCTTTCCACTTCTGTGTGATGGTTGAACTCAATCCTGGTGTGGAGGGAAATGCTAGGCTATTCTCCCAGGTCAATAGCTCTTTCCTTACTCTCCTATATTAACTGGTTTATCTGCTTTTCTAGTCTAACAGCACAATCAATTAGTGGTGGAGAGAGGGCCCAAAAGTAGATTTTCTTATTGTAAGTCACAGGATCATAAATTTCAGAGGCCAAACAGTCCAGTCAATTTACATGTAAGGAAACTGAGGTCCAGTGACTTGTGCAAGATCACAGAGATAGTGAGCATCTTAAGTAGACCTTGAATCCAGAGCCCAGGACTCTAGAGTCAGTGTACTTTCTGCTGTTCCAGGCTGCCTCACATAAAAGAGAAGGGGAGGCCCAGATCTCTATCCACTTCATCACCTAGCTACCTAATGCACTTGAAGTCAGACACATAAGAGCTATGTGACCCTCAGTCATTTAACATCTCTGTTTTAGATTTCTCATCTGTAAAATGAAGGGTATAGACTAAATGTTAAGGTGGATAGATTTCAGATATCTAAATATCTGCTGGAAATTGCTTTCTGTAAGAAGCAGAGATATACTAACAAATACTCATACTTTCTTACTAGAAATTTGAACTCAGAAGGGAGAAGCAATGAGGTGATCTATTGCTCTGGCTCAAACTCTATTAAAAAGATTTCACTTGTGAACTATAAGCCAAAGAAAACTTGGGGGAGTGTGACCAAGTTATCCTTTAGATCTTGGATATCCAAGACAAGAACAGTCAGATAGGTACCCTAAACTTTATAAAAGGAGATTTCAGTTCCTGGTTTCAGCAAGGAATTTATTTCCTGAAATTAGAATAGATACCTGATAACAATTATAAAGGTCATAATGATAACATTTTATTTTGAGATTTATTCTATGTTTCATTTACCTACTTATTTGCATTTGTTGAGAGTGTTATTAAGAGAAAAGTGGGAAGGGAATAAACATTTATTAAGTGCCAATTTGTGTTGGAGATGAGGCTGAGTACCTTTAAAAATATTCCTTCATTTAATTTGTAAAGTTAGGGTTATTATTATCCTATTTTAGGTATTAGGTAACAGAGATAGAAGTTATGTGACTTGCCATGAGTCACACAGATTACTTACAGGTACTTACTAAGCTTTTGAGGCTGGATTTGAACTCATCTTCCTAACTCTAGACCCAGAGTCCTATCCATTCATTATCTAGCTACCTAACGCACTTGGTGTCAGGCACATAAGAGCTGGGTGACCCTGCATAAGTCATTTTAACATCTGTTTTGATTTCCTCATCTGTAAAATGAGGGATATAGACTAAATGAACTCTAATTTCTAAATCTGTAAACTGTACATAGCCTCATGAAACACTAACTGCAGTAAGTGAAGAGGACTATTGATTTCAGATGATTATTATTGCAGGGTTATTATCAGGAAGAATGTTATAAATTGTGATTTAATTATCACTGACTTAGCTTTATGAAAAGCTTTCCTCCTCAAGGCTAATGGCATTTTAATCTCCATCTTCAGAGTTTTCATTTATCAATTCATTGTCCTTATAAGGAATGGAGGGAATAAGGACTACTGTACTTTGGTCACAACTGGCACTTTCAAAGAGCCAACACAGGAAGGAAAAGCAGCGTAAGCCAGAGCCACGTGGAGCCATGCCCATTATGTATTCACAGAGAGTAGGCAGAGCAAGAGAGAGATTGCCTGGAAGCTGGAGCAGGTCTCCATAGCAGCACAGCTGTGATCACTTCCCTTTACTGATAATCTCTCAGCCACCCTATCATGGGGATAAAGGCCAGCAAAAGGGACAACTCTTTTACTGGTGACCTGTGGATCAACCCAGGATGTTCTCTCCAGTGAGCCTGGGAGAGTTACTTACGGAACCTAAGATGTGAGACTGGCAGGCCTGAGAGTCACTCAGAGCTTCAGTGTTGGGGAATCCCTATTAACTATAATCATCTGAACATTATCTTTTTGACCTTTTGTTTCTATGAATTTCACAGGCTTTCCTGAAGATGCATCCCATTGTACTGAATCCACTGAACAGGGTGGATCTCTATTTGGGTGTCCAAAAAATTCTTCTGCTGGAGGAGCATTCTTTTGTCTGTGTTTGTCTTTAGCTAGGGTTTGGGGGAAAAAAAAAAAACAGATATATACCAAAACCAGTAGCAAGTCCACAAGTGCAATATGCTTATGAGCCTGGTTATGGACTCCAGTAGTGAGCATCATGTGTCTGTGAATCTGTTTTGTGAAATATTTATTAAGCACTTTCTCTGTGCAAGACATTGTGCAAGGTGATAGGGATCCAAAGAAAAATGAGCTAGTCCATGTTCTTATTAAGGAGACTATATTTCTCTTGGAATTTATAGCCAGGGAAGTGATTTCTCCTTGAGAACTTTAAAAATTCCATAAATGGGAAGACAGAAGTAGTTAAAATAGCTCTCAGTTAAAGAGCTTCCTTCAAAACAACCTTGGTAAGTAAACAATATAAGCATTATTATTTCCACTTTATAAAAATTATGGGTTAAAAAGGTGAACAGACCAATCCAGGGTCATGGAGATACAAAGTACCTGAGGCAGAATTCAAACTTAGTTTCCTGTAGGCCATTAAGAAAAAAACCAACAAGTTATTTGGCAGTGGGAGGTATGGATGGATAAAGTTTAGTTTACGTGTCCAGGGAAGAAAAGGAGGAGAAGGAGAAAGAGGAGGAGGCTAAAACAATAATGATAATATGTAATTAATTAAGTTTACAAAGCACTGTCACAGATATTTCAACAACCTCATGAGAGATGCTGTTATTATTTCTCATTTACAGATATAGAAACTGAGGCTGCAAGGGGTTAAGCAATTTGCTCAGAATCACATAGCTATTAAGTATCTGAAGCATGTCTTGAATTCATCTTCCTTACTCTAGATCCTATATTCTATTAAATCTGCTTAACTTTACTTACTGTGAGAAAGCAAATGAGATAATATTTGTAAAGTACTTAGCACAGTCCTTATCACATAATGAATGCCACTAAATGCTGGGTATGGTCTGGTATGATCTGATATAAACTTGGCACTCCATCCTCCTTTATCTCCTGACTAGGATTAAGTGACCTAAGTCAGGTACTCAAGACATAGCTCACCTCCCAGTGTCTTGACCAGTCATAGTTGATTTGTACCCCTTGAGAATACCTACTCCTGGAACGGCATATAACTGTACCCCCAAATCTGAAATTGAGCCAGTTCTAGATCAGCTCCCTTAGGGGGTCCCAGTTCTGGACTGTACTCCATGCAATACATGTCAAGCGAGATTGTGAGAAATACGATTGCAGACATAGACATGACCTAATTTAGTTTGTTATTTACATAGACTTTTGGGGTGGACAATGCTCAGTCCTTTCCCCTTTTCTACATTACCTAGCTGCCTCTCTATGCTTTCTATACAGTAAGCATTTAACACATGTTTATAAATAATTTCATTAAATCTGAATTTCCTTAACTTTTAGATAGCTACTCTAGACATGAGAAGATATCCCCCTCCTTTAATCAGCTCCCTCTCTTTTCCAGTATGGAAACATTGCAAGGACTGAGTAAACACAAAGATGCTAGGAAATGATGGGGAAGGCACATGTCAGAAATTATACATGAAAGCCTTTGAATCACAAGTTCTGTTTTGGGGTTTGCTTTTTTTTTTAATAACCTTGGGCCTCATTATGTTTGAAAAGGTCTTCCACTGAAGAGGAGACCCCTGACCATTCGGAAATGCCCTGAATCCACAAACAATATTCTCAGGTCTGCCAGACTATGATAGAGTCTGTCAGAGTGACAGTTTAGATAACATTAATAACACAATCCAGATAAAGTATTTTTTTTCTCAATCCCTACAAGACATCATTGTATTTTCCATGGCTGGAAATCAGTTTCTTTTTCTTCCTATGAGACAGGAGCTGTATCTTTTAAATTCACTGTACACAAGACCTTGGAAATTGTTAGCATGTAATTAAAAAATATAAAAAGAAGGGGAAGTAAATAAATATTACCAGAAAAAAAAACTGGACAAAATATGCTACAAGAATGAGACTCATATGAGATGATTTTGACTTTAAAATGTCCCACTTTGAATGTGGGTAAATTCTAAAAAATAATGATTACACATGAGGGCATTTACTTATTTCTTGAACTTCTAAAGGCCAGTCTACAAAGGGAAATGAAGTGAGACATAATTAGGGTGAGTTTATAAGCAGTGTTTAATGGGAGTTGAGCATGGATATCCTAATGAGGTGCTAATGAGTGAGAAACCACATTAGCAGGAACCCAAGGTTGAAGTGTACTTAAGCATACTTCCTGGTAAAGATCTTGAGGCTCACAAGCATGTTCTCCAAAAACATGTTATGTGAAAGTTACATTCAGTTCACAGTGTGTTTCTGAGCTAAAGGAAGACCATCTGAAAAAATATCCCTCTACAATGGATGGTTGATCAATTAAGTCTTTATTGACCCAGGAGAGAGAGAAAAGTCTGGAGCAGAGGACCCAATAGTGAATTTATTTCTATCTAGTTACTTGAAACTTAAATCACAACATTGTCAGTAAGATTGCAAGTAAGAGGGCAGGCTATGCTACATCCTTCTTCTGTGACCTGCTTCTATCTAGGTTTCTATAGTGTGCTCTGAGGAATTCCCCAAAGCTACAGAGACAAGAGCCCCTTGGAAGCTCTGTGCTCTGCATTTTTTAGTAGCTATTTTCTATTGGCTTCCAGAAGCAATTCAAACAAAGGTAGTGTTTTTCATCTCTAAATCCCAATAGCAAGATAAAACACTGAATACTGATTATGTTCAAATCTCCAGTTTCTGTTCTTGATGTATGGTACTCATTATTTAATTGAACCTTTATTGACTGCCTTAAATGCTAAACACAGAATTAGATATCACCCTAGCCCCATGGGCTTACAGTCTAAGGCCAGAGTCCACAGCTGTACCTTTCCTGAGCTAACTTCCATTTAGAAGACATGGTTACTCTATGTAAAAGAGGGTAAGGAATGCTTCCAGTGAATTTTAATTTCTATTAAATCCCTTCACATAAAACTAGTAAATCAATTACTTTGCCAATTTCCTTAGTTGTGGGCCATTTTCACCTTCTCATATTTTAATTGACCTTGGTTGAGTTTTTAGAATATCTACTTTTTCAAAGTTAGTATATCCACTAGAGTCTTTCTCAAAAGGCAACAGATAAATCATTGAAAAATGGTGATGCAGCTATTTTGCAAACTCTCTGTTCTTATTCTGACCTTTCCATTGAATATGCATCAATTCTGGACTTTAAAACTAAAGGAAAATAAGTTAACCACACATGCAATTGTTTAGTCATCTATCATTTTATGACTGTCCATATTGCTCACTTTAGAATGTTGATTCTCTTGTGCAAGGACTGTGTTTATTGAACTAATGTGGCTAGCACTTGGGGAAGTGATATCTTTAATATAATATCAATCCATCAATCAATAAGCATTTATTTGCAGCCTTCTTTGTGGCAGGTACCATAATTTGTGCTGGGAATTCGAAGAAGGAGATTAAACAGCATCCTACACTCTATTGGTAGGTCCCTACCACCCCACCCAAACCAGATTCCAACCAATCAATCAGAAGTCTTTTTTCATTTGGAGGCTTATTGTGTTGTTCAGTTTTAAAGAATAACAAACCAAAATCAAGGATTGGGCAGGGGAAATGACTTTGGAGTCAATTTATAATCAGGCCAGTCTCATAACTTCTAGTTATATAATAAATTTATAACGAAAACATATGCAGAATGTTGGTTTTGAGGCACAATAAAACTCTTTGTTCTAGTCAGTATATTTTGCTCCTGAACCTAGAGGGAAGTACATTTAAGAAATAATATATTGTAGGAAGATTTTTTAAAAATGAGTTTAAAAGTATATGATACCACATCACAGAAAAACTGTCAGTCGTTTAAGATCAGAGGTTGAATTTTGTAAGAGACACTGCAGTTTCGTCTCAACTAGTCCCTTCCTTTGACAGATAAGATAGGCCCAATATTACACCCAGGATTTGAACGTAGATTTTCTGAATATAAGTCCAAGGTGTTTTCAACATCCTTGCTTATTCCTTTATTCACAAATTTAAGAAATGTTTTTATAAAAAATACTATATTCCCACTAAGAACAATTCAAAGGAAATACCAACTTAAGAAATCAAAGTGTCAGTATATTCCCAAAGCAACAATATGTTGCTTCAACCAAAGGGGGAAAAAGAGGTAGAAAACTTAATTTTGAAGCCAAATCTCACAGAATTTTTATTTTTAGCATAAACCTACTATAACAAATACCCCTGACTTTAAGGGTTATAATACTTGTGGGAATGGAAGTATGAGAATAAAATAATACTATTGGGATTGCTTAAATATTCAAGTAAAGTACCACTGTTTTTCCCAGGGGAGGTCAGCTGACAATTAGACATTTCCATTGCAAACAAGTTGCCTAAAACAGGAAGGAACTTTTGACTATTTCAGCTGTCACTGCTATGTAGCTGTGGGATTTTTATAAATCTCTTCTATTTAAAGTATATTTGTCTGCTATGTGAGTGAAAGAGGAGAAAAAAAGTGCTGTCAAGACCATTTCTTTCATTTAACAGTGGCCAAAAGAATTAATTTTAAAGTGTTTGAAAAAGTCAGGCTTTCAAATAAAGTCAACTAATAAGGAAGGCTTAGCACAAAATTGATACTTATCAATCATGATATCCTCAGACATGAAACTCGTTGATGGAAAATAAAATGATCATGACAGATAATTTGAAAAATGTGCAACACACAACGTGTGGTTAAATCACAGAACACCCAATTTAGCATATTTTCTCTTTTTCTCATGCCTAATCCAGAACATCCTGAATAGGCAAATAATATCAGTCCATTTCAGAACTCTCCATTGAACATTCTAGCATTCTGGCTGATAAAGGTATATATCTATTGTGATTGACAGATGTTCTAGATAAAATAATAAATGCACACTTCTCTAGTACTTACCAGGGCATGGAAAACCTAGTGAAATCTACCCAGTCACTTAGTAAGAAACATATATTCTGTGTTTGCCACACTTGCCTGGGGCAAACTTGATTAAAAGTCAACTGATGATTTTTTTTAATTGGGTAGAGGGAGGGAGGAGAATTAGGGCAGTATGAAAAAAATACACACACACACACATGTTGTTTCTTAATTAAGTAGTATACTCTCTCCCTAATGGATTTTTCTCCCAGTGCAATCTAAGCAAAGAAACTGCCATGTGGACTGTTCTGAAGATGGATCAGCTGTGGGCCACTCAAAGTCGCCTAATACTTGGCATGCGGATGTCTGATCTGCTTGTGTACTAGCCAACCCTTTTCAGGGACTCAGAAAGATTAATTCCCACTCTTACTAAAGAAAGATAGAACGAGGGAGGGGGGCAGAAATAGATATATAGTTCTCCTATTGTTGAGCTTTTTTTTTTTTTTTTAAACAGGGTACCATCTGATTTTAGGGAAAGAGCTGTCACTTTTATATCACTCCCTTGCACTACTACAGCTGCCATTTTGGGTTGCTGGCAACAGTAAGGTCAGTGTAGGAGGAGAATAATGGAGCAGGATGCCTTTGGATTTGGACAATTAGTTCATTCACGACTCTTTCTCTCAGAGTGAAAGATCCTGAGACATTAGCAACATAGTAATTGCTCAATAAGAATAGAGGAAATAGATTCTGATAAAGGCTAATACCAGCTACTTCAAAGGGAAGGGAACTCCCGTGATACATTTAATTGTACAATATTTTGCCATGGGGAAGCAAGGAAAGTTCTTTTAACTCATCACTGCCAAAAGCCTCCCAAATGAGTCTGTCCAGGTCGCTATTTTTATATGATGCCTAAGGTTCTGAACTAAAACCATTTTTTAAAAGGGGCCTACACATTTTACAATGTGAGTCCCTGCTCTCCCTGCCACCTTCACCCTCTCCCCGCTCCCCAACTTGTGAATTGGCCAGGTACTGATAACTCTTTAGCTCTCATACCAGTTTTTTGTGACACCCAAATGCCTGACTTCCTGAGCTTGGTTTCCAGATTAAAACTCCAAACAGTTTCTTTCCTGATCTTTGACTGACTGCTCTCAATTAGAACAGCCAAAGATAAACTCAAAGGGGAAAGAACATAAAAGGGTAATTTTTACCTTTGCTTTATGCTTTCAAAAGCCTTCCCCCTCTTCCCTTGATGATAGAAAACATAAAACTGCCAACTAGAAAAGCAAACTCTGAGTTTGGCATACTTCACAATAACATCTCCTTAAAGAGGGCTGTTTGGAGGTTCCTTTTCTTTTTTTCGCTGTTGTCTCTTAGATTCTTTTGCAGGGGGGAAAAAGCAGGTCAGTGAGTTCTTAGGAGGCTCTCCTCTCCTGTCTCTTTATCAGAGTCCCTTAGTTACTTTTCTCTCTCTCTCTCTTTTTTTTTCCCAGGGAAAGAAGAAAGAGAGTACTTTAAAGTGGTACATTAGCTCACAATTCATGCCCTGCACTCCCCTCTCTGCCTGTCATTGGTCTTGCCCTAGGCACACACGCTCACTTTAAAAAAAAAAAGCTACCTTTATGTTCAGGATGAGATCACAGGAGGAGAAATGTCACCTGAATGTTACCTTAAGGATGGCAGGTTTCAGTCTTTAGGTTTGGCAGCCTAATTGCCCCCAATTTGCTATGGCAGGTGACTTTTCATTAGAGGTACTGCTCACAGATTTCTGAAAGTTTATGATTGGAGAGTAATACATTTAAATAGAACCTTTCAGAAAATGTAAACTACTCAAATTGTAGGAGAGGACAAAGATTCCTTTTTGGGAAGGGAATCTAAAATTTAGAATTTTAAATGGGCATTTTCCTTAACTGGAGTCAATGACATAAAATATTGTAAGAAGAATTTTCAATCAGACTTTCATATTTCATTTTTCTTTAGCAGTAGAAAAATCAAGTTATGGATCAAGATAAATATTCTAAAAACTATATTATATTCCTACATTTCAAGTTAGTTTTCCATTTTCACTATTTTCCTTTGCATTGAAAAATAAAAGAGTAGCTTGTAAGTTACTTTAAGTGAAAATGTTTTGATGTAATTTTTAAAAAGCTATCTTTTTAAGAATAGCTTTGATTAAATAAGTTATTTTGAATATTATTAATACCTAGATTATCTCTAAAGTACTCTAAAGAAGAAAGACACTATCTACATCCCAAAGAACTGATAGATGATTAGAATAATTTTACATATATATGTATGTATGTATATATGTTTGTGTGTGTGTGTGCCTATTTGAGTCTAATGGTAGCCATCTCTAGGGAAAGGAAGGAAGGGAAGAAAAAATGTACATGAAAATTTCCTTGTATATTTGAACAGAGTATCAAGTTGTGCATAGTAGATTTGCAGTTTCATGTGCAATCAATCATCTTTTAAAATTGTACTGTGTTAAGAAAATGCTTGTTTTATTCCATAAATTAAAAAAATAATTAAAAAACTATTTCTGGAACCCAAGAACATAATAAAATGTCCTGTACCTTCTTCTCTCCCTCCCTTCCTTTTTTTCTTTTTTCTTTTTTTACAGACGCAGGGGGAGCTGTGGAACACTGCACTAAATATAAGTTTGTTCATTTAATTTGAATTGCTTCCCTTTTTCTCTTATTGTGAGAACCCAGATTGTTTCACTTGCCTCTTTTTTTTTTTTTTTTGCAGTCAAAAGTGCTTAAATCAGACTGGTTTATAAGGGACTATCTTTTATAATTAACACAGAAAGAGAGACTGGAAGTTGATCATTTATTGGAAGATAAACCACAAAATCATATTATTTTTCCATTAGCCTCCTTTATTTGTTTTCTAGGATCACTTTAGTGGAGGGAAGGGCATGTTTATTTCTGTTTCTTCCTCCTCTTCCTCCTCCTTCTTCTCCTTTATTCCTCCTTTTTCACTAAGCTTTTCGTGAAGATCTTGCCTTTCTTCTTAAAAAGGTTTTTAGAGGTACAAACAAGCTCACTAGCTCCTCTGGACTCGTGTTAAGATGAGGGCTGTACTTGTGATTTCGTGAGTGTGGAGAACACTTTCCTCCCTGTATAGGCTGACACCTCTTCAACTTCTAGTCTTAGAGTTTCCTAGAGCATAGACAATTTGCCCAGGCCATAGAACCAGTAAGTAACAGTGAGCAACTGACCCCGGGTTTCTCTGCCTTTCAGATCTCCTCTTTACTTTTATCACTGTTTCCTCCGCCCCCTTAGCAAGCCCACAAAAATAGCAAACTATTTTTTTTTTACTTCCCCTGAAAGTTCATTGAATATAACATAGAGATTTACTAATACTATCAAGTAAAAGGATACATTATTGTTCTTAATAAAAAGCATATCAATTTCAGTTCACATTTTTACCATTCTTATTCATTATTAAACAGCTTACTAAAATAGAAATTTCCAGTGAGGCCCTTTCATTTAATTTTTGGTTTCTGTCTCAGAAATGCCCCATGACATCACCAGCATTTTTAACACAGATCCGGTTTTTGCTTTGTGACTGAACTCATGCTAAAGGGCCTAACAGTCTGTGACTCCCCTCCAGGCCTGCAAGGAAAAGATGCATGATGAGATGGAGATCAGCTGCCACCTCTCTGCCTTTGGCCTTTTAAAAACTTCCTTTGAGAATATTCACAGTTTATGAACAGATTTTTCTATTTTGTAAGACTAACACTCTCCTTTTGGACATTAGCTGTCTGGGGGGCTTACCTTGAAAACTCATGACGTTAACTTAATCTTTATCCTCAACTCCCTTTTTAGGGGCATGACACTGTGTTGTTATGTGACCTTGGGCAATTCTCATAACTGATCTGCACTTCAATTTTCTTATCTAAAAAATAAGGAAGTTAGAATGAATGGTCTCTAAGGTCCCCTTTAGCTATATTATTCAATATTCTTCATTTTTTTCTGTCTTCAACTCCTGAATACTCACAAAATTTAAGATGTAATTTGATAGAATATAGGGCCTTTGAAGGAATCAGTGCTGATTAAGTCCCAGAAAGAATTACAGGATGTACAAATGAGTAACTGTACAGAAGAAAAGAAATGGCTTCTATTTAGTACCCAGGTCTCCCTAAATGGGCCAGTTTTCTCCACCTCTCCCTCCATCTCCCACTACTCTATTATCCTCAGAGTCCCAATTAAACAATGCTTAACCTGGAGAGTCAGTTCTATTTATTCAGTTAATAAAAAGGGCTTTTCAAAAATCATTTTTAAAAGGGAAAAATATACACATGGATAAAATTTGAAAACTGTTTCCCTTTAATTAAATATCTTCTCATAAGTATGCAGTCAGCTAGGTGACATCATAGAGCATAAAATGCCTGACCTGAAATTAGGAAGAACTGAGTTCAAATCCAGCATCAGACACCTACTCTTTGACAAGTGATTTAATTGCTAGCTGCCTCAGTTCTGCACCCATCTATAATATAGGGACAGTGGTAGTACCTGCCTCCCAGGGTTGTTATAAGAATGAAATGAGTTTATAAAGTGTCCTGAGAACCATAAATTGCCAACAAGTCCATCTGTACCTCAATTTACTCATTTGTAAAATAGAAATAAGACCTCTACTTTCTCACAAAATTGTTTTATAACATGAAATGATGGGTGTGAAAGCACAGAGAACAGTATAAAGTACTATATAAATGTGAATAATACTGCTATTGTGGGTCACAAACTGAACAAAATTCCTCCTATCTCATGATCAGCTTTAGCGAACCAATCAAAAAACCTCCTTGCCACACTCCCTGCCCCAATAGCCACTCCACAAGGACATCCTTTGTGATGCCATTTGCTTTCGTTGTTGTTCAACAGTATCCAACTCTTTGTCAGCCCATTTGGGGTTTTGTTGGCAAAGACACTGGAGTGGTTTGCCTTTTACTTTTCAGCTCATTTTAAAGATGAGAAAACTGAGGCAAACTGGATTAAGTGACTTGCCCAGGGTCACATAGCTAGTGTCTTAGGCCAGATTTGAACTCCAGAAAATGAGTCTTTCTGACTCTATGCCTCGTATTCTTCATTCTGCCAGTTTGCTCCTGTTCTAGAAGATAAAGATTTCCTGATTTTAGGAATGTGCTTGGTTATTCAGGTCAATACATCTTATCTATTTGGTCAATTTTTGACCATCCCCTTCCAATCTCCTTTTGGCTGGATCATTCCCCCCGCCTTTTTTGTGGTTTTAGCATGTACACACACACACGTATACATATATTATATAACTTTATACTATATAATGGCCTTATGGAAAAAGATCATATGACATAATGGATAGAGACTCAGTTTCACTGCCAAGAAGGCCTAAGTTCATCTTCCAGCTTTTGCATATACTGGCTGTATGACCATGACACAGGCAATTAAACACTAAGAGCTCTTTAAGATTCCAAGTTGCAGAATAGGTGTAAATCTTAACTGACAGAAGGAGTTTCCTCACCTTGGAGTTCCCTATCAATGAAATCACAGGTCCAGTTTATCAACTTATCCATATTCATATTGATAACCTTTCAATACATTGCCCTAGCACACATTTGAATGACATTTCTCTAGAAATTACACACAACACTGAATGGGAAGGGTTCTCTTTTGATGCCTCTTAATTACAGATGTTCCTGAGTTTCCTTAAGAATGTAATCACTCTCCAAGATACTTTTTGTGACTGAAAAGGCCACAGACACTAGAAGTTCCATTTACATGAACTTTTTCCTTGATGGAAAGTTGTTTTTTCATTGAAACCATTACAAGTTGTGACAATTTCAAATGACTGCTGTAACTGAAGCTATAGAGAAGCAATTTCTCAGACAATTTGTGCACTTTTGTTTTTTTTAACTTTCTAGCTCAGAAACCCCATTTGCCTTCTACAAGTATTTTTTTTTGCATTCCTAAAGTCATTCCAAACTTCTCCATGTTCAATTAATATTTGAACATCTTGATGTATGTTTCCACCTAGCCAGAGAACCTTCTGTCATGACAATTGTTGACATGTACAGAGATTTAAATGATTGTCAGATCTGACTGTAATCGGTATTTTGTCAGGCTCCAGTGATCTTCCCAGCAGAGATGCAGTCTCTAGAGAGTAACCCCCTCCATGCTCATGAGCCCACTGACCCAACTCTTTTATGTAGAATTATGCTCATGATGGAAATCAAGTCTAAAAGAAAACATTAAAAAAAAAAGGTGACCTCCAATATTCTTAGAAATTCAAAATGCTCTAAGCATGGAAGACTTCTACTGATGGAATTGCAATACAACATGGAATTAGGTCTAGGCTTCTTCATCTAATTTGAAAACAATGACCATTTAGCCTACTTATATTTTGGTCTGATCCATCAGTATTCCACAAAAGGGATGAACATAAAGTGGCAACACACTGTCATTAGTCGTACAGAATCAAAATGAAGGGGAAGAATCTGACTTAAAAATTGTTTTGCTTTGATTTTTACATTACAGAGAAAGAGACAGAGAGACAGAATGATACATGGAGAGAGACAGAGAGGGAGAGAGAGAGAGAGAGAGAGAGAGAGAGAGAGAGAGAGAGAGATAAAGAGGGAAAGAGAATGGGAACTAATCTGGAAGAGCTTGATATTGTCACTCTGAGCACTTTTACATATGTGAGTGACCATTCAGGACAGAGAAAGGATCTTTTTAGCACAAGGCAAAAATGAAATCTATTTCCTCCCTGTTACCATAATAGCTGAATGAGGTCCATTACTTCCTCATGATGCATGGATTGAATTTGGCATTCAGCAAATGCTAATTGAACACCCACTGTGTGCCTGTCACTTAACTGGGTGCTACAACTAAACCAATTACTATCACATGTAATTGTTGGCAGTAAAACCTGCAATAAGACCATTTGTCTGGTAAAGAAGAGGAGATATTATTTCTCAGTATAGATGTCTCATTTTGGTATGAAATATCTTTTCCATCTAGCTATCTTAGAAGCTGGGGCTTACTGTGGTTCTACCCTGCCTGCTTGCGAGAGCCAATACATTTGCTTCTTTTGCAACTGAAAAGTCATTTAGGCCTGGAAGTTTCTATTTGATCTTGCCATATCTTTTCTCAGAAAAAAAGATCTTGTGGTTCCTTAAAAAAAAAGAATGCCTATCTATGTCTGCTGTTGAGAGAAGTTAGTTGAAATTTGAAATTGCCTGTAAGTCTCACTTTCCACACCTATCAACTGGAAGTAGTATACTATTACAATTATCTTCATAGAGTCAATAGGCTGACAAAATTCCACAAAATATATGAAAGCATTTTAAAGGATAGTAATGGACCTCATAAAGTTATTATGGTATATAGATGTATGATTTTTTTAAAGATAAATCTTAATGACTCGTGTCCTGAAGACCCCTAACAACAGTCCCAGCCTTCAAGAGCTTACTTTCTACACATCTTAGCAATTTACAATTTAGTGTGAATTAGTTCCCATTAAACTGAGAGTGACAGTCTATGGAAATGGGTCAGAGGCCAGGTACCTAGTAAGGCTAATGGAAAGACAAACACGGAACTTATGAAGGAGAGAGAAAATGTCAAAATTAAACTACATCTCTCCCTGAACTGACAAATGTCTTGAAGTACTTTCATCTAATTTGAGACAAAACATTTTTTACTACCATGTACATAACTACAAGTGTCTTTATGATTCACAGCTGGTACAATTATTTACATTAACATTTACGGAAATACCTGCTGTATATAAAGGGGCCCCATCTGCAAAACAAAACAGAACAAAAAATCCAAACTTCTACAGATTCCTATCTCATGATGTCTAAGATTATATAATATGTATGTATATACCTATATATGTGTGTGTGTGTGTAAATACATACATACACACATACATACATACATCTTGCATTTTCACTGGTTTCTACATACAGTTTATGTGAGAAAAAATAGGGACTGGCTGTTCATGACTAATTTTAGAATGAAAATCCATCTGTCTTGGTTCTGTTTTTACCTGAATGAACCTGCAAAGATAGTTAACCTCTCTCAATCTGTTTCCTCATCTCTATAATGAGGAAGTTGGATTTGGAAGTTGATGACCTCTAAGATCCTTCCACCGAATCCATGATTCTATTATCCTATGTAAACCATACAAAAATGTCATACTATTAAAGAATATGTCTTTGGGCTACAGAATGTTTCTTTGGGCAGGGTTACTTATTGACACCTTAATTCGTAGAACTAAAGGCAACAGACTATATTTTTCTGTGGTAAGTAATAGTAACAATTTGTATTTGCATGGTACTTTATGCTTTATGAAACACTTTCTAATTCTATCAGTGTAGATGATTTTCCTTAGTTACTGGCTCCAGGCTGGGCTGAATAACCCAGCGGAAGATGTAAGTCTGATCATCAGCTGCTTTCAAAGCTTTCCCTGGTTTTTGCTCCAATGGAAGTCAACGGTAATTAAGTCCTCCTTATTCTGAATTGCTCATAATGAACCCAAGACTAAATGAGTCACAGAATACAAACTAAGCTCCTGGACTACGACTCTCACTGCCCATCTCACTAAATCCTATACAATCCTTATAAAAATCAGAGAACTTCCTGTATTTTCATAGCTAAGGTCCTTCTTTGTGTCTGGTCATATTTCATCTTGACCACAACAACCTTTGCTTTGATAGCTCCTATGCACCTTACCTCTCTCTGGTCCAAATTGTCTTCATTTACTCATTCTTCCGGACATATCATATCTATCTCTGTTCCTCCAGAACTCCCCCTGGACCTTTCAAAAATTGTTTATCATCTTTTATTTCAGCCTCCTCTCATAAAACCTTTTTTTTTCTCTTCTCCATTTTTCCCTCTTTTGTGCACTTGACTTTTTCTTGCCACTGCTGCTACTGCTGTGTGTGTGTTTACACTTCTTTGTGGTTATTTTCTCTCCCTAATTGTATACTGAAAAAATAATGATTTGAAAACATTACTTTCCCATTCCAAGGGGATAAAACCAAAATTTAAAAAAAATAATAATTTTTTTGTTACAAAGTCCTCTTGATGGTGAATTTTGAGGTATAAAACCCAGAAACAAACAAACCAAGTTTCTATTAAGACTCTGTCATAACAGCTGCTGCTTATTTTTCCTTTTCATGTATTAATTGTCCTATTTGCCTCATCAGCCGGTAAGCCCCTTGAACAGTACTTTTGAGAGCACGTGGAATATTGTTAAGTGGCCAATGAAAGGCTATTATAAGAATAAACAGTGGTTACACTTTATGCGTCAGCCTTGCTGTTCAGAGCAAAGTTACATTTTCGTACTCACCAGTGTATTACATTACCTAGACGACATGAATTTCTATAAAGATATAAAAGGAAGTGGGAATAAATGTTATGTGAACATTTCAAGGAAATAATAATAACAACAAGAAATCTTTCCAAAATAACTGCTGGAATATTTTAGGAATTTGAATTAGAAAGAAACATATCCAGCCTTCAATTTTATATAAACTTCATGCTGCTAGTTGGATAAAATCATAAAAATGTGAATAGTTTTAAATATAGAATAACTGATGGTTCCAGTCCAAAAACTGGCACACAGGTATGGAATTTGGAAAACAAAACACACCATTGTTCTTCCCTAGTCAAATTTAACAAGATATTCAAGAAACATTTAATTGAAAACTATGTGCAAATATTAAGTGCAAGTGCTAGTGACAAGAGGAGACCAAATTGATCAGTATATGGTCCTTGCCTGCAAGAACCCTAATTCTTATAGGGGATATAAAATACATTAAAATATAACTGTACTACAAGTTATAATATAGTACACAGTACCTCTAACTTCTACCTCCATTCTACTTCAGTGAACAGTCAGGATCATTACTTCTTAAGACTCATCATAATTTGAAACTGTTCTGTTTCTAAGATTAGGATGGTGAAGAGCCTTGAGTCTATTGCATATGAGTTGAAGGAACTAGAGATTTTTAGCTTGAAGAAGGGAATACTGTGGTTAAGGGACTTAACAACTGTCTTCAAGTTGAAAGGGCTTTCAAGTGGAAAAAGGATAAGATTTGTTCATTTTGGACCCAGAAGGAAAATTCAGGGACAATACATGGAATTTGTCAAGAAGGAAATTTAGGATTGATATCAGGGACAAATAATCATGATGATGAAAGCAGTCCCAAAGCAGAATGGACTGCTTCAAGAAGTGGTCGATTCCTCTTCCTTGGAGAGGAGGTGAATGACCACTCACAGGGCATACTATGCTGTGATTACTTTTAAGTGTGGATTGGACTACATGGTCACTGAGGTCCTTAATCTCAAAATCTGTTATTCCTGGCCCTGGACTCAGAGTTTCCCTGAGTATAATCTCCTGTACTGCAATGTACTTCATCTCTTCTGTATCTATTGTCCACCCTTATCAGGACCTATGGAGTTCCTCACTTTCTTTCTACTCACCCAGTCTCTCAACTTTGCTCTAGCTTTATTTCCTTTGGCAGTTAGTCTGAAATCAAGAGCCATCAGCTTCATGTTGATAATGTGTCTTCCTTTATCCATGAACACTTCTCCAAAATGACATTTCACACCCAAACATTTTTAGCCCTGTTAGCCTTCAACTTTCGGCAATCTCTCTCATTTACTTCTTTTATTCATAGTCTCGGTCAGTCAAATGATGCTATTGAGAAACCACAAAATCATACTGACTTGATCCACTATAAATTTACAATTTCTAACCTATCTGGGTTCTTGCTGCAACTTTTAACTCATTTCTTTAATATCTTTCACCTCAGTCTAAACAATGGTTATCCCAAGCCTTTTCTTCTCAGGTGCCCCTACTTCTCTCCCCCCACTTAGGGTGCTAATTAGGCTTATAACTTTGCTGAAGTTTATGCTATTTGATTTTCAACTTTCCATTTGTTTTCTGCACCTTTCTCAACTTCTCTATATTTTCACTCTCATGTTCTTCTTTTCTTTCCAGCCTCAGTGGAAGACATTATTTTCTTTATTGTGAAAGCTGAATCCTACCCCTCTATCTTCCCTCAATCATTACTTCTGCAACCTTGCTTTATTATTATTTATAATTTATTATTATTACCTTCTCATGTATGTTTAATATTCCTGTTTCTCCTCACTCTTTTTCCTCTGTTTATAAACGTGCTTAAGTGTCCCTTATCCTAAATAAAGAGACCAAATGCAAAACACTAAATCAACAAAACTTCCCTTGGCCCCACTATATTCTGAATCCCTTACCCTATCTCTGTTCTCCTATTTACCACAAAATTGATAGAATAGTCTGTACTTGCTCCTTCTACTTCTTCACCATATACTTATTCCTTATTTTTCTTTTTTTGAAATCCAGTTTCCACCCTTTGCTGTCTGATGAAACAAATTTATCCGAAAACCACCAATGACTTCTTTGTGACCAGTGGCCAAATCCAATTGTACTCTTTCTGTCCTCATTTTCTCTGACCTGTCAAGAGCATGTGGAACTGTTAAACACCCCTCTTTACTGATATTTTCTCCTTCTTTGGCTTCTGTGAACCCAAACTTTCATGATTCTCCTATCCTATTGAAAATTGGTACTCCATTTCTTTTTCTAGTCCCGTTACTTGTCTTACTCCCTGAATGTAGTTATCCACAAAGGTTCTGCTTATCATCACTTCTCTTTCCATACTTTTCCTCTTGGTTATCTCATCCATATCCATGGCTTCCATTATCAACTCTATGCAGATTATCATTTATTTATCATTTATATCATAAATTCATATTCATTTCCACCTTGTCCTTGGAGTGATTTCTAATACAAGCTATTAACTCTTGATCCTTCAAGGCTCTCTACTCTCTAGTTCCAATCGATCTTTCCATCAAGTTTCCAGTTCTGCTAGTCTATTTTCTGTTCTTTGTTCTTGGGCTCTTAGATCTCTATTCTTTTGCTTTTCTTCTTTATTTTCTGTTATCTCTTCCTCTCCCCTATTTCTTTGTGTTGAGCTCCCTTTTCTTCAGTGCACAATTCAGCTACCATTTTGTACAAGAAATTTTCCCTTTACTCTTGTTAAATGCTTGCTTTGACATAAATCACCACCCTTGTACAACCTAGTAGATAGTCATTGTGAGATGCTGTGATTGAAAATTTTGTTCACCTGATGGACAAACCTTTCATGATGAGCCTCTCTGTGTGTTTAGCTATGATAGTCCTCAAATGACATTGCTGGAGCTGTATTTGAACTGTTTCTTTTTGTATTGGATCAGCTAGAAGTTGTATTTCACTGGCATAGCCTTTTTGAATCCAAGGTAACCTTAATACATGGTAGTACTGCAATACAGAACCAAACTGAACACTTGTGCATGGAAGACAGTTAATAAATGTGGAATTTAATTTAAATTCAGCCAAATTTAAAATTGTTATAAGAGCACTAAGGAGGGAGGGAAAATGACTTCTAATGAGGGAAAAGAAACAAAGAAAGTTTCATGGAAGAGGTGATAATTGAGCTGGGCTTTGAAGAATTCCTAGGTTTCAGGAGGAGATGGGACAGTAACACAGGAATAAGGTTCAACAGGAGCAAACACATACAAGTAATAAACAGATGATCAGTTGTATGAAGGGGAATATTATGAGATGATGCTAGAAAACAGTTTGGAACAATATGAGAGTTAAGAAATTGGGAGACACAGAAAGATTTTAAGCATTGGTATGATAATATGTGATCAGACCTGGGCATTAGAAAAATTACACTTTGGCAATGTATAGGATAGATGATAATATGGAGAATCTGGAGGCACTGGAACCCACTAGAAGGCTACTGTAATAGTCCAGAGGTGATGAAATAAAGGTTTATACTAGAGGGGAGGCAATGAATGCAGAAGTACAGAAACATATTGGAGAGTGATGTTAAAGTTAGAATTCATAAGACTAGAACATTGATACATTTGTTTTATATGAAGATATGACAAGCAGCATATTATAGTTTACACATCCCAAAGGAGTACCCTAAAAAATAATCCTTTTATACTTAAAGAATATATGAGGGGGAGCCAAGATGATGGAGTACAAGCATGGATCTGCTTGTGCTCTCTCCTCAAAGCCCTTAAAATAACTGTAAAAATGACTCTAAACAAATTCTAAAGCAGCAGAAGTCACAAAGTGAGAGTGAAGCAGATTTCTAGCCCAAGACAACTGGAAGGCTGACAGGAAGGTTCTATTACACCAGACTCAGAGGAAAGTACAGTCTACCTTGGGTTGTGTTGGCACAGGGTGCCAGGCAGGCTTCAGGGTACTAAATCATGAGGAGCTGCTATGGTTTCCAGATTTCTCAAACAACAAACACCAAAGACAGCTTCAAGGTCAATGAGAAAGCTCTCTCACCTGGATGTGGGGGAAAGCTGGTTGTGGTCCAGCCCCAGGGCAGCAGCAACCTCTGCTGCAGCAGCTGGAGCATCTGGAGCTCTAAGCCTAAAGACTGTGAGGGAATCAAGCAACTGATCTGGGTCTCATTCCTAAGTGGTAGCCCTGGCGTGAGGCCTGGTTGCCACTGTGGAGAGGGAATCCTCTCCACAGGGTAGAAAAGAGTGCTTGTGGTTGCTCACAGACCAGAGCAAGGTCAGGAAGGAATAAACACCTTTCCCTTGATTATGCCACTTTAGAGGAGCTGAGAACTTACAGGTCCCTAGAGATGTTTTGGAGAACAGCTGTACAAAACCTCTGAAGCCTAGGGTAGTATACATTCCACTTGACAAAGGACTCAAAAGTCAAGTAATTTGCTTTGGAAATACCTAAAAGGGAAAAATAAGACTATAGAAGGTTACTTTTTTGGTGAAAAGGTATTTTCTTCCATTCTCTCAGGTGAGGAAGATCAAAGCTTACAACCAGAGGAAGACAGCAAGGTCAAAGTTTCTGCATCCAAAGTCTCCAAAAAAAAATATGAAATGGTCTCAAGTAATGGAAGAGCTCAAAAAGGATTGTGAAAATCAAGTAAGAGGGGTGGAAATTTTGGTTAGAGAAATTGGGTAGAAAAATGAGAGTAATACAAGAAAATCATGAAAAACAAGTCAAAAGCTTGCTAAAGGAGACCCATAAAATGGTGAAGAAACTAACACCTTTAAAATTAGACTAACCTAAATGGTAAAAGAGGTACAGAAAGCCAATGAAGAGAATACCTTAAAAAGCAGAATTGGCCAAATGGAAAAGGAAGTCCAAAAACCCACTAAAGAAAATAACTCTTTAAAAATTAGAATGGAGCAGATGGAAGTTGATGACTTTAAGAAAAATCATGAAATAACGAAATAAAACCAAAAGATTGTAAAAATAGAGGACATAAAATATTTCACTGAAAAACAACTGACCTGGAAAAGAGATCCAGGAGAGATAATTTAAAACTTGTCTACCTAAAAACCATGATCAAAAGAAGAGCTTAGATATCATCTTCCAAGAAATTTAGCAAGGAAAACTGCCCTGATATTCCAGAAGTGGAGGATAAAATAGAAATGGAAATAATTCACTGATCACCTCCTGAAAAAGACCCCAAAAGGAAAACTCCTGGTATAATTTAGCCAAATCCTAGAGTTCACAGGTCAAGAAGAAAATAGTACAAGCAGCCAGAAAGAAACAATTTAAGTATTGTGGAAATACAATCACGATAACGCAGGATTTAGCAGCTTCTACACTAAGAAGCAGAAGGACTTGGAATATGATATTCCAGAGGTCAAAAGAGGTAGAATTAAAACCAAGAATCACCTACCCAGCAAAACTGAGTATATTTTAGGGGAAAGGGAATTTCAATGAAATAGAGGACTTCCAAGCATTCTTATTGAAAAGACTAGGGCTGAATAGAAAATTTGATTTTCAAATGCACGAATCAATAGAAACATGAAAAAATAATCAGGAAAGAGAAGCCATAAAGAACTCAGTAAAGTTGAACTGTTTACATTCCTACATGGGAAAATGATATTTGTAACTGATGAGACCTTTTTCAGTATGAGGGTAGTTAGAGGGAATACATATATACATAATATGATATATACACATATATGCATATACATATACATATATACATAGATATGTATGAGATGTATTTATATGTATATATATATATATAGGTATGTCTGCATGTATGTGTATATTATATGTGTGTATGTATATGTGTAGGAATGTATGTGTATGTATGTATATATGTGTATGTGTTTGTACACACACACATACATAGACAGAGGGCATAAGTTGAGCTGAATAGGAAGGGAGAATACTTAAAAAATAAACTTTACTGTTGAGTGGAATGTACTGAGGGAAAGAGAAAGGGAGAGGTAGAATATAGCAAATCAACTCACAAAAAAGAGGCAAGAAAGAGCTTTTACAAAATAAGGGAAGAGGAGGGAGATGAAATGGAATAAGTGAACTTTGCTGTCATGGAATTTTGCTTAAGGAGGGAATAACCCACACTTAACTGGGTATGGAAATCTATCTTACCCTGCAGGAAAGCAGGGGGAAAGAGAATAGGAGATAGAAGATAATAGAACGGACCACAAATTGGGGAAAGGGATAATCGGAAGAAAACACTATTGTGGGAGGACAAGTCAAGGGAGAAAATGAAATAAATGGAGGGCAGGGCAGGACAGAGGGAAATGTGGTTAGTCTTTCTGAACACGACTGTTATGGATATGTTTTGCATGGCTACACTTTTGTTACCTATATTGAATTACTTGCTTTCTCAGTGGGGGTGGGTGGGGAGGGAGGAAGGGAGAGAATATGGAACTGAAAACTTTAAAAATGAATGTTAAAAATTGTTTTTACATGAAGTTGGGAAATAAGATGTATAGGCAATGGGGTATAGAAATCTATTTTGCCCTATAGGAAAATAGAGGGCAGGGGAATGAAAGGAGGGAAGGGGATTGATAGAAGGCAGGACAAACTGGGGGAAAGGGTAGATGGGGTGCATGCTGTACTGGGCTGGGGGGGTGTAGAGAGATGGGGAGAAAATTTGGAATTCAAATTCTTGTGGAGGTGAATGTTGAAAACTGAAAAATAAATAAATTCTATGTTTAAAAATGGTAAAAATATATGTGTACCAAAGAATTACTTTTTTAAAAAAACTTACAGTATTGTTATTCACCAAAAAAAGAATATATGACCTTGTCCATGAAAGTTCTTGCTCAATCAATACAAATTATAAACTCTCTGTGTCTCAGTAGATAATCTTTAAGAACAGCTGTGGTGAAAAGTAAAAAAAAAAAATAATCACTCAGTGGCCTACTTTCTAGTGATGAGCTTCTCCAAACTTAGCTAAGCCATTTCTTGGATGACAGATAAATGATCCATTGCCAAGGCCATACTTAAAGCCTTGGAGGAGCTGGCAGAGTTTGTTGGCATAGCCTTTGAGAACCCAGGCTCACCTCCTTGCCATGATGTGGCATCAAAAGTAGAACTTGAGCAGAGGAATTATTGTAGTAATTCTGTTTAAAAGGTTTTTTTTTTCCTACTTACTGTCACTATCTTTTCAGAGTAGTGAAATTACAGTAGTATCTATTTTATGTGAAGGGTGACTTTAATTGGAGAATGGACTGCTCCGTGTAATTGAATTTTCTAGATAACTGAAGCTTATCCCCTTTTGGTTCAAAAACTTTCATTTTAATAATTTTATAGTAAATGTTTCTAGAGTATATCATACTCATAGGTTTTCTTAAATAGAATAAATTTAATTTATAAATTAGCATTTTTTTGGCAATTTAGTTTAACCAATATTTATTGAGTTCATATTCTGATAGTTTCTTCATCAGTAATGTACGAGAGTGGAATGTGATAATAGCCAACGTATCTTGATTTCTAAGCTCCTATGGTTCTGTAATCATTAGGAATATGGACAATTACATTAATGAATAATAAAGTATTTTCTCTGGGAGTTCTATGAGAATGTGGTTCTTTTTGAGAAACTTATGTACATTTTATGTCATTTATTTTTTCTTCTGTCCTCCACTGCCATAGTGAAATGATACAAATTCCTACTCCAGTTCCTCTACTAAATTCCTAATTCATTGGTGTAGTAAATCGGAGGACCAAACTTTCTAGATTTGTATTCAAAATAAGATCTTTCTATAAAGACTGCCAGGCCTTTGTTTTTAGATTTTATTTCCTCTTTGAGGGGTCTGGAGAAGTAACCAGTGAATGTAGATTCAAATTTTGATTCTGACCTTTACTAATTGTGTGAGTGAGTCCTTTATCTTCTTTGAGGCTTGACTTCCTCATCTGGAAAATGTAGGATATACTTGTAGTATGCAGTCGTAAGCAAAGTACTACATAAACCTTAAAGAGCAATACAGATGTCACCATTGGTAAAAAATTTATAGAACACCGTGCAGTGGAGAGAGAGTCAGGTTCCAAGCTAAGAAGACAAGGAATCACATCCTGAATCTGACATGCACTGACCTATGGGACCCTGGGCAGCTAACTTAATTTCTCATTCCTCAGAGCAATTCTCTAAATCTATAAATTCAAGAGAAGGTGCCTGAACCTGCAAAGAGAGAAGGTATTTTTTCACCTGGGAGTTCTCTATTCTAATGAAATCATGGGTCTATGCCTATCCCTGTTGTTATTTTGATTTCAATGATGATTTTATAAAGGTGGGTTTCCACCTCATTCTTGTCAAAGCCACTGAATAAATCAAATGTAATTTTCTATTGAATAAATCAAAGAATTAAACCGAGGTGAGTAAGTCTTTATTCATTTAGGGAGCAGAGAATTGCCTTAACAATTGAATGAAATCAGATGACAATACAAGGGAATGAATTGGGTTGGGTTGACAAATTCCAACATACTCTTGGGTCCTAAGCATATTACAGAAAGTCATTTCAGAATGGAGTACTCCAGCAGGAATATTCCAGCAAGAGATTAGTCTATTGATGTGTGAGCATTTAAGGCAGAGGGCTGAATCTCCTCACCAACATCAACTTTAATAAGATGATCTCATGAATTTGAAAGTGTGAGAAGATTTGGAGCTCTGTCAGTCCTTGTAATAGTGTCCTCAGAGGAGCACTGGCTAACAACGTTTGCCTAAGTCGTGGAGGAAAACTAGAAATATTGAGGAAAAAAACTTTAGGTGTCTATAGGTCAATGACTCAGATATTGCAGAGAGCTACATCTAAAGTTCCATCATAAGTACTCTAAGAAGTGATCAAAAGTCTTCCAGTAACTAAAAGGTATGTCATATATTTGCCTCATATATTTTCCAATTAGAACTCTCTCTACTACCCATGTAAATTTTTTGTTATCATATAAAAGTATGTCCCAGAAATTTGACAGGAATTGTTCTTACCCACTAGTCTTTCCACACTACCTCAGTAAAGGCGTTTTTGCAAAATATTATTTAATGTTAACTGACAAACTGACATGTTTGGGAGAGCACACGGTGGGAAAGATATTAAAAATCCTGCCTCTTAAGTGTTGCCTGCTAATGGAATCTTGAGCAAAGAAGTAGTTAACTGCTCTATGGGGGACCCTGTTTCACATTGAGAACTGGAACTGGAAGAGTGAGCCCAGAAAGGACTGCCTGGTACATAAGCAGACTCTCTAGATATTTTTTAATGAGTCTGCAAGTTGACTTAGTTGAGGCTTATGAGAAAAGACCATGCTTATCAGAATATTTGTGTTTTAGATACTTGAAACACATTCATTAAGTACCTACTATATATTAGATGTACAAGACAGCAATATTGCATCTCTGTCCTTGAGAAACTTGTGATCAATTTGAAGAAGGGAAGGAGACCTACTGAAAGAAGTACCGTAGATTATGGTGGTGGTGGTGGTGGGACAGATGGAGAAAATGAAAAGAGAACAGGATATGAAATGGTATAAGGGAAGATATCCTTCCATCAATACCATTCAAGATACATTCCCATTGGCTACTGAAAACTATTTCTGGTTAATTTTGGACATTTGTACATCTGAAGCAGGTATACACGTAAACTACTTCTGAGGTCTCACAACAGCCTCAGAGATCCCATATCCTTTCCAAATAATGTAAATATTCTTAAGTGAAGAAACTGACTCAGATTTAGTCATGGAATCTGACTTCTCATACTGTATTTGACTTTCTCAGTAATTTTCTATTTACTTTCTGTTTTACATTGCAAATGAATACTGAAAATATGTCACAATTCATCACTGCAACCTTTGTCATTATTCAGCAACATACTGTTTAAAAAAATATCTCTACATAAAGGATTTCAGTAGTCAGAGATAAAATACTACTGTCATTTTTTAACAGCTGGTGTTAGTGTGTAGCACTGAGAGTTTGGCGAATATAAACAAGAAAAATGATCTACTGTACAAACTACATACTGTTTATGTGGTTGTATATAGTAGTGACGACAAGCAATAATTTCAAAGCTACCACGTAAGATCTCATGCAATTTACTGTGAAAAATAATGATACATTGCAAGAGTAACAGTTAAATATCCAATAGGAAAGAAATGTGAAATTTCAAGGAGTTGAAATGTGATCAAGTATTGTAATTCTGACTAAAGAAAAACAATACCAAAATTATTTGTAATTGCAATTGCAAAAGATGAAACCAAGGTCTCTGTAATGATACTTACTCATTATTTATTTGTGAACAGAAAGCACTATTATGTAAAAGATACAGAGGTAGATTTCAACCATAGATAATGTCTATTCTTTCCCTATTCAGTTGCCAGAACCAGTAGCTTAATGAGATTAATTAATTTCTTCTCTGGTGGGGAGGATAAGGGGCCAGAAACAAAAGGAAGAAATGGGTTCCTTAAAATGTCTATATAGCCATGTACAATTTTCTTTTTCACACAGTAGAAAAGAGAGGAGAAGAGATATTTTTCCCTCTATCTTCCCAATGTACTACATACCCTTTTCCCCCATGAGACAAGCAAATGCCTACAGTGCATATATGTCCCAGATGGGTCACAACCTTACTAGTCAACCGAATATAAACACAATCTTTTAAAATGGGTGTTTGGAAGAGAAAAAAAAGAATGGCAGCCCTCTCTGGATGGCAGCACATCTATAGAGGTCATTCTCAGAATGCGAGGAAAGAATTTGTATATGGAGGCAGCCAAAACATCCTTTCTTCTTAGCTATTGCTTTGTACAAAGGGTTCAGCTCAGTATTTGTAAATCACTTCAAGTTTCATAAATGAAAGGACCTTTATCAGTGCATGTTTTTATTATCCCCTCAAACTTTCCCCATGCCACCCTGATTCATTCAATTTCACCTCTAAGCCTGAAACCTGTATGTTTCAGTTTTCCAGGAGCACCTGACATATTGAGCTTTTTTCAGACAATGTATTAACATTCCTTGGCCAACATCTACTCCTAAATTATATTACCACAGACTAAGTAGCACTGATATGAATGTTTACAGCTTCATAAAATAGATTGTGGCATGTACAATGGAAGCTATGGTTGCCTGCATATTGTAATATTATTGCATTACAGAAATGTAATTGATTTGTTTAAAATGTAGCAACAATAAAGTATTTCTCTGGGAAAAAAAGATTGCTGCTAAACCAAGAGCACACCAAAGTCAAAATAGAGAGACAATTCACAGGAATTAAACTTTGATCTGTTTTGCAAAGCAGTCTGGTCATGATCTATGAGGACAGATTAGATAATGCAAATGATTCTATATTTGCGAACTATTATAACTGCTTGCTATTTTGATGCAACAGGTTCATAATTAAAACTATATACAGATAAAATGAGGGAAAAGCAGTAATTATAGACACATCAAAATTATCAGTAGGGGAGCAGCCCCTAAAAACAAAGGTATATAACAACTCCCGAACTTCTAAAAACAATTCTTGCTAGCCATGTTGCAAACTAGTATACTAGTAACTGAAGTGTGAAAGGGTTGCAGAGTTGATTTTGGTGCTTTTATTTCTTTTGGTGCAACATTCAGATAATTGCTAGAATGTTACATTAGTGGCAAATTGAGATAAAAATATATTCTAGCAAATTTTGATTAGACTAGGAAGAAGGATTTTAAATGATTTGATCGGCATGCCATTTCAGGTGTGAACATTATAAACTTTTTTAAGGGTTTAATTGGTTATATTGTCAAAATCTGGTGTTACATTAACTTAGATCCCGGCACTGCCATTTGATACACATTTCAATATCAACTTCTACAGAGGAAAGAATTGAAAAAAATTCCTTAACCTATGAAGGGACAGACTGATTTGATTCTTTTTTTTTTTTGATGCCTTTAGGTTACAGTTATTACAATACAATAGAATTTTGTTTGTGATCAATTTGCTTAATCAAAAAATTGTCACATCTCTATTCGGTGGCTTAATTATGCCACTTTTGTTATCAAAGCATGGAGAAGACCTAGGAAAGGCTAACCTAGGGTTAAAGAAAGGCTATAGAATAAGCAATTATTTAATTTGCCAATTCAGCACTAATATATTAGGTTCCTATTTTATGCAAAGCGCTGTGCCAAGTATTAGGGGAGATGTGTAATTTAAAATGGTGTAAAGATCAATTACAGCAGCATAATCTTTAATTTATATTAATTCAATATGCATTCTTCCTCACTACTTGTATATTTTGTTATTCAGCTTTATCTGACTCTTCATGACTATTTGGGCTTTTCTTGGTAGAGATACTTCAGTAGTTTGCCATTTCCTTCTCTAGCTCATTTTATAGATAAGGAAACCGAGGCAAATAGGTTTAAGATACTTGTTCAGGGTCACACAGCTAGTAAGCATCCAGGGTCTGAGGCCAGATTTGAAATCAGTAAGATGAGTCTTCCTGACTCCAGGCCCAGCACTCTATCTGCTGCACCAGTAGATAAGCATGGGGAAAAAGAGAAACAAAAACAGTCATAAAGTATATGGTTGTTGTTTCTTCCCAGAAGACCAGCACATTTAGATCATGGATCCAAGAACCAGGCTGAGTTGTTTTAGATGTAACAACAGTGCTCTTCACTGCCCAGTATTAGGAATATTCCTTCTATAATGCCATTGAATGCAGCCATGCTAGGTGATCTATACAAGTGTAAACATTGTGGAGTGGATAGAATACTATATTCAGAATCCAAGGATCTAAGTTGAAATCTTGATATATGTATGTATGTATGTGTGGATGTGTGTTATATATAACTTGTGTGATCTCCTCAAGTCATTTAATATCTTAGGGTCTCAGTTTCTTCTTTTAAATGAGAGGATACATAAGATACCTTCTGGCCCTAAATCTATGATGCTAGGTATACTAATCTAGATAATTTAATTGGAATAAGACTGACAAAAGAGAGTAGAATAAGAAATGTGTTCAGATGGAAAAGATGACTATTCAGTGGAAGGAAAAGACAAGAAAAATAACCTCAAGATTTAAGTTAATACACTCCTTTGAGAAAAAAGTATCTGGCAAAATATTTCTATAGGAAGGTTCTAAAAGAAAGCATTCAAGAACACCTATAATTCATTAGACTTCATGTAAAACATTAAGCATGATCCTACATAATGTTAATATGAGAGGAAAACACTAAGGAAGAAATCAAGAAATATCCTTTTTCCTGTTCTTTTTTCTCATAATTATATGGGTTGCTATTCCAACTGGTTTTATCTTTTCATGTGACTCAAGTGCTGAAATGGAGAAATCTCTATTTTGGCATATGGGTGCATTTATGTAAATATACATTTATACCTTTACTTGGTAAATCAATTACAGATAAATACTATTTACAAATGTCTTTAGCTAAATCCATTCAATTTGGTGAATCAATCCATCTTCACTAGAAACTATAAATTCTAAATTTATAGTGCTAGAAACAGCTATTAAAAGGAAGACACAATCCAGTGTTAATATAATATCAAAATGGTTGACACTATAGGGATTCCCTTATTCTTCACTCTTTTCTCCATTCAATAGAGAAGTAATTTCCTAAATGGGGGATTGTGACATGACTCACATGGGCATGTGATCACTCAATCATCTTATCTAAGACAACAATTTTAAGGCTTTTCTTCAATATATTCCCTCCAGTATGCCATTGTTATCCACTTCAATTCTATGCCTCCCGCAACTTTCAAGCTCCTAATCTGCTCCTTTCTGTGCCAGCCATCACCTGCTCAGTACAGTTCTAGCCTTTTTCTCTTAAGTGGGCATCCATGACAGCAATCATGCAGGTATGATCAGTAGAATCACTCTCTGCACATAGCATATCTACTCTCTGACTCCCAGATCACTTTATGATTGGGAAAAGTGACTTTTGGAGGCCAGGTTTTAAATTCCGAGTCAGTAAATGGTGAGTAATAGCACTGCCTTTCCCTTGCCTTCTATTCATTTTGGGAGGGACAAAGTGAGTTTCACAGGAGGAACAGGTATAGATGGATTGCAATCTATATTGAAGATCACATTAAATTATTTTTCTCATCAAACTCATCCCTTTTCCAAACTTTTCTGTTTCTGTCAAGAGAACTGTTATCTTTCTGGGAACCCAAATTCGGAAACCGAGTGTCATCTTCAACTTCTCGCTAAAACCGAGTGTCATCTTCAACTTCTCACTGTTATTTACCACATATATCAATGCAGCTGCCAAATCTTGTCTATCTCTGTAGCATCAATCTCTGTAGCATCTCTTGAATTTCTACTCTTTTGTCCATACACTATAGTTCCTAACTTGTCAGTAGGACTCAAGTCTCTTCTCTAATCCATCATTCACATAGCTGCCAAAATGTTCCTCTTAAAGCACAAGTCTCTCCATGTGAAAAACCTATTCAATAAATTAAATGGTTCCTTATTACATCTAGGATCAAATATAATCCTCTGCCCAGAATTTAAAGCCTTTGCAACCTTATCCCAGCCTTGTACATTGTTCCTTCTTTTTTACTCTGTGTTCATGTCAAACTGACTATTCCTCATACTTACAAGAACATACAAGCAAAAACAACTAAATGTGCCTATAAGGATAGTAAATAAAGCTATGATGATACCAGCCACTAAGCAGAACCACATAAAGAGAGGCGAAACCAGAGACCATCTACTTTTGCTTGTTTTTGCATTGCGTATACAGAATATCTATATGTATGGAAGCATGATTCTTGTTAAAAAGCTATTTATGTTTCTATTATTATATTGTATTGCTGCATTATCTATTTTTCAACTTTAAAAGCAACTTTAAAAAACAGAATTCATCTGTTTGACTCGTTACATATTAAATTAACTGAATAATTAATTACTAACAAGTATTATTTACAAGTCTATCCTCTCCCATGGAACAAAATCCAGAATCACACAGACACACACACACACACACACAGACACACACACCTTTGTTGTACACACATTCCCTCACCTTATTGTGAGCAACCAAAAGATTTTTTACTTCAAAAATGATATTTAAAAATAAAATATTATTTGTTTTATATCTATTTCATCCTTTAAAATTTCTATGTCTTCATGTTTTATAATGTATGTAACATATTAGGAAAATGATACAGATATAGGGATTGGAACTGGGCCTGTGATTTATCTAGTGCTAGAAACACCCAGATGAATAAATTACCAAGTAAGGTTGATATCTTCTCCATAGATTATAGAATCATAGAGTTGGCTAGGGCAGTGAGGGGTTAAATAATTTTCCTGAGTCATAGATTTAGAATGTGTCAGAGTGGACTTGAATTCATGTCTTCCTATCTTGGAAGTAAGCTGTCCTTTCAATACACTATGCTGCCTCTAGTATAGTTACCAAATATATATGAAATATGTATGCATGCAAACACACATGCACATATATATATGCATGTGTATACATTATAATATACACATACATATTTACAGATATGTTGCATGCTTCACAATTTTTTAATAATAAAGAGATGAGATTTAAAATTTGAAACTTTTTTAGTAGGAAAATAATTTCTGAAATCATCTTAATTTGTTTCTGATCACAAGCCTGAGATTTTGATGTATAATAATTTACATCTCGTAATTAAGCTATTCCATCAATTTAGATGACACTCAGACTTATGATTGTTCCCAGCACAGAATGCTCAGCTAATGTTAAAGTGCTGCATGACTAACAAATGAGTTCATATTTAGTGCACCTAAATGGCAGGTTCTAGTGTGGAGGTATAGCTTTCAAACCCTTACATTAATTTTTCTTTCTTTGCTAATAATGCTTCACATATTAGGTAGATAGAAGTAAGATTTTATACTATTTTAATGAGATTATTTTTCACATATACTAAGTTCAACATGATATAGGAGTTTAAAAATGTGGATATGAGTTTTCAACTACTTGAAAAATCTGGAAGATGGAAGGGGACTAAAAAATGTAAGCCTACAGCAAAAATTGTATTAACCTGGACATTGGAAAAGAAGGGAAACATCTGCTGTATATAGGAATTTATCTAGACAGTGGTAACTCAGATGAGGATTGGGAATAAACCAAGAACTTTGAAATAGGAGATAAAATAATAGTAACTGATGATGGGTGCCACTGAAAAATAAACTTATATTTCAAAGCTTAAGGAACTCCTTTTTGGGTGCTCTCTCCAATTCACAGGTCAGCTCCATTCCCTATTGTGCTCAGGGATAAAAACTCTAAGAAGTCCCAGTATTTTTCAAGGACCCAGTAATTAACCTAGTTTACCAGGCATCAAGTAGATTGTCAGAGGTCCTCAGATTCCTCCTTCAGTTATCGCTTTAATTCTAAACTGTCTCTGGGGTGACCCAAATTGCCACTGCTGAGATCTAAATAAGCTACTGTCTCCTGAACTCAATACACACAGACTGGGGAAGCAGATTTGTGTAAATATAAAAGTCCTGGTCAAGGTCTCATTTGTACTTGCTGTCTCTCTCTAACCAGAATTATATACACTGAGATAGGGAGCTTTTTACAGCTATTTGGCAGCTACCCAAAGGCCTCGAACTAAAAACAGAAGAGGGGATGTTGCAGTGCATTTTAATTCCCTTCTGATTTCAAATAAGTTATTTTCTTTGTGGTCCTAGACCCAGTTACTTCAAAGTTTGGGACTAAGAAAGCAAATCTACGACCTTCGCACTGAAGAGATACACTTTGCAGTGTCTTTTCTTTCTCTTCCCAACTCTCTTTTTTAGACTGATAGTTTGGTTATCTTTTGGAACAGTCGCACTTTTCTTTTGGTTTCTAAAACTGGTTCCTACCATAATGACTTCTCCTTTCAATGTCCAAGTTGTTTTTAACTTTTATTTGGCAGTCCGTCGCTGCTGATGTATCTCTGCACTTCTGTATTCTCTTTGTCATTCCATCCAATAATTATCTGTCTAATTTTCGAATTCTTTATTTTTGGTCAGAGTTGATAGTACAACCACTGACAATGCTACATATGGGGTGGAAAGGGCTGATGTAATGAATGCCCCCTTTGTGACCTATGCTTCTTCTTATGCTTGTGCTGAATTTGCCAATATACCTCCCCTGTAAGCAATATTGTCACAGCTATCTGTGAATACTCTCCTTTCAACTCTTCATGAGAATAAAATTGAGCCCAGCTTACTATCCATAAACTCTGCCGTATATATTAGCCCATCACTAAACAAAAGCTACCACAGAGGAAAATAATGAGGCAGAATCCAAACTATTACTGTTTTGTAAATATATTACAGCTCAGAGAGGTAAGATTCTTGATTTTCCTCTAAGCTTTTTCTCCCCATGGGATCCTCCACTGTGGGTATCCTTGTAATTGAAGTGGTAGAGGGAGAGACACAAGTACATTAGACCAGATTGTAAGGTCATCATGTTAGAAAAAAGTAGGGCAAATTCTTTATTATCTAAGGCAGAAACAAAAACAAAAGTAAAGTTAGCTGGGCCTTTCTTATTTAATAAGTGAATCCCTTGATAAAAATGAAGCTCCTTTGAATGCAAACTAAAAATCATTCCTCATAGGTGTTATGTCATACATCACCACCACTGACCACTAATGAGTTAATTTTAAAAAAGTGTCTAAGTCACCTTAAGAAACTAATTGAATGATTTTAAAGAAACATTTCAGATGTGGCAAACTCTGGACTATTCTGAAATACTCTTCTGTTTTTTAAACTATCTGTATGACAAAATGCATGAACACATGCATGCCATTAATTAACTGTAATTAATTATGTTTGGGGTTTAAAGACCTCCAAGTGTACAAACTATCTTCACTGATGCTGACAAGCAATTGATCATGACATGGTCTTAGAGGCTTTTCACTGATAGGTGGGGTGATGGCCATATTGTCATCGGTTTTTAGTCGTTATATCATAGGGAAGATTGGACTTTTAGTTCATCCTGATTTTAAGGTTTTCCTTTTGTCCCTGATACCACATAATTTCAAATGTGTTTTTTCCATATGGTATGGAGTATATATTTTTTGCCGTTATTTGTTTTATTATTTTTATTAAGAATTTAAAAAAAAACAGTTAGAATGACAATGTTCAAAGCAGAATAAAAGATTGCACATGAAACTGAATCTCTATTTTCATATGTACATGTCATATGAACATATTAGAGCTGTCCTGCTTACCTACATTTCCTTCTGGACTTCTATTGTCTCCTATGCATTTAAAAAAATATTTCAATGATTCTTTTTTCTTTCTTTTCATTTTTTTTTGGGTGGCAGGAAAAGCCCTGCAATAATAATAGTAATAAATCGACATTATTGTTATTAGAAGATGCCATATTTACTTCCCACTCCCCACTTACCCAGTTCCTGGAAGTCTAACGTAGTAAAATACTTTTGACTCTCAGGAATGCCTCCAAATGCTCACACCATATATGTATGCATCCTTGAATTTCTTTCTTATTACTAATTACACACAGCACAAAAATAGAAAACTATTTTTTAGATTTCTATCAGCAATGATGCCATAAGAGGTGATCAGGATAATTGTTCTAAACTGGCTCTGAATAATTACAGGAATACTCTAAATTTTCATATCATTTTAAACTTTTCAAAGCACTATTATCTCTCCTATCAAGTGTAGTCTAGAGTGGAGAGTATACATGGCATCTTATAATAATAATGCAAGCAATAGCTTCCCTTAGCATATGGAGTGAGATAAATATTGGTCTATACTAATTTTTGCCAGACTGATTACAGAGTGAATTTTCAAATGCACACATAAAATCATGATCTCACAATAAAATAGCATATGTGGTTAAAATAGAATTCTTAATATAAGCACACAGTTGTTTAAAATGCAGTGTAATCATTCTTTACAAAGTAAATATTTAAAATTGGGAATGAGTCTTCATATACTTTCTGTATGGTGGTTATCATCAAAAAGCACAAAACACTGAAAATATAATTTTTCTGGCTCCATGGGGTAATATACTGTGAAATTTGTTAAGAGAAATGATCTGGTTTTTTAAAGTTGTACTGAGTAGTATTAAATACTCATTACTATCTAAATGGTTACTTGAGATCCTCTATATTTTCTTGGAAAGCATGTAGTGTTAGGAAATAATTTTATTCAATAAAGTGTTAATTTTTTAAAATAGAGATAAAAATTTCAAATGAATAAGTCCCAAGGGATATGATAATAGTTCTATTTAGGGAGTATGCATACATACATACACACAATTCATATACATAAATGTAACATATATAAACAAATTTATATAAACATAAATAAATATCTAATATATTTTGCAGCAATGGAAGATTAATCTTTTAGAAATTATGCACTTTACTGTTTTCTAAACTACTTCTTTCATGAGTTTGAACTTTGGAATTATCAAAAGCATCCTTTAAGTTGTCTGCCAACTCTTGTATTAATAAATATCAAAGGAAAATAAATGATGAGACAAAGAATTAAAATGACTATATTATACATACGAAGAAAAATGTGTCACTAATGAAATGAAAGGTTTCCTTTGAGGGTTACTAGAGGGCAAGGTCCTATTTCCAAACATTATACATTTTTCAAGACACCTTGTTATAAATGTTGATTAGATAATTCCTTAAAACTGCTAAATTTATTCTGCTAAAACACATTAAATATTTGGAAGCTCCTTTGAAGAACCAATATAGCAAAATTGATTATGAGTGTTGGAGGAGAAATGATGAGAATACTACATTAAAAATACAGTCATGTTGGAAACAACCAGAGAAATTTATGAGTAAATTCATTAGAATTAGACTTAAGTGTAATCCGTTTTTGGAAAATGGGAAAAAATAGGAAGCAAAGCAGAGCATGTATTTGTAACAACTGGATATTTGAAATATTGTTCAAAGTAGAAAAAGGCACCTAGCTATTACTTTGGCAGAAGTACCATCTTATTCATAGGATTAATTTCTTACAAACACTGTGTTAATGATTTCTTTGTACTTCAGATTAAGTAGAAAGCTAGATTAATGGCTTCAATTTAATGACTGAGAAAAGAGATGAAACTAGAACTGCTATAATATTTCTTATTGACTGGTACATAATTTGGCATAGTCATCGAAATGGTAGAAATAACCAAACTATTTTTGAGTATTTTAGTCATTGAAGGAGGGCCAAAGAAGACCCAAGCATAAAGGAAAAGGGAAAATGAAACTGTCTCCATTGTAGTTCATTCAACTGTTTCTTGGAATAAGAGTTGGAATCCTGTGTCTTTAGAAGCAGTTCCAAAGACAATTTTCTACGTTACCTTTAGAAGGTTAAACATTTCTGCACCTATATTCTCCATTATAAAGTGAAGATAAAAATACACCTCCTGAATTCAAACAAGGTCATTCTGAAAATTATACTAGATAAAATAGGTGATAGTGCTTTAAAATGATATGAAAATTTATGGTATTCTTCTTATTATAGAGAAGTAGTTCAGAACAATTATCCAGATAGAAATCTAATAAGTGGTTCTAGTTTCTGTTGTGTGTACTCAGTAATAAGCAAGAAATTAAGGTATTCATATGTGTATTGTGTGAGCATCTGGAGGCACATAAACCAAAAGTATCTTATTACATCACAGTTCCAGGAAATGCAAGGGTGGCCAGTGATAAGTATACATGCTATATTACTCTCAGACTATAAATTAATAAGTTCCTTTCTAAAAATGTGTGCTCGTCCTTCGTTGCCAAAGAAACCATGCCATCACTTGCACTTGACTTTGTTTTGAGTGAGGGAGGGCTGTGCAGGTCACCAGTCTCACTTCTCTTCCAGAGCCATCTGAATCCAGTGACCAGATATTCATCAGGATGACTGGAGATGACCCAGACTGAGGAAATTGGGGTTAGGTGGCTTGCCCAAGGTCACACAGCTAGTGAGTATCAAATGTCTGAGGAGTCCTCCTGACCCCTGGACTGGTGCTCTATCCACTGTACCACCTTGCTGCCCCTCTAGAAATGTAATCCCATATTGGAATACTAGACCTACTTGTAGATACATACTAGGGTCTACATACTAGAACTTCTCTGCTGTTCTATACCAGGTACTATTCTCCAACAATGAAGTTTTTATGCCAAGGACATCTATTCTTTTAGAAAAATGGTGCTCTCAATTCATATGCTCTCTGGTTTTCTCTCCTGGAGTTCCATTGAATTTATTTAGGTCATTCCATTGTTTAAATGACTTCCAGTGTAATGATATTCATATACACCTAGATAGTAAGTCTTAATGTTTTCTTATATCAGTTGAGGTTGATAAGCTTGTTAACTCTCCTAGTGAGATTGCTTTCAGTGCCTCACAAATGCTTTAGAGATTTTACAATGATGTCAAACAACACACACACACACACACACACACACACACAAGCTGTGGGAAAGTATCTGGTAAAATTTGAAATGTTAATTTGTCTTCATTTATCATTACCATGTAAAATTCAACTTCAAAAAAATCACCAAAAACCTCCTTAGTACACATAGCAAAGGATCAGAATATGATTGGTAAAGTGCAAAGCTTTAATCACTCCTTCCTGGAATTCCCACTAAAAAGCTTTTTAGCTGTTTTATCCTACCAAATCATTACTCATTACTCTAGCAACCTATTACAACTGAGTTATGAACCTCAGATCATTTGGACACATTGAAAATATGGTGCATTTATAACACTGAATGCAGATGGGCTGGTGATGAATCCGCCTCTATCTGATAGCGGTATCTTTCATCTGTTAGCCTCATGGATTAAAAAAACAAAATGAAACATAAAGTACTCTTTCCTAGAGCAGTAAATCTGGAAATAAGATCTCAACACAGAGAGAAAAAAAATCTATCTTTGTTTTTGTATTCAAAGTTAATTTACAGAAATATTGCACCTGAGAAGTTACATGCCTATAAGAAGTTACGCTGGAATTATGGCCCAGATAGCTCAGAAATATTGTTATTATTATCATGTGGCTACTACAGTCCTGTGAATTACAAAGAGTCTTTCTCTGATCATAGATTGTGTGAGTATTATGAAAAAAAACTAATGTATAGACGTGGTGGTGGTGGCGGTGGTGGCAGTGTGGTGGCCCAGTCAAATGGGACTCTGAGACTTTTGGCCTGTACATATCCCTCACACTATGACTAGATGTTTTCCTAATCATAAATACAATGAATACCTCCAAATAATGTTCCAGCTGCTCATATGAACACACTGTCAGTGACATTATTGATCCTATGTATAAAAAATCTTGATTGAGAGATTGAAATGAAAGCTCAGTTTGGCAGTAAAGAAGGCTTGGGTAGGAGTCCTGACTCTAACTAATAATACAAATGAGGTGTATGGTTATAGATAAGTAATTTAATCTCTTATTACTCCAAACAGCTCTCCAAGACCCTAGTTAAAGATAAGTTGCTGATCTGTATGTGTTTGTACACTGGGAAATCAAAGGTCAAACCCAATCACTGATTATGAAAGGAATCTGACTTTATGATATTCAGTCCTGTTATCCAACCACTCAAAGGAAACTGTGTAGGATATGATGACCTTTCACAAAACACAGGTTTAGAATAATATTGAAATACACACACACACATATACATACACCTCTCTACACATATACATAGATATACGTATGCTTGTGTGTGTGAATGGCACATTGATATGTACACCTGTATATTTAAACCAAGCATAAATAGACAGAAATGGTACTTTCCTCTTGGTAAATTTTGAGTGAAATCCAAATGGACCCATATTTGGCCAACTGCCTTAGCTTTTTGAGGATGTAAGTGTACAATTTCAAGGATAATTGAGTTGGTCTGAAAAGAATGTCTAGAATAATTTCACAATTAATTTAAGCTCTATAGAAAGTCAAGTACAATTTCGTAATTGAGCTGCACTTGACTTTTTTGGAGTGCATCTCAGTTGTGAAACCACTCTTGACTTTTACCTTAACTCAAAAGCAATCTGAAATTTCTCACAGACCTCCATACCATTTTAATAAACTGCTACGTTATTATGATGAACTGCTAATTTTACCATTTCAGTTAAAAATAGTGACTTCCCAGATTCCTAACACTTTTTCCAATTATCCCCCTTTCAAAATCTACTACATTCATATAGTTATCTGCAGACTTAATGATTCTGAGTCTCAAATTAAGCTGATACGTTAGAGGTGGTAAACCTCTCTCTTCAACAAAGCTATCTGAGCAGAACTGCATTTATGATATGTACAGACAGAAGTAGAAATGGAAAACAATAGAAACGATTAGAGAAGTTAAGCTCATGTTAAAAATGTTAGATGACTTTAAATACTATTTAGGAAAGCCAATGAAAGTGATTCAGCAAGTATTACATTCCAAATTCCAAAAATGTTCACTAGAAAATAATACAGATAAGCATTTACTCTTTTAAAATTGTATTCTGCCATCATGACTACGTTAGGACTTAAAAATTTTTTTTTAAAAGACTAGAGTTTTACAAGTAAATGAATTATCAGGCTAAAGGGAGCTCCAAGGATACAATCTTGTAAGGACCTAATTTATTTCTTATCTGCCTACTTAAGTTAAACTCTTAATCCTACAGCAGCAAATAATAGTGTGTCAGAGGCCCAGAAAACTCAATAAAAGTCTCTTTTTGATGGAAATAATCGTGACAGACCTCATCTGTTATGTCCCTTCCTTTCTTAACCTCTCACAGAGTCATCTTGGACACAATCTTTATAGTTCAGTTTTAATTCTCAGTACTGGATATCTTATAATACACATCTTGTAAGTGTTAGAATTCAAATATAATCTACTCGGTCTTCCTCACAATTTATTATTGGGGTTATCTTAGATCACCTCCTTGTGGAAGAAATATATTTCTTCACATGCAAATAAATTTAATCATTTTTAGGTACCATAATATTTTAATACCTTTAAATCATAATATCTAGTTAGTTTTTGGTGTGTGTGTGTGTATGAGTGTGTGGGTGTGTGTGTTCCTACAAGTGCACATGCTTATATGCATGTGCATTTAATGAGTGGAGGAGAGAAGAAATTAGCCCGGGGGGGAGAGTAAGGGAATATTGAAGATTGGCAAATGAGATTTAACTAAGTCTGAAGAAAATGTTAACTGGGGATTTTTTAGTAATTAAGTTAAGAATTTTCTTTGTTACAAAGTAATGAGAAACTAATTTTAAAAATTCTAAATGAACCTTTTCTTTGCACTTGGGCTGGTCCTGACAGTATTTAGATAAACGGGTGAACTTGGAAATGGAACATACATCTGCAAGTTCTTTAAATTTATATTTTCTTCTAAAAAAACCCACTAAAATCTCAGTAGTCATTTCCTACAAACAGTTACATATCATCTTATCTCTTTCATTTGAAATAGACTTTGGAATTTTTTGTTGTTCAGTTCAAGACTTTGGGGATGCAAAAAATTGCTTTCATGTTCTGCAGATAAACTTATAACATTGGTGATCTGCCACAAATGTCTAGAGCTGTCCAGCTAACAGTTGTTGCACAGCCATAACTATTTATTTCAATTCTATGTTTAATATATTGTTTCTGTATACTTTTATTCAGTTCAGTTCAATGTGATCAATGTGTATTAACTGTCTAGCAGTTGTAAGGTACTGTGATATAAGCTGGTAATTCTAATATGAAAATAAGAAACCTTGTCCTTTAGGTGCTCCATACTTAGCATATATTTGCAACACATTTTCAATAGTAGGATCTGACAAGAGCAAAGAAGAGATTCAGATAAAATGAAATAAGGAATTCTAGAAGGGAGAGTGGATAAATCTCATTTAGCTGGTGGGGGAAACAGTTTGAAGAAACTAATGATTTCAATAGATTTGGATGTAGAAGTAGTATTTTCTAGTCAAGAGGGATGACATGCTAGAATTCGTGGAGAGGTGAAAGCATAGAGAGCACATGGGAGATATATCTAGTAGTCCAGTAACTTGAGAAGACATTTATACGGATGTTATAATCTATCAATTTTTAACAGACATCAGGTCTTCCTGATGATTGAGTAGCTAAACAAGCAAATGCACTAATATATTTAGAGCTGAAAATAGCAACAGTGTCATTTGAGAACTAGCAACATCTTTTTAACCAAAAATCAGAATTATGTATTTATTTGGAAATAAAGACTACCACTCTTCCTCACAAAGGGTTTTATGAGGTGTGCTCACATTAAGTGAGTATCATTTTACTTTTTCCAATGTTCAATCCCACTTGTACTACTGTGTAGTGGATTCTATAAAACAGTTTTACATCAGAATTCAGTCTTACTGACAGCTACCTTTTGAAGACAATAAGGGTTAAGGATACCATGAATTATTAATATTCATAGGTAGCCCAAGAAGATAATTTAATTATTTGAATTTTAGCTCTTCAATAATAATGCCCTCCCTTAACAATGCTGCTGTTGCCAGGATTATTGATATGAGTTTGACATGCTTTTATATTTTCTAATCACCCTCAACCACCTGTTGTCAAAAACAACAGTTTTATTATAACCTCTGATATTGGTGCTAATAAATAATGAAATCCCTCCCTTCCCCCAAAAGGTAGCCAGAAGGAGAAATAGTAGAGAAAGAGAAAAGGAGTCTATAAAAAAATCTACAAACTGGATAGCAAATCCCCAAATAGAGTTGGCTGTATAAATATTTCAAAAAGTACATTTCTATAGAACCAATGATTGCCATCTCCAGCTAAATATGATTTTATGTATTGTAGGGAAGCCCATGGTAAAGTTAAGATTCACCATTTCTTCTTTCCTTCTTGGTATCCCGACTGAACAAAGCTTTATTTCAAATTGAACCTTCCTTTTTCAGAATAATCGATGTCAAGGTGTTCTTTCTAAATTTGTCTAGGTCCTTTCCAATTGTTAAAACCAAGAAATAGGCTCCGTTCAACAAACATTTATCAGACATGTATTATGTGCAAGGCAGTCTTGCCAAAATCCTTAAGCATTCAATTTCATTGAACACTCACTTCTCAAAGGCCTTCAGCACTGCCTGTTGTGGCCCCTGGAGAAATTCCCCTGATCAAGTCTTCAGTTGCCTGGATATCTTAATGTTATCTACTTCATTAAGTAAATGATGCTAATCTTGTTATGCCGTATAAAGGAGAAGTCATGGATCTATAGCCAAAAAACCGAAAGATTTGACTCTCTTTCTGACACTGTCCTTTCCTTCAGCTAATGGCACTGACATGCTGGGCGAATTGTACAGCCTTTAAGGAACAACACACAAGATTATGCAACAAGAGTCAAGGTAATTACACACTGAGAGCCTAGAAGAACTAAGTACTTCTTTGTAAGAAGTCAAGTTGCACTGTGGACACTAACGCACTAGTAATGTGGGGAGAAATGAGGAAATAATTTTCAAAGCTTCTTTTCTGAGACACACAAATAATTAGTCTTGATCTTGGAAAGCACAAATCATTAGACCCTATAGAATCTCAGTGGACAAAGAAAAGAAGGCTTCTCTAGGCCCTGCTCTTCATCTGATTCATAAAAAGACATAGAGTACCTATTATCTATCCCTTTGTCTACACATAGGCCATGTCTGTACAGTCAGAATAATTATATTGCATTACTGTTGATCCAATTAGTTTGCAGTAATAATGGTTGATACAGATAAAACCATATCCCAATTGACTGTTCATAATTACGTGTCCTAATAGGATTAAATTAGTGAATGCACAATTCTAGAATAGATCAATCCAAAATTCCCTAGCAGGTCTATAGTTACAATCTTTGACAAGAGGGATAATCATCCCTCATATATTTTGGGTGACAAAAGGAAGACAAATCACCTTCTCTCAAAATTATCATAGTCATCACTTGCATTTGTGAACACTTTGAAAATACTTGGGAAATCATATAGTCACTATTTAGATAAGCTTGTTCAAATTTCTTATAAATAATGCATGTATTCTCTTTCCATTATTGTTCTAGTTTTGCTTGATGTATTGATAAATAATCTTTGGCCTCTTGATTCTATGGCAATCTCCTGTAATGTTCTGATCATATGCATAAACACCCTGGAAAGGGAATGTCTCTTCTATTTATATGGTAGAGAAAAGAAGTCTACAATGGGGTCCATGAACTTATTTTTGTGTGTCTGTTTTTTAATTGTGATAACTTTATTTGAACAAAACTGGTTTCCTTTGCAACCATATGTAATTCATTTTATGCCTTTACCAATATCACTCTTTTTGAGAAGGGGAACATAAGCATTACCATTCTGCCAAAAGGAGTCCATGACACAAAAAAGGCTAAGAACCATTTCAGTAAGAGCCTACCTGACTATTATGGCTCTCTCTTTCTGTGTCTCTGTCTCTCTCCTCAGCCCTCATACACAGATATGCCCATATATAAACATTTATTTGATTACACACACACACATGCATATGTATATGTATATATACATATATATGAAAAAAATAAATTGACACTAGATTGAACATAATGTCTATGTCAGATTTAAGTTATCTAAGCTTATCTTTATATTCCCAGTGCATGGTCTAGTGTCTGATATGTAGTAGTTGCTTCTTGAAGTGTCAATTAGATCATATTATTATGTTTAGAGGTATTTACTTCATTTCTGAAATGCATTTGAGTTCTAACTTCTCCCAAAGACATGCCAAACTGAAACGATTTTTGGTCTCTTGTTCATTGTTCGTATACTGCTGAGATAACAGAATTCAGTAAAAACTTTCCTCTCGGTATTTCCAATAAAGTTCTTTGACTGTGAGTAGGATTTCTCTGATGCATGACCTCTGTCTTGTTCTGGTCGACTGTTAATCCATAATGCTGACTCAGTAGAGTACTGTTTATGGGCACTGGCAAGCCATCATACTCATGTGCACACCTGACAAATGCTACTTGATAATGTTGATAATTGCAGTGTTAAAATCATAATCAATTTCATGGTTTCTTATGTGTCTGATTACAGATCACAATAGCAGTAAGCAATTTTCTGCTGTATGTCTTAAAAAGATCTTTTTTTTAAAGAACTCTACTACTTTTGAAGAAGAAATTGCCCTTGTGTTCAGAAGAGTATTGTAATAATGGCTGGCAGATTTCTTGGTGGAACTTCATTGCATTGCTTGAGGACTGGGGTGATTGGAGGGAGAGTGGCCAGAACTGCATTTATTACAATGGATGCTCTTGCAACTACTCCAAAGGGAAACAGTTACAAGCTTGAAAACGACTAGGTTTATAATTAAAGAGACAATTATAGTGGTACATAATCAGATCAACTCTAATCATACATTTGGGAAAGAAGAAGGAATACTATGAGATGAAAGTTACAATTTAGAATTTTTTTTAAACTGATAGAAAAAGTTACACATCATTTTAGTAACCAATATTTTTCATATGATTCCATTATTTTGATAAATTAAAAACTGTTATAATGATTTAAACTATTATCATAATGAATGAAAAGATTCTTCATTTAGGTTGAGGCTTGTGAAACTAGGCTTAAATCCTTTTTTCTTTGTTTAGTTTAAGGAATTCTAAACCATTCCTGCTAAGTTTTTTTTTTTTTCTAATACTCCCTTTCAATTGCTACAGCAGTTAGGGTTTAGTGTATAGTGTAGAAGTAGTGGTAAGAATATTTGTAGCATGAATTACTTTAAGTTCTAGCTCTACTTCCTATTACCTTTGCTCCATTTTCTCATCTTTCTAATATTTCAGTGAAGAAGAAGTAAGAACGAAATTTAGTATCATCCAAATTTCTGCTCAATCACAGGGCTATTTTCTTGAGTCTAGAAATCAGTATGGATGAGATAATCTCCATCCTTTAGTGGGCATTCTCTTTGTAAAAGAAAAAGCATTTCTTTACTGAATGAAGTTAAAGGTATTGAGACAATGATAGTGATTAAAAAAATACAGATTGATTTCATCTGTGTCATACCAGCATATCAGTAATTCATCTTCATTTTATAGTCAGAGAACTCTCTGGGATGCTGAAAAGTCATTTCCCCATTACTCAGGGGCAGAACTTGAACTCACGTCCTTCTGAATTCAAGACTGTCCTTGTGTCTACTTCATCATACCACCTCTTATAAAGAGGGATAAGTGCTTCAAAAATTTTAGGAAAATTTATTTAATTTCAGTATAAATTTTAAAATATAATTTTTTCTAATACAACTTCTAATGTACATTCTTTTGACTGGCTTGAAAAACACATCCTCTCATTTTTTTCTTTATAGTTATATTTTTTTTATGTCAAAACTGAATTACTTTTGCTTAACAATGTCATCCCCCAGCCCTGCCACCATTGTAATGTTTCAGTTGATTTCTTTCTTTATAGAATGGTTTCACTCACACTAATTACTAAAAAATAAGTATTGGAAATCGGGGCAAGTAGCTTTCCCAAGACCAATTTCAATTGAATAGTTTACCAAGTTTTTTTTCCTCTGTAGCAGGTCTTTTGTCACCATAAGCATATTTCTAATATTGTGTACACAATAACAACCTTAGATTTGTTTTTCTGACTTGTTTTATAACAGTAGCTAGCATTTATATATACCTACTATGCACTAGGTACAGTAATGAACATTTTATAAGTATCTAATTTGATCCCCACAACAATCCTGGGTGCTGGATCCTATTATTATTTCCATTTTTACATTTAAGGGAATTGAGGCAAATGGAGGTTAAGTGACTTACCCAGGGTCACACAGCTAGTAAGTATCTGAAGTTGGATGGCTACTCAAGGCTTACTGATTTCATGTCCAATCCTCTATCCGCTGTGTCTCTTAGTTTATATTTTTATACTACCATAAGATTTTCCAAAAAACTCTACACATTTTAATTCATCATCAACAGTGAAGGAGGTAACATTATTATCCTCATTTTTCACATAAGGAAACCCAAACTGAGAGAAGTTAAATCATTTTGTCCAGGGTCACAGAGATGGTAAATATCTGAAGTCAGATTTGAATTTATTTCTTGGTCCTGGTTCCAGGTTTAGCGCTCTATTCACTATATCATTTAGTAGATTCTTATCTTCTATTAGGCAGTTAATTTCTTGAAGTAAGGGGATGCTTCTTCTCCTAAGTACATACTCAGAGTGTCTACCACAGGGCAATGTTCAATGCATCATTGATAGGCAAACATTTTCTCAAAACGCCAAACACTTATTTCTGATGTCTTCCAAGAAATATGGAGGACTGGAAATAACTTAGAACATTCTGTTAGAGTTGGCAAATTGGACCAGTGTATACACAGTGTGTTTTGAAAGTCTTAGCGTGGCTTTAAGCTTTTAGAGCTTAAATAAAGCCTTTAAGAAAAGCTTAAATAAAGACTTAACAGTATAAAACTGCACTGACTTTTGGATTGTATACAAATTTCTTACTTTCTGTTAAGAGACACTGATTTTTAAAGAGACTATAGCATTTGCTGACTATGATGCTTGAAATGACAAAAAAATCCCTTCCTACTGCAGATGCAACGCATGTTGAGAGGACTTTTTTACTTAGTGTATTTTTAAAATTTTACAGTGACCCCCAATACCACTGTTTCATTTTATGACACAATGAAATTCAATGTTAAATGAACTTTTGTGAGGCCTCCCTTTATCCACACTAATAAAAAAATTGTTACTGTGCATAACCCGGCTGATTCCTACTTATCCATGGCAAATAGAGGTGAGGGGAAAGCAACAAGAAAAGTCTTTAAAGCTAATAAATTTAACTTCTTCACTCAGGAACATCTTTTGAAACATTTTCAAAGAAGTAGCAAACCTACACTTTCCTTTGCCCTCTCAAATTTGCCATTTTCTGCTGTGATTTTCAAGCTGTAGATTAACCAAAGCACAAGGAGAACAGAAAACAAGAACAAAAACAGAAACAAAAAAGCAAACAAATGAATAAAAGAGTGCCTGAGTAATTTGGCCTTGACCACTCAAGGTAAAACTGTGGCATTTGGTGTCTGTTCCCTAATACCTTCAAATTCACTATAAAGAATTACTTGCTTTGAAGATACTACAGGCTTTAACTCCATTGCAAAAGCTAAAGAGGAAAAACCCACAAGTGGAATAATTATCATTAAAGGAATGTGATATTTGGCCTTTTCCATTATCCAAATGGATGAACTCAGGTTTTCTCTTTCACAATCTTCTTCAGGTTGATTTCCCTGTTTCCTTGCAACTTTTTAACTTCTAAATAATTATTAAACACTTAAAATTAATATGCCTTCCATCTCCAAACCTCTCTCTACTTTCAAATTCAACTATGTTAATAATGACTTTGCCTTACAGAGTAATGACTAGGTCTAAGTTCCATAGAAATTCCTTTTCTGTTTTCCCCCATCTTCTAGTTTCCTCCTTCCCTAGCTCTATACCAAGTACTGATTTTATATTTGTTGTGTCTATGCTTATATGTAAAATTGATATCCCACACAACCCCCAATAAAATGCAAATTCCTTAGGAGTAGGGATTGGTTCATGTCACATAGCATGCATAGTTCTTATGGCATATCTACTTTGTAAATATTAATTGATTGTTATGAAAATATCTGTTGGTTTATTAAAGGAGGAAGAAAGGAAATACACATTTTTTAAGTGCTTACAATGTACCAGGCTAAATACTTTACAAATATTATCTCTTTTGAGCTTCACAATAACCCCAGGGATATATTGCCATCATGATCCTTCTTTTACAGTTGAGGAAACTGAGGCAAATACAGGTTAAGTGACTTACTCAAGGTTACATAACTAGCAAGTGTATGAACACAGTCTGAGAGAAGCTGAGTCTGAAACACACAGGGAAGACAGTGAAGTGCACTTTTTAATTATGGTGATGTTCAGTCCCTTCAGCCATTTCTAACTCTTCATGACCCTATTTGGTATTCTCTTGGCAATGATACTGGAGTGGTTTGCCATTTTATTCTCCAGCTTATTTCATAGATGATGAAACTGGGGCCAACAGAATTAAGTGACGTTCCCAGGGTCACAAAACTAGTAAGGGTCTGAGGCCAGATTTGAACTTGTCTATCTGACTCCAGGCTCAACACTCTTACCCACTGAGCCATTTATCTGTCTTCATACTTTTTGATACTTTTTATGTTTTTTGCAAATGCCCATATTTCTAATGTTATAAAATCCTACTTTCCAGGATAGCAAGTAGTCACAAGTTAAATTGCAGATGTTTTGAATGAAGACACAAAGTATCAAAGACTAGCAAATACTGATATAGAAATAATAATAATGATAACTTTTATAATCGTTAAATTTTTTTCAAAGTATTTTACACATGTTATCTAACTTGAACCTCATAAAAATTATCAGGTAAGCATAAGAGTCATTATTATGTCCATTTTACAGATGGAGAGACTGAAGCCTAGGGATTTACATGACCATAATTACGAAGCTACTAGCTGTCGGAGAGGCAGCATTTGAATGTAGTTCTTTCTAAGGTACTTTGGAGGAAGGGAGAGAGTGGAAGTGAATATAGAGTTTCATATGTTTTTTTTTCCAACCTTTCCTAGGTCATGCAAGTATTTTGTCCCAGATTTGTTAGCTTACAATGCAATTTGTAATAACTGCAAATCTAATCACAATATGAAGTTTCAAACAAAATTTAAATTCTCTATTTTTTAATTTGAGTGCAGCAATTCATTAGGAGGCCCATTATGTCAGGATTGCCATGGCACTATCATTTGTTTCTTTCTGAGAAATGCAATATTATAGATATCAAGGAAAGTAATTATGCCAGAGAACAAAGATTATTTTTTCGTTTTGAACTCTAAATGGTATTTAACCTACATGGTGGTACCACTAGAAAACTGATGGTGTAAATTCTTATGAAGCATGTGGCAAACAATCTCATGTGACAAAATAATAAATTTCCAAAATGTGGATGTTGTCACAAAAGAAGTTTTTTAAAACTAATCTATGCTAGACAATATGTTTAAAACAGCTGATCCCCTGCAAATGTAGATTTAAAGTACTGTATGTAGACATTACAGATTAGACAAATGCCTGAACATTTTGTCATGTAATATATTTTCTCATTTATTTACCTTTCATCATCTAAACTTTTATTTTAAGCACAGTGTATTGAAAAAAATAGTACTGGACTAGGAGTCAGAAGTCTATGGTTCTGGTATTGGGTTTGCCATTTACCTACATGCTCTGAGTGTGACCTTCAAAGAACATTTCTGACCCTGTGAAAAAAAGAATAATTATAATTGCTTAGCCTGCATCATAGAGTCATAATAAATATTAAGTGAAGATAAGATACATGATAGAATTTTGTACATTTTAACGTGCTAGACAAACATAAACTTCTATTACCATATCATGAAGAAAAGTTATGGATACATTTTCTTCTTACAGGATCAGCTTAAAAAATGTAGGCAAATGAACATATGCCTATAAAGTGGGAGTACTATATGTAGGAAATATGCTTTTCTTCATAACCTCTGGAATCCTCAGTGTGAGGTTACCTAAAGAGGGAAAAGAGGGGATTCACAGCTGGCTACATATGATATGTGCCAATCTTTAAGAAGGACAAAGGGAAACTGGAGTTCATTCAGAGCAAGCTAACTAAGATGATTAAGGATTTGCAAAACATGTCATTTGGAATGACTCAAGAAGTTCGGCATATTTAGATTGTAGAAAAGAAGACTTAGGCTTTAAGTAGTCAAAATTACAGAACTACATCCAAGGAATGGAAGTTAGAGATAAGTAGATTTCACCTCAATACAAAAAACAAAACAAAACCTTTCTAATAATTAGAGCTTTTTAGAGGCTGAGTGGTTGACCTTAGAGGTAACTCCCCGTCAGTGGAAGTACATGAGGGTTGTTGGAGAAAAAAAAAATTCCTGAGACAAGAAGGAAGGATTCAAGATTACTAAATTACCTGCCAGTTCTAAGAATCTATAATTTCACAGAAAGCTCAGCTTTCCATATGACTGGAATGTCAAACCTGAGATCCTTGACACAATTCCTATGGGGCAATTGCCTCTATAACAAAGCAACTTAAAGCAGGGGAAGGTAATGGTAGGACAGTAGGGTCTTCTCTCTTCTCTCTTACTATCCTCCTGGCACAGTCCTTCTCCTGTAGTACATTTATAAGGTAGGTATATGTGGCCTCTTCTATCTTGTTTGACTGCTGGGAAATTCTCTAGCTTTGTTTCTAATAGATCAGAAAGTATATGATATTGACCTAGCTCAGTGAAGAAAACTATTGTCTTACCATTGTTTTAACTTCGATCTACTATATTCATTTATTTATTTATGTATTTTTCTTTCAAACCAACACAAATATATACTTTCTCTGTCACATATAGTCTGAGAACATTGTTGACGAACTAAGAGTTGAAAAAGAAATCAACTTTTATTTATTACTTTGATTTATTTTTAGTCTGATTATAGGGATACACTCCATTTTTTAGGAAAATCTAGTCCTACCTGCTAAGTCAGACTAACATGACAGTCTCTTAAGTCTAGGTTACATGTAGAATTAGTGAATAGATCCATTAAGAAGATTTTATCATTTAGTAGCAGATAATTTAGGAGAATAAAATGATCATAAGATTATAAGGGTTTTCAAAAGGCTAAATTTCCATTTCTAGCAGAAAATGGGATTGACCAGAGCCTAAATTGCCCTTTCTGGCACCTGGGAAAAGGTTAGCCAGAGGATAAACTCCTTTTTCTCTTAAGCTGTAGTCTAACATGAGTAATGGACTAGTCTAAGGAAGATGGGAGTGGAAATTGACCTCAAACCATGGACCACAAGTTCTTTTTTCCCAGTATACTTTATGGTTACAATAGGTACCAACTGGAAGAAAGGACATCTCACATAGGATTAGGAAAGTCTAGGAGAAGCTAATTAGTCAGGTGACCTGCCTTGTCCAATAGAATTATGTTCAAAACGAATTTCTGTCATTTTTTCAGTTTCTCTTTCTCTTATACAAGCCATCTCTCTAAATCACTCCTTGTCTCTGACTTCTGAGGGGTCAGGTGACCTAACATAGTACATAAATGCTAGCTTTGCAAATTAAATCATAAATGGTTTGGTAAATTTGGTCTATATTTCTTTTTATTGCAGATTATCAATTTTAACAGCCATTAGATGACTTATTTAGGGTTCCACAAGGAAGTAGGGCTCAGAGGTTCTTCCTTGCTAGGAGGCCAGTTCTCTATCTGCTACAAAATGATGTCTCTCCGTGTCTCAAAGTTAAATGAGTCCTTCCCTTTAAGAAGGAGGATGATGTTTAAAGACAGAATTGTTAAGAGAAAAAGATTGTCATTTCTCTGAGTGTAATTTTCCAGAAGTGAAGCAGAAATAGGGACCATTTCTTCAGAGTTCAGTGTAATGGAAATAGTGCTGGTCCCATAGGCAAGAGAGACAAAAATCTGAACCCCAACTTCAAGGCTGTGGGACTCTTGGTAAGTCCTTTTACCTGTCTCAGTTATAGTTTCATTATCTGTAAAACGGACATAACTGCAGACCTCAAAAAGCTATAATGAAGAAAGTCCTCTGAACTTAAAGCACTATAGAATCTTGAGATTATAGAATAAGATATTCAAAGGAAACACCTTGAAGCCAGAACTTCTGTCACCTTCTAAGTCCTCACTAACTAGAAATAATGCGGTCATAGAAAAAAATTGTAGAGCATCATGATTACCACAGTGCGTGTCACATGATCAGTGTTTAATAAATGTTTATTGCCTGACTGACTGAGGATCTCTTCCAGTTAATATTTCATTTCATTGCCAGACTGAACATCCTAATGCACTTATCTGATCACTTAATTTCTCTGCAAAAAGCCAAAGTAAACAAACAAAAGCCACAGATGGGGGAAATGCAAAAAAAAAAAACAAACCAAAAACTCCTTCAGTTGCTCTACTTCACTGACCACGAAGACTTCTTACAATGGCATTCCGTACCCACTATAATCTGTCAACCACCCCAACTAAAAATCTCACCTCCGACAAGAAGACTTCCCCAAATTCTCTTCATTCAAGTTCCTTCCCAGGGCTAATTATTGCATATTTATCTCATCTATAGCTTGATTTGCATATATTGGTCTACAGGTTGTTCCACTCATTAGACTGTAAATTCCATGAAGGCAAGGGCTGTCTTTTTCCTCTTTTTTTACATTTAGAGCTTAGCACACTGCGTGGTACATTGTTTACAGATTAATAAATGCTTATTTAACTGAATTTGATTAAATTTTCAGCCTTGTCCCCCAATACTCCTTTTATATACTCGAAGCTCAACCTAAATTGAACTAATTTCTGTTTTATAAACAAATCTTTATTTTTTCCACCTCTGCACTGTTATTCATATTCTTCCCTATGTCTAGTTTACCTTCAACCTGAATATCTATCAGTTGAAGTTCATTGCCTTCAAGATAAATGCCCAATACAACCTCCTCTGTCAAGCTTTTCCTTTGCAATATGGTTACATGTATGCTTGTCTTATATCCCCCATTATACAGCAACCTGTTTTACTCACTTAATCCAATACACTTGTAAGTCAAGACATCACCCTCCTGATGTCATTGATCCTCTTTGAGAACTCAGGATAAACAATAACGACAATAACGACAACTTACTTGATACCGGTAGTAGGTGATCTGATCCATCTCTATCTATCTGTCTGTCTATCTAACATCTATCTATTTACAATTCATTCCCTGTAGAAGCCTGCATAGAGTAGGTTCCATTATTACTATTATTTATTATACTTGTCCTTTCCTTAGGTATAGCGTACTTACATTAAGGAAGCTCCCATTACCAAGGTAGATGGCTGCATGCTAGAGAGTTGCTTAAATATTGACAGATTAAGTAAACTTGCCTGGGTCAAATAGCCACAGACTTTATATGTCTGAAGCCAAACTTGAATTCAGGTCTTCTCTACTTGAAAAGCAGTCTCCACGAACTGCCCTACCATTGCCTCTGATATTAAATAATTAATAAGTGATTATTCTTGTGGCTTCTAGTGCAATGAAGAAATCTGTAGTAAGAACTCCTGCTTTTCCTATAGAGAATGAGTGGTTCCAAAGAAGGAAACAATTGTAAATGCCTAAGATTTATCAGATTGGAAAGGAAAGTTCTAAATCTCTCTTCTCTGATAAATTATAATAGCTCATTAAAAGTAATTTACTCCACAGTAGGTGCCATAAACTGCAAGGCTAAGTTTAAACTGAACCCCTGCTGTAGTGTGAAGATTTCTGAGAGGTTTCACATATTAAGATAAGCCCAAGATAGCAGCCCAAGATTAAAAAGAAATACCAAATGGTAATCAGTCAATCAGCATTTATTAAGTGCCTACTATATGCCAAGTCCTATACTAACCTTTGGTAATAGGAAAAAAAAACACTAGAAGGGAGTAAGAGACATCCTAAAATTACTACTTTTAGATTATGTATTTATTTCTAAAGGGTATGCCTTCCCTAATAATCATGATTTTATAGTTTTCTTTGTTTATTTTGGTTAATTTTTTTAAATGGCTGAATTGTGGGCATGTCCTTTTGTTCAGCAGTTGTCAGAGTGGACATTATTTATAAGCACTTAGGGCATTGCAGAGTGCCATCTAAGAGTGGCTATACTGGGTTACTGGGAAGTAACTCTTACATACTTTAAAGCACCTGTTCAAGGAACATGTTTATTGTCATAATCTTAATAACAAATTTTTCTCACAAATTTGAGAGAACTCATAATTGGTCCTGCAAATTGAAAAGATGGGTGATTTAGAGGGAAGCAGAAGACACAGATTATTAAGTCTGAAACTTTATCTGAAAATTATTAGTTTTGGCTGTGTATGGGGAGGCAATTAGCAATTATTTTCTCAGCTTTCATTCCCTAAGAAATTGAACCAAAGAACAAGTTTTGAGGAAGGTATAAACTTGGAAAGTGATAATTGTCAGGTTAGGTTACATAAAAATATAACTCTTATCAACCAACTAATTAATCAATATTTATTTAGTCCCTATGTGCCAGGCACTGTGCTAAGTCCTCATGATTCAAAAAGAAGTAAAAAGATAGTCCCTAGTCCTCAAGGAACTTGCAGTGTAATGGTAGAGGCAATGTACAAACACATACATAAACACACACACACGCAGGAAGTTATGTACAGGATAAATAGGAAATAGTTAACAGAAGGAATTAAGAGGGGATGAGAAAGGCTTCTTATAGAAGGTGGGATTTTACCTAAAGGAAGTCAGTGAGGTCAGTAGATGGAGAAGAGGAGGGAGATTATTCCAGACATGGAAGAAAGCCAGAGATAATGTCCAGAGTTGAGACATAGCGTCTTTTTCCTGGAAAAACCAGGAGGCCAATATCACTGGACTGAAGAGTATGTGTTGGGGAATAATATGCAAGAAGACTGGAAAGGTCAGAGGGGGCTTGTTCATGAAAGACTTTCAGTGCCAAAAAGAGTAATTTATATTTGATCTTGGAGACAATAGGAAGTCACAGGAGTTTATTGAATGGATGATGGGAGGTGACATGATTGGACCTGTGTTTTAGGAAAATCACTTCAGTGGTTGAATATGGGATGGATTAGGGTAGACTGAGGCTTGAATTAGGTAGATGCACCAGTAGTCTATTGCAAGAATCCAAGTGTAAGGTGATGAGGGTTGCACTCCAGTAGCGGTAGTGCCAGAAAAGGGACTGTTTTGGAGAGAAGTTGCAAAGATGAAATTGACAGGTCTTGACAAGAGATTGAATAAATGGTAAGAAAGAGAAGTACATAATGATTCCTTGATTGCAAACTAAGAAAGCGGTAGGATTCTATCCCCCTCTGTAGTGATAGGGAATGGGAGAAAGGGGAGTACATGGGGGAAAGAGGAATTCTGTTTTAGACATATTGAGTTTAAGGTGCCTATTGGACTTCTAGCTGGAGATATCTGAATAGCAATTGGGGATGCAAGATTAGAGGTCAGCAGAGAATGTAGGGTAGGATGGTAATTAAGTTCATGAAAGCTGATGAGATTATCAGGTGAATTACTACAAAAGGAGAAGAGAAGGGGGCCCATAACAGAACCCTGAGTAACACCAGTAGTTAGAAAGTGTGATCTGGAAGAGGGTGCAGTAAAAGTGCTGGAGAAGGAGTGGTCAGATAGATAGGAGAAAAACCAGGACAGAGTGGTGTTCAGAAAACCTAACATCTTATGAAATACAGGGCTAAAATAAAGGACCATCTAGAGTTTCTATAATCAAGTGAAATAAAAAAAATTTATCATGATTTTATCAAAATTACTCTAGTGTTTTAGAAAATAGTAACAATTTAAGAAAGCCTCTCACTAAAGTATATACTACTTTATTTCAACAGTATTTCTGAAGTACCTACTGTGCACAGAAAATTGTATTATAGTCATTCATATGTTCTCTATGTCTGTTCCATAACTCTAATAGCTGTATATATTCTCATAGTTATATATGTATATGTTCCATAACTCTAATAGTCATTGAGAAAGTACCAAACCTTTCAGATTATTTGTACCTAGAAAGACTCTGTACTAGGAAAATACCATGAGTTAAGACCGGAATAAACCATTTTTTGATTTTCCTACTTTGCCTGGAATTTCTCTGAAAAGAAGCCTTGCCATTTCTGCTTTGTATGCAGCAACCTGCACACATTCCAGTGTTTTATGGCACATTCCACATGTTTATCTAACCTATTGTTTATCATAAAAACCATTACTGCTGATGACCAGCAGGACTGCATAATCTCAATGTTTCTATAATATCTGCTAATATTAATTCTTGTAGGACATTGGGGACCAGCACAAGAAGGTTTATAGGTCTGCTGCCATGATTGCATTAAATAAAAATGAAGACAATTAGTTTTATTCATGTTTAAGATTTGGAAGCATTAAAACAACTCCAGTACACTTTTCCTCATGAACTTGCACCAAGAAAACATAATTTTTATTCATAGGCATCCTGACTTGAGAAGATCATTTGGAGCAGCCAATTGTTTTGAAATTGGACTTGCTCAAATCAGCATTGTAATCAATAATTTTCTTTAAATTGGTTCATTTTGTCTTTAAACCATCATGTTAAAATAGATATTCTATGTCCCCTTCACTCTTATTATTCTTAAATTTGAAACTCTTCAATTCTTTTAAGAAGTGCATTCAGAGAAAAGTTTTTTAAGTGACTCAGCCATCACAGAAATATAATTCAGTGTTCTATGATTGATTCACATCAACAATACAACTGACAACATGAAAGTTATTAGGTGAATAAGAGCAGTGACCACATGTCCATTATCAGAATTGATAGTATGAAACTGAGCCAAATGAAAGTGAAATTGTTAAAGTCAGGTGTCACTTTATGTCAGGGTAGATTGTACCTCCCCTTGTTACCTGACACAGCTAGAGTTGATGTCATTTGACCATTTTGATGTATCAGGCTTTTTAAAAAATGATTTCTTTGTAGTCAGAAGTCAACATCAGTTTGAGCAGCAAATGCCTATTGGATTTTAAGACATTGACTGTACCTTGTTAGCTGCAAGAAAAATATTCCAGATACAATACAACATCCTTAGCTCTTCTTGGATAGTGACTGACACTTTGTACATGTAGACCTTCAGTGCTGATGAAATTGGCAGGAGACTGTTGTTTCCTTCTAATATGGTCTTATAAACTTTTTTCCTGAAAGAAAATGATTTTCCAGTAGTGGGAAGACCTCCCACCAGCCTTATGTTATGTAGGCTCAGCACTCCATTTAGGTTCAGGAAAGAATTTTTGCTTATTTCTTTAATTTTTAATTTGTAGAAGCCTGAAACATGCTATTTAGCAGATGATACTCAAGAGTTACAAGAAGTTGCTCTTTCCTATCATATATTGCAACTCCGCATCATATATTGAGCTAGCTGCCTAAATGTACTACTCACTTAAAGAGATACAATACATTCAATATTAAAATACATTTAAATCAAAGGAGCATTAACTTTATTCTCCTTCCTCCCCAAGATGACCTGGCTAATAAAAACAAACCATGTTGGAAAGAGGATGTGATGCTTCAATGCTGGTAGTTAAAGTACTAAGCTGAAAAGATTTCTTTTCCAGTTTCCTAGGCTTGTAGATTTTCTTTACCTTTCATTCTGAGCTGTATATCTTGTGTACAGTGAGTATTATTTAGTTTCTCAAAAGGGAATTTATGTAATAATTTAACTGATCCTTTCTTTTGTTCACTTAGTTAGCTAGGATCAGTGGATTACAGAGATCTTAGGCCTAAGACTGGATTAAAGTCTGTTTATGTTTGAGCACACTGATGGTGGATTATGAAGCAGAAGCAAAAGCAAAGGAAGAAATGTAGGTTTGATGTAATCAACAAATTTTAGATAAGTAGTGCATATTTTAAAAGGCCATAAATTCCCTTTAAAACTTTTTATGGTGTGAGGATTATTCATGTAAAAATCTTCAATTAGTTGCAGGTCAAAAGACTGAATATTTAATCAAACCAATCCTAATATGATATACTTGAGAGAAAAATGAAAAAGAAAATTAAAAAGTCTTTAAATTTTCCACTATTGTTAATGCTCAATACCTTTACTTCTTTCTACAAAAAAGGTCTACGTTAGGATAGTTTTGGTGGCCACTAAGAACCCCATTAGAATGTAGAAAGCTGAAATTCAAGCCAGTTGATTTACTAGTGAATTTGATACCTTTAGGGCAAAGGCCAAGTTATGTACATTTTCTGAATCTGCCACAAATTTTAGCACCATGCTTCAAACATAGTGGACAGTTGTTTTGATAAATACTTGCTCACCTGAAAAGATAAGCAGGAAAGAGAAATAAAGTTGAACTGTTTACCTTCCTGACTGGAAGGATGACATTTATAACCCACAAGATCTTGCTTCATATTAAAATAGTTGGAGGAAATATAGATAGATAGATAGATAGATAGATAGATAGATAGATAGATAGATAGATAGATAGAGGTCATAGGGTGAGTAGAATATGAAGGAATGATACCTAAAAATAAAATTAAGGGGTAAGAGAGGAATATATTGGGAAATGGAGAAAGGAAGAGGGAGAACAGGGTAAATTATCTCAATAAAAGAGGTTTTACAAAGGAGGAGAAGAGGATGTGATGAGAAGGAATGAGTGAACCTTATTCTTATTGAATTTGACTTAATGAGGGAAAAATATACACACTCAGTTGGGCAGCTTACCATACAAGAAAGTAGGAGAAAGGGGATAAGAGGTGAGGATGATAGAAGGGAAGGCAAATTGGGAGAGGGAGCAGTTAGAAGCAAATAATTTAGAAAAGGGACAGAGTCAAAGGAGAAAATGGAATGATTGTGGGGCGGGATAGGATGGAGGGAAATATAGTTAGTCTTTCACATGATGACTGTTATGGAGATGTTTTGCATAGCTACACATGTATAAACCATATTGAAATTACTTGCCCTCTCAATGGGGGTGGGTGGAGAAGAAGGAAGGGAGAGAAGTTAGAATTCAAAGTTTTAAAAACAAATGTTAAAAAAATTGCTTTTAAATACAACTGAGAAATAAAATATATAGGCAATGAGGTATAGAAATCTCTTTTGCCCTTCAAGAAAATAAAAGGGAAAGAGATAAAGGGAGGGATGATAAAAGGGAGGGGAGACAGGGGGAAGGAGTAATCAAAATGCATGCTATTGGGGTGGGGGGAGGGGAAATGGGAAGAAAATTTGAAATTAAAAATCTTGGGAAATGAGTGTTGAAAACTAAAAATAAATAAAAATTGAATCTTAAAAAAGAAATTGAGGCTAGACTCTCTTGAGGTACATCACCTTCTTGCCTGATCCTCCGCAACTATGGCTGTGCTACCTTCTGTGCCCCTCTACACTACCTTCCCTCCCCATCAGTTGTTTTTGTCACAGATGAAAGCATTCCTCATCATTTCTTTAGTGGTATGATTTATTAGACATGTAAATTGAGATCTACCCTGAACAAAGCAATACAACTTAGTGAAGAAAAAAAAAGAAATTCTGTGAAAAACCAGTTAGTTTGTATCACAAGAATTAGTTGTAGTTCACTAGTCTTAACAGTAATTTTACAAAAAAGATTTCTGTATAACTACAATTCATTTTTGAGGTTATCTGTAGATCTTAATTACTCATATTTCTTATGTGCTGTTATTATGGGATAACATTATGATGCATTTACTGTCAATCTGAAAAATCCACCCACCAAAAGAAAAAAAAAATGTATACACACACACACACACACACACACACACACACACAGAGACTTTTCTAACTCCTTCCTAGACATTGCTAAGTTATGGAAAAATAGAAAGTAAGAATTTTAAAAAATACCTGTAACAACTCAGATGAAACTTCTTAGAGCACAAACATTTTTTCAAATAGATTAACATTTGAGGAGAAAAGTTGGGACCTATTTTATCTTGGTGGGTCTACTTATCTATGCTCCTATTTAATTTAAAGCTTACGTAAGGCACTGGGCCAAAGTAGTCTCACTAGGAGAAGATAGTAAAGGAAGTGTATCTTGGCAATTTAAGCACCTTATCTATATAGAAATCCTCATTTATTGCCATTCTGTAATACCATTTCCATGTCTATATAATGACCTGACTACTTTCCTTCTTTCAAATGCGTGTTCTAAGCTCTTCTTTCATGGAAAATCAAATTGTTTTTGCTTAGACTTTCTCTAAGTTTAGTTTGAGATAATCACACATTGCCAATTTTTAACCTTTTTTCCCAACTTTCCATTTTCCCTTCTAATTTGGGATCAGAAGATAAGCAAGTGCTAATGGCAATATTGTGTAAAGCAATGACAGAACACTTCCGATAGTTCCAAAAGGAATCTAGTTTTGTCAAGGAACTTATTACAAAAAGTCTCCACTCTTTTAACATTCATGCAGTATTTCTCTTGTAATTAATATGACTTAAAATCATTTTAAAGATCAGTTTGCTTATAGCCGATGCTGTTTCTTCTGATGTTTTACTTTAAATGTATTTCCATAGCCTAGGACACACACCTACACCCACTCCCACTCCCACACCCTACCCTCCACACACACATACACACAGAAAAAAAAAAAAAACACAACAAAACCTTAATTATCACTAGCCCACTATTTTTTTTTCTATTTATTCATTCCATAAATGCTTGGGGATCCTACTATTTGTGTGTTAACTCAGAGATGGGAGACACAAAGAAGCAAATAACAATTCCTTTCTTCAAGGAGTTAGCATAGGAGATAAGATACACGCAAATCACTCTATTACAGAGTATAATTTGTGATAAGTATCTTAAGAAAAACTATGAAAATATGCTGAGACTTCAGAGGGAAGAGTGCTCACATAGATGTTGGGAATTGTGCAAGGCTTCATGGAACTCCATCTTGATAGATGGATAAGATTCTGAGAAGTTCACCTAAAGATGGAGTATTCCAGGGGGAGAGCATAGCAAAGACAAAGACCTAAGGCAATAAAATTTAAAAGAATAGTTTTAAAAAGGTGGATAATAACGTTTGACCATAGTATTATATGGGTCTTGGAGAATAACATAGTATCAGACTAACCAGGAAGATTTGCTCTAAACTGAAGGTAGTCCTCAGTGCCGGCCTAAGGGGTTAGACTTCATTTAGCAGACATTACAGTGTAACAGTCACTCAGGGGTCCTCCCACCACTGAATGTCATAGAAGCTTTGACCTGCTTCATTTCTGACATGATCAAATTTGCCCCTCCTTAGACAGCACTGTGGCTCTCCATTCTTGGGGGCACTCTAATGGTTCTATAGTTAATGAGGGGCTGACTTTAGTTTTCTGTAGCTCAGAAGACCCCAACTCATGATATTCACAGGCCTTCCTCAAGAGTAAGGATTAGGGGAATTTGACATCAGGCTTGAGCTATTATTTTATGTTAATATTCTGTGGGTTACTGAATGTGTAGACAAAATATTCTTTAAAAATTGAACTAAAGTATTGTAATATAAGCATGTTGTCTAAAAACTCAATGAAAACCTTTGAGGGACAACCACAGTAGCAGATAGGAAGTCAAGGATTATGATATATACCTCTTGTTTCCACATATTTTAGTTTTCTTTCCTGGGCTGCTATGGCTTGATAACTATACATATCTTAGAAATCATGAGAATTTGATATGATGGCATCTAGTTTAAAAGAATGCCTTTAAAATTTTACATATCAATGTTATGTTCAAGCAATTATGGATGACTTTTCTTTTCTAGTAATAATGATCCACTACCACAACACAGTTTGTTTGTTGAATTCTCGAGGATGTTCTACTTTCTATATTTATTCCCTGTTAATTTATTGTGAGGAATTGTTTTGGATAGTGGAATATGTCTCGGTATTTGATAGGTTTCACATTTTTTATACCTGCAATAATGTGTTGTACAGTTTCTACTGTTCCCTTACATAATCTGTATTGATCAACAAGTCTGAGCTCATTAAAAATATTCTGCTCTTAACGATCCTGAATAATTATAATAATTCCAGATATGATTTTATTGATGTAGAAAATTCTTGGTGAGAACTCCCCTCCCACCCCTGCCATGCATATCAGCAATTGCTCAGCAACTTAGAGACTTGCCTAGGACCTTGAGATTGAAGTGACTTGCCTAGGATCCCATAGACGTGTCATAGATGGGACTTGAATCAGGGTTTTCCTGGATTGGAAGCGGACATTATTGCATTTTGTCTATCATATCATCTTCAGCATGATGAGGATGATGATCATGATGATGACTTTATTGATTTGGGTCCTAATTATTCAAGAGAGCACTCATATCTGGGAAATCACAGGTCCAGTATGAATACAATATTTACCACTGTATTTTTATTTTCCATTTTATACTTACATATCTACTTTTATAAGCATCAAATTTATTGTTACTTACAGCTATTTCCCCTTAAAAGTTGTAGGAACAATATTCTGAATAACTGAATTCTGTGAAATTCTTTCTCATGTGAGAACTCTAGGGAGTAACAAGGGCTTTTGTGAATGTCTTGTAGGTATTCAGTTTCTCATAAAACTTGAGTATTTTACACCAGATTTACCTCATTTACTACACCTCAGGTGGTATGACTCAAATTGTATCAGAATATATTTTTCCATTATAGTTTTTTCTTGTCTTTTTAAAGTAAAGTTGGAATGGGTATTCAAGATTGATTACCAGTATGAGAAAACTTGAATTTCTAAGTGATTAAATATATCTAATCAATTTTTTAAAGCCACAAGGATAAAAAAGTTTAATACCTTTAATACCTTTTCCTTTACATATCCAACATAAACAAAATGTGGTAGGCAATGATCCAGGGGGCTATAAAGATTTTATTATCACTTTGTTGGGATGTACATTCCACCATCCTCATAGTTCTAATCCTAGATTTCAAACTTGAAGCAATAAACTTTTAATGCTACTTCACATTTTTCAATATCCTCAACACAATTATATATTAAACCATGTATATGAGTAATGGTAAAACATATTGATCCAAAGATAAATAGATTCTAAGATTATATTATGTTGTTTAATGTTAAATTAATCATTTTAAGAAAAGAATTTATTTTATATTTAATTAACAAATGAAATTGTAAATTCATAGTTGTCTTCAAACATACTAATTATTTTGTTATCATTAGTCCCTACTTGGCATGCAAGATAAATAGTTAAGTGAGATTACTAAAAGAGAAAATGATACTCAAAAAGCTTTGGGAATAATGGAAAGCTTGAACATATTCTTCTTAGAGCCTGTTAGAATTTAGCTAGCATAAAGGAAATATTTGTGCTTATAAGTCACTGTACCAGAAACCAACTAAATATTGTAGACTCTTGTTTGAACTCATTATTTTACAGTTATATATTAATGAGTGTTATGTTTCACCTGAGCAATACCAGTTTTGAAAAAAATTTAATGGAAGAGGTACCAAAAATGTGCCAATGACCATGGCATCCCTATTTATCCAATTAACATATTTATAGAAATGGTGAGGGGAAAGATGGAGAAGTTAGCACCTACTGGTTTCTGGTGCTTTATAAATATTATTAAAAACTAATAAAATATTATCATTTGACCTTCACAGAATACTTGTGAGGTAGGTGCTCTTAGTATCCTTATTTTATAGTCAACCATAAAGATTAAGTGACTTGCCCAGGGTCACACAGTTAGCAAATGTCTTAGTTGGATCAGGTTTTCCTTATTCCAGGCACAACACTCCTAATCTCAGTTTTCCCATATAGGATCAGTCAATCAACATGTAAGTGTCTACTGTTTCTTGGGCACTGTCCTCAGTACTAGATCCATTGCACTGAGCATGGGAAACAGTAATCTTAATCCATGTCACAGAGAAAAGATAAAAATATAGATGTTAGTCAAAATGGTATTTTTCTGTTAGTGGTACAATATAAGGGAAGATGATGGTAGTATCAGTAATAAATCTTGTGTAAGTAGCATTTATTAAATTTATTAGAAAGCCTTTGTGTTTACAGTATATCAATTTTGATGCTTGAAATGATGGTCCTGAAGTCCAAAGGCCTCCTGAATCATCAAAGATGAAACTACGGTGGGTTTTGTGTTAAATTCTTTACTGTATTCTCATTTTTAAAAATTGAGAAGTCCCCATTAACCAAAATAAACAAACATATCTTATTCCCTGAACATGTTGTGCAATTTAGTTTAATGAATATTATTTATTCATATGTAAAGACTTTTTATTCTCACACTTTCAGTTGACAAAAAAATCTGTCTTCAATTATTTTACGTCAATTAATCAAAAAATTAAATGCATTTACTTCATTTTCTAAAATAACAATGTCAGTATTATATGCTATTTTGATATCATATGAGCTTTGTGAGTTGCTTAGGAAAGAAAATAATAGCATAAAAATTAACAGCTTAAATAGAAGTCACGCTTTCTATTTGAAAATTATGAGAAAATAGAGATCAGAACTATTGGTACATTCAATCTCATTACTTCCTGGAGTAACACAACATCCAGGACACTTTCTGGATTTCATACTAATTTTGATGTTTAAAGAGGTAAGAAATAATAATAAAAGTTATGTGTGAGTTCACTAGTTCAACATCTTTTTGACATGAGAGATAGTGGAAAATGAGGAGAAACGATGATTGTACATTAAGTGAGCTTCTCTGAGTATCTTAAACTAGCCCTGAGTGTATATTGTATGGAAGCTGCATTTGCTCTTTCAGCCTCTGAGGCTTAAAATCCCTCAGCAGATTCCTTATTCAGGCCCCTAAATTATACCCTGAGTGCCCGAGAGAGTCAATTAATCTCCCAAAGCAACTAATTTACATCCATGGAGTCGCTGAAAGAGTGGAGAGTGAAGAACTGGGAAGTAGCTTTGCTCAATAATCACTACCCCCTTGACTTTGCCTAGGGCAAAGTAGCGCTTAAGAAAAGTTTGTCATTGGCATCCTCGCATCTCCTTTCCTTGCTACCCCTCTTCCATAAGTCCATCTCAAGAGGATTGGGAGCTTGGGGAAAATCACAGTCATTCATGCTGGCCCTGCAGCATTTTATCTTCATAAAATCAGGCTAAAATAAGTATGAATGGCAGTCTTAAAGAGGAAAAGAAGTCACAATAGAGTAGCATAAAGAATTAAAGTGGAAAGGGAAGAAGTCAGTCCATTTTTATTTGTCTGGTATACTGAGTAATTCTTACTGACAGATCGCATGCTTATAATTCATTTGTATATTACAGTAGAATATAAGCCATTTAAGGGTAGAGACTGCTTTATTTTTTATCTTTATAGCTTGATTGAGTACCTAGCACAATGTCTCCCATATAGTAGAAACCAAATAAATATTGGTTGAATGGAATTTAATATGTCCCAGAAATTTTGGAGAATCAATTGATCAAGTCATTTTATCCTACTTGGAGCTACCTCTTTGGGTCTTTGACCATCTGCTCCCTGCGTTTCTCTTGTAAAATGAAGGACCCATAATAACTGAACTAATTCCTAGTGTTCCAGGAATAGCACTACTACTCTTTCACTTATTTAACCAAAATGTATAACTACATTTATAAATAACTTTCTAGGAGTCTATACTATAATGAAGAACTTAGATCTACTCTGTCCAATGATGTCACCTGCCCCAGATATGTACCTTCATTATTATCTTCCCATTAAAATATCCCTATATCAGATATCGGTTGTTATAAAGAAGGAAAATAACATTTGTGACTTTATTTAAGATACGATGTTGATGCATTGTAATAGACTAATACAGAGGTTCTTAATTTTTTGTGTATATTGTGTGTATTGTGTTGTGTGTGTGTGTGTATGTTATGGACCTCTTTAGAAGTCTGGAGGAGTCTTTGCAAGAATAATTTTTTATCTTAAAAAAAAGCTAAATTTCACTAGTGGTTAATGAAAAATAAAGATGCTTTTTGTTGTTGTCATTGCCATTAAAGAACATGGAATCCCTGAAATCTATCCATAGGCCCTTTGGGTATCTGTAGACTCCAGGTTAAGAAGTCCTGGACTAGTGTAATATATTCCTAGAGTTTTGAATTTTAATAAGAAATTCTGGAAATATTCTCTTATCTAAATGGAATAAATTTTTGATAGCTGAGTAATAAGCATGTGCAGACTAACAGAGGAAGATGTTTTTGGTTTCTTGGATTGCAAAATCATACTTGTGTCATTTTCTCAGAAAACCATTTCTAATCGAAACGTGTTAATACGTCCTCTTAATCTGCTGGTCTCTACATTTCATATGGCAGATGGAGAAAAAATTAAAGTTACTTAATTTAAGTAATAAAAATACTATAAAAACAAAGATTTCAAGTAACTGAAGCAACTCACGTTTCTTGAAGTATATCGTAATTCTGTATTCGCAAAATAATTAGCGACTATAGCTAACACGGTGGCCCTGAGGCACCTAGTGGTAAGGAGATAGGGCATTAGCACCAGAGTCAGGAAGACCTAAGTTCAAATGAAGCCTCAGACACTAATTGTGTGATCCCAGGGTCATTTAAGTCACTAAAAATCTATTTGCCTCAGTTTCCTCAACTGTAAAATAATTATGGCACATACCTCACAAGATTGCTGTGATGATCAAATGAGATAATATTTGTAAAGTTCTTAGCACAGTGCCTGGCACCTAGTAGGCATTATACAAATGCTTTCCACTTCCCTTCTTTTTCCTTTCTTTCTCTTCTTTCTTTTTCTACCCTAAATCTGTTTAGAGTAGAGGGAAATAGATCCATAAATACAATCAAAGAGATTTGATTACTTATAAGGGAGAACTTTTTTACATAAAGGTAACTAGATTAATGATCTGGCTTGCAGAATATCCTTATTAATAGGTCAAGATTACAGGGGATTTAAAAGAAATAGTTCAACTATAGAAATAAGTGATCTGATGAAAAAAAATGATGGCTGATATATAATAGTTCATGCTTTACTTGCCCAGGTCATACAGCTAACAAGTGACAGAGAGAGGATTGGAACTGAGGTTGTCCTGGCTATATTTTGGGCCCTCCTTGCTTAGGGTGAATGTCAATGGTAAATGTTTCTCTTTTGACCAGCAACCTTGAGGTTCTTCCCCTCTCAGTTTAATAGTTTTTTTTTTTTAATTAAAGGAGCCATCCCTTTACTCAGTTCTTAAAGAAGTCCATTCATTGAATGAATATTACCTCACTCAAAGTGAGAACCTGAAAAAACTTGGACTAAAAGGGCCATGGTCTCCCACTGCATCCTGGACCATCTCTAGTCATCCTAATTTTTATCTGGCCACTGGACCCAGATATATCTCTGGAGGAGAAAGTAAGGCTGGTGACCTTGCACAGCCCTCCTTCACTCAAATCAAAGTCAACTACAAGTCATGTCATCATTTCTCTGTTGTCATGATTCTCTTCCAGAATGAAGGACAAACACAAACTGTCCTGGCTCCAAATCCAGCATTCTTACCCTCTATACCATGCCTCATGGAATTAATGAACATCCTTTTGCAGGCAAATGTTTCATTTAAGTCTTAGAACAACTTTGAGAAGAAGATACTACTGGTCTTATCACCATTTTAGATTGGATGAAACTGACTTTATCACATGATTAAACATTATCCGAGATCATATTTGAATTCTGATCTTCTAGACTACAAGTTAAGCATTTATTCCCAATATCATATTAAGCCTCAGGTACTAAACTTTCTACTCTTCTATTAGTATAGCATTTACATAATAATTTTCATTGTTTCTCTTCTTTATCTTGAACATGATGAAAAAAAAATTGGTCCCTATAACTCTCATGTGAATGTTGTAAGACTAAGAGAGCTCATGAGGGAAAATACTTCAAAAGACAATTATTATAAATGACAGTTCCCTTTTTATCCTCAAAACATCTCCAACAAGCAGATCGAGAGTTTAAGAAGAAACAAGATTCTTGAGGTGGTTATTGAAAAGTCAGCCACACGTTAAAATTCCCTAGCTGCCCAACTTATTATGACTGGTGATCATGAAATCATTTATCACAGAGACAGAATTCTGTTTTAAGTGACTTTGAAACAACCTCTTGTTCTCCTCCTCCTTCTTCATTTTCTTCTCCCCCTTTCTTCCTCTTCTCAAGTGCTACTTAGAAGGCAATGGAATGAAGGCAACCTCAGGAAATCTAAGTCAAAGGTATTAAGAATACACTTTCCAATTTAATTATTCACTTTTGTCCCCACATGTTGCAATGTTAATTATGTTACTGCCAGTTAAAGATCTTCCCCATCCATTAATGGGCCTGTCCATTAAGAGAAGTTTGATGAGAGGATTTTTGTTTTGTAGGAAGGCCCATACCTTCTGTTAATTTCTAATACGGCACTGGTTCTCAAGGGTTGGGATGCCCTCTGGTTCTCAGAGGTGTATATACACTCTGGGGTGAGGTTTAGTTTTGGGGCTTACTCATTCCAAGTGTTTGGCCAGAAGATACTCTGGGTAGCTGGTGAGGAACACCCAGCTTTGAAAACCCAGATGTTATTGCTTCTCTCTCTGGTAAATATGTATGTAGGTAATGATCAGACAGTTGGATGATGTCTATATTGCTTGTGATCAGAGAGTTGGAAGCTCTGTCTGTTTGTCTCTATTTCTCTGTATTTTCTCTGAAGTTCAAGGTGCTGACTTTTTCCCCTGAACTAAGTTAATGCTATATGTGCTTGATTAAAGTAGATTGTTGACCCTTAAAAGTTTCTTTCCCTTTAGAAAAGCAGGCCCTTCTGTGTATTCTAGAATTCTTGCCATTACGCATGTGGTATTTGAAATTATTTTAATTTAATTTTTAAAACATCTATATCTGGCTTCCAAATGTCCATTAACCCTGCTTTCATTAGAGATTGCATTTTTTTTTGATCATGCATTGAGAGGGCCTATTGTACTTCACTCAGCAATGGAATATGATTTTTTCTCCATTTTCCTTAAAATTTATAATGGAATAGATTTGCTTTAGTTTCTGAATTTACATAGAGACAAATGTGTGTTTGGAAGTTATTCTTTGGGAGCCCTTTCTTTATCAGAACTAGTGTATGGTTTCTAAATGTAGATGTTACCACAGCTTAATATACCTTGGTACATTGCAATACTCACAGTGAGCAAAACTGAGAAGTATTATTAGACAATGTATCTTTGCTAGTAATGAGACTGAGGTTACTGGATTACAGTCGATCAGGTATCCATACCAGTTGGGCAGTATAGTAAGCTTCTATAATAGAAGGGATGCCAGAAAGCCTAAGAAGGGGTGAACCAGTCCAGGTCAGAAATAGATCAGCTTCTGTGCTAATCAACAGTGGGATCAGGTCTGTGAGGCATCATTTCTAGGCTGAGAGAGATAAAAAGACTCAGTCTCTTAAAAAATACAGACTAGGGAAGAAGTTAGTCTTGGAAGATAACATGCAGATCATCTAGTTTAACACCCGTATTTTACAGATGAAGAAAAGAAGGCCCAGAGAGAGTAAATAATTTGTCCAAGATCACAGCAATAATATTCAATAAAGAGGAATAGTTAACATTTATATAGCATTCAGTGTTTGCGAGGCACAATGTATGTTATCTCATTTGACCCTCAAAACCTCCCTGTGGGGTAGATGCTATTATTATCCCAATTTTACAGAAAAAGGAAACCAAGTCCCAGAGTAGCTAAATGACTTGTGTGGGGCCATATACTAGTAAGTGTCTGAGAAAGGATTTGATCTCATGTCTTCCTGACATGGAGTCTTATTTTCTATCCACTGGGCCAACTAGCTGCTAGCTAATAAAGAATAACATGAAAATCATTAGCCAGATCTAAGAAACACATACTGATTTTCACATTTCTTTGAAAAGCTGCTAGTTCCTCTCCCCAAGTTATTTATTTCATCTGTCTAGTCTGTATATATTTTGTGCATACTTACATATTTCATTGTTGTCTCACTTGAAGGTAAAGAGGTAGCCTGAAACTCACTACCTCCTGGCTCCTCCCTAAACTTCTAGGTTCCTAAGGGCATCATTAAGGCTGCTTAGCATCTACCTCACTGGGACCCCACCACCACCTGCTCATGTCTGCTATAATAAATGCTTGTTAACTGGTTGATTTATTTTGCTTTTTGCATCTCCAGCACCTAACACAGTGCCTACCATATCATAGTTGCTTAATACATTCTTCTCTTGTTGAGTGATTGCATGATTTAATCGAAGACTTAAATGATCTGAACTTTAGAGACTGAGTAAACTTTTCTGTTGATAATACTCTTATTCACATATATCAAGATAACAAAAAGTCTCCACAAATGTCTGTTGATTCACTACAAGGAAATCCAAGGAGTTTTTTTTAGGGTATTCTCTTCACCAAAATCCACAGTATTAAATGGCCTGAAAAATTAAGTATCATCCAAGGCATGATTAACTCAACCATATCAGCTACTCTGCAGTGTTTGTTGAATTATATAAAGAATTTCTCAAATGTCAATCAGGTTCATTACTAACCTTGTTTTACAGGTGGTAAACCAGGTCAAGGAAAGGGAAACCTTTTTTTTTGTAGATTGTGGCTTCATGAAGATAGAATTTAAAGTCAGAAGACTTGTCAGTTACAGTGTGACCTCAGGTAAGTTACAACCTTTCTGTGCCTGAAACTGCCTCTTCCCATAAATAGTGTTAGTAATTAAATTACCAAGCTCCACGGATGCTGAAGATTAACTAAGGGCTTTATCCATAGTGCTTTTTGAGCACCATGCAAATGTTAGCTATTAGTATTATATAAAGGAACACTGAAAACATCATTTAAAAAATCATCATCATCATCAAATTTACAAATTTATCAGTCAGAGCACTAGTCTGTAATTCCAGTTTCTTCAGACAGTTTCTCATGTCTAAATCCATTACTTTTTACTTCGAAGTATTCTTAAACTCAGGATTACGTATAGGACTTACAAAAAACATGAATAATTCAGCAAATTAAACTTCTAAACTTGATGAAGATGATCCTCCACAAAAAAAATTGGGAGGTAATTCACAACTCCCTCTCACAAGCATAGTTCCTGTATTATGGAGCATCCCAAATTAGAGGAATGTAAACTTTGTATCTTCCCAGAGACTTCTCCTTGTTGACTTCATAAATTGAGTATTAGAAATATACTCAAATTGAGTATCAAATTATAAAGATGGTCTCTAGAAAAATGGGTCAGAAAATGAAAAACCTGAAATCTTTCATTCTAAAGCTTAAATTCACTTATGAAATGCCCTAGTGAATAAGGTGATTTTTCCATTACAACTGGAGGAACAAGGTATACCCTACCTAAAAAGTAATGAAGTAGGGAACATTTTGAAATGGAAGCCCTGGAGACAGGAGTAAACTTAAGTAAAGGTTCCCATGTATGCTGCAAAAATACCCAAAAGTAAAATGAACTATTGCATTGTAATATAATTCTATGATTCCCAGGGTATCATCTCTAGGAGGCTGAATTTGCAAGCAATGGATTCATAGTACCTGACAATTCAGGTTTCTAGAATAAACATATCAGCTCCAGGAGTTACTCCAGTAGCAAATGCAGGCAAGTAATTATGAGGAAAAGAGAATACTCAAAAAAAAAATTCAGTGACCTTCTGAACATAAAACAAAACCAATTTGGGATTTTTCTAGAAAGGTAAATATATTATAAACATATGCATATACATACACCCCCTCTACAGATGTCAGCTTATTTACTTTTGCCTTTTCTAAAAATAAATATGCACAATCTCTGCAAGCAACCATCCCAATACAAGCAGAAGAGATCCAGAGAATAATAACTCATTGAAATTGAGGCAGTTATAGTCACATTCCTACTCCCTGAAACTGGCAGTTTCATTCTCTTGAGACAGGTGCATTTATCACATTCACAACCACAGTAAAGTGAAGTCATCAACTAAAGGGACTCTTAACTCCTTCACTCTCCCCCAGTGGAGTCACTGACCATTTTGATTATTCAAGAAGATGGCTGGATCTCTAGTTCTTGCTGGTTTGAGAAAAAAGAAGAAAATGGCAAGAGGGTGAATCATTACTAAAAAACAGTCCAACTACCATATGTGGCTGAACAATTTGAAATTTCTCTGGATTCTTAGACTTACATAAATAAATCAGAGACATTTTTTCTGATGTAAAGTAGATTTTTTTCCCCAAAAAATCATATCAACAATAAATAAGCTGCTAGCTTTTGAAAGAGCTTTTTTGGGGGGTCAATGTGGGATTAATATTTTAATTTTGTTCTCCCTCAAAATGCACTGCTTATTTAGTTTTATCCTAAGCCTGAGAAGTTAGTGGAAAGATCATTCTGTTATAGCTGAGTTAACTGACAGATCACATACCATGTAATGACTAGAGAACCAGCCTTGTGTTCAGATCCTGCCTCTGGCATGTTCTAACTGTGTGATGCTTGGCAAAGCACTTAACCACTTAGTGCACCCAGAAAACTCTGTAAGATTAAAAAACTGCAGTTGAGGTACTAACCTGTATTGCCAGAGGGACTTTCCTCTGCAGGGAGCTCCCATATAATATCATATGTCTGATTTAAAAAAAAAATAAAGACACTAGGACACTGAGCAGATCACCAAAGGAAGATTTATGGGAGGACATGGGAAAGATCTGCATAATAAAGCAGAAATGGAGAGATTGTAACATTGGAGTTTGTATTCACATTGAGGAGGTCAACTCATTGGAATCTTAGATTCAATTATTTACTATCTGCATGACTTTTGTCAAGGCAGTTAACTTTATCTTCATTTTCTCACCTGCTGTGAAATGTGGGGGTTGGATTAGATGTCTTCTAAAGTCCATCCTAATTCTAAATATGTGATCCCATAGAAGTACTATGAATATTGGAACTTATATTGTCTTACAATTAAAACTCATAATCATTGTTCCTATCTTGACTTATTTAAATGTATTTTAGAATGCAATCATTCTCTATACAATTTTCTTGTATAATTAATGAGTAAAATAGCTCTTATGTATGAAATATAGGGTATTAACATTTACTGAAACTTGAAACTTGACCAAATCTAACTTTTTAAAAAAAAACATCTTCACTTTCAAGTTCTTTCATCTGAATGCATTTTCATTTTCTGAAAAAAAGCAAAATAGAACAAAAACTGGAGACAGGTAGTGTGGCATAGTTGAAAGGATATAAGATTTGAAATCAAGCCCTGAGTTTGAATATTATGCTTGCTGTTTCCTGCCTGACACGTTAGTATACATTGTCTAACAGAGTCAGTTTGGCCTGTCACAGATTGAAAATATTGGACTGCTTTTCAAATTTGTTATATCATGAAGATACCATCCACAAAGCATTGTAGCATTTGATATTTCTTTGCTCTCAAGGTTTTCCACTTTCTAATTGTCACTTTATCCAATCTGAGGCATGAAGCCAAAAATTTGATACTCCCTGTTAAAGAAACAGTAGGTGGAGCCATGATGGTGGAGTAGAAGGAAAGACCTGTAAAAACTCTCCCCAAAAGGCCATGAAATACCTGTAAAAAATGACTCTAAACAAATTCTAGAGCAGCAGAAGTTGCAAAACAACAGAGTGAAAGAGATTTCCAGTCCAATACAGACTGGAAGGATGACAGGAAAGGTCTATCACACTGGGTGTGGAGTAGAATGCAGATCAGCCTTAGTCACACATGTGGCACAGCAGGCTTAGGACAGGAGCAAGCCTCAGGGGGCAGAATCCCTGGCAGTTCCCAGATTGCTCAACCCACAAACACCAAAGATAGCTTCAAAGCTCAGTGAGAAAGCTCTTTCACTTGGGTGAGAAGGAAACATGGTCTGGCCCCACTGGCAGCAGCCACTACAGTGGAAGCAGCCTTTTTTGGAGCCCTCTTCCTAAAGACCCTGGGAGAATTGAGCTGCTGATCTAGATCTCAGCCTTGAGTAGCAGTCCTGGAGTGAGGAAGAGTACTGACATGGTGGAGCTGGAGGAGGCTCTAGACAGGGAATTCTACTCCAAGATCCTGGGCAGAAAAGCTTGTGGTAACTTTCAGACCAGAGCATAGGCCAGGAGAGGAGTAAACTCCTCTCTCTTGATTGTGCCACCTTGGAAGAACTGAGAACTTACAGGTCCCCAGAGTATACCCTCCTCTTGACAACAGACTCAAAAGTCAAGTAACTGGCTAGGGAAATGCCCAAAAGAAGGGAAAAATAAGATTATAGAAGGTTACTTTCTTGACAAACAGGTATTTTCTTCCATCCTTTCAGATGAGGAAGAACAATGCACACTATTAGAGGAAGACATAAAAGTCAAGGCTTCTGCACCCTAAACCTCCAAAATAAATATGCAATGGTTCCAGGACATGGAAGAGCTCAAAAAGGATTTTGAAAATCAAGTAAGAGTGGTGGAAGAAAAACTGGGAAGAGAAATGACAGCAATACAAACAAATCATGAAAAACAAGTCAATAGCTTGTTAAAGCAGACCCCAAAAATGCTGAGGAAAATAATGCTCTTAAAAGTAGACTAACTCAATTGGCAAAAGAGGTCCAAAAAGCCAATGAGGAGAAGAGTGCTTTAAAAAGCAGAGTTAGTTAGATGAAAAGGAGGTTCAAAAGCTCACTGAAGAAAATGGTTCTTTAAAAATAAGAATGGAGCAGATGAAGGCTAATGACTTTATGAGATACCAAGAAATTACAAAACAAAACCAAAAGAATGAAAAAATTGAAGGCAATGTGAAATATCTCATTGGAAAAATAACTGACCTGGAAAATAGATCTAAGAGAGACAATTTAAAAATTATGGAACTACTTAAAAACTGTGATCAAAAAAAGAGTCTAAATTTCATCTTTCATGAAATTATCAAGGAAAATTGCCCTGATATTCTAGAACCAGAGGGTAAAATAAATATTGAAAGAATTCATTAATCATTTCCTGAAAGAGATTCAAAAAAAGAAACTCCTAGGAATATTGTAGTCAAATTCCAGAGTTCCCAGGTCAAGGAGAATATATTGCAAGCAGCCATAAAGAATCAATTCTGGCATTGTAGAAATACAATCAGGATAACACAAGATATAGCAGTTTCTACATAAAGGAATTGAAGGGCTTGGAATATGATATTCCAGAAGTCAAAGGAACTAGGATTAAAATCAAGAATCACCTACCCAGCAAAGCTGAGTATAATACTTCAGGAGAAAAAAATGGTCATTCAATGAAATAGAGGACTTTCAAGCATTCTTGATGAAAAAACTAGAGCTGGATAGAAAACATGACTTTCAAACATGAGTCAAGAGAAGTATGAAAAGGTAAACAGGAAAGAGAAATCCTAAGGGACTTACTAAAGTTGAACTGTTTACATTCCTGCATGGAAAGATCATATTTGTAACTCTTGAAACTTTTCTCAGTATTTAGGTAATTGAGCAGATTAAACACACACACACACACACACACACACACACATATATATAGACAGAAGGCACAGGTTGAGTTGAATAGGAAGGGATGATATCTAAAGAAATAAAATTAAGGGGTGAGAGGAAAATATTGGGAGGAGAAAGGGAGAACTTGAATGGGTCAAATTATCTCTCATAAAAGAAGCAAGAAAAGGCTTTTTCAATGGAGGGGGAAAAGAGGGAGGTGAAAGGGAAAAAGTGAAGTTTACTCTCATCACATTTCACTTAAGGAGTGAATAACATGCACACTTAATTTTGTATGAAAATCTATGTTACACTACAGGAAAACAGGGGAGAAGGGGATAGGTGGGGTGCAGGGGATGATAGAAGGGAGGGCAAGTAGGGTGAGGAGTAATTAGAAGTAAACACTTTTGGGGAGGGACAATGTCAAAAGAGAGACCAGAATTAAAGGGGGGCAGGATAGGATGGAGGGAAATATAGTTTGTCTTACAAAACATGGCTATTATGGTAGTCTTTTGCAAAGCTACACATTTATATAACCTATATTGAATTGCTTGCCTTCTCAGTGGGGATGATGGGGAGGGAGGAAGGGAGAAAATTTGGAACTCAAAATTTTAGGAACAAATGTTGAGAATTGTTTTTGCATATAACTGAGAAATAAGAAATGCAGGTAATGGGGTACAGAAATCTATCTTGCCCTACATGAAAAATGAGAAGATGGGGATAAGAAAAAGGAGGGGTGTGATAGAAGGGAGAGCAGATTGGAGGAAGGGGTAATCAGAATCACCATGTTTTGGGGTGGTGTGAGGGGAGTGATAATGAGAAAATTTGAAACTCAAAATTTTGTGGAAATGAATGTTGAAAACTAAAAATAAACATTAGAAAAAAAGAAACACATAAGTAAATAAGAGTACCAACCTCAGGAGAGAGACCACCTAGTTAAATGGCAAATAATTTACTCATAAATCTCTAAAATCTAAAACTCTTCTTTAAACCACAAAGTTATAATATATATAATATGTATATATGTGTACATATATATATACATATATATGATAAAAATTGTACTCCAAAAATAAAAACTTGATTTTGAAAAGAAAACATTTTCTGTTTATATCAGAAGGCATACAGTTTTTCAGAGAGAACTTCATTCTAATTCCCTTCTTTTATGGGTGAGGGAAAAGCAGACCAGAGAGGATTAAACTTCTCCAAAATCACACACCTAGTAAGTGTCTGAGATGTAATTAGAACAGGCCTTCCTGATAACAAATCCAGCAATATATTTACAGTGGGTAATGTTTGAATTCAAAAGCATTCTTTTAGTTCTCACCGTGCATTTTTGAATTACTTCTACACCAATGGTAACATGTGTTGCTTTGTAATATGTGATTTTTTTTTTTTTTTTTTTTAGTAAATAGGTGTATAGAGAAGCAAAATAATTTGGGGAAAATCAATGGCTTGAAATATCTTTAAGTGGGGTGCTTTGACTAGTCCAGCTGTTTTCTAAAAACTGTGCTTTTCCTGTAAAGCATAGATGAGAGATGATGCAGTCCAATACTCTCTAGATTAGAAAGGCCAAATATGTTGCTCAGAATCACACAGGGAAAGAAAAAACCAAATAACATTTACTTATTTAGTACAGATTGTATAGTATATATCAGGCCTTTTGCTAGGTATGGGAATTGTGGTTTTTGAGTCATTTCTGTTGTGTCTGAATGTCTGTGACCCAATTTAGGATTTTTGTGGCACAGATATTGGAGTAGTTTGCCATTTCCTTTTCCAGCTCACTTACAGAAATTGAGGCAAAGTTAAGTGACTTGACTAGAATCACAAAACTACTAAGTATCTGAGGCTGGATTTTACCTGAGGTCCTCCTGAGTCCTGGGCTCGTGCTTTATGTACAAAGACAAAATGAAACAGTCCTTGACCTCAAGGTTCTTATATTCTATTGAAGATCCAAGTCTCAAATGTAGATCTTCTGACTCCCAAGTGACTCCTCATGTGAACATTGATCACATCAATATTTCAATTCTTGAGATGTTTAATTTTATTGGTAGAGGAGAGGAACTTCCTTCATGAATGAAAATCAAAATCTTTCTATGATATAGAAAAAAAGGCCTTCAAAAGTTACAGTACTGTTGAAAAAGTACTGGCCTTCTGACAAATTCATTAATTAACCACTTATATCTGAGCTAGGCTGACCCTTGGACAAGAGACAACAATGCCCTCAGAGAGTCTATACTCGAAGTCTTTTTAGTTTTGTAGAGCATCTCCGAGTTTACAACCTGATGACATAACCTCTGAGAACCAAGGGGATTAACTCCATGCCATGATGAAATATCAGAGTAGATTTTTGTGGAAATGGATGTAAATTACTGAGGGAAAATATGACCCCCAAATACTGACCTAGATGTGGAAAGAGTCCTCTTTAAATTAATGTGTGGAGGCTTCAGTGGAAGAAAAAAATACATTGTCACACTCAACCCCCAAATTAAAATTTATTTCATATCTACCAAAAAGCTTCCTCCAAAGCTATGAATTATTTCTTTGCAAAATAATTTATTCAGAGATTCTTTTGGCTCTAAAAAATAGTTATCTTTTTTAACAGTAGGTTGAAGATAATTACAATATTCCAAGCCTCTGAGGAATCTGAAGCCTTTAATTCATGTGCTTGGCATATTATGTCTTTATAATGACATTCAAAGACACTGGGTTCAGCAGTTTTTGCTTTTCTTTCCACTTTTCCCCTATTACTTTTCCAAATAGTTTGTGTTCCATAAACTATGTAGGGCAGTTCTCTCCATAACTATTCTTAGCCCTCTAACACCAACTAGAACTGGGTTCCACAGGAATTCTATTTTAATCTTTAAATACTTTGCCATTTTAATAGCTAGAACTTAAATTTTTTGACAGAGATGCTCAAACACACACAGAAATAGGAGTGTGGAAACTGCCTGTGATTCATTGCCAAAAGAGTAGTAACAAATACATGAAATGGACTTCATTTTTAGTTCTTCACAAATGCTATGGGATCTAGAAGAAAGAAAATTCAGATATTTTCAGCAGGATAATCGTCAAATTATTCTAACAGATTATTCTTTGAAAATCTGGCATATTTCTCTCTATCACTTCTACTTTTCTTTTATATCAACAATGCCTATCTCTTCTTAAATTTAAAAAAATCAAATTTGCAAGCTATTTGAGGATCATAAGACTTTGAATTAGAGTTCAAAAGGCCTTTACAAGTAATCTAGTCCAAATTTCTTCATTACATAGATGAGGAAATTGAGACCTGAGGATGCAATAGACTGAAATTCACTTCCAGGTGGCAATAAACAAAGCAATGTGATAGTTTTGCCAAATGGATAATTGGAATTCAAATACTTAAATTATATTAGCTCTGAGATTTCACTATAGTTGATTCAGGAATGGAAAGATTTATCCTATGTAATTTTATGAGGAATTTTGAAATAAAGGCATTTTATACACAATATATAAGAAGCATAAAAGCATTTGAGTAACATTTTATTATGCAACAAATGTCCATGAGAGCTTTAGTAATATCTTAGTGAAACAATCCAGAAAATCTTTGTGAAATAAAAAGTAACTAAGAATTATATGATCTTTTCTGTATAGTAATTCATAGATTACAGTTTTCACAATTTTTAGATCACCTAAAATGAATTTAACTCAACATACTAAATATGAAATCCTTGTCTAAAGAACGATAATGTAGATGAAGTGAATAATAAAAATAATGATAGGCAAAACAATAACTAAAAAAATCAACATTTATATATAACTTTAAGGTTTGGAAGTGATTTACAAATATTTAATTTTTATCCTCACAACAACCCTGTGGTACATATAATTTTCTCAGTTTAAATATGAGGAAAGTAAGGGTCGAGGCTATGTGACTTTCTCAATGTCAAACAACCAATAAAGTCCAAGTTTGGGGACTGATTTGACTCAAATCTTCCCAATTTCAGGTCTGATGATCTATCCACTGAATTGTAAAATACTGACATTCTTACTATGAATGAAATCAGAAATATAAGGATGCAGTAGCTAAATACAAAGATAGCACGCAGGTCATCCTTGGAGGGGCAAAGAGATGGTGGAAATAGTTTTATTTTTATGGCCAAAAGAAACAAGAACATAATTTCAAGAGATGCTTGGTCAACTAGCCTTGAAGTATTCATGACAAGTATAAAGAAGGAAAAAAAAGAGCTAAATACAAATAATTGAAAACAATATGTTGACCTCTGCGGCAGAGGATAAGAAGTTGGAAAAAAATTACATAAAGGAACTAAAAGACCTTTCAAGTTAAATCATCATATACTTTAATACTTCATAGGTGGGCATGATGGAGAACAATGAAACTTTCTAAGAAAATATTACCTAGGATCAAGAAACAGAGGTGGATAAATGTTTTCCAACTACTAAAGACAAAGGCATTACTTTAGTAAGAGAACAAATAATCATCTGAAGAAGATTTATTAAATCCTTACTATGTGCCAAGCAAAAACAAATACAAAATATTAAAACAAAATATACAAAAACAAATATTAAACACTTATTGTCCTTAATGACACTACATACTCTTGGGGGGAGGAGTATACACGCATAAGACTATTCAGTATATAAAAGCAATTTCTGTCAATAAGGTACTGAAAACTGAGACTGGGAAAGGCTTCATGTAGGAGGTGGTGCTTGATCTGAGTTTAGAAAGAAGTTAGAGATCATAAGAGTCAGACGTGAGAAGGGAGTGTATTCCAGGAATGGAGGACAGCTATTAGAGATACAGAGTGTACAGAGATCAGTGATATAATGTTCTGTGAGAAAAATAACAGGTCTAGTTTGGATGGACAAAAAATACACAATGTGGTATAATGTCTAATAAAACTGTAAAAATAAGCTGGACACAGACTTTAAATGCAAAATCAATGACCCACATGGTCACTTTCTCAACTCTATAAAAATCTTTATGAGAATGGTTATACATGTATTAAAGAAATCTTATTGAATATATAAAAGGAAAATAAGCTTTTTCAAACAATATTCTACATTAGACTCCATTTTATAGTCACAAAATTATCAAAAAGTTGCATAGAATATGAGATCCCAATGTGTCTACTATCTACTATCTGGTGAGGTTCAAAAAGCATTTGATTCCATAGAGCCAAAGGTAGTCTTAAAGGTTCCCCTCCAACAAGGAGGATACAGATATAAAGGTTATATAGGCTTTCTTCTTTGACACATCAAGAAAGATAATTTTTCTTGAATGGTCCTTTGGTCAGTATCAAATGGAGATACACATGCTTTTCAAAGATTTTTAACATTATCATGGAGGATGTCTAGGATAATTTTCATGGAAGAGGGAATCCCTACAAATGATGAGGTGCTCCAAATGTTCCAGTTTTTAGCATTTACTTTGTTGAGAGAGTTAAGCCCCAAATATTACAATATTACAATTATATGATATTTTCTTAAAATGATTTGACCGTAAACATATATGAAGAAAAAATCATGTAAATAAAAAATGTCATCTCTAGAACTGAACATACAGTTGGTTGCAAATCCCATTAAGATATAATCATTTTAGTCTAGCTGTACGAATGCATTGAGTTAAACTTTCAAATAGTGAGGTGATCACAGAATTAAAAAATAAGAGAAAGAGCTAAATAGATTGCCTTTGGAAATTGCATAGTGCTTTTAATGACTTAAATTTTCTCCTAAAAAAATCTATCTCTTTAACACTAATACCTGTTTAGTAATATTATAACATGGATATAAAGCAAAGAATGATACAGTCTCTGATGAATCAAAATTGAAAGTCACTCAAAAAAATGTAGAGACTTATGATAGGCATAGTGAGGCTTCAGTATAATAACATATAAAAGAAGTTGTATCATTGAAGTAAATGGAGAAGTAACATGAGTACAATTGAAACTGCACATACTTCACAGCTACTATTAACATTAAGTGACCTAGAGATGGGTGCCCACAATGTTGGGTGGATCCCTTGTGGAGAACTTACGAAAGAATGTGAATCACAGTCACTTAGTATGGGAAGGCAAGGATGGTTTACAATCTGAACTGTTAGAAAGAATGCACATAGATGAGTTAATAAAGCTACTGAGCCAGCCAAATGTATTACTCCCCTGGAACCTCTCAACAAAGCTTTGAAGTTGGCAGCACAGTTATTTTCCTCAATTTATAGATCAGGAAACTGAGGATTGGAAAATTTAGGGGCTTTGTTTAGATCAAATAAATAATATGGCAGAAGTAGATTTACTCTTTTCAGAATTTCAACATTCTTCCCATCATGTTATTTCTAAAAACCTAATGTACAAATTTATGTAAAGTGATGTCCAATGGCCATTTAGAATCAAGTGATGGAATATAAAGCAAAAAAAAAAGTTGTTTTAGAATGATCTGATATGAATAAAATGAATTTTGATGAAATCAAATAGAAAATTGTTAAAGATTATAAATACTTGTAAGAGGATAAATAACAAGCAATGATGGGAGTGGAAGTGGGAGTGGGCAGGTGCTTCCCAAACAAAAAAGGCAAACACCAAATGAAATGGAGCTTGGAAAGTGTAAGCAATTTAACCCAGAGAAAAATAGGAGAAATTCACAAACTGACATGGTCACAGAAAAATGAAAAGGAGAATTACCAAGAGATGTTGAGAAAATAGCACAAGGAAAAAGTAGATGGCAATTTGCAGAATGGTATAAGAAAAAGATCATGATTTCTATACTTTATGATGCTAGGCACTAGAGGCCATATTAATAAAGAGACAAACAAACGCCTGCTTGGGTGCATACACGTGTGTGTGTGTGTGTGTGTGTGTGTGTGTGTGTGTCTTTCATCACTGCTTCAGGAGTACGGTAGAATACTATTGAGAAAGTCTAATTATTCTCTTTTTATATCATGGGTAAGTTACTGAGAACATGGTTTAAATCTTCTTACATATGTCAATGTATGTATACATATGTATGTATGTACATATACATACACACACTTATCCGTATCTATCTATCTATAAATATGTGAACCTCATTCTTCAGAATATGGTTCAAAAGACATAAAAGATAGAATGTATAATGGACAGGATAGCAATTACTAAGATATGACTAATTTTCCTTTGCCATTCACTTACATCTTTTCTGGGCTTCCTTTCACTTACCTATAGCAATTAGGATGTATCTTATTATGAACCTATATCCTAAGAATTTTATATCATAAGAATTTCAGAAAAAATGCTCTTTAAGCTTACTACATTTTTTTTTGCTGTACAGATGTTTTGTTAATACTTGAAACATACTAGGTTTTATAAACTCCAGTATGCCAATATCTAAATCCACAGAAGTGTTCATTAGAATCATAAAGTCTGGTTATCCAAAATGCCAGAAGCAGTATCAAATTAAGCGACAGGCAGCATGAAATATGAAGCTTGTCCAGGGAATTCTCCCTCTTCTCTCAATGTCCATTATTTCCTCTGTTACCGAATCAATCCATCCACCCATCCATCAACAACTATTTGTTGATTTGTTGCATCATTTTTCAGTTGTATCTGACCCCATTTGGAGTTTTCTTGGCAAAGATATTGGAGTGGTTTGTCATTTCCATCTCCAACTCATTTAACAAATGGGAAACTAAGGCAAACAAAATTAAGAGACTTGACCAGGGTTACATAGCTAGTAAGTATCTGAAGTCATATTTGAACTCAGTAAGATGAATTTTCCTGACTCTAGGTCTGTTACACTTTTCACTGTGCCACCTACCTGCCTGAATGGTTATTGTTCAGTCGTTTCATTGTGTCTGGCTCTTTGTGACCCCTTTGGGGGTTTTCTTTCCAAAATTACCAACATGATTTGCCATTTCCTTCTCCAGCTAATTTTTACAGGTGAGGAAACTGAGGCAGGCAGGGTTAAGGTATTTGCCCAAGATCACACAACTAGTATCTGAGGCCTGATTTGAAGTCAGCTTTTCATCATTTCAGGCTCAGCACTCTATCCACTGTGCCACCTAACTGACCCTACTTATATATGATAGTCTACTACATATGGCAGATACAAATTCAAAGAATAAAACAATCCACATTCACAAGGAGCTTACACTTTAAACACAGCAATAATGAATATCATTTCAGACCTTTTCTCTCTAGGCAGCATCTAAAACTTAGAACCTTTCCTCAATTAAAAAATCCAAATGTGGTGGCTTCCCTTTCAGTCAATGGCCTGATGAAATGATCATTCTTAAGGTGTGAAAGACTTACCAATATTTCAATGCCAATTTTAAGGGCATTTACATTTTAATGCAAGTTTTAGAGAAGGAAAATATAATTCGAAGGAAAGATTATCTAGTGATATGCTTCTAATAAACACTGAGTAATATATATTTATAGAGACATAATTTTGACATTCTTTAATTATAGACTTGGGGACTTTAAAAATACTATGTTGTACCGAATCAAAGAATTTATAATGAAGAGGAAGGAGACCCTTTTCCTAATTAATTTAACATTAGTGAAGTATGGTAATATTCCTAGAGATGGTGGTTGATTTTGAGGTACAAAAGCTTAGCAGGATTATAAGGAAATCTTTTCTGACCATGTAGATGATTCAGGATTTGTTGGAGAGAAACTATGGAATTTCCATCACTCAGCACATTTACTATACCAAAAGGGTTTAGAATACCAAAAGTAACATGTATCAGAGGCAGAAGTCTTATCTTGATAAAAGGATAGTCTGGATTACCTACTAAGTCTTTTCAATCTATACCTCCCATGAAGATAAATGATGGATAAGGACACAGGTATATTGGTTAGGTACTTACTTACTCCATTAAACATTTAACCTGAATCTTTTTAACCAGCAGTAAAATGTCAAGATCCCTATCCTTCACTGACTTGCATTGTGAATATATAAGAAATGTACAAAATTCAAGATCAGAAACCTTCATAACCAAAAAGTGCAAACCACTTGAGAGAAATTCTGACTATGGATTGGAGACTCAAGAAAAGATTGAATTTTTCTGAAAATAATTCAAAATATTTTAATTTTTATAAAACTGATGGGGCTAATAGAAATACATTGAAAACCCAGACTGGAGGAGAAGGCAGTTTTTTTTTCTGATCTATAGCAAACTGTGCCTTGAAATAAATCTCAAGTATTGTATGGTTAAAACAGCAAGAGAACAGTTTAATTTCCCATCAAGTCACAGTTTGGTGTGCTCCAGAGCAAATGCTCTGATTGAACATTTTAGTTTGATGCTGATATTTCTCTTTACATGCATACAGATACACATGATCAAACAGCATGCATAAACCCCAAGGGTTATTTAGAAAGCTTTTACATGTATTTTTCAGCACATATGCAAAAACTGGCCTGTTTTCATAGAGGCATGCACATAGGGCAAGTTTTTACATATGGAACAAATACATAAACATCCTTAAAATTTTTTTCTCCGGAAAGAAATATTAAATGCACAATTAGCTTGAGGAAAAGTAATTATTTGTAAAATGTATATTCACAAATACAGAAAATATAATTTTAATAAACTACCTAATATGGTGATGATACATACACACATATATAAATGTACACAAAATATATCAATAGGTATATATTTGTCTATATATACATATATGTGTATAAAGATAAATAAATATGTGTGTGTATAATTTTTGTATCTTCTCTAGTACCTAGTATGACATATTGACATAGGCATTCAAGAAGTATTAATGAATAATAAGAAATCAGAAAATGGCAACAAATATATTCTTCAAAGAGAAGAAAACATAAGTATCATTTAAATCCCTTCCCATCACATCAAGCAACCTCTGAAATCCTGAGAAATTGAAAGGGCATTGTCAATGGTACATGATGTTAGTAGCCTGTCCTTTTTTAGCTACCTTGAAAATCAATTCATCAACACATTCAGACTATTTCTCAAGCACAGCTTCCCTTTAAGTAACCTTGGTCTACTCTATCTGTTTTTCTCAATGATTATAGAAAATATTTCAGCAAAAAGGCACCTCAGAGAAAATTAGCAACTATAAATCAGTAAGTTCACATGAACATTTACCCATTTCATTTTTTTTGAGAATAATCTACAACCATGAAAAGCAACCTTGATGAAGTTTTGAGGCAAACTTTTGCAAACGACATTCTGCTGCCTATTACACAATGTTTACAGACACACAATCAGCCAAAAGTCAAAGAACAGAAGCATTTATTAAACATACTTTGTTGTTATAGAAAGAGAAATAATTTTGGGAGGTCAAAACATCTTCAAAGTTTTTCTTCCAACAAGATGGTGTCTCTCATGCACATATCAAACTCATACTGTATTTCTTAAACTATGTGACAAGAGAGATAACTTTTTTCTCTGACATTGATAATTAATAATTAATATCAAGTGATTCCTGAAGCATGAAGACCTATTGATCTTTTATATTTCTACTGTCATAGAGGATATTTTTTACAGACTACAAATGGAAGAGAGATTCACTCTCTATAGTGGGATCCTCCAAATGCTCCTGTTTGCAGAGGATAATTATGCAGAAAGCCCTGGAAAATTCCAGAACCCCTTAACTGATACTTCTACTAAAAAGAGTTCAGCCTAACTATGCACACAGAATAAAGTAAGTACACGACGAATGCTTGTTTTCCAATGGATAATCAGTAGGATCCAAAATAATAGAAGAGGAAGAGAAGAACATTCTGACCTGCTTTTGGGAAAGTGAATATTTCTTTTATAAACACAAGTATCTTTCTTAAACAAAGAGCTAATCTTTTCAGCAATGATATTCTTTTCTGGAGAGTATTACAGTCTACAAAGAATTGATGTTGAGGATGACCAAAATCCCTGGACAGGGGAATGCAGTGGAGAATAGCAGTAGTTGGCAACATATTATAAGCAGTGTAACAACAGCATTGATAACCTTGTAACAAGAGAGGATTGCTAATGATCAAGTCGCATGTTCCAATGGTTGCTCACATGTTTAAGTGCAACATGAAGAGAATTATAGGAAGGTTCTTAGAGTGTTTGGTGGATATTCTGTTGTGACTTTGCTGAAAAAAATGGACTGGTCTCCATAAGTTTTGGTACCCATAATGAGGAGATTTCATATCCACCGAATTATTGTCAGAAGTCACATGAGACAAGAAAAAATGACAATTTATTTATTTATTCAATTTATTTTTTATTTGATCACTGTTACTGACTACATGTCATGTGGAACTTGGTATTCTGAAAGGTCAGCTAATCTAACCTATACTTATCTGAGAAGATTGTCTATAGTATGTCAAACTAGTAGTCGCCTGATCTGTTTGAAAACTTAGATAGGGAGAACCCACTGCCTCTTGAAAAAGACCCATTTTGCCTTTGAACAATTAAATTTGTCAATAGGTTTGTGGTTTGTTTTTTCCTCTTAATTCTAGGCTATATTTGCTTCTCTGTAACTTAGAGTTAATGTTCCAACTTCTGCCCTCTGAGGTAAACAAGAACAAATCTAATCCTTCTTCAATATGATAGAGCTCAAGGCAGATAGATAATAAATTCTCTCCAAATTTAATCTTTTTTTTCCAGGCTAAAATACTCAATTTTTTCAAGTATCCTTTAGTTTTATGATCTCCAGTTGCTTCACCATCCTGGCACTTTCTTTTGGACATGCTCAAGCTTGTTAATTATCTTCAGAAAATATGAGGTACTGCAGAGAACATAATATTCTGGTTGTGGTTTGTCTGGGACAGAAAACAATGGTATCTGCTTTGTTCTGGATACTATGTCATTCATTGCATCCTGGCCTAGCAGTAGCTTTTGTTTTATACAGCACTCTCTCACAGACAGAGTTTGAAGTTCACTACAAACTTCAGGATGATGATGATGATCTCCAGAAAGATGATGATGATTTCGCATATATACTGTCAAATTTCTTGCTGAACTCTAATTTTACTATGTATATAATATTATCAGTTTAATTATCTGAATATATGTGACTGCATATGTATAGATGCAGTCTATGCAGCTATACATGTTACACATCTATATATGTTAAATAATCTCACATTAAAGTTTTACTTCAACATTACATACAAAGCATTCTGTCTAAAATTTCATGTTTTATTCAGGTACTATGGGTTGTACAGGAAATTTGAAATGATAATTATTTTAAAATTACATGTCAGATCTGTGAAGAGTAGTATTTCTGATTTGGAAAAACTGAGGAAATTTTCAGAATAAAATAAGTTTAGAGTAAGGAAACCCTCTGAAAATTAGATCATTTTCTATGAAAGAAGTAAGCCATGATTAGATATGTACCAAGATATTCAGGAAAACTTTGATTAATCAAATTGCTACAAATGTCAATTAGTTATAGATTTCTCCCTGGCATTCCGCATGTATCAGAGTGGTTGAATGGTAAAATAGGGGTTTAATGAACACATTAATAAAAATATTATACAACAGATGTGCTGGCTTTAATATCCATTCAGTACTTTCTCTGCTATACACAATCTTGTGCAAGAATAATTGACTATCTCAATCATTACCTTCAGAAATTTAGTCATCAAAGAAGGGGTTAATTGTTCTCCCTAAGGCAGAAAAATGAACAATATAATTTAGAAATATGTTCAACAAGTTTTTAAACCAATAAAGGTTTTTGGTTAACCCTGAATGAAATGGAAAACTTAATTAATCAGAATCCAATGATTCTTCTGCATTTCAGTTAATTGAAGTCTTAATAGCCCCTGGGGAAACATTTAATGATGAATCGTGGTGATCCCATAGGACTGGAAGTTGCCTCAGTTCAGTGAGGATCCATATTCCTAGTAGAGAGCAAGGTGTTAACTTAGAAAGCAAACATACAGAGCTTCTAGGTTCTCTTAACTGTGGAATTGCCTTTGCCATTAAAACCAATTACAATAAACTACAGACACAAGCAAAAAAAAATCATCTTCAAGCTAATTCTAAGAACTGATGAAGAAGAACTTAGTTATGATAAGGGCTATGGGAATAAGTGATTTCTCTCATTTCTAAAATATACACAGGATCACAGGCATGGAAAAAATATGCCTGACCTAAAATTCTAAGATGGTCATTTAAAAATCATTTCAAGTATTACTATCCTCTGAAGAGTACTTTTTGGATTATTAATAGTGTTCAGAGTTTCTAGATGAAAACAAACTGTTCTGGTCTAGACAGAGCATTAGAGACAATCTGCTGTAACCCCTATATTTTACAAGTGAGGAGCTGATGTCTGGATTAGTCAGGTGACTTTCACCAGGTACCACAGGGACAGACTGCAGGACTTGAAGTCAGGAAGTCCTTTGTTTATATTGTACCTCTGGCACTTATTAGCTGTGTGACTCAGGGCAGATCACTTAACCTCTCTTCACTTCAGTTTCCTCAATTGTAACATGGGAACAATAACAGTACCTACCTCAGTTAAGGGAATTAAATTTAATAACACAAAGCACAGTGGTATCAAACTCAAAGAGTAATTGGGACAAAAAATCTGTAATAATAAGGCATCCACTGTAACTCTTATTTTGTTTTTCTCCCCCCAGTAGTAGGGATATATTTCTATTTGACAAAAGTCACATGTCCAGGGCGTCTTGTGACTGATGGGTTGCATTTGCAGCTCGTTTCACGAGGATGAGGAATACTTTCTTTGTCAAGGAATAAAGTTAATAGGTCCTAAATGAATGAATTTGTTAAAAAAAAAAAAGAAAAGAAAAGAAAAAGAAAAAGAAAAAAAGCTATACAAGAGCTTAATTAAAAATGATCATTTTCACTGGTTTATATTTAATTATTATTAAGCGTTCCACTGATAGGTAGATACAGCCTAGCAATTAGCCTCATTATCTAATGACATGGACTGTGTGTATTTTTTGAGTTAACTACTTAAGCCAGTAAAATCTTGGTTATCCGGAACCTATAAGCAGTACAGCTTTCTGGATCCTGGGCTTTCTGGGGCTTTTTATGAGTTTGTTTTATCATGATTCACCATTTTGGGTGGCCTTCTTTTATAAACGTATGACATTCTTCTCTACTGTCTTATACAAGGTACTTTTGCCTTTTCGTGATGATATTTGATCATCCTGAGCAGGACATAAATACACTGTCAGTCTTAGAGTTTATTAAAGTCTTTGCCAATCTGGCTCCCCTCTAGCCCATTTCATCGTATTCTTCCTTATGTACTTACTGTCTGTTTGAGTCTCTATGCCTGCAGGCTATTCCCAAGACACAACATTCCATCACCCTCTCTAGCCTTTGCGTGTGTTCTCTGTGTCTGAAATGTTCTTTTTCTTCACATTTATCTAATGGAATCCCATTTCTCTCAAAGAACAGATCAAGTTCTACCTCTTATCTGGGGCCTTTCTCAGTACCATCTCTCCCCAATAATTAGGACTCTTTCCCTCTTAAAATAATTTTGTATTTATTTATTTGATGTGTATGCTCTACCCTCTTAGTGAATGTAAACTTTCTGAGGGCAGGGATTATTTAATTTTTCTCTTGTAGTCTCAAGGTTTTGCATTTGGCACATGGCAAATACCTAATAATTATTGGTTGAAATGAATTGGATTTAATTGCATTAACATGTGTAGGACTATCCCTGGTTCCAGAATGTTAAACTTTTTCACTTCTTATATCTGGTCTATGGCTTTGCTTTCTTCTCTGAAACATAACCAACCTATAATCTTTGTGAGCATTCTTTTAATAATTTTGGATATCTAAGCCTGATTCCTTGTAGTGCCTAGTCATTAAATAATACCTCAAGGAACCAGGTTTAGATTTATTTTGGGGAGTAAACCTGGAGAGAAAGGGACAAACATACAGCTTCTCTGTCTAGTCAAACTGAGGGATTCAAAACCTAGTCTAGGGAGAAGAGGTGGGTGGTATTATCCAGAGACCACAACGGGCTGCCAAAGAAACAAATACTTGGTCTTGCTGGTATTGGAAAATCTATGCACACACATACCACATAACTGGTTTTGGGTCTCCATCAACAGCAGACTCCTACACGTGTTTGTCTGATTTCTTCCTTTGCTATCAAGGTAATGAGCTACCGCATTTTTAAACTGTCATAATGCAGATCTGAATTTCTTCTCACTCCTATTTCACTCCTTCTAACTTTTTCTGGAGCTAACAACCAACTGATTCTAACAAGCTCTCTGGGACTGCACAAGGAAGTCCTGAGTTAGGATGACAAGGCTGCCTGCCAGCGAAGTGCATGGGCTTTTGTGCACGGTTCTTACAGCAGCTACTACAACTGGACCAAAGGTCTTTATTTTCTTAATTCTTGCTGTTGGCTGTGCTTTAGATAGGCAATGTTTCTGGTTAGCTCCATTCTGCTTAAGTTTCCAATCAAGCAAATGGGGATATCACCTTTGCTTTAAGTATGTTAAACCAAATTAGATTTTGTCTTGAAAAAATGTTATTCTGGAGAAAAGTATTCAAGTGTTAAATTGATTTTTTAAAAGATAAACAGAATGAAAAAAAACTTCTGAAATGAAAAAGTGGCACTGCATTATATAAATGTTTATGTATAGTACATTGCCATATTCCATGTTATTTTGACTTCACATAAAGGTCTGTTTTGGAAATGAGTGGCTTATATTGGCACCTTACTTGCTGTAACCTATTTTGTTTGTCAATGCAAGAATGTGTGGTTATTTTTAGTGAATTCAGTCCAGGCAGGAAGCTACCCCCACTACACCAGATCCCAAAACAAACAATTAGTGGTGGTCTCCTTACAGCTTGCTTTCCACTGGCATAATGAACTTGTTTTTTCTTTTAACAGACTTATAGGTACATGAGACATATGAACTAACTCATGTTTCCCTGACATAAGCTAAATATACAGCTCTTACTGAGATTACCACTCTTTTAGTACCTCAGCCTATAACTTTGTGACACAAAGGTAGAAGTGTAAAACTTTTGTACTTAAAACACTATTTCTATGTATAAAAACACTGAGACTGCTCCAGGTTTGAATGCATGATAGAAGAAATGAAGAAGAGCAGGATTTGGGGTTTAAGATTCAAACACATACAGACTAAATGGGGAGTTTCTTTTGAATGAAGCCTAAAATATTCATTACAGACAAGAAAAGGTATCATCTCCAAGAAACATAAAAGAACCAAACAAGTCTTGCATTCACCAGAAGACTTTCTCTCCCTAAAAAGTCAGGGGTTTCATTCCCGTAACCTGGTGGTTAAATTCCAATTTGGGTAACTTGTGTTCTTTCACGAAATCACCTTGCAGTTCAATCAGTCTTGCAGAATTTATATCACGTTATCCGCACCCCCCCCCCCGCTTTGCTTCATTCCTACTATGGCAGGCTGCTGATGTCAAATCATTGCCTCTGCTTACAGCAATGGTTTCTAACTTTTCACACAAGGCTACCAACAAAATGTAACCGATGCCCTTTTATTCTGCATGTATCACTTATTTCTGTCTAAATGCACCATGTTCTTACCCAAATTTACTCTGCCAAAAGTTATCTTTTTCCAAACTCCATCTTCCACCTTCTTTGACTCATACTTTCTTAGTCAATAATTACTTTATTATCTAGAGTCTCCCAGAATAAGTTCTTGATGATTTCAATTACTTTTACTCCCTATATACCATAATTGGCTCATGGGAATATGATACTAAATGGGTCATGGGACAGACCAAAATAAATAATACAAATAAACGGAAACAATATAAGGCTTGTCTTTAGGGTTTTCGTGGTGCTCTTCTCCCTCCTAACATCTCCAGTGTCATCATGTTGTCTCCTCCTTCCACATTTTACCAATCAGTCCTAAGATAACAACATCCTTATGCACTTTTAGTTCCACTTCTATGATGAACATTGAACAGTTTGATGTTACAGGATAATAGTCTTCAAACCTAAGCAAAACCAGGAGAACATTATACACAGTAACAGCCACAGTATGCTTCTGACATAGACTTAGCCCTTTATTTTTGGTTGTTTTGCTTCATTCTCCAAGAGGACCAAAATGACATCACCATGATAAACTCAGGTTTCGGTGTGTTGGGTTATGGCTGATCATACCAATCTTATCACGGAATGTTCTACCACAGATTGGGCACAGATAGTTCGTGTGAACATTTGGGGTGGATATTCCAAATTTGTGCATCCTACATTTACTTTGTACTGTCTCAATTCTGCTTTGCTCATAGAGAACAGCACCCTTCTGATGTGGGCACACCATGCTGAGTGGTCCTGTGCCAGTGTCTCCCATGTTCCACAATCAATTCCAAAGTTCTTGAGAAATACCTTGAGAGTATCCTTGTATCACTTCTTCTGACCACCATCTGATCATCCTCCATAAAATAGTCTTTTTGGCAAGCATATATTTTGCATTCAAACAACATGGCCAGCCCATTGACGTTGCACTCTCTGAAGCACAGTTCGAATGCTTGGAAGTTCAGCTCGACCAAGAACTTCAGTGTTGGTAGCTTTATCCTGCCAGGTGATCCTCAAAATCTTCCTGAGACAGTTCAAATGGAAGTGATTCAGTTTCCTGGCATGGCACTGGTAGATTGTCCATGTTTCACAAGCATATGCCAATGCGGTCAGCAGAATGGCTCTATAGTCCTTCAGCTTGGTAGTCAGTCCAATAGCTCTTCTCTCCCAAACTTTTCTTCATAACCTCCCAAACACTGAGCTAGCTTTGACAATGCTTGTGTCAATCTCATTGTCAATGTGTACCTCTCTGGAAAGTATACTACCATGGTATGTGAACTTATTTATTCACAGCATTCAGAACTTCTCCATTTGTTGTAACCAACAGTTCCACCTATGGATGGTGTGGTGGTGGTGGTTGATGGAGCACCTGTATTTTTGTGGTGTTAATTATTAGGTCAAAATTAGCCCAGGCAGCAGAGAATTGATCCATAGCTTGTTGCATCTCAGCTTCAGAGGCTTCACTGAGTGCACAATCATTTGCAAACAGAAAATCATGCACCAACACTACCTCCACTTTGGTTTTGGCTTGAAGCCTTTTCAAATTAAGAACTTACCATCAGTATGGTATTGGTGGGGAATCCCACTCTGCAGTTGAAAAACCAAAAAAAAATGTACAAAATGCACAAAAATATCTGCAAAGATGATTCCACTCACCATGGACACATGGAACATTGCACATTTATAGACAACACAAAATCCAGTAGACCTGAAAGACAAATTGCTTTGGTTGCAAGAGAACTCAACATATATATATATATATATATATATATATATATATATATATATATATATATATATATATATATATATATCCAAATAGCATCCTTAAGTGAAACAAAACTGGCAAATAAAGGCCAGCTTACTGAAATTAGAGCTGGATATACATTCTTCTGCAATGGCCACAGTGAAGGGGAGTGCCATGAAGCTGGCATAGGTTTTGCAATCCAAACTAATCTAGTCAGCAAGCTGGTATGCCTGCCAAAAGGAGTGGATGACAGGCTTATGACAATGTGATTGCCACTTGCAGGACAGCACCATGCCACCCTCATCAGTGCTTATGCTCCCACTATGACAAAAAATTTTATGAAGACCTAGAGACCCTTATCATCAATGTGCCAAAAGTAGACAAGCTTATCATTTCTGAGTAACTGTAATACTAGAGTGGGCTCAGACTACCGCTCTTGGAGGGAGTCCTTGGGAGGAATGGAGTTGGAAACAGCAACAGTAAAGGTAATTTACTGCTGAAGACTTTCACATTATATGACCTTCTTATCACCAACACTGTTTTCTGTTTACCTAAATGCAATAAAACTTCATGAATGCACCCTCGCAGCAAACACTGGCATCTAATAGGCTATGTGGTCATAAGGAGAAGAGATAGAAAAGATGTGAGAGTGACAGAGGCAATATATGGTGCAGAGTGTTGGACTGATCATAGACTTATCCTTTCCAAGCTAAATATTCACATTCATCAAAAGTGCTACTCCCAAGGCAAAATGGCTACCAGAAGAATTAATGTCAAGAAATTAAAGCTCTTCTCTGAGTGTGAACAGTTTGCTGACTTGGAGGGAAAGTTGAGCCAAGACAAAGTTGGCAACAGTGGAACAGAAAAGGAGTGAGCAGCTTTCAGAGATTTGACATACAGTACTGCATTTGCTCATCTGGGTCAGAACACTTGCAAACTTAACCCTTCACAGTAATGCAAAACCTAAAACATTCCCAAAGGACTCTTGAGGCAAAATACCATCCACATCCAGAGAAAAACTATGGAATCAGAATGCAGAATGAAGCAGACATTTTTCTCTCATGTTATGCTATGTTTTTTTTTTTTGTTGTTTCTCATGGTTTCTCTCATTTGTTTTAATTCTCCTATGCAAAATGACTAATGTGAAAATGGGTTTAATAAGGATGTTAGGTGTAGAACCCATATAAGATTGCATGCCATCTCAGAGAAGGAGAGGAAAACTTATGGAAGTGATTGTTGAAAACTGAAAACAAATAAAATAATTAAATTAAAAAAACCTAACTTCCAACAATGTTTCCAGACTTATTTCATATTACTCTGTCTTTCACAAATTTGATCCTCCATTCCGACTGGCCTTGTGGATATTCCAAATATGTGATATCATATTTCCTGCCTCTATACTTCTGCACATGATCCTCCAAGTCTAAAATGTTCTTCCTCTTCACTTATATCCCTTGGAATTCCTACTACATTTCACCACTCATTCCAAACTTCCTAGTTAGAAACATTTCCTTTCTCCAGGGGCTAAAGCTTCCATCCCAACCCTTGGTTTCCATTTACATACTATGTATATAGAAGATAGTTGATTTTCTGTACATGTGTTTTATTAGTTTTCCCTCTAGAACTTGAGAAAAGCCCAGCATCATCTCTCTTTGAGATCTGAAACTATTTGGTAGCTATTGTAGCTCTATTCCTAACAGAATATGAGGTATTTAATAAACATTGATCTAACTGAATGGAAATGGAAAAAACTTTATAAGCCATATAGTCCAAGGTTCTCATTTAGCTTTTGATGACCTGAGGCTCAGAGGGGTTCAGTCACTTGCCCACATCACATACGTATAAAGATAGTCATCACTAGAGCTGAAATCCAAGTCTTGTGATCCAGAGGTCGATGCTTTTCTCCTGTATCACCCTCTATTCTCTGAGGGTTCTTCTTTGTGCCTTGTTGTACCTTTGTGCCACTACAGTTTTATCAATAGGAGAATGAGGGCCATGGAGAGGCATGGGTAGCAATCTATTGCCAAAAACAAAAAATGAAGCTGAGGAGGATCCATTGCCTTTTAAACTGAAATGGATTTTAATTTGCATCTAATATGGGTTTTCTTTTTTTCTAATTACATTAGACAAAATAAGAATAGGGCAGGGGAACACAAGTAGATTCACCTTATTTCCATTTATCATCACCATTACATGGCTTCAGCTGAGTTAGAACGGGATACAGTGAGATGCAGTATAGCTATCAAATTTATCATAAGGAGATGCAATCTCAGGTCAGTTCTTTGCAAGGAATGTATTATGCAGATACCTATAGTACCTATACGTATACAATGTGTGTGTGTGTGTGTGTGTGTGTGTGTTATGGACCCATTTGTAGCTTTGGTAGTCTTTTTCAGAATTTTTTTTTCTTTGCTGGAAGTAAATGCTAAATTTCACTTAGAAACTAATGAAAATAAAGATGTACTTCTAGGTCCTTACTAATGTTAATAATGAATCTCTGAATTTGGTCTCAAATATTCAAATTCATATTATTCAAATCTATATTACATAAAAATGTAATAAATTATTCCAGCTCAATTGAAACATGCAGTGTAAATTCCAATAATGTGACCATGTAAACATAGGGTATTCATTATAATGTGGCCACTTAATGTAGGAGAGGATTCATTATTTACACTAATTAGGACCTTTCTGCGTTTTATTTTTCCTATCCACCTTCCTAGACACTTTGAAACTTATGATATGTGGATCTCAAGTTAATAACTTGTGCTCTAATACTTGAACTTTTAGTCCTTAGTTCCTACAAGTTTAGATTTCCTCATTCCTGAATTTGGTAATATATTGACTGGTGAACTGCACTTCGCACCATGTGTCTGTTCAGGTTGTTCCATCTTAACTGGTTATCTATCTGCTAAACCTTAATGGGAGGTGAGGGAAAGTGGGAGTGGAAGTGAGGAGCAGTAGAAATGACTGCCAGGTAATATAAAGTATTATAATAAAATCAAATGTTTGTAGGCTATTTGTATTTTAAAAAATGTCTTCTGGAAGCATAATGGAAATTCAACAGAATGATGTGAATTATGTACTATTATTATGATAATTTCAAGTACCATGGCAAGCCAGTGCTGGAGATATTTTTAGGAAAATAATTTTTTTTATCAAATTCTTTCAATAACTACCTACTCTGCTGATGTGTAGAACCATTTGTCTGGCGAAAATCTAAGTGAAACTTCCTAGGTATCTCATTCGTTAGACACTTTAGAAAGAGAAAAAAACTGTACTAATAAAGTATATCTGATCATATTATTAGCATTAGTTCTGCTATTTATAGTATTGTGCTTATTTTGTTTTAACTTGAAAAAATACAATAACAAAAATCCATTAGAAATTTGAATGACAGGCCAGCGCATTTTTTTTCCAAAGGAGCAAGTAGCACAATGATCTCATTTCCCAGTGACAGAAGATTCTCTTCTCCCTATAATTGCTGTGCAGTCATGTAGAAATGCCACAAAGTCAATTCAGGACAAGGTTTCTGAATTTAACTTCAGCCAAAATTGGTGAAATGAGCAATTTTGGCTGCGGTACAAACAAAGCTCAAGAGAATAGACAGCATAACAGAAGTAGATAACAGTGAATTCCGGAATGGAATTTATTAATAGGTTCATAGGGTTGAGGGCATTTTACATTGTTTAGAAGCTGTGAAACCCGTAAGAGCTTTTTTTTTTTTTTTTTTTTTGGAGAGAGAAACTCATTGAGGAAAGAAATCTGTACTGGTCAGAAATAAACAGCCCTAGGTATATGCCTTCCAGGAAGCTAGCTTCATTTCACTATTCAGAGATTTATACACATGCATATGAAGTTGTAAGATTTTTCTGGCAACACTTTTCTTATTGTCCTCAACATTTTTCTTCTCTCTCCTAAGACTGGCTTTGAATACACTGCCATAAAAAGACCTGAGTTAATCTGAAACCATGGAAATAGGCATGCGGGGCAGGGAGGAGGAGGATGAGGATTCTTGGATATTAGGGTTTGATGGGATAGGGTTGGAGAAGAAATTTTCTCCTGTATTTGGAGAAGGAAAAACTAGAATGAGAGGTTCGGTTGATGTGAAAGGGAAAGTTACAAAATAATTTGGATAATGTATCTGAACAAAATAGCAACTGTTAAGCAGAGCTTATGAAATGAGTAATGCCCTACTCAGGTTCAGCACTCATTGTTCAGGTGTTTCAGCTGTCTGATTCTTCATGACCCTGTGGAAATATGTTGATGGTTTTTCTTGGCAAAGACACCAAAGTGCTTAGCCATCTCCTTCTCCAGTGGCAGAAATGTTCCCAAGGTCACACATCTAGAAAGTTTCTGAGGCTGGATTTTAACTCAGGCTTACTGAATCCAAACCTAGCACTGTATCCACTGTGCCACTTAGCCGCCCCTTAGCACTACTAGAAACTCAAAAATATAAAGAAATCTACTGCTCAGACAAAGGGAACTCTTCATGTATCTTTCCCCCCTTTTTCAAGCAATAATAAATGGAAATTTTTGAGGTCCAATAGTGTAATCCATCTAAACAGTCAAATGAGACAGATGGCCCCTATTTGGGTTGGCTTAAAATTAGTGGTTTTGTCCCCTGATTTTATTATGTTAGGATCCATAACTGTGCTGGATTCAACTTCTGAGAAATCATCATCTTTGTCATCATCATCATCATCAGAGTTAGTATTTATATTGCATTTTAAGATTGAAAAACATATTACATATATTATTTCACCAGATCCTCTTAATTATCCTATGATATAGGTGCTATTGTTATCCCCAATTTATGAATGAAGACCCTGAGACTGAAAGACTTGCCTGGACTACACAGCCAGATATTGTCTAAAGAAAGATTTTAACTCAAATCTTTCTGAGTCCCAGTTCCATATAATTCACCATATAATTGTTTTCCAACTCCTGACCCCACACATCTCTTTAGATATTGCTAAAGACTCATCAGAAACTGAGATTCTATACTTGCAGTACCAAAATCTGTTAACCACACTGGGACAAGACATATTATACAAGATGTCTTACTAGGTGTGGTAGAATATCCACAGACCACCAAATCTGTGCTTCAACCAGAACTCTGAGAAAGGGCAACACACTTTAGAAGTCATATGCCAAAGTTACCATGTTAGGTCCCCCCAAATATGAAAGCAAACAAGAATAATCTTTTAAGACTAGAGCTTTTACCTACAAAAAATAAAGGTGGAAATCAAATAAATGTATACCCTCAGGTAATGCCTAAGTTATATAGAAGCAATGTATAATTTTTATGTTGCTAAACTGAAAAAATTATCTGTGCAAAATTTGAATAATTTAATTAGCACATTCCAGCTGCCCATCTGTATGCCTATGTTCTTAAGGAAAAGGAAAGTGGCTGTCTTCTAATGGAAAGAAAGTGAAAGGAATAACAATTTTGGGCCCTTGCTTTTAATTCTAATATTTTCACGGTAAACGTTAAATATTTCTATTCTTCGTATTTACATTTCTTGAAAGGAATCCTATTATAGTAGAAAGGATTTTCAGCCAGGGATTACATTTGATTCTCTGTACTGTACTGTGTATGTATAAAGCTATGTATTACTGTAGCTGTGATCACATCGATGTAAGAATCTCTCAATGAAGATTTTTTTCTGACAATTGAGATTAGTGTCTTCTCTGAACTCTGCACTATAAAAATGTTGCCTGGGGCAACGACTTGTCCAGGGTCACATAGCCAATACACATCAGAAATGGAACTTGAAAACTAGTTTTCTAGACCCTAAGGTCAATTCTGTATCTACTACTTCACACTCCAGCACAGCTTTAATCACAACACACCATAATTAAAAGTAACCAATAGAACCATTGTTTTGAAAAAGCAGGTGACATCCAATTCCAGGTGTGAGGGGCCGCCACCGGACCTCCTGGGTGGATAGGTGACGGCCAGGAGTCTATACCCGCCCTAACTGGCGGTCACGCGCTTTGCCCGTGACTTCCTTATTTTGGGCGCAAGGAAGGCTCGTGGACAAGGTACGGCATCGCCCTCGGGGAGGTACTAGTGGGGCCCCCACCTATCATAGTAGGACACGATCAGCCAGGTCGATAACGTGGCCCTAAGAACAGGTGCTGAGGGCTGACCAAGGCTTAACCACCAATCAGGGAACTAAGGGCTAGAACCCGGAAAGGATAAGGAATATAAGGCAACGCCCCAAGGGGTTCGGGGGGACTGGACTGATGTGAACTACTGAATAAACATCTGCTTTGCTCTACCACTCTGGCTCGTGCTTGGTTTCTGCCCGAGCTCCGGCCCCCGGGGACGGGTCCAGAGACGTCTGAAGCTGCGTGAAGCAGAGTGAGGGGTTACTACTCACAGGGAGGGTCGATCGGGGACCGTGAGCCCCCGACATCCAGGGTCCAACAGTAGTTAGACATCATTGAAAAATGTTTTAAAACAATGTTGGAAAATTAATAGTAAAAGAATTTATTTTCACATATGTGACAGAACACATAGATACACTGACCAGTACTAAAGACACAATCCCCTTTATTGCAAAATCAGAACAACAGGTACTATAAAATAAATATATTTCTAAACTCATTTAAATGATATTATATAAGGCAATTAAACCCGTCTCCCTCTATTCCTTCCATAAATGTGTGATATTTGTGAACAATAAGGCAGCATGTAGGCTGACTAACTTAGCTGCCTTTGGCAGGAAGAAGAACCAGGTATAGAAGAGAGACATCAGAAAAGTAAGTTTTATTTTCTTCTTTCTGAAATAAAACAGCTTTTGTATAATGTTCTGACAAACTGAAAAAAAAGTCAGGAAAATTTCTGGATAACAAACCTTACCCCTTTCAGCAAAGCATCTGCTATTTAGAGGTCACAAGGATCAGCAAAAGTCATGGGTCATCATCATAGCTGTGAAAGTTTCAAATCTTCAAAATCATCAGAATATGTGTTTAGAAGCCCCAGATATATTATGAGCCTTAGCTAATGTCAAAAGAGTACTGAGCAATGCAATAAATTTGCATACACTGGGGGAAAAAAGACAGCTTTGGTTGAAAGGTTAAATTAGTTAATGAAATTTAGGAGAGAGTCACCTAGGTTTATTAGATCATAGGATTAAGAGATGAAAGGGACCTCAAAGAGCAACTAGCACAACCCTTTCATTTTACAGATGAGGCTTCTAAACATCATTTGGAAGATACCTTCCCGAAAATATATTTTGCTGCATAAAATAGAATTATAACTTCAACTTTAGACACTGAATGAAACTGAAGGCAATACTTTGGTGGCACAGTAAAGAACATATGCATAACTTATATTGCTACTATTATGCTGAAAATATAGAACAAGACTGATATCCTTGTAATGAGCTTTATATGCTGCAAAGAGAAAACTATACCATATCATGCTATGTGTCCGAGACAATTTTTGACCCCTGATTTAACTGATTTAATTTTATGGGTAAATATGTTCAACAGAAGGTTATATTTTATAGATTTGAGAAATTTTAGTGAATTATTTTGTGCCATATCAATACTAGACAAAACCATAGAATGTGAAAAACGTAGAATTGCAGTATATGGATCTACCACGGACTGTACATTCATTCATAAAAATTGTAGAATTCATAAGACCCTGCAATAGGTGTTGACATAAACAAAGATGAATATGAAGCAGTTTTTTCCCTCAAAGAACTTTCAGTGTAGTATAGGAGGTAAGTGATGTGCACATCCAATTCCAGTTCCTTTTTTAGACACCTATGAACTCTGAATCAGATCTTGATACATTTCTCCTCAAAAATTAAGTATGGACTATATCTTTATCTATGTCATATCTCTCTATACACATACATATGTGCACAAATATATACATATATTTACATACATACATATATGTATACACTCATACACACATGCTTACATACTGGGTGATAGAGTTATGAAAAATTATAACCCCTGCTATCCAGGAGTTTATTATAATTTGGTAGGGGTAAGCAGGTCAAATATCCAAAAATGCAAAATAGTTAGCTATGACTTCATTGATAACAAAGTTTTATCATTCAATGAAAGTCAATAAAAACTGAATATCTCAGTAACTACCACAAGGCAAACATGATGATATGGCCAGAAGGAAGAAGCTCCAGCCTTATTAAAAGGAATAAGAGGAGGAGACAGTCACCATGGCATAATGGTATCCAACTGAGACGGTTTTTACCTTCTCACTGCTTGTCTTTCTACCACGATACTTTTATTCTTCAGCCTTTAAAATATTATTTTTGAATTTTGTTGTAGTTCTCTTTGTCTTTTAGTACTCTCCATTAAAATGAAAAGATCCATGGTGGATGTCATGTCTTAATTCTGTACTAGCTAATACCGTAATATCAACTGATACCTTGACTGAGATTATTGTAGAGATTGAACACAGGATAAGCAAGCATCTAGGGGGTTGTCTAGGAGAATGAAGCCAGAGAGGAAGAAAATTGAGAACAGTAGACTTCATCTGCTTTTAAAGTTTTACCTTAGGAAGGCTGGGATAAATGCTATAGGGAATAAACTAAGGTAAGTGTTGTATTTTCGTACTGTCTTTCTTTAAATGCTACTGACAATTAATTATAACCACAGCAGAGTGTGACTGTTGATAGGTAAGTCAGGCTGCAGTTCTCAGACATGGCCCCCCAAAATGGTTCCGATTGAGTCGTGGAGTTGTATGATCCCTTATGATAAGAGTGGAGGAGGTAAGCAAGGGATGTAGAATTAATGGTCACTACTATATCTAACAGTAGACTGCAGCCAAGCTGTTCTGCTAATAGTGCTTTTCTGTAGCATTTTCAAATACAAAGAAGAACTAAAACTCTCCAAAATGTGACAACTAGTTTCGTTTCCATTTGGTGCCTTTTAATTTCTTTCCTCTTTCATTCGCTATAACTCTCCAGTCAAGTGGCCCAATTCTGAAAGTCGTCATTCCAGATCGGGCCCATGGAGGGCTGTGGTTTGTCACTTTGCAATCAGCAACTCAAGCAGTCATATCACTTTCTTTCATAGCTGTTGTGTTACCTCCAAATTGGCCTGGGATGGGAGAAAGCAGCACTGCAGTTCATGTTCGGGAACAAAATAAAATTGCATTTCTCCATTTGATCTGGCTTTTGTTTTCCCCCTTCAGCATTTTGTTCATCAATTCAGTCTGATACCTGTAGCATGGAAGCTTGCCTTGCCTCTCAGAAAGGGATTTCCCTATTGGTTATCTCACCAAGGCAGATTTCAGGAGGCCCCAAGCCAAAATAATATGAAACTTCCCATTAAGGTAATCGAATTTGAACCTTAACCTTTGGAAATTTTAAACTTAAACATTAAGCTTCATTTAAATTGAGCCTGCATCCAGACCATTAACTGTGGGGTAATAGAACCCAATGCCTGCAGTTATTATAATTAGGGTTATTGGGAAGAATGGATTTTTAAACAATTGATTGGACGTACTCTCTATTTGTCAAACCTCAAATCCCCTAATGTGGATAACAGATGAGTCAAGTATAGGATTGTGTCCTAGAGGATTATTTAAACCATTTTCCTATAAACAAGAAAGATCTATAGAAATGCAAACAAGAGCATTTATATAAAAAATGTAGCTACTTCGCATAAGCAGATGGACAAAACAAAATGAAAATGATCCTTACTTTTAACAAGTTTGGTCATCTATTTAATTGATCTTTATCTTGTTGCTGCACAGCATTTCCACCTGTATGCCTCAATTAATATTTCTTCCTTTGTCATTTCCTTTCTCTGGGACTCAATTCCTCTTTTTTTTTTTTTTTAGCACTACAAAGTCTCCAGGATCCAGTCCAGCTCCAAAATGTCTAGTTTAGAGGCAGCATGGTGAAGAGAATAGTGAATGCGTTTTGGAGTTCAGGACCTGAGCCATACTGGTTACATGACCTCGGCAAAGTTATTCGATTTCTCAGTTTCCCAGTCAACCCTCTAAGAAAATTAAATCCTTGTAATGATGCAGTTTTTTTTTAACCTCTGAGGTTACATACGTATGAATGAATGAATGTTCGTCTTTAGTTTATTCACTTCACATGAGATATACCTCCAATTTACCTCAACTATATGCAGGAATGACCACACCCTTGATCAAAAGCATTTTGCTTCTTTTATTGAGAGTTAACAACACTAATCACAACTTCCTGCCATTCTATCTCTGCCCATATCTTTCTTCTAAATGTATTCTTTGTCTTCACTGTGACCTACAATTCCTCCACCCTTCAGGACTATTCATGTCCATCAAACTTGTTTTGATCACATGTTCCTCCATCTCCAACTTTTCCAATTAATTAATTTTTAGTTCTTAACGTTCACTTCCATAAGTTTTAAACTTTCTCCTCCTCCCTCCAGTCCCCCCAAGAGAAGATGTAATCTGATATACGTCGTACACATACATTCCTATGAAATACATTTTCACATTAGTCATGTTGCATAGAAGAATGGGGAGAAAGCATATGAAAGAAAAAATCAAAAGAAAAAAGAAAATAGTCAGCTTCACTCTGCGTTCTGACTCCACAGAGCTTTCTCTGGATGTGGATGACATTTCACATCATGAGTCCTTTGGAATTGTTTTAGATCCTTGCACTGCTGTGAAGGGCTAAGTCTATCAGAATCAGTCCTCGCACACTGTGTCTGGCACTGCATACAATATTCTCCTGATTCTGCTCACTTCACTCACCGTCAGTTCACGTAAGTCTTTTCAGGTTTTTCTGAAGCCTGCCTGTTAATAATTTCTTCTAGCACAATAGTATTCCATTATAATCATATACCAAAACTTGTTCAGTCATTCCTTAATTGATGGGTATTGCCTCGATTTCCAGTATTTGATCACCACAAAGAAGCTGCTATAAATATTTTTTTTTTACATGTGGGTCCTTTTCCCATTTTTTATGATCTCTTTAGGATACAGTCCTAGAAGCGGTATTGCTGGGTGAAAGGGTATATATTTATATATTTATATATTTATAAACTTTTGGGCCCTCCTTCCCCAGTTTTGGTCCTTCAATTGGCCAATTCAGTAATAAACTATCTTTGAATCTTGAATTCCTTTACTCCACCATTTTGCCTAAGGGTGCTCACATCATGACAATAACCTATGTAACTCCTATTGTCCACTTCTTCCACTCTTATTTAAATGCTACTTGTATGAAACTGGATAAAGTTACCCAACTATCCTAACTAGATCCGCTATAAATATATGCCATTTAATCCCAAATGGATTCTTGCTACTGTGAGGCAATCTTTCTTTTATTTTCTCTTCCTTAATTGACCATATATCATACTCATCATCTGCTGCATTCCCTTTCTTCTCAAGATCTCCAAAGGAGCCCTCCCCATCCTCTTGCCTTAATATTTTGCCTCATAATTTTCCAAGGAAACACAAACCATTTCGCTTTAACTCTTTTCCTCATCTCCCAACCCTTGATTGTTTACATACATGTACATATGCATATATATATTTATATATATATGATATATATCATAATTATATGTATATAGACTTCCATTCAGGTATACACATCATATACATATCATTGTTTCTTCCTATACTCCAGATTATACAGAAGAGATGGTGTTTCTTTTTGCCAGTGCTAAGCCCCTCTACATGTGTCTTCTCTAGCATATGGCTCCTAATATCATCTTTTCTGCCTCTCTCTCTCTCTCTCTCTCTCTCTCTCTCTCTCTCTCTCTCTCTCTCTCTCTCTCTCTCCCTCCCTCCCTCTCTTTCTCACTCATCTTCATCTTATTTGTGGATCTCAACATATCTCTAAGCTTCAAACAGAAATGTTTAGGTCTATACATACTTTAAAACATTGTCCAATTAAGGATAATAGTTTAGAGGTGTTCCTTTTAGAATTATTTGCTAAAATGAAGTTCTGACTACCTATTTGCATGGTAGATTCTAAGACTGCTTTGTCAAAAGAGATGGATTTGGGATTCTGAAGAGATAATCACATTATACTTTTCTAAATTCCCAAAGCAATTTCAAACGATGATAGTTTTCTTTGTATTCTATTTAGGATATACTATGAAAAATCTTAGTCCCAAATTATTTTGTGTCTTGGTATCCTCTGCTTCCAGGAAAGCAATTTCTTCTAGCTGATGTCTAAAAAAAACAAAAGACAGTTCCCATATTTGAAAGGAAAATGAATTTATTTTGGAATTTCCAGAATGCCTCTAGATTCTCTAGGATTAGAATTGAGTCAGTGATAAGCATAAGGGAAACTGAAATATTCACACTGTATTTTCAACTTCAATCTCAAAGTTTTATCCTTTTTTCTCTACTAATATTTTTTGTTCCTGTCTATTCAGTGACCATAGGAGTCTTGGATTCCGGTTATATTAAAAGTATTAAGCTAAAGAAATATATTTCTAATGTTGATAGTATAGACATTAGTTTGTAAGTAGGGTAAATGATTGTCAGAGATGGCAATGACTCTGAATTCCTATTATTAAATTGCTTTCTTTTTTCTCTGGGCTAGCTCTTTAGATGGAGGTCAGAATCTAATATAAGATAAATAAAACTGATGAAACAAAAAGGCATGCATATCTTATTTATGTAATTTTAAGCTGTTAAAGCTTTAATAGGTGACCATCTGTATGTATGAAAAGATTTGGTTCTATTTGGCTGGATATATCAGGGTTAATTTGGGTCTGAATTATATTTATAACGACTTTGCTTTTCTTCTATGTTCCCATATTCATGGAACAGTGAAGAGGAAATGGGGAGGTGGAGGGAGACCCAATATTTTAGCTAAGTCAAGTAAAGTTTACAAGTCCATTTGATCTGGATGGTAACTGACAGAAGACATGGATATCACAAACCAACACTAAATTTGTTACACTATCCAGTTTTTTTGCCAGTAGTAATAACACACCTTGACTAAACATTGAGGCCAGCTTTTACAGCTGCAACTACTAAATTGGAAAAAATATACATCTCAATGCCAATGGGTCTCTTAGGGCAGTCACCCCAGCCATGGAATCATAAGGCATATTTCATTTCAAAATACAAAAAGGTTGCATATCCGGTGCTTGTTGCACTGATGTTCACAGAATAAGTGGCTTTTATTTATTTTGGGGGAGGGAACATTACATAAATCAGTTATTTTTTTAGTAACAAATGTCTCATTTCCATTTTTTTAGTTAAATTTAAGATTGAAATAAAAAATTAAAATAATATGTCTCATTCTCAGATATAGTTTCAATACCAGAAGGTAGTAAATCTGCAAAAGGAAACCCTGTCTTCTGTTTTTACAAATATAGGGCAATTTATTTCATAGCTTCATAAACTGTTACAGATGGAACTTTAGAGATCTAGTCCAACTCTCATTTTAGAGACTAGGAAACTGGGGCTGAGGGAGCCTAAGTGATTTGCCCAAGGTCACATAACTAGGCAATGACAGAGCTGTCACATGAACTCAGTTCTCCTGACTCCTAGTGCAACATTCTTTCATTTACATTGTAGAGTTTCTTCCCTTTTTCCTCTACTTATATGTGGCAGGAGTAGAAGACAAATGCTTTACCTTTCACAGCTCAAGAGAGTAGGTCTTAAAAATCTGAGCAGGGAAAAAATGACTGATTCTATCTCACTACTTTACCATGTCACAAAATATACTACTGATTCTGCTCAAATTATCAGAACTTCACACACATATACACACACTCATAATTAATAAGTATATGGTAATAACGGATTGCTATCTGGTTCTTTCTTTTCTTTTAAAAAAGACTAAATACCATACTCTAATAAATTGCTTTGTATCAATTATATTTTTAGCCAGTTATGCCCTGAATTTTCAGTAATTATGAATGTTCTTATTTTATAATGAAACCTGAGGAATCAACAAATATGATGTACTAACATCTGATCTGATCATAGCCATGTAGCTTTGAATAATACTTTCTCATTGAAGGAAGGGAAAATTTTCTGTTTTGCTTTTGTATTCATAGGACTCAGCACATTGCCTGGCTCAGAGCAGACACTAGACAAATCCTTATTTGATTCAATATACAAAAGCACTGCTCTCTTCGGAAGAACAAGTATAGTACTTCCTGTGGATACCTCCTTTCCCCAGATCTTTTTTTTCCCTGAAGAAGACTAAAAATCCCCTAAATAGAGCTCCTTAACACACAGAGTGCAGTTAGTATGTGCAATGGATAGACTGCTGGTCTTGATGTCAGGAAGATGAGTCTTCCTGAATTCAAATTTGGCCTCACTAGCTGATCCCGGACAAATCATTTCATCTTGTTTGTCTCGGTTGCCTCATCTATAAAATGAGCTGGAAAAGGAAATGGCAAATACATCAGCATCTTTGCCAAGAAAGCCCCAAATGGAGTCACAAAGAGTTGGACAGAATTGAAATGACTGCGTAGCAACAAATGCACATGCATCCCTTGGCATCATGACCATTGACATTATGATAACCTATTTTCTAAAACTCAGGGATATGTGGACGTATTAAGGAACAGGAGTACTATTTTTGGCAGGATCTGTTAAGGTGAAAAGATTTTGAGTATGGGCTCAGTGATGGACATGTCAGTCATTTGAGGACTAGACTAATGTTGTTCAAAAACATGTATTACCAGGTGGGCCCTAGGATGAAATTTTAGGAAGAGTAAGTCATGAAGACCATTTGCAAGCATTGTTAACCCAGGCATGAACTTCCAAAAGACATATCTTGAAAACTCTTTCAGGATAATTGGTTTTCTTTATAATTCTATGCATTTTATGTTTTTAAGAAGATCATTCTATGAAGGGCTTCACTTTGACAAAGTGGGCCCCAATGCACAAAAATATTTAGGAACTCCTGATATAGGTATTCAGTCTTCAAATCCATGCATCTCTGAAGTCACACTGATGTTCTAGCATATGTATACTGTAATTTAATGTTTATAAATCATTAGATATAAATCCTAGTTTGGCCACTTAGCTGCCTAACCTTGGGCAAACCACTTGCTAAACCTCAGGTTCACCACCCGTAAAATGGGAATACCAATGTATGTCTTACAGGGAGAACGTGAAGAAAGTACTTTGCAAACTTTAAAGGCTGGAAAATGTTAGCATCATTGTTATAACAATCCTATGCATTTCCATTTTTTATGCATTTTAAGTTCTTGTTTCTTTAGTTAAATTCAACATGATTTCGATCCCAAATACCTTGCCTTTGTTATGGAAAAAGAAGAAAAATTAGGCATAGTGATTATGAACATACACCCTATCTCCTTTCCCCTCAGGTTATAGATGTATTATTCTGAACTTTCTTTTAGAGAGGGGATATTGTACTTGGCTGAATTTGATTAGATGAGCAACTGGTTAGCAACAAGCTATAACGGGAGTGCCAGACTCCTGGAAAACTACCTTCTCTATTCCTGAAAGCCCCCTGGGGATTGCAAGAAGTTGTTAAAAGCCATGCTTAATTATAGTAGCAAGCAGAGAAGAATCTCCAGTCACTAAAATTCAATCGCACATTTGCCTGCCTCATTCCATCAGCCAGAGAAATTCACTTGCCATACTGAAAGTAATGACAAGCATCTTTTTGCCATAGGTTGGCAGAAAGAAAGCATTTATGTTTCCTCTGTAGTTCGGATAAGCTAAATTTGAAAATGAATGAAATTTTGGTAAAATTTCCTGACTTACCATTCTTATGCATACACACACATGCTGACGAGAATAAGTTGTGACGTTGCACTGTCTGAAAGAATCTACTTAAATCAAGTCTTGTTCTCAATAATTATCACTGACAAAAAAGAAAACTGATGATTTTGATCAAAGCAAGCAAAAATAAAAAGGTTATGTCCTCCTCTACTTATTCCTTTGGAAAGCAATCCTATTCAAATTTTGAAGTGAAGCTTTAAAGAAGAAATAAAGAAGAACTGAGACCTGAGAAAGTATAACAAAGGATTAAAGACATTTAGTGATTGTCCACTATTAAAAATAGAGAAGGATTTTACATTAGACCAAGTGGTAAGAGTTGGGCTCCAGGCAAAGAAGCATCATTATTTATAACAAGCAGATATACTTCTATATGATTAAGGGGAGAACAGTGAATTAATGTTATCTTAATATTGTTTAAATGGCCTCTAGATATGGTACATAGCAATGGCAGGTAGAGTGGTTAGCACAAAATGAATGTCAATATGAGAGAGGTGACTGGGAAACATTTTTACACTGAATAGAATCTGGTTAATTAATGGCCTTGAAATGATTAGCTCTGATAAGCCCCGAGTGTACCGTTTTCCTTTATTTTGTGAAACAGAACATAGCCTGTGTTAATGGGATTTTCTTCAGAGGCTGGTAAACTGGGTAAAAGATGTTCTATAATTACCTGCTATTTTTAATGATGGTTTTTTATTGTGGCTCATGCCCTAGGTTACTCAGGGAAATAGATGGGGAAAGTGTGAAAGTAGAATGGTGTTTTATGCTGGCAGATTTAACTTTGTACTTGGATATTAATACAGAAAAATCTATATTGTTGGAGCCTGTACCAACAAACTCTATCATTATCCCTAAAGTTTATTGTTCAATTTAACATATAAAACTTCCTTAAATGGCTATTATAGAATTAATAGGGTATATGTAACCAATGCAATTCATAGGTAATGTGTAGGCTTGGATGGAAAAATGATTATTCTTTAACTCAAAGTGTTTTACCTGACAGAAATTGTACTCTGGTTGCCTAAGATGAAGAAAATTCTCTATAAATTCAATAATTATTTTTCTCTGACCTCAAACCAGCCCATAACTATGAAATTTCCTTGAGAATTATTTCCTTGGACACTTTCCCCTCTTTCTTATTCAATTCTGTAGGATGATATTTTGAAGAAAACAAAAAGATGAGCTGAAGGTCCCAACAGTCAAAGAATCAAAGCTTGTAACGTTTCATTATTTGGAAAGTATAGAAGAACAATATAGCCTACTGATCAAAATGATCAGACTTAGAAATTATTTTAAGGAATATAGTATGTAACATTATTAATGGAAAGTCCAGTTCCCAAGAGGATTCTGGGTAATATGGCATTTTGCCATTTTCTGACTGCCCTTTTTAAAGATCGTACATTTCAGAATTAGGAGACGCCACAGACATCATCGAGACGAACATGTACTTGTCAGAAACCTCCTTTTCACCGTTTGCATTTGAAATGATGCACTAAGATTAGAAGATCCAGAATGTGAGAACTGAAAGGCATTATCTGGGCTAAAGCCTTTATTTTACAAATGAAGAAACTGAGATCCAGAGAGGTTCAGCGAACTTTCCAAAGCAATGCTATACTCACTTGTCAGAACTAGGACTAGATCCATGTTTCCTGAAATCTGAGGTGATAAATACAATGAAGGTCATAGAAGAAACAAAAGAATACATTCTCCTTCCTGCTTGATATCATGAAAGTTTTATTGAGGAGAAATCTTAACTCTTTAGAATTTTTATTTAATTAAAAAAAATGCTACCCCTTCCAAATATTGTGCTTTTACTGATCAAACTCCTAAAAAGTATTGAAACCCAAGTAGTTGAACTCTATTTCCTTGTTTTGTTTTTCTTTCCTTTCCTACCTATTCTTTTTATTCCAATAGAAGCAGGAGTATAGCCCAAATCTCTTGAATCCTACATGGATATGGGCAACTATTCTCTCCTCCCTCCAAATACCCAGATATTTAGCCTCTAACCAAAATGCATGGAGAATTGTTTAATAAAGAAAGGGGTTCTGAAAGACTTTAGACCTTCATCATGATGACTTTGTACTTTATACTAGCTTCTGCTTTCATATTCTTTATTGCTTTCCCATTTAAACTTTTGAATGATTGATTTAGGTTCTTGGCTGTGAATATTCTACACCTTGAATTCTGCTAGTTTGTAAATTTAAACACCTGTGCTCTTACTGAGCCACTATCAATAAAGGGGAATTGATTAACTTTTCCACAATGATGCACATTATTATTTTTTTTTTTTTACAAGATTGACTAAACTTCTTTGAACAAGAAAAGGAATGGTAGATAATGTTTAATCCAGTAGCAAGCCTTTTGGTAGAATGAATTCTGCTTTAAAGCTATTATGTAGTGGGAAAAGAAACTCTGGAGCTATATCTTTCTCTATATAAAGTCCAAACAGATTTCTAACAAAATCACACAGGTCACTCTAGTGCAGTAGAAAATATACTGGGTTTAAAGGTTGAAGATTCATATCCCAGATTTTCCTTATTATCTGCATGAGCTTGGGCACTTAAGATTCTGTCTTTTTAAAATGAGCAGAATCTATTAGCTGACTTTTAAGTTCTTTGCCAGCTCTAAACCTACTAATTTCCACCTTTAAATCTAATTTTAGGTTTTTAAGATCACTTAAAAAAATCTCTCAACTTCTGAAAGCATATAAAAGGATTTTGTCTAACGCCTGAGATAGCAGTATAAATGAGAATGAAGATGAACCTTAAAATGTATATCATAGAATTATAAATTTATTAATAAAAGATATTTCAGATTCCATCTAGATCAATATCTTTATTTTATGAATGAGAATACTGAGCAAATGGTTTGTCCAATTTTATAAGATAATAATTGACAGAAGTAAGATCAACTCAAAAGAGAGTGTTATGACAAGTGTCTTTTTCTTGTCTTGAATTTCTCTACCACCTTTCCATACCTCTATATGCACATATAGAAAAAAAGATGTGGGGAAGAACACTGATGAAAAGAGTTTAAAGCAATTGGAATTATTTAGATATACATTAAAGAAGTTTGACTTTCTCATTAATAAATTTTGTATAAATCACATCATTATATGGAAGGTGAAAGCAACTTCCTTGCTCTGAGGCTGGTCCTCTGCTATACCATATTGCCCTTGTCTTTCAAGATTGTAATGATACATCATTATATCTATTTCCCATTTGACAACTGCAACTCTGTGTCTTAGTTCAGGTTTGTCCATAAACCAAATTATTAAAGAGAGCCAAGGAGACTAAGATGGAAATAACTATTCTCAACTAGACTACACCTAAATACCTGAAGGCAGAGGTATAGACAAAGACACATAGAACAGAAAAGGCAAGACAGTAATTAGGACAGTCAGATTTTGTTTGTGATTTGGCCTATTATTAACTGTGCTCCATCTTTTCCTTAGCCATAAACAAACTGTGGAGTGAAACTGAATTCTACATAGGCCAACAAGACTCCATGAGGCAGCTGGAGAGAGAGTTCTAGAATTTGCTGCCTGCTATATATATATCTGTAATCAGAAAAGCAGTTTCATTAGAAGTGTAGGCATTTGCTAGGAGCATTTGAATACATTAGCATTTCAGAAATGTGTTTTTATTATCTGTTCCTCCTTTGTTTTTTTCCATAGAAGGGAAGAAAGTGGCATACCTGAAAACCTGAAATGTGTCTTTCTTAGAAGTGTTGGGTTTAGGATATATCCCTAGACTGATAATGTCTACTTAAATTTAGAAATTATAGATCACAGAACCTGTGATAATTTTTAAATGTATTTTTTTAAAAAAACAATTCTCCATTTGTTTAAGTGTACACTTGACTTAAAAAAAATCACCTCAATCTGTTTTCTTGGATGGAAGATTCCATTATGATCACAAGTTCATATGACTAGGACTGAGGGACACATTGTAGACTCAAGGAGAAGGTGGCATTTCATATTGGAATGGAGACTCAGAGAGATTAACATGATGCAAATTCATACAAAATCCCTGAGATTAGGTATAGAAAGAGGACTGGTAATTCTGCAATGACAGGGTGCTTGCTGCTTCTTCAGAGTTTACTCTCACTGAGGTGTGACCTGGAACTTATAGGAAATAGCATCAGGTAAGTGGTTAACACCACCATCTAGTGATTAAATATTGTTAAACATTGAACTGTCATCAATTAAGATTGTGGAGTATCTGCTTAGGGACATTAAGAATACATAATATTATCTATAGAACAGTGTGTGTGTGTGTGTGTGTGTGTGTGTGTGTGTAAGTGTGCCTCTTTTTGATATTCTCAGTTACTACTCTCAAGAGGAATTACTTTTTGAAATGCGTTCAAATCCTTTGATTCTATTTACATTTGAAATAGAAACTTCATGAATTTTGATAAAACTAAAGACCTCATTTAACTGTTCTGAAAAGAAATAATTAAAGAAATGATGACAAAAGTTACCAGGCTTTCAAAGGACATAGTATACATTAATATACTGGACCTTAAAAGTAAGGAAACAGAAAGGAAATTTTCACAAGATAAAAGTTAAAACCACACAGCAAGGCAGGGCTCAGCATCAAATTAGGACCATAAAGACCCCTTTACATTTTTTTCTAAGAATGTGGGTTGGCAACAGCTGGGAAGACTTTACAACAGTAATAGCAAACAAGAATATGAAGGATCTTTAGAATATATTACGCCAATATAAAATGATAGCTGTCTTTATTTTTAAGTTAATCAAACTACCACCTAAAATCTCTATTGCCTAGAAAATGCTACATTAAAAGATGTAAAATTATTTTGAACACTAACAATGTAGCAGTATGTGTTAAAAACAATAACAGTTAGATCAGCCACTTTCTTCATTGTTTCCCAAAGTATTACCCATTCATGCATGGAAGCAAGGAGTATTTGCATATTTGCATATTCTTATTAAGAAACATCCATTGTTAGAGTATTACTTAGGTGACCTCTTATTTACAATTATTGGAATATGCATATTGCTTTAACATTACTGCAATAATATTACACTCTAAGTTAAGTTTTTGGATTCAGCCTAGAGATATTTATCTGCATTTTTTGTGACAAAAAGATAAATAATTTAGAATATATTAAGAAGAAATTCAAATAATCAACAAATATTACTGTATACACTAAGAAAGAACTGAAATAGTTTATTTTTTTAAAATAATATTTATATCAGAATATAAAAGAATAGGTTAGAAGCATTTTTTGTAAATTCCTCCAAAATGCCTACTACAGTAATAGTCAAAATGCAAATGCTAAGTAAGTATATTTTAATGAAGTCAAAAAAAGCTGAAGATAATTTTAAAAAGACTTATCAATAATTAGTTCTGTTGATTGGTCATTTAGCAGAGAACTAATCCAATTATATGAGAATTCATTAAATACATGCTGTGTGTAAAGCATGCTTCAAGTATGTTACATTCTACTGGACATGAACAATATGTGAAGATTTAAGTATATTTACATTATTATTTGCAGAAGGAGAAAAGACTAACAGCCAGTAGAATATAATTTCCTTGAGAACAAGGACTGATTTTTGGCTTGGAATCCTCAGCACGTAGCTCAGTGCCTAATTCATAATATACACTCAATAAATCCTTGTTGAATTTAACAAGAGCAGGAACTTGTGAACTCTGAAGGAAGTTAGGGATTCTAAGAGATGAAAGTGAGGAATGAGCAGCTTCATGTCCTCTTGGCACGTAAGCCATATAATGATGGAATGTCAAGTTTGGGGAATCACAAGTAGACCAATTTGGCATCATGGATTAGCTTGAAGGAAGATGCAATTTGATTGGCATGTATTAACAAGGTGAGATAATGTTAACGTAGCTTATCGAATCAAAAACATGTACACTAACCTTGCAAGTGGTTTTTAAAGAAGCCTTGTGCTTTAATTTTTAAAACAAAAACAAAAAGGATTTGTATCAAGTTTTCCAAGTTTCCATGTCATCATCAACTCAGTTTCCTTTCTTCCTATTAGGTTAAAAGAACAAAAATTCCTTTCCCAAATATGCTTAGCATTCCCAGAGTAGTAAGAATTCAAGAAAAAAAGCAGCCTCTTCAATTGTACATATGCAAAAGAAATATGGAGCAACAGTGAAGCCTTAGTTAGGGAAGTTAGGAAATGGAAACTACATTGAAACTGCATTAAAAAAAAAAAAGAAGAAGAAACTAGGCCAGGTTATCAAGAAATAATATGAAAAAAATGTTGCAAACATTGGCAAGAATCAGAGAACCCAAAGCAAGCTTGCAAAAGGCACAAAACAAAATGTGTGTAAACGATGGAGGAAGAAGCCAAAATGTATGACTGGAATAAAAAGGGAAGTGCTGAATTGCGTGAGGGAAAAACTTTACAAGTTATCAGTTGTGTCTCTGAATGGAAGTGAAATGTTAAACAAATCAAGAAGTTTTATCTGTATAACACTGAAAAGCAGCATGATATATTGGATCTTCCCTGATTAGGCTGGGATTGAAACAAAACAAAGCAAGATCCGGAAGCATCTGAGTTTGAAGCTATAGTCACTAATGATTTGGAATGGATAAGGGAGATCCTTAAGAATAAGATCCACAGGATCATAAAGTTCGATGGCACCTCAGTTGTGGTCTAGTTCAATCCATAGTCAAAAAAGAAAATTTCCTCTATGATATCCTCAAAAAAGCCAGCCTTCTGAGGATTTCCAATTATGGGCCTCACAGTACAATACAATAAAGCCTAAATATGTCTCCTTTCAACTTCCAGTAATTACTCATGGTTTGGACTTCTGGAACCAAGCAGAACAAATCTTTTTCCTTTTCCACATATGAGCTTTCAAAGAGTTTAAGACTGCTATGATGTCCTTCATAAATATTTTCTCTTCAGATTAAAAATTCCTAGTTCCTTAGACTGATCTTTTTATTTTGTAAACTTGAGGTATTTTACCACATCCCTCTCTGCTTTTACACAGGCTCTCCCTTCTATCTATGTCCTTCTAAAACTGTGGCACCTAGAGCTAAGCCTGAATATAGTCTGAGAACTATATAGTACAACATAGTTTTCATTGCCTTCCTTCTGGACATTATGCCTCTCTGATATAGCCCAAGATTAGATTAGTTTTGTTGACTGACATATCATCCTGCTGGCTCATCAGTGCTGTGGGACACTAAAGACCCTAGATCTTGAGTTGATTTGTAGAACTGAGGTATAAGACTTCAGATTTGTTCATTTAATTAGATTCACATTTAGAGTTGGAAGGGACCTCAGAGAGCTAATCTAACCCCTTCATTTGCAGATGAGGAAACTGAGGCTGACTGAAGTTAAGGGACTTATTTGAGTCCAACAGATAGAATGTCATAGATCTAGGATTTGAAATAATGTCCTTCGACTACAATTCCAGTTTTTTTTTTACTGTTTTGATTATTGACACAATCCCATTAAACTATCATCTTTATATATACCTATATGTATATACATATATTATACAATCAAGTATAGGAGAAAAAGGAACAAGCATTTACTAAGAACTTACTATGTGCCAAGCAGCAGGCACTTTACTGATATTTTATATCCATATGCACATATGGGTGTATAAGCACATGTTTATATGCATATACACAAAATGCAATATATACACACAAACGTATACTCACATCTAATATACCTTATAGGTTATATGTATACTACACATATATGTAATTTGTATATATTTATATACATATACATTATACTCTGGATAATGCATACACACTCATGTATGTATATACACACATATATGCATACATACACATATACATACATACATACATATGTTTATGTATGCATGTAAAGTGTTTAGTATAGTGTTTGACACGTAGTAGGTTCTTCATAAATGCTTGATAACATCTTTTCTCCTACATTTGATTATATTTCCTTAAAAATATAATACAGAAATTAAAAAATAACACTTTAATTATCATCTCTGTATAAAAAGATATTGGCTATGAAAAACTGATGAGTATTTTGTGAACTAATGAGTTCAAATTAACTAGAGCTTAGGAGTTCAGTGGTAGTAGTACAGTACAGCAATTTCTCTGCATAAATAAAAGATAAGATTAAAGGTTGAAATCTTTTGAGACCAGTGAATAAATTGACATTTTACCAGAGAATAAAGAATACAAGTCCAAGTTCTTGTTTATCTCCTGGGAAAACATGCCTATCAATATTTCCCTAAGATGAGAACAAGTTGATCTAAAACTCATGTGTATGTATTCTTGTAAATAGCAGCCTTAATAACATAGTCTCATTAGCAGACTAAACCTAATGCAGTCCAACACAATTATTTCTTACCAGTAACACTGGGATATACTTTATCCTCCCTATCATGGACCCATCTATGAAATTGACAGTCTAACAGACACTACAAAGTAGTAATTTTTTACAGTAATCCCAGTGGCAGACTCCAGTCCTCTCTCCTCCCTACTCTGGTCACCAAGATATATACATACTTAATACCCACTTACCACTATGTGTATGGACTCAGCATAATTCTAATATGACACATACCTCTTCAAAAAAAATAACCTTTTTTACAACTGATACTTGATATCGATTGTTCTAATTACTTTATTGATAAAGGCATTACAGTATCCTTGAAAGGGTGACAATTTTCATTTTCCTAGACCCATGAAATCTCAGTAGAAATGACATAGGAAGGCAATAAAAAAGTGCTACCTTATCTGCTTAGAGCTCTCATGAAGACAACTTTAGACAAATTAACATTTATATATATATGTATGTATGTATGTATCTTCTCTCTCCATCCCCCTAAAAAAACTGCCACAAGAAAATGAATTTAAAACTCCAACCACCCCACCAGTTTTTTGCCCTCAGATGATCACTCACAAGTCGTTCAATGGCACAGAAAGCATACTACATTTGGAGTTAGAACCCAGTTCACTTTCCTGCTCAGTTCTCTTTGTGTGACCTCAGATAAGTGACTTAAGTCCTAGGACCTCAATATCCTCATATGTAAAATGGGGGAACGGGATTAAATGACCTTTAAGGTTGCTTCCAGTTTTAAATCTATGGTCATATTATGTCTACATTTTTAAAAAATTAAGATTATTTTCCTTTTGATTGATTTCCTTTGAATTCTATCTTCATTATATTTCTTAAAATATAGGGGAAATGAAGTGGTTACCAATAAGTGAAAAATGTAGTCAGTCTTTAAGGTTAACTAATTTTGAAATTCTACTTTTATCCATGCCCCTTCTTTTGACATCCATTAAATGAATATACCCTTTGAGATCCCATCCAATTGCAGTCTTGGTTATCGTATTGATTTTAGCTAAGTGGCTGATATCATTCCAAACCTTGGCCAAAACCCAACTGAATTTTCTTCCAGAAAGTAACAAGGACCTCATTAGCTTTTTTAAAAAGGTATATTTGCATTTACACAAGTCTGAGACTGTGCCCTTAACAGTCATGTAACCAGTTGATGGCATATTCATCTTAATGTTCTTCATAATAATCAGTTTAGAGCTTTGCAGATAAAGATCTATTGTCTATTTCCTAAAAATCCCTCTTTCTCATTTCCATTTGTTGAAATGATAGTGTTATCTTTGAATCTCATCCAATCATTTCTCTAACTCATTCCGATTCTATCTTCACCCCATTTCTCTCATCTGCTCCCTTTTCTCCCTCTGTTGCTTCCTCAGTGAAGATTCTCATTACCACCCAACTCTACCATTGCAGTAGCTTCTTAATTGGTTTTTCTCTAATTTGTTGCTTTCCACAGATGGCCATTCAAATTGCTTCTTGACTTCTCTTACATACAAGCAATCCTTTTCCCTTGTGAACACTACAAAATTTTCCTACTGCCTATCACAGTATATTTAAGACTTTCTAACCTGTAATTCAAGGACTTTCACATTGTGGTAGTTTTCTACCTAATCATATTCGATGTCTTTCTTCGTTCACTAGACCCTAGCCTTTTCATTAAGTCCTTTACATGGCCTAAAACTCCCTCTCTCCATGCTTGGTTTTGCTTGTTCGCTATTCCTGCACTGACCTCTTCCCCTGTTGAATCTCTTGTCATACTGAAGAGTACAACTCTAAATAGTACCAGAGGTTCTTAATATTGAGGGTACTTATATGTGTCTGTAAGGGGTGGGGGGGGAGAGAGGATCCCATTTGGCAATCTTATAAAACCTAAGACCTCTTCTCAAAAAGATATGTCTAAATGCATAGCACAAAATGCGTAGAATTACAAAGGAAACAAAAAGTATGCATTTTTTGTCCATCTAAGTTCATGGACACCCCGGAAGTTGGAATATGTAAATTCTAATTTGAGAATATCTCTATATTTGCATCTTATATACTTATCATGCTCTTTTATTATATACAAATGTGTGTGTATTTCTTATCCCCCAACTGAACTGGGAAATTCATTAGGACAAAGGACTGTAAATTCTCTGAACTTTATATGCCACCCAAAGTTTAGCACAGTGATTACTGGCACACAGTAGACACTTGGAAACTTTGTTTAAATGGTGAAATTAATTAGATTTACATCCTAAACATCCTTTAAAAGCTATCCCAAACTCTACCTTATAGGAACCTATAGAACACTGAAGGTTAAAGAGGCCTTAGAAATTATGTAGTCTAACTCCACTTTTATTGTATATATGAAGACTCAGAAAGATGAAATTTTAAGTTTTCAAATTTTCCAAATATGCATTCATCACTTAGAAGCATAACCAGATATAAAATTAGCCAACATTTTTACAGTAATTTAATATTTGCTAAACACTTTACAAATATTATCTTATTTGAGTTTTGCAATAACCCTGCTGCTATCATTATTTCCAGACAAGGAAAGTGAGGCAGGTAGAGGTGAAATGACTTGTCCAAGGTGTCATAGCTACTAAAGGTCTGATGTCACATTTGAACTCAGGTCTTCTAGACTCCAGATCTAGCTCTTTATCTACTGTGCTACCTAGGTGTTCACACATCACAGAACATCTGCCTTTTATTTAAGCTCTGTTGTAAACACTACATATGATCCTGCTTTTAAATGAGGGAAATCTCTGCTTTTTTATCACAGAAATGTCGTGTCTATTATTGTATAGTTTTCCTATTAGAACCATAATATTAGAACAAGGGTGCGGAACCTAAAGCTCTGAGGCCACCCACTTCTTGAGGATCTAGAGGGCCACATGTGGCCTTGAGGTCACAGATTCCCCAACCCTGCATTAGGACATAACATGACTTTCTGCTATTGTGTTTTCTTTTTCAAAAAAATAAATGTTTATTTTTATTTTTCAACATTCACTTCTCCGCCTTCTCCCTCCCCAAGAAGACATGCAATCCAGTATAGGTTCTACCTATACATTCTTATTAAATATACTTTCACATTGGTTATGTTGTACAGGAGAATTAGAATGAAAGGAAGGAACCATGAGAAATAAAAAAAACCCAAAAAGCAAAAAGAGAGAGCAAACAGTCTGCTTCTATCTGCATTCAGACTCCATATCCCTTTCTCTGGATGTGTATGGCATTCTTGCTGTTGTCTTTTCAAAGCTGCCTTTTGATTCTTGACTACTTGTAGCAATAAAGGCACAAATGTTTCGTGCTGACATGGCCGCGCTGACCATTCTAAAGTGATGCGAAAGGTCACTGTTTATTGAGAGATGTTTCATATCCACCCAGAACAACTGAATGATAAAGAGGTGGCTGTGGGCACAAATAACACATGCCAATGAATGAGGAGTTGCACAGTACCCGTTCCATTTTTAGGCCACTGAAGACATTGCAAACTTCTGAAGTTTCCCGTATAGCCATTCTGCTGCTCTTTCCAATTTTGTCAGGTTGTCTGGCACCTACATTGAACTTCATGTCTAAAATGAAGTGCTGAGCTACAACTGTTCTGATTTTTAGACATTCCGCCAGCTTCCCCCTCACCCTTTGTAATAACAAGGTCACACACATATACACAAAGGAAAGATGGCAAAGTTTCAGGTCCAGTGACACTGGTTATCAGCATACAGTCCACATCTAAGCCTGACACCAGTTTGCCCTTGAAGGTTACAGCATGCTGGGATGAATTTAGCTGAGGTCATTTAAATAAGCATCAATGAATGAGTATGCCATTTTCTAGGAGTAGTTTTTCAGACATTTAGAAATGCAACATTCATTCAGTGTTTAATAACAAACATTTGTTAAGCATACACTCTGTGGAAAGAAATCTGCTATGGTACTGGACATAAAAATAAAAAAAAACATGAGTGTCATAAACAATGACATGCTCTCTGACCTCAGGGGCTTGCCGGCAAAAGGAGGGGTTCATATGTCTGTTGTGCTTTTTAATGATGACGATTATGTTGATGATCAAGCCTGCAATTTGATTTCTCTAGGGAACTTCCAAGGAGAAAATTTCTTCAACTAATACAGCTCTATATCCACCTGCTCTGCAACTTTTAATCTTAGAAATTTATCTGTGGTCATAAATAATTAATTGATTAATAGTTATTAAGTGCCATAAGCAGAATTTGAACTCACCTTTTTCTGACCTTGAGGTCAGTTCTTTCTATATTGCTGATGCCATAGCTTGACACCATGATGCTTCTTTAAATAATTCATATACAAAAATATAATAAAAGAGAGAATGTGATGAGAGCAAAGCAGAGGTTGAGATAAAATGTTATATTTTTAAAAAACAAAGAGTAAGAAATTGTCACTTTCAGGTTAGGGGATCAGGGAAACTTTTATGGAGGAGGTGGCCCCTGAGTTAGGGTTTGGAAGAAAGGAAAGATTTCAACAGATTGAAACGTAGAGAGCATTTATTTCATATCTTTGCAAATGCTTTGAGGTAGGAGGATGACTAATCAGATAAGGGGAGAGTTGGTAATCCAGTTGGACTAGAATGTAGACTTAAAATGTTCAACAGGCAGTGAAGCATGGGAGATTTGATTTCATTTAAGAAAATGCAGCTGAAAATAATAGATCTGGAAATTATTGGCACAGAAGTGAATATCCACCGAAGTGGATGACATTGTCAAAGGAGAGAGAGTGCAAAAGGAAAACAATTGTGAATATAAACTTTTGAGAGACAAGGAGAAAAGAAGATAAAATGATAGACACAAGTAGTAAAATTTCTGGTACTGAGTATGAGCAATTTATGAGCTTTAATATATATGGGAGAAGAAATTAAAAATAGATATTACATATTTATGATCTTTAATACATATGGGAGAAGAATAAAAAGCAGATATCATATATGTATGTCATGCTGGATAATGTCCATGGAAATTATATATGTGTATATACATATATACATATATATATATATATATATATACATAATTTCCATGAATATTATCCAGCATGAGACAATTCATTCAAATTTGTCTTTGAATATTTTTCATTCATACATACATTCATCCATCCATCCATTCACACTTACAGAGTCCATATGGCTTTATTCGGAATAGATTATGCCACACTAACCTTATTTCACTTTTGACTGGTTTACTAAAGTGAAGTATGAGAGGAATACCACAAATTTAGTTTATCTAAGGTTTAGCAAAGCATTTGATGAAGTACTATCTCGTGTACTATTCTTGTGCAAAAGATGGAGAAAACTGCCCAGATATTAATACAATGAGATGGATTTTGAAATGACCAAATGCTTGAAGACAAATGGTAGTTGTAAAAGGTTCTATATCAGCTTGTTAAGAGGTCCTCAGTATAACATCCTAGTATTGTGTTTGGCCCTGCATTATTTGACACTTTTACCAATGACTTGGAAAACTGCATCCACAGTGATATGTATCAAATCTGCACTTGACATAAACCAGTAAAGTTTAGCTAACATACTGTAGTGGTTAATATACAGAATCCCAAAACAACTTGACAGAATAGAACAATGGGCTGAATTTGCTAAGATGGAATTCACTAGGGCTAAATGTAAGGTTTCTTTTTAATAGGGTTCAGAAATCATTACCACAAGTATAGGGTACCTGAGGTTTAGTTAGACAAAAAAAAAAATTGAAAAAAACATGTGGCAATTTTAGTCCACTTCAGGTTTAATACAAGTCAGAATTATGGTGCTACAGAAACAAAAAAAAATAATCTCAGTTTGCATTAACAGAGGCATAATTTCTAAAGATAAGGATGTAAGAGCTCTTCTGTACCTTACCTTGGTCAGACCGCATTTGGTATATTTTGTTCAGTTTTGGCAACCACAGTTTAAGCATGAAATTGACAGCCTAGAGAGTGTCAAGAGGAGGGTGACTAGGATGGTGCATGGCCTTAAGTTTTTACTAGATTAGGATCTTTTGAAGAAACTAGGAATGTTCAGTTTGTGAAAGATTCATTGAGGGCATGATTGCTGTCTTCGTGTCTATAAAGCAGTATCTGGTAGAATAGGAATTTGATTTGTGAGGTTTTTTTCCCCCAAGTGGAAAGAAACAGGAACAATGAGAGAAAGTTAAAAAAATGAGAATTCTGTAAATGGTGTTTGGGAAAAAAATCTAAACAAACTTTCTAAAATTATTGCTCTTCGTAATTGGAAATGAAAACCTTGAAGGATGGTGGACTCCTTCTGATTGGAAGTATTTACACTGAGGCTGTATATTTACTTGATCAAATGTATTATAACAGGGATGTTTTGGGGCATGGGTTGGAATAGATGGTTGAAGATCCTCCAAAATCTAAATTCTATAATTTTGTGATTCAATACATATTTTGTTTTCATTCCGTTTCATAGCTCTGTAGTTCTGTTGTTAGCACTATTTTACAAATATTGGCACTATATTACTAACATGCCTCAGCAGCTTAACATGCATCTTACAATCTCAGCCTTCAGAACTGAAAAGTCTAGCTCACTTGTATTACAGATGAAGGAATTAAGGCTCAGAGAGGGCAAATAACTCACTCATAATTATACATGGAGTAAGTGTCAGTGCCAAGCTCAGAACCTAGATTTTCTGACCCTTTATCTAGGGCTCTTTAGCCTGAATGTGTTATAATTAAATTAATGCCATAAATACAGTTAGGATACATCTATTTAAACTGTGTTATATTTCCCTAGATGGTCAGTAAGTTCTAGGAAGTTACCATTGATTTGATATTTTTATACTAAAATTATTTTCTTTGGATACAACCTGAATAAGAACCATCTAAAATTACTGTGAGAAAGTATCTTATTTAACTAGCTGTTAATGGAGGACAGAGTACTAGACCTGAAGTAAAGAAGACCTGAGTTCAATTCAGTCACAAGTATTAGCTAATTGTCCAACCTTTCACAGGTCACTTATCCTATTTAAGCTTCAATTTCCTCATATGTACCATGAGAACAGTAACCACTCTTACTGCACACAATTGTTGTAAAGATAAAATGAGATAATGTGTAAAAAGCTATGCGAACCTCAAAATGCCTACTAACGCTATCTATGTCACTTAGATGGTAAATGGAGTATTAGAAAATGTTAACAAATGACCACATTTGAAATGTAAAATATAATAAACACACTTAGGGAATGTAATTTACTTTGAATACTGTTGATATTTGTTGGTCTCAATTACACAAATATCAACTCACTAACGATGTTAGAGCAAAATTAACATAACACAAATATAAGAAAGCCATGCCAGAATGATTCAGCAGTAATTCACAAGATCTTTAGAACCCTGAAAGGCATCGTAAACAATAAAATGAATGTTGGCATACTCAGGATTATACATTTTATTTAGATCATTGTTTCAATTGCCTAAGTTACAGCGGATTTATAGCAATGTGTTAGACTACATATATAGCCTGAATTTTCCGATTTTCATAACTAAAATGAAGCCCAGTTCAGAGAATATGGAAAAAAAATTTTCTGTTATGTATGCAGATTCCCATATAACATTATTTTACATATTCTAATCTTGCACAACTATTAATAAATACTAATAATTGGTTTAAAAAAACAAACCGTGGTTTGTCCAAAGTAGAAAAATTCAAAGTAATGAGTTAAATCTTTGACATCTGTCTTTAGCACTTTGTCCTCATCCTTCATTGCCGAAGAAGACCATGCCATCAGAGAAATGTTGACATGACTTGCACTTGACTTTGTTTTGAGTGAGGGAGGGCTGTGCAGGTCACCAGCCACACTTCTCCTCCAGAGTCATCTGAATCCAATGACCAGACATTTATGAGGATGACTGGAGATGACCCAGGATGCAGTTGGTCCCTTTAGGCCAAGGTCTTTGCAGGTACTCACTTAGGGTGAGGTAATGCCCATTCATTGACTAGGCCTGTTTAAGAAGTAGCCAGGGCATGGCCCCTTTAATGAGGTCAAGAAGATGAAAGTCATCAGGCTGGGAGGGAAACAGTAACAGTTGCTATTGATAATCATTCTGAAGCTAGGAGGGTCCAGAAGAGCCCTTAGGCAGGGGCCCATTGGCATCATATTTAATTGCTGTGCTATTTATTTGAAGGTGGTGGAGTAGGGTGTCATTCCCCTAATTGTAGTGCCTTACCTTTTTAGCACTTTAACACAATGGTCTCCAGTAAGCTGATGATAGCACATTCAACTAGATAAGCTTTTAAGAATTAGCAACTCCAAGAAGAACCTCTTAAGGCTGTGTAGATGGAACAACGCTTAGATAAATAATAGATTTAATCCTAATATACTTTATTATTTCCTAATGGGATGTGTTACATAAATAAATATCTCCATATTTGAAGGAGCTGTGATTTCACTAGTGTGGATACTTTCACAAGGATTGTAGACTGCAGCTCCTCTTTGAGAGCTGCTGTGGAATCAAATTCATCAACTGACTGCCTATTTGATTGGCTCTAACTCCCATATCTGAATTTAGCTAAGTTGATTCTCTGGAAATAGAGAATCCAAACTGAGATCATACTTGCAATATTTACCACATGATAGGACCAGGAGAATTATCTTCAAGTCCAGATAAAACATTAGAGTGGGACTATGACTAAAATAAATTATAGGTTTGTAAGAGAGATGCAAATGAAGTATACTATGTAATATCATTTTATGTACTAACTTGGGACACTATAGTGCTCCTACCTCTGACTGTCCTCCCTACCACACGAGCTTTGGCCTGTACTCCAATTTCTCAAAAGAATCTTCTATCTCAATTGTTGAGTTTTATCCAATGATATTGATTGAAACCCATCTCTGTGTACCCCTTGTCTATGTCCTCCAAAAAGTTCATAAAAGGTGTATGTCCCTGGGGAATTTTAAATGTCATCTTGAAATTCATATGAAACATAGGACAACTGAATCTTGAGCTTCAGTGACATTTAAAATGTTCTGATAAAAGAGACCTGGGTGGCCAGAGATTGCAGGTATATTTCTTTCTGCAGCCTTAGTATGATCAGAAGCAGCCAATGTTAAAATGCATGTAGTTACCAATACTATTTTCTATGATTTAATGGATTTTAAGACCTCCATTGAGGTACAGAATAGCTTTTTACAACAGAAAGTTGGGAACCCTACCTTAATATTTTCAACTATGGCTAGAACTAAATTGTCATCTTTCCTATTGCCAACCATGTTCTTTACACGATCCTCAGAAAGAATGGAGAGCCAGCAAGGCTATTTAATTAAACCTCTACTCCTACCAAGAGAGAAAATACTAACAAGCCAAGAATCAAGGTGTGAGTGAAGCTCAATCACAGACCATGTCCAGCATTCACAAGCTGGATCAATAAAAGTATTTAAGAAATAAAAACCCTAGCAAAAATAATTGTCAAACTGCATCCAAGATCTCATGCCCCCTACAACCAACAAAAGACTATATTGAATTTCACACAGTTGAAGCCTAATGTTCCCTGCAGTTGTGGAAAATGCTATATTGGACACATTGTGGAGATCAGGATTATGACACATCAACAACATCTTGGAGCATCACACACAGGAAACTGTATCTGTTGTGTGCAGTACACTGAGTGGTTGCTCTATTGATTTCCACATTACTTGAGTTAAGTTAAAGAAAATAGGTCTGTAGGAGAAAAATAGCCATACATAGAAAAAAGGAGAAAAACTTCTTGAAGAGAAGCCACAGGTCTCTAACAAGAAGCTCTGGCCAAAAACAGAAATCTGATCTTTCATTTAACTGATAGGCAAAGGACTTGCTTAATTTGCAGCACTTCCATGACTCTGTCATCTCACTGATATGGTCACTTTTTCCAGTGGTGAGGAAAGTATTCTATCAGTGCTTTCTTATCTTCTGCCATTCTTAACCATGTCCATCCTGACATCCTCCAAATAGTTCCACCCAACAGGCTGAGACCTTCCTATAGGTTTCCATTAAGGGTCCTTTGATGTTTTGAACTAAATGGAAGTTTGCCTTGCAGACAAATAAGTGTACCTTCTTCCCTTGTTCCAGTGACTCTTCCCTTTTGTCCTTTAAATATCTTTCCCTCCCCTGGGTTTCCCTGGAGATCCTAGCACTATAAAGACCCGAATTTAGGGATATTTTAAAGGACCAAACAAATATGTATCAATTGATGTTCCTGGTACTTTAAGTGCTAGAATTGTGTGATTTTAGACGCTAAATCAATACTTGTGAAAATAATGGATGAATGAATTAATTAATGGGTGTGGGGAGAAAGAAATGAATCATGGAACATTTATCTTCCTTCAAGACTCGGCTAAAGTATGACCTCTTGGGTGAAATATTCTTTAACCCTCATTGCTTCCCATAATTTCCCATAATTCACATTTCTCTAGCACTTAGAGATGTGTCTATTATTATCCGTCTACACTGTTTATATCTTATATATATTTAGTTATTTTTGAGATTGTCTTCTTCATTATATTGGGAAATATTTGAGGGCAGGTACTGTTTTCCCCTTTCTTTATATGCTCAGTGCTTAACATAATATGATACAAAATAAGTGCTTAATAAATGTATATTGACTGACTTTTCACTGATGCTTCCATTACATATGTATTGCAAGTATTATAACACCCCCTCCATTTTTATAGATGAGAAAAGTGATGCTCTAAGATTTTAACTGAGACAATTAGGGAATTTTTGAAGTGGAATTTGAACCAAACCTATTTCTGACTCCAAATCCAGCATTCTCATCCTGCTGTTTCTTCCTCAATTATTCCTTGAGTTCTCTAATCTTTCCTTTGTGTGCTTCATTCCCCATACTGTACTCTCTTTATCTATGGCTCATGGTCTACACCCTGACACCAAAGAATATAAACCTCTTGAGGGCAGGGCATGATTAGATTTGCCTCTTTGTATACTCAGTTCACATAGTAGGTACTTAATATACATTTGTTGAATTGAATATAAATAATAGATAACTGCTTTAAAATCAACAGCCACAAAGATATCAGTGTTACATCAATCAAAAATACTGAATGACTGTTTGCCTGAGTACAATTAAATATGTAAGGTGCTGAAGGAGACAAGAGGGCAAAGGGGGATAGTCCTCTGGAAAGGATCTTAGGATATTTTCCATAACATACACACACATAGATTGTAGCTAAAAATTGAATTAATATATTGGTCATTTTGTCTCTGTCCATGCTAATGAAAGCTAATATTGACTATAGATTAGTTTTCCCCCTTTCTTTTCCTGTTAACATCATTCCTTTGGGAGATAGACATTTCAAGGGACTCAATGCCTCATGTCATTCTACCACTTCTGTGTCCCTGCTGTCCCATTCTTTGAGTCCTGATCTCCTGAGAGTAAGGTAGGCATTTATCTCACCCCAATCGCACCACTACCACCACCCTCCAAAATTATTCAAAACTAAGCAGTACATGGAAACTCAAAGGCAAAAACAATACTGAATTAATGCTAGCCACAACAATTTGGAGAAAACTAGCATTTGTCTTTAACTCCCTGGTTTCTCCCTAGAATCTTTTCTCAAAATGTTTTTGCTATAGTTATACATTCAATTCACATTCAGATCATCAAAATGCCAGAGGTGAAGATTCTGGTTATAAGAAAAGAACTATAAACATGTATATGGATATGGAATTAATAGACCTATGGAGGGCATTACACCCTTGAGACACAGCCTTCACTGCCAAAGCATTATTACAGCAGTCTTTCTTGAGGAGAGATACTTAGGGATCTAAAATCTAGCATGGAGAATGTTAGCCAAAGATTTTTTTATATGAAGTATTTTCTGATAATTTTCCTTCTGGGGAAGTATTTTCCCTTGAATTTAGTATTATAATTCATAAGAGAAACATCACTGTAATGATCTTGCTAAACTTACTTTTGATGAATATTCACATGCACACCCAGACTGCATTAAAGGACTGCTAAAGTTCTCTAGGAAAGAATATATTAAAAAAAAAACAACTCTAAAATGTACACAGTGAAATTAACCACATGTGCCAGCTGTCATGGAGGAGGATAGTGGAGGGAAATAAGTTCATTCTGGGTATCATTCCATCTAAACATTAGGGCAATAAGGAAGGATGTTGTCCTGTGGATAGTAATGTTAACTTTATTTCTGGATTTGATCATGGATTCCCTGCAGGATACCTGGTAAATCCAGGGAGAAGGAATAATTATTTACCTCTGAGGATGAGACCTGTCTTAAAATATTCCCAAATATAACAACACTCAGCAGGCACACAGCTTTCTGGTGAAAATTTTCTTGCTTATACAAACAGACTTCTTGTAAAGTAAGTCCCTACATTTTGCTAAAGGATATTTCCAGAAATCACATTGCAAAGTGATTGTCTCAAACCAGAATATGTGTGTCTTTCCATAGAGAAGATGTTGCTCTTGGAAGTTATGTTACTAACCAAAGATTGATGATCAAATCAGAAATGAATGGAATAACTCATATTTTAATACTGTTTTAAACTTTGTTGCTGTGAAATCTGAGTGGTAGGTAGTTATAAGTAGCTATGGGGAAACTGGGACATGGAGAAATTAATAGCAACAATTACAATATTAGCATGTGTATGTCTTAAGTTTTGCAAAGCACTTTAAATATATTATCATATTAGCTTTCCATAACAACCCTATGAGATAGGTCTTATTATTATTCTTTTTTTACAAATGTGAAAGCTGATATAGAAATAGGTTAAATGCCTTGCCCAGGGCCACATTGTTAGTAAATATCTAAGGGTGAGTTTGAACTCTAATTTTCTTGACTCCAAGTCCAACGTTCACCATTCTGTATCATCTAGCTGCAAAGTTACAAAACTTACACATGGTCACATACCTAATAACATCAGAGGCAGAGCTGGAACTCAGATCTTCCTATTACAAGCCTAGTAATGTTTCCACTAGACCACATAATTTATAGAACTCTCATTAACAAAAATGATGTAAATGACTTTTTCAAGGGCAAAAATAGGCCATTAAGAACTTCTGTAATCATTTTAAATAATCAAAATTTGCTTGAGGTTCTAGAATTTTAAAGTTAAAGGGACATTAATTGTCATCTCATTTTATAGATGAATAATATATCACATTAATATCACACTTTAAGGTTTAAGTAACCAGTTTTTAGATGAAAGTAGCTGGGAGGGATTAGAATCTGGAAAAGGTCTGGACATGCTAGAGTAAAAGACAAAATTTAATAAGAAGGAATTTATAACATTTTTAACAGATTTATTAACAGATTTATTTATAACAGATACATATAAAGTTCTGCACTTCTGTATTTCCTGAAGAGGTGCAAGGTACATAAAGTGTGGCTATACATCGCATAGTGGAAAAGAGCTTCTCTAAAAAAAGATATGTGGGTTTTAGTGAACTGAAAGCTCAGCAGAAGTCAACAGAGGGACAAGGCAGCCAAAAAAACTTCATGATTTTTGGTGTCATTAATAAAATTGCAATCCAACAAAACAAAATATAACAGACAAAGCCAAAGCAAAAACGAACAAACAAAATAAGCACAAGGAATCTGCTATAGTTCACATTGGTCACATCACATCTGAAGCATTGGCTTGTATTCTGCGTACCACGTTTAAGGAGAGATCAGGATAATAGAGAACTTAAAACTTACACATAAGGATAGATGACAGGGGTTGAAAATTTTGAGCCTGAGTTTTGTGGATTATAAAAGAGGTTTTAAAGCATGTCTTTAATGGAACAGGCATTAGTCTTGTTCTACTTGACCCCAGAGGAAAACTATGATGAGTCATAGAGGAAGAGACTTGTCTCAATACTGGAACAACATATTTCTATAGTGCTCTGAAGGTATTCCTTCCGGATTTGACAACTTTTGTCCTGTTCACTTTCCTGGGATATACTCACTCCTCATTACTGTCCCAAGACTAACTGTTTCTCTGATTCTCCCCTGATTACCATAGACCACATTGATTTTCTTTCTTCTGAACTAACTCCAGTTAGTCATAGAGTGTTCTAGTTGAGTTAGAATTGTAAAAGGACTTTAGAGATCATGTCATCCAAAGTCTTCATTTTTTCCCCAGATAATTAACAAATCAATGTTACTTAAGAAGTGATTGGAGTTTAATTAATTGCTCACAACTGTGTTTGTGTGTTAAGAACAGCTACCTAACAATTAATGATAGTTACTCCCGAGTGGAATAGACCAACTCAAGAGTTCCCCATCACAGGAATTGTTCAACTGGAGTTGGAATGACTATTTTTCAGGGATACCATAGAAGAGACTACTCACTAATTAGGTATGGATTCTGCTAACTGATTTTTGAGATTTTTTTAAATTCTAAGGTTCCATAGTTCTATGATTCCCTAAAATCTGGAGAGGTGAAATGGCTTCTTTCAATGTCACAGAACTAATTACCATCAGATACTGAACTTAAATTTAAGTTTTCTGAATTCTGAAGTCCATTGTTCTTTTCATTATACCCCAGTGCTCTCTTGCTAATAATCCTATAAAAAGGGAATAGATTTTAATGTACATGTTGATTATATTCAAGGGCCCCAAAGTATTATAAGTCAAGTGTGTGGTATAATTTTAAAAAATTCAGCTACATGATATAAATTTGGTCTTTTGAACATGTTAGCTAAAATAAACATTAATTAGAAATTTAATTAACAATAATTTATCTTCCTTTATGCGATAATGACCACTGGGAAATAATTGGTGGTGAACCAATGTTTCTTGAAAAAAATCCTGAGAAAATTTGAATTGATATTTTTGTTTTCTCTTAGCAAATATTCTTAGAAAAGGAGGCTTTTTTATTTCATAAGGCTATCTAATTTCTCCAATTTATAAACTCAGGGAAATGGGGTGACTTCTCATAGCTAGTCAGGTAGCAAGCATCAGAGGGAGGGCTTGATTTCAGAGCCACTGTTCTCTTTCCACTACAATATACTGCCCCCTCAATTATATGATATTGCACAGGTCTTTCCATTCAAATGAACACAAATTTATTAAGTACCTACTAAATGTAAGGTGAGATTTTATACAAAAAATTTAGATACAAAGTTGAATTAAATATAACCATACCTTAAAAAAGGCATTATAACATCTTAATATTTGAAAGCATCTCCAAGGAATTTAATTGGTAAGATTTGAAGGAATTTCTGCAATGTCTTTTGCTTATTCAATTTTTTTGTCTTGCTTTTCAGTCATCCTCTCTAATCCTAACCCCATCCCAAAGTTCACAAAATTAGTAGCCATGTGACCTTAAATCACTTAATCTTTACTAATGATTACATATTTATTCTTTCTGTATCTCAGTTTCCTCTTTTGTAAAATGAGGGGATTGCACTCAATGACCTGTAAGTTTCCTTCTAGTTCCAAATCTTCAATCTTATATTTCTTTGTTCCTATGCACTTTCTGACACACAAAATTAAGGATGATCTTGCTTGAAAGGGAAATAAAGTGAGAAAAACCCAGTCTGAGATGTGGATAAATGTGGGAGGGAGGTGAAAAGAAAGAACAGTCATACTCATCTGCCCCAGTGATTATCAGATGCAGGGGTGCTAAAGGACAGAGTAGTCCTAGGGCTAAGTTGGTCACTTCTCAAGACTAATGGGTTTTGTATCTGGAGGCCTGGATTCAAAGCATAGTTCTGCTGCTTGCCACCAATATGATGTTAGGTAGTTCATTTATATCTCTAGCTACTATTCTATTCAAATATAAAATGAGGGAATTGGACTAGATAATCTCCCAACACCTCTTCAGTTCTAAATCTTATGATAATTCCACTGGATCACCACACACAGAGACTCTGCTACCAAATCTGAGAAACAAAAGAATAAAGGTTTTGAGAAGTGATGTATGGATTATAGATATTGTTAAATGAAAAGAGCAATATAATACAAAGCTCCTAATCCTGAAGATTGACTGAGTAATAACATGTTACATGGGCATACGTCTTGAAATTATCCCTTTTTTCCTGACAAAACTTGTAACTTTGCATATGTGTGTATACACATGCACATATAAAGTGTATAACTTCTTATGTTTATAAATATGCATGTTAAAAGACTTTTATTAAATAAAGGCTGAACTTCAAAAAGCTACATGAAATTGGTAATTTGACAAATGAAATGCATCAAAATGCTTTAGTTAGCTTTTCCTTTCAGTCTTACAGAATAACATTTAGACCCTGTCTACATGACAGAAGTCTTTGACATTTTTCAGATTAATATAGGACTTCCACATTGACCTACAGGACTCAAGTGGAATGGATTATTGAAGAAGACAAAATTTAACATTAGCAACTTTGTCTTTGGAGCCAACCTGTTCCTCTTGAGCATAAAGCTTCTTTCTTGGGCTCCCCGCCTAGTTGGACTGAGTGCCCAACCCATCCCTGACCTCCAACACTAATATACATTCTGTCTTACCCATGTCCTCTTCTCGCCATTATCTTTTCTATAATTAATTATTATGAATAGGAAGCAGCCATAGAGACCATTTAATCCAACCTCATCAGTTTATGAAAGAGTAAACAAGCCTAAAGTGAAAAGAATTCTAAGCATGATAGCTGCCCTCAAAAAAACTTTTATTTTCATTGAGGAGAAAGGACATAAATGTTAAAATCTTGCTTATTGATTAAATGACTGAGTGGAGGCATACACAATTAAGTATTATAGTTGTTTAGAGAAGGAAAAATACCTCACTGTGAAGTAAAATAAATCAAGGGAAACTTCCCAAAGAGTTATGACTCAAGGTGATACTCCAATGATAGGCAGAAATTGGGCAGAAAGACAAAGGACATTCTAGGCAAGAAATTACTATCAGCACCAGCGCAGAAACAAAATGTACAGACTGTGTTAATGTAGTAGAAAGGGAAGATTAATTTGGATGAAATAGAGGACTAGTAAAGTAGAAAGATAAACTTGGATGTAAAAGAAGATTAGTAAAGGTGAACAATGAGAGAGAAAATCAAAAAGATGGTCTGGAAAAAGTTTGTGGAATCTGAAGGCTTAGCTGTGGAATTTGGATCTTGTTAGGTAGCTAATGGGAAGCTGTCAGTTGGTTTTGATCATGATGTGACATGATCAAAAGTATCTTTCAGAAATTTTAACCTGGACTTAGTGTACAAGATGCACATCTATGCATACTTCTGCCTTGTGTTCTTTTCTCACTAGCTCAACGTTCAAAAGAAGAGGGAGTGGAGACTTAGACTTTAGATGTATGAGGAGTTGGAACCTACAGGTATGATCTTTTTTTCTTGAGCCTGGATTGGTTAACTTGGAAGAATAGTTTTAAGAAGAAAAGTTCAATTACATGCAACATGTGAAATAGAATTGAAGACTTTCTGTTCAATGATACCATGGACCATGGGATAATTAATCCTGGCCATCATGTCCTGCAATGATATATCTGAAAAGAACAAGTTCAGCTGAACTCATGAAAATCCATTACAACTAATGCAAATCATAATCTGAGTAGATATTCTACTTATTAGAGCAGGAACTTGAACCCAACCTGACTTATGAACCCCCAATTATTTTGAATAAAGTCACTAATTCTGAACAGAATTCCAATGTTATTTTTTTCTTGAATAGAGAATTATTCAAAAAAGCCATGTGCACATGAACAAACATACAAATCCATTGTTCATTTTGGCCTGAAGTAAACCAACACACTTGCACAAATTTTGAACTTGTATATCAAAATATTCTCTAAACTAAATCTGAATAAACATTTCATACTCTTTGAGTCCTTGATTAGTAGTCATTTTTGCATACGTTGAAAAGCATGGTAACTGGGCAACTGCTCAGAGAAAAACTGTATAAGTGCAACCTGATAGAGAAGGCAAACTCAAAGTCTCTGAAGAGAATGCAAATGCATTGTACCAAAGTGGAGAAAAATGTGAGACTTTATTATACACATTTCATTATAATAGAATTAATAGTTATTTAGTTTCAAAAATGTCTTTGGGAAAGGCTTGATTTTCTTATAAGAAAGAAAATAGCCCTTTAGGGCATTAAGATTTTAATCTCCTAGGTCCATTTCTGTTTCATGTATCCCCCTCAGAGACAGAACCACAATGAAGATGGCTCACTAAACATAAATAGAAACGAATAACAGCTGCTAATGCTTAGCATATAAATATGTAGAGGTATATTTTATTTTATTCATATTCATTAAATCCCAATTATCTTTTCATCTTCACTTATTTTATTAGGAAAATTAGAAAACATAGCAGTACTTTAATATCCATTTGCTTATGATTATCACAATAGTAAATTATCATATGAATTTTATTGAGATTCAATGTATACCAATGCTTTTCTCTGATTGAGCCACCCAAATTATATAGGTTGAATTTTATTATACTTTTATGTGACTTTCATTTTTTTCTCACTGTAGCATATACACTATAAGAATAAAGAGTTATGAAAAGGAGCACACATATAGTAATTGACTTCTAAAAAATTTGAAATACAACATTGAATATTCATTTTATTTTCATTACAGCACATGTAGTCTATATTTCAGATTACTGGGTTGCAGAATTTATTTTAAAACATAATAAAGCTGGATCTAAATTAGGAATGCTTCCTAAACATTCTTTAAACCCACTCCTAGTTCTTAAATGTAGTACTATAATTCTTACAGAAAGTAGGATTTAACTATCTCTAAAGGCATAGACTCCATAAAAAGGGCAGCAGGAAAGTTTATTTTCCACAGGCATGTGTCATGTGTATATGCTAATGATACTAATATTAAATACCACTCTCAGAAGAAGAGTGTATTCGAAAAAGAACTGACAAAACAGAGCAGCACATTATTCTCAAGTCTTCAATATCTCTATAGTAGACCTGGCTATAAGTGTAAATAATACTACTTGAGTTTTATTTTTATAGTATAGATTGTGACTGTAATAAGAACATTACATTGAGATTTTGCATAGGTTATCCTTGTAGAATATGATGGCATATCCCCAAAATTCCTACGTTTATAATCTAAGGAGTAAAACCAAATAATTGTAATGTAAGGGCTTGAAGAAGAAAGAAAAAGAAAACAAAGAAAAGGAAGAATACTTACATAATTAACCACATGATAATATTCCACATAAGAAAATCACTATAATCCCAACAACTAAGGGAAAGGAGCAGAGCAACATTGAAAATATAGGAAGACCATCTTAAATCACTTGGAAGTGGACATTTCCTTAGGTAGCAAAATTCTAAGCAAAGCTATTTATCTTAGGAAGTAGAAAAGAAAGACCATGTGGAGAAGGACAAGGATGTCAGGAGAAGTGCTTGGAGGAGAAATATGAAATGAATGGTGGTGCATTATTGATCATATTTCATAAAATGAGAGATGAGAAAAGCCCTGGTAAACACAAAATGAGGTTTACTAGAGCTAACAACAAATGAAATAGCAGATAATAAAACTGTTCTTAGAGAGATTAAAATGACAAGGTCTATTCTGTAGCAAGTCCTTTCCACCTTAACCAACTCAACTGTCCAGCTCACCAAATAAAGGGGAATAAATTGTGCAATAAAGGTAATGATTACCAACATAATTAAAGACTGAGGGAAGAATGACATTAACCTCATACTGAAAAGACAAACATGAGGGTCATATTGTGGGAAAAGACGTGAAAAATATTACAAAAGAATATTGCTATAAAATACTTAAATGAAACTGTACAGGAAATTAAAAAGTCGACATCTGAAAATTATTAATTTGCAAAGGTAAAGAGGATGTCTATTTCAAATGCTTACAACGTTATCTATGCTGTACTTGTCTAGCCGCTAATCCAGAGTACTTCAATGGGATATCTCAAAGGCAGGAGCTCTCTAAATTACTTTGATTTATGGACATTACAATGATTAAGGTAACAGAGGCACCTTCTTCAGACTATATACATTAGAAAATTATGTTTCTCCATAGTGCACTTTTATGAATAGACTAACAGAAAGGAATTAAGTCAGGAAAGAATACTCCTGTCTCTTAATGTACCAGAATGCATGAATAATTAAAGTGGTTTACTGACTAGTTCCATATATTTATTTGAAGTTCAGGAGTGATAAGAACAAGTAGTATATTTCTGGACTTTTGAAGATATGCTTGTGAGAAGAGAAAGTGGTCCATACATATCCATCTTCTCAGAGATGATTCCACACAGCACACAGATGTACACAATAAGGGGGAAATAGAGTATAAACTAAACTGAAACACACATGAATGAGAAATAACTATATTTTTTTTATCTAGAAAATATATAATTTATCCAGACAACTTATACAAGTTTCCCACTCAGACCACAGGATCATGGATTCATTACTGTAGAGCTGGAAAAAAAAAACAAGCCTCAGAGGTTATCTAAGCTTAATTTCTTCATTTTAGAGATGAGAAAATTAAACTGCAAAGAGGAGCAATGCCTTGCCCAAGTTCACAGAAAAGTAAGAGGAAACTGACCACTAATAGCAAGGTCATAATTTGAAACCAGTCCCTCCCTTTCTATATCTATTACTCTTTCCACAATAATACATACGCTAACACTATAATGACCAGCTACAGGAAAGTTACTGGAAAAAGACCCTCATGTGTGTTAAGCTAATTAGCTAAAGCATTATTTTAATGAAGACAAGATTTGATGTCCTCATAGTTCAGTTAACTCTGCCTAAGGGGAATTTGTGTTTCACAGCTAGCTACTATAGTTTTCATCATTACCAACTCTCCCATAAATGCATCTCATTACATATGAGGGGAACCACTTACAAAGCCATTGCCTCTATTGGAAAGTACTAAAATTGAATATGATATAGAAAGGGGCCTGTTCTCTTCATGTTGTGTATGTGTCATTGAATAGGTAGGGAGTGAATCTACCCCACTATTGCTATGTTCCCTATCCCTTACCCCAAAGAAAATGCTGATTCTGCTCTGCATGTAAAAGAAAGGAGGATGTTGGACATGAGTCAGGTGGTCTAAAATCATTGGGATGTCTGTTTGATTTAGAGTCATGTCATCCAAGAAATTACTCTGGGGAGCCTACAGAAAAATGAATCCTATTTCCCATAATGTGAGACAACTTGAAACCTAGTGTCTGCTATATGCTTTATAGCCAAATGGGACAAAATGCAAAGTAAATATTGAGGGGTAAAAGCTGAAACATCACAGATATCAAGAGCAAAAATTCTACAAAATCCCAGAACACAACAGAGAAACTCTTAAAACCAGAAGAATGAACGAGTAAAATCTCAAAGATAATATAATGGTCTCATTAGAAAAAGAAAAAGTCAAAACACTACGAAGAAAAGTGAATGACAGTGACTGGTAAAAAAATAAAATCCTATGAAATACCCACAGTTCAAGGGAAAAAACATCCAGAACGCTTCCAACAAAGCCCCAAATCCAAATTGGAAGAAACCAGGATTGCATATGGGTCAGAAACTAAAACTTTCAATTAGGCATATTTTTTAAAAAAATACTCAGAAATTAGCATATTAGAAAAAAAAATGTAACAATGAATATCGCAAAAGAACTAAGATATTTATAAAGGAAAAAAATACTTAAGTGGAAGAAAATTTGGCAAGAGAAGTCAAAGGCAACAACATTAATAATTCACTAAATCTACAAAAGTCAAAGCAATCTACCTTGTAGGTAGGATGCGGAGAGGTAATTTAAGGCCAATAGATGTCATGGAAGAACATCACAACTTAAAAAAATCATGATGCAGGAATAATGTAAGAAATCTAAGTGAATGCTTTTGGTTACACACTGTGATGGCAAGCAAAGTAAGATCTTTTGATGTTTTTGTTTTAGTGCAATCAAGTGCCTCTGATTGAATAAAAGGATTAAAGAAGATCTTCCCCACACATTAATGGGCCTGGGAAGATTTGTAGGAAGGCCCACACCTTTTTTAATAAGTCACTGATTTTCAAGGGTTGTGATGCCCTCTGGCTCTAAAAAGTATATAAAGACTCTGAGGTGCAGTTTTACTTTGAGGCTTAATTTTGAAAGAAGATTTGTGTGCCAGGTGAGAGTCTGGGAACCTACTAAGTAGCACTCTGGCTTTGAAAACCCCGATGTTGGTGCTTCCTTCTCTGGTAACTATGGTCAGACAGTTGGATCTGTCTGTTGATCTATGATGTATGTATTGCTTATGTCAAACATTTGGAAGTATGTCTTCATTTTGATTTCTCTGTGTATTTTCTCTGAAGTTCAGGGTGCTGACTTTTTCCCCTGAACTAAGTGAATGATACATGTGCTTGATCAAAGTGATTGTTGATTCCTCAAAAGTTGCCTTTCCTTTTATAAATGCAGATCCAAGAACCTATGATAGTCTCTCTGTGTATTACTCGTATACACAATCAAGCTATGGTGGAGAAAAGTCACTGATTATTTCCAGGAAAAACAAAATAAAATGATAAATCAGAAAATTGTACTTAAAGTTTTGAGAAGTGTAATGATTAAATTTTAAAGTACCAATAGCAAACAAAAAATTTTGCAAGTGAAGGAGCTAAAAGAAAACATATAAAAGAAAGGAAATTTGAAAAGCAAGCTTATTCCATGATATTGAGAAATCATAGTAGTAAACAAAACAACATATTCCTAAAAGCAAAGAACTTTAACCTGTAACCCAACATGACATATTTGCAGATTGGATGCTAAATGGATAATATAGAAATTTGAAATTAAGAACAACATTTATTTTAAATAAAAATATAGCAAGTCAATGAGAAACATTTGATAGATTCTGGAACACATAAATATTCAATATACAAAGATCTCAAAGAATAATAAAATATGGAGGAATGAAACCTGAATATGAAGTCATCTTCCATGAAGGCAGACATATATACCAATAATGAAAGATGAGAAACTCTTGGTTGGTTAAATTGGAAGAGTTTATACATTGGAAGCCCATTATATCTGAAATATTGATTTGCTTCCTTCCTCTAGAAAAATGAATGTGTGAATTTCAAAGGGACAACTACTATTCAGGATTATGAGACATGGAGGCATTGAACCTAGATAAGAGAGTTTGAAAGTCTTCTCTCCCTTGGGAAGAGAATGTAAATGGAAAGAAAAGGGAATACTTCTGGTTTGCATGATTTGGGCTCTTGGTTTTCTCTTTCATTTTTCATCTGACATTGCTTCTTAGAGAGAGACAGAGAGAGAGAGAGAGAGAGAGAGAGAGAGAGAGAGAGAGAGAGAGAGAGAGAGAGAGAGAGAGAGATTTCTTTGAGTGAAGCATAGCTGAGATGGGGCAAGATATAGAATACAAATGAATTAGAAGGGGGTCAAGTCTAGTACTTCAGACATTTTAGCCTCATGAAAGGCTCACAGAAAATAAAGAAGGAAACAAATACAAAGACCATGAATCAGAAAAATAAAATTCACAATAATCTGGAAGGGAAGAATAACATGAAGAGAAGAAAGGTAAAAAAAAAACCTTTTTTTTAAGGGAAATGACAAGGTAAAAGACATAAATTTGGATAGAAAGAGTGGAGTCAAGATTTTAAATTAATCATTTAACTGAATGGGAAAGAGAAGGGACATAAAAAGAAGGGAATATAAAATTAAAATGAAAGAAAAAAGAGTTTAAGCATAATTCAGTAATTAGAGAAAGGGAAGCAAATTGGAACAGAGAAGGGAGGAAGGGCCTTTAGGAACTGGTCAGGATAAAAGTATGGGAAGTGAAATAAATCATTAGGGGAAAAGGACTTATTTAAAAGATGAAGGTGATCTAAAAAAAGTACTGAAGGAACAAATGGGGAAAACACAAGCCTAACATTCATAACTTTATAAAGGAATGGATTAAACAGTTCTATAACAAGAGATGTAAAAACTGGTATAAAAACTATCATTGAACGTAATAAATGTCTAAAAAGAAATGTAGACTCAATATGGGACAAAATTTGCTATGAATTAGGCAAATCTAAAATAGTAATAGTTGCAATCTTATCAGAAAAACAAATATATTTATGTGTGTATGTATATATATATATTTATTTATTTACCTATTTATTTATTTAATTATTTAACACAAATAAAAAATGAACATTGAAACTACATCACTCTTAAAGGAATCATGAACAATGAGCTAACATAAAAATTATTCTAGCATCTAATTTCCTAAAGAAAATACTAAATGAATTGCAAAATGAAATAAAATTAATGCAATAATGGTAGGAAACATTATAATTCTTTTCTCAGAGCTGGCCAAATCTAACAAAGACAAACAAAAAGAAAAAAAAATAGGACTGAACAACTTACTTGAAATTTCAGAGCTGAAAGAGGTAAAGTGTCTGCTGAATAGTAATATCAATGTATAAATATACATGCAATATAGATATATCAAAACAGAAGTACAAGAAAAGATGTAGATCAATATGGAAATATATCAACAAGCTGAATAATCAGCAAATAATAGAAACAATAATAATTAGTCAGAATTATGAGAGCAAAATAGAATTTCTGAAATAAAACTAAAGTGGTTCACAGAAAAATTGTCTATGTGTGTGCATGTATATAGTATGCATATACACATCTATCTTTCTATCTATCTATCTGTCTGGCTGTCTATCTATCTATCTACAACCCATGATAGACATGGAAGAACAAAAGTTAGTCAAATCAGTAAGTGATGAAAAATGTCTAAATGTTTTCAAATAGAAATTCAAATAATAAGCAACCATATGACATATTGCTCCAAATTATTGAGAATAAGGAAATTAAAATAAAAAACTGCAAGACTGTATCTCACAACAAGAAAATTAGCAAAGATGACCAGAATTGAGGAAAGGTTGTAGGCGATTAAGATACTCTTCTTGAAGTTTTACGTGCATATAAACACTCTGGAAGGCAACATGGAATTATTCCAAGTGACAAGAATATTCTTATATATAATATTTATGTTCATGTGTAAGGGACTTTAAAAAAATTAAATTCCTATATTTAGTTCTCCATTCTATTTTATTGATATCTTTTTGGACTTGCATTCTGTTTTCTAAAACATGTGACCCACCATACTATCAAGTATAAACCAGATTAAATGTAACTGAGAAATATTTTACCAATAAATTATACATTATAATTTAATTATAAATTATTAAATTACCAATAAAATTATAATAAAATGTAATGTTAATATTTGGATGTTGAAGTCAATGTATGCATGAAGAGATTAGCATGACTTGGCAGTTCAAGTTTCTATTAATTTTGATACCATTGATCGAAAATATTAGTTATCCTTCTAGTCAGTTCATCAGAAAACCTGAAAGCCTACATCCATGGCTCCATTCAAGGCACTGATCAAAACTGTTGAACAGAATATGGCCAAGAACAAAATCCTGTGGCATTCTCTTTGAGTCTTCATGACAAATTAGACACCATTAATCAATAGTTTTTGTGTCTAGTAAGTTTTCCAGCTTCAAATCTAAAAAAAATCCGTTCCAATTATATCTTATGCACAAGGCTATCATGGAGGAATTTTGCTGCCTTTTTTTGAGGAAATTCGTGTATATTATAATCCTTAGCATGATAAAGAGTGAAATTTATTATCTAAGCCTGGGTCTACTCTTCATGAGGTCTGTGAATTGCAACAAAATATTTTTAATAATTATTTCTTCATAATTGTATTTATTTGTATTTTAGAAATTTAAAAATATTCTGAAAATAGTCTATAGGTTTCCAATAAAATGCCAAAACAGTCCATGACACAAAATGCTTAAGAACTGTTGCTCTAGAGTATAGACCTTGAAAATTTTATTTGAAGCGAGAAAATTTCAACTTGAGCCATAACTCTACTTTACATTTTTTGAGTGACCATGGTTATGTAATTTAAGCTTTCTGGGTTTCAGCTTTATCAATTAAAGAGAAAGAATTTGAATTAGATAAGGGGGTTTCAAAGGTTACACCACAAAGTTGATATCAGATGTGCCACAAATTATAAAGAATTTTGATTTTCAATTGCATGCACCTGTCCAACTTTCCTTATGTGGAAAACAGGGTAAACAATAATATTGTGTTATGTGCAAGAAAATAAAAATAAAGTTGAAAATCATTATTATAGATAATAACTGAGTTCTATTCCTATGCTAAATTTATAATCTTAGTCTATGAACCTTGTTCCAAAATGTAAACTAGGTTAATATGACATCTTGTTCCTAAGTAATCTTTGCTAGCTTGTAGCGATCATTCCTTCATTCGTGCAGAATTTTCAAAGGGTCATTTAATTTACATCTTTAATAATCTTAAAATAAAAACATAAGCACATGTGGGAAACATAGTCCAGCTTTAGGAAAAAAACTCATAAAGATGAACAAAGAAAAAATTGAATGTGTTAATCCTATAGAGATAGAGAACGGGAACAAAAAATGGTAAAGACTAAAAATTGAATTCCAATTAAATATGATGATCTTTAACTATTTAGGAATAATATCATGGGTATCATGCCATAATTCTGCAGTTCTGATAAAAACAGAATATCCAGAATTAGAACCATATCTTGAGAGATTTAGGTTAAACGGAGGAAGTCAAGGCTGCCAAACACTGGAATATGATGCCAGCGGGTAGACTTTCTTTTTCTAGGAGGTTTTCAAAAATAGGATTAATTCTTATCTGATTTAACATATAGATTTATTGTGGGGAAGAAGGACAGCAAAAACAAATGAGCTAGATAACCACTCCAGGTTGCCATAATTCTTTGAGCAGTCTGCAAGTCACTTCTTACTGAGAGGATATCTATTGCAGCCATATTGACAATCACATATAGTTCAACATACAATGACTCACCATGGGCATTAAAGCATGGGAAACAAGGGAATTCTGGGTAGAGGCAGGAAGTGTAAACACAATTATTATGTTTCTCCCAATAAAACAAGTCATTTCTGATTTCAACAGTTTTTATTTGTTACTCTGATTCTTTCAGTTTCTTCACAAATAGGGAATGTCTTTAGTGGATTAAACATCTGATTTGAGTCCAGTAATTTCTGAGAAACTACAAATTTAAGCTATTGACATCAGTACAAATTCTTTGAGTCTGATCAGCTAAATTGTCTTGAGAAACACAGGCTGGAATGGCTCTGCTAAATAGATTCCTGAATATTCTGGGAGTATTCAATGTACAAACTAAACATTTTCTTAAAGAAATTTTAAAGAGGGACAATAGTATACAATTAGTTTTCATCCCTTTGGTGGTTTTTATCTGCTGAAAGTGGGTATTTGTCTAAATGGGAGATATGTTTATTTTATAGGCTGGAATCACATCTACTAACCTATGTATTCAGAATTATTATCACACATTGTAAATGAAAGAGATGTAATATGAATACTCTCAGCAATGTTAACCAATATGGCTAGGTCCTATACAGTTCCTTCAACATTTTTAAATTTTTTTTCTCTGTCTTGTTATGCTGTGTGGGGTTTCTTAAAGCACAGATCTCCCTTATGCTTCTCATTTAAGATTTTTCGATTTTCCCTTCACATTTCTGATTTTTAAATGATGGGGTGGGAGTGGAGAAAGTTTGCCAGGAATTTTCTCCCATTCTGTCATCAAAAGAAAAGAAAAATCATTCCTTAAAAAAATCATCCTTGAGTAGTAAGCTCCTTGAGGATAAGGACTACTTTTCATTTTTTCTTTGTGTCCCTAATGACCAACCTATTACCTTGTACATTACAAAGTTTAATAAACTGTAGGTTTGTATATTCAATTGCTAGATTAAAATAAAGATTAAAATGAAGTGGATTGTTAGTAGTATGAATAATAGTTTGCAGAAAACTTTTGGTGCAAATTGAATAGATATTTCAAATTATGTTTAAACATCAACATGAAAATAAAATATTTGCATGTATAGATATTATTTTTCCTACATTTAGGTATTATTACATCTTGTAAAGTTAAATGCATCAAAATCAGTTGGAGCAATGAGAGTATTTCAGTTGAAGAAAAAAAGCATTAGCAAAGTTAACATGGTAGTTATGATCACTTAGTATTGGGAAAGAAGAGTTGAGGAGATTGAGCCTAGTTAGAAGTCAGTAATAAATGATCATAATAGAAATAAGACCAGATTATAGTGGGTAAAAGTATGAAATTTTGACTATGGAGAAAGCATCAAGGAGAGCGCTGTGTGTTTCTGAGGTTATTAATCTGGGATTGAAAAGAAATTAGAGGAAAGAAATTAGAGGAATTTGAAAAGTAATTGGAGGGAAGACAAAACTGAAATCAAGAAATCCAGTGATTTCTCTAAAACAGATATAAAGACAGGCCCTGTATTAGAAGGGGAAATCAGACTGTATACAGTAATGAGTAGCCTTTCAATTTTTTTTTTCTAAGTTACTTGAGTTGCTCCAAATATGATGTATGGGGAAGGACAACTGGGTAGTGAGGTGGGTGCTGAGTGCTTTTTAAAGGGACTCTATTAGATTAGTGCCCAATGAGCAATGCAGTTGAGTTGGCAACCCCTTCATAATGTGGATGCACATGTTAAAAAAATCTGGCTAATATAAAGCTTAAATAAAAATCAATAATACAAGTTGGATTACTGTGACAGTGAACAGAATCTGTAATTCATATCTAGTTAGATATTTTGTCTGCTTTTGTTGTAATAAGCTATCATTATAGAGCACATGCATAGCAACCCTTCACTTCTAGTTTTCTAGTCTTTGCATTAAATCCTTGCCCATTTCTATTTTGGTCATAAATATATTTAAATATATCATAAATGGTGCTATTTCTTTCTGCAGAGGTTGATGTACTTCAAGACAGGGGGTATGACTTCCATACTTTCCCCATGTTCTCATTGTACCAAAGGAAAGTATCTGGTACATAGGAAGCTCCTAGTTTTAGATGATTATTTATAATGACCACATATTTTGTAAAGAATGAAGGTTCAGATGCTTCCAAAGATGTGAGCAGAAGGCTTGGCTAAAATGTTAAACAAGAACAAGAAGAGAAATTGATTTTTTTTGGACCATTTTTTCTTTTGAATAGAATGGAATGAATATATGCAAATAGGAACCAGTAAAATAAATATTGCAAGGTTTAATGACAGGAATAAAAAAAGTGTATTCTTTTTTTACACTACACAAAACAGTAATAAAAATAAAACTTTAAAGATGAGCAACTCAATAGATACACAGAAAGCAGAGGCTGCTAAGATAGAATCCTAGGAGACTTCTTATTTCATATATCACTTGAAAAATTTTATAAAGAAAACTAACACATAATTCAGAAGAAATTGTTTAGAATGCAAATTCTAAATTAAGCATAACTGGCATGGGGTTTGCTCCAGAGGAATTATCCAGCAGGATACAGTAGAACACGTAGGAGTCAGGAGATCTACATTTTGGTCTTGATTCCACTGTTAACCAGTTTTGTGGCTTTAGACAGTCATTTAACTAATTCCCTTAGCTCTAAAATGGAGGTAACAAATACCTCTGTCAGGTAAGTGGTGCAATAGATTATAGACATGTAGTGAGGAATTCCTGAATTCGAGTCCTATCTCTGACCCTAAGTAGCTGTGTGACCCTTAATAACTTAACTAACCTCTCTGTACCTCAGTTTCCTTTTCCATAAAACAAGGGGACAAGACTCAATGATAACTAAAATGTCTTCTAGTTCTGAATCTATGATCTGACCAACTGCTCCCTCTCACCCTCCACTATATTGGGCTGTTATGGGGATCAAATAGCAAAATGCATCTATCAGGATCAGGATTCTAAATGGGACATCAGAGAATAATCAGCAATCCTAGATCAGGTACAAGAGGAGCCACTCTCTTTCCCATCAGTGTTCTGCTTTTCTGGTCAAATTCTCTTCTAACCTGGCTTTGAGGTAGAGGTAAATACTGTTGCTCTCCATTATTCATGAGCCTCTCATCTATATGTAGGGAGAAAGCAATCAGTCCCTTTAAAGCACTAGCTAGATGAGTGAATTTATCTTTAATCTCATTATGGAATTCTTGGTATCTGGCACATGAGTTGGATCAGCTGAAGGGTAATACAAGGAGTTAAGAGTTATGTACAGAAGGACTGAGTGGTGCCCTTGGCATATAGTTGGAATGGTTACGCGATATTCCATATCAGATATGGATAACCAAATCAAATATAGTCACTATAGATGACCCAAAGTCTGTGATATCCCAAAAGAAAGGAATTTTTTCTATAGTGGTAGGACTAGTTCTAAGGCCAAGTCTATGAGGTTGTCTCTTATACGTCTATGACTAAAGTGGGGTAACTAGGGTTTTACCAGAGGCAGCTTTATTTAGAAGGCATTGATAACACCTAAATACACCTAAAGAATGTGGGGGGGAGTTCCTTCCACCTCCCTCTCAGCTTTCCACCACTCCACAATAGTCTTTTTAGCAGTGGCCCCTAAGAGTCTTTCTCCCACACAATAATTCCTGTACCTACCGATCTACTTGCAAAGAGGGCACCTTTCATACTACTTAATTTGTAGTGTGTTAGTACCCCGAACAAAAATTCTGAATTACAGCCCTTGCTCCCTTCAACCTATCCAAATAATAGATTTAGAATTAGACAGACTAACTCAGAGAACACCATTATCTATCATTCCCTGATACACATTTTGAATGGGACAGATTGTAATAGTTTAGGGGATTATTTGCTTTGATTCCCTGCTGGTCCTCTTTTTAAATACTGAAAGGGTCTCTGAAATCTCCTGTACCATTGACCTTTAAAGTAATAATAGCTAGTCAATTCCTGTCCTTCAAGTTAGCATTTTTAAGAAGCAAGACTGTTCTGGTATAGTTTGGTTTCATTTTTTGCATTTCCTTCCAGACCTCAAATAGCGAATGACTTTTTTGGACTCTGTTACACAAGGCAATGTTTCTCCTTATAAATTACCACACGGGATGTCCAAATTAAAAAAAAAATACTTGTGACACATATATTGAATGATGGAGCTTTAGATTTAGAAGAAATACTGACTGAGTTTCATCCTAATTCATTCTGGGAATCATTTTACCCAAGTCATTCAAGAATTGCAAAATAAGTACATCATACAGGAAAGAAAAAGCATTATTAGTAAAAATAGAAAACAAAGTCATTCCCTTTTTACCACTGCCAAAAGAGAAAGACATTTAGGTTACACTTAAAGAAAGCTACTAGGCCAAAATTTGAATGTGCTCCCTGCTCAACTAGAGTGCAGCCATCCCAAAGGGAATTGGAGCTCTCAGAGGTTTATAAACAGCACAGATCAAAACCTCCAGAAAAACTACCTCCCTATTTGGTTTAATCTTTCCACTTGCACTAGAACTGGAAGGACGCAGGTGGAGCAGGCTCAAGTTCAGTCCCATTTGATGTTATGCCTCATTTAGAGGCATTCCAGCACTATAATTTCCTGCATATCATAGAGATTAAATGTTCAAATAATTCACTTTAGTCCTACTACGTTCTATAAACTTAGAAAGTGAACTGACCGCAGAATAACTCATCATTCAGGCTAAAGGAGTTCATATCTCTTCTTCTATAATGTAACACTAACAGAGGCATTTAGTTACCTACAGAGCTACACATACACACACCCACAGCATCATATATACATGCATGGACATATGCACAGTGACTTTCTTTCCAACTTTATTGACAGACAAGTCTCTTTATCAGTCAACATGCATTTACTAAACACTTATCATGTGATAGGCACTGTGCTAGGTGCTGGAGGTACACAAAAAGCTCAATAATCCCTATCTTCAACAGCTTCAAAACCAATGTTGGAAAAAAGTAGCATTCTCACTCCAAGAATGGTAGGTCAATGGATTTCACATTACTTTCTGTTGCTGAAAAGCATTCTGTATTTTACCTGGGAAAAGGAGTTCAGGAATAAATTTTGCAACTATTCTTTATTTTGGTTTCATGAAATTTTAATCCATTTGTTCATGACCACATAGGTAGTTGCTGGTGGGGTCTAGGATTCAGATTACCTGGCTTCTTATTTATTGCACTCTGAAAATCATGTACTCTGTTTCTCTCCTCTCTGTCTCTGTATCCCTCCCTTTCTCCCTCTCTATCTTTCTGTCTTTTCGTGCCTCTGTCTCTTTGGCTTTCTCTGTATCTGTCTCTCTGTGTCTATCTCTGCATCTCTGTCTCCTCTGGCTCTCTGTCCCTCTCCTTTCTCTATCTGTCTCTGCTTCTTTGTTTCTCTGCATTTTTCTGTCTCCCTCCTCCCCTTCTCTCTTTTTGTGTCTCTGTTTCTAGCTATGTGTGTCTCTTTCCCACTTTCTCCTTTTCTCCCTTCTCTCTCTCTTTCTCTGTTTATCTCTCTCCTATCTCCATCTACCTGTCTCTTTCTGTGTCTGTCTGTCTGTCTCTGTCTCTCTCCCCCTGCTACTCCCTACCAGGCTCTGTCTCTCCCAAGAAGTTCCATGGGCTTATATTAATAACTAATACAGCTGAAGGACAATCTCACAGACTGATTGCCAAACAGAAAAAAAGTTCTTAATTCCAATCTCAATCCTGTCCTTGAGTTTTTAGCAGTGAAATATCTAGGAAAAATGGCTTTTAAATTATGTTGGCCTGGTGCCCTCCTTGACCATCCAGTCAGGAGTGTGGGTGATGCTTCATATCATGTGAAATGTTCAAACAAAAACTCCAAAATGTCTTCTTGGACAGCCTCTTCACCCCCTTCTCTTTGAGGATTTTTAGGTGTACTCTGCAAAAAATCTCATTTACAGTGCTGTTTGCAGTTATACTCTCCAAAACAGTGGAGAACGAATTTTTTAAAGTAAATGAAATTTACAAAAAAAAAAAAAGAAAAGACAAGAAAAGAAAAGGTACAGTGACAGATTCAAGTAAATGAAATAGAATGCTCTAAGGAAAAAACATTCCATCTTAGTAGATGGAGAGAGGGAGAAAAGAAGATATCCTCAGCAGCTTGCCTTTGCGCCAATGTAAAAGTCTACTGTCATTGTGCTTTGCTCTTTATCCAACCTCCTGTCTTATTGCTTGTATCCCACGTGGAGCACAGCTGGTCTCACTCAAACTGCTTTCCCTCAACTCACCCATCAGTGCCCTAAGACTGAGATGGTCGCCAGAACACCTGCTATCTCATTCAGAAAAACACATACAAGCCGACACAATATCCATCAACATAGTTCACCTCCCATGGTACTATCAATTAGTCCCAGGATGCTTTAGAGCAAGGTTATATGCTGAGTATGATTATGTCATTCCTTTACAACCAATTCCATAAAGTGTTTCATAATGTCTTCTTTTATGTCCATTTTAATTAATTTGTACATTTATTCATGATCCAAATGTGTGATTTCATTGGTAGATGGAACTCTCATATATAAACTTCCCTGTAACAATAAAAATTGTTCTCCCATCTTGCTATCAGTGTCCTTATAGAATTATCTGAGTGGCCTGAGAAATGAAAGGGCGTCCCTCTAGTTACAGAGTTGATATGAGTTAAAGGCAGGATTTGGATGCAAGGATTTTTCATTCCGATATTGGCATTTTTAACTCTCAGGAAGAAATTGGATTTTGGAGCTGGAAGGGACCATATAGACTTTGCCAACATCACATACCATTTCAGTTCCACAAGTCTGAATCTCATATTACCTCACTTTAGCAAATATTTTTTCCTCAGTTAATATTTTCCAAGAAAAGTAGTCTAAGAAAGATGAAAAGGTCCTCCTTAAGCAAATAAATGATCACTCTTTAGAATTTTTTTTGAAGAAATAAGATTCTGGTAAATGATTTTTTTAAAGCTGTTCTCTTTCCAATTTTTTGCTATTATACATAAATATTGCATATAGAAAGTTAAAGAAAGGCAGTGGTATACAAATACACACATATATACACATACATACAATACACACATGCACACATATTTGTGTGTAAACACACACATATATGAACGTCCGCATTATACATACACATTTGCACACATGTACATATATGCACACACATATGTATATATACACATATATACACACACATGTAGGCATGGACACCATAAAATTAAAAGGACAGTTTTCAGATTTTAAAAATGGGCTGTAAATGTATGCAGGATAGACATGATCAATACATAATTTTTAAAGAAAAATTGTAAAACTGTGTAATACAAATATTCTGTTTCATGTTTGCTTTTCATGACAGTTAAGCTTTTCATCCATCATACCTATAACCTAAAGTTTAAAATTACCAAAATTCTTTTAAAAAAGTATTACTTCAATGGACCTATGACCCCATATATAAGAATATCCCCTCCAAAGTTGCAATCATTCGACCAACAAACATTTATTAAGTATATGCAATGCTCTCCACACTGTGATAAGTCCTGGGAAGTGCACACACAAAGGATGAAACAATCCTAATTGGAACAAAATTTATGTATTTCCAAGTTTAAAAGGCTTTTATCCATATCCTTCCATAAATTCAACCCACTGTGGTCAATCCATTGCATTGAGAACTTTCCTAGTGTTCCATGAACAAATGAACAAATAAATATATTAAATACATATTCCTATATGCATCTGTGTACACACATATATGCACATGCACATGTATGCCACATATGTAAGTATGCACTTACACAAACCATATATGTCTACAATCTGTAACAGTGATGTATCATACGATGTCAAGGAAACAGAGAAGCTAGAGACATATATAATAGATTATTTGTATAATTTCAGCAGGAATACTGACATAATGAGAGAGAGACCTAATTTACATAAATTTTTCAATTTGATCTGATTATGCCAAATGTGCCAAATGTAGCAGAATTTGTTGGCCCTTTGGGGCCAGCCAACTAAAGTTGAAGCATAACATGTTTTATGTAACTCCTGTCTTCTTGTACGCAAAATGATTTATTTTAAAGAAAATATTTTACAATTAAAAATGTGTAAATGTCACTTACTTATGTAGAGAGGTCTATGAGCTCATAAATTATAATATGCTAAATCAGAACCGAGGTTATAAAATGAATCACAAATACAAGTTCCTCATCTAAGAAACTTAAAAATCACAAAATGCTAAATAACACAGAAAGTATGGAACTACCAATAGGAAGACACTGTGTATACTTGGGTGCAGTCAATCAGAAAATCACTTTTCAATGTAGATTTGTTAAGATTAACATTTAATTTTGGAGCAGGGATGCCCTTATGTATTAAATACTCTTTATCCTTGGATATGAATGCTTTTTAAATGAGTAGCTAATGTTCTTAAGGAGTTCCTTTTGTGAATAGCAATATCTACTAAATTAATTATGTTTCATAGGTACCACAATCTGTTAGGATTCAAATTCACCTAATTACAAGCAGCACCATTAAGTTATTCACACTATTGTTAGTAAAAAGCCTACTATCATCATTTCAATTATAAGTCCCTGTTTTCAGTAGTTTATAGCTAATTAATCTAAACTGAAATAAGGTCTAAATTCTGCAGATTTCTTTCAGTACAAGCTCTTCTTTTACTGGCGGCTGTGGAAATGCAGTCATTGGTAGATATAGGAAATAGCTTTAACTTTTTTTAAGCAACAGAAATTTTGTAATTTAAACATTATTCAGATGTTCTTTATGTTTGTTTTTTTTTTGATTTCATGCACAAAGAATGAGTTATGAGTGACTTAAATGTTTATCTTTTAGCGAAATAATTCCCTCAAAAGAATATCTTTTAAATTCCTCCACCTGAAAGCAGGGTAGGCACTACAGCATATGAATGTAAAGATTTGTATATTTTTCAGGTGGGGTATATCTTGAATAGATTTGAAATTATTTGCAATTGTAAGACAGAGATATAGAAGAGGTGTTTGCTATATTTTGATTATTTTCTTGCTTTAACCTTGAAAGCAGGAAGGTAAAGGGCTTTGACTCATTTATTTTGCTTAGCCTGCCTATAAAGTAGGGAATATTTTGGCAACAAAGAGCCAAAATCTTGTCTCCTTTTATTTCACGTTCCTGAAACAGAACGAATTGTTTCAGAAATGTGGCATTTTTATATACAAAAGTTATTTCCCTACTTAAATGAATGTATAACCTCATTTACTTATACCTGGAAACATATTTGGCCTCATGTACAGATGCTTCCTGTGATGAAAAATACAGCTCAGAATCCCTTTCTTTGTTTATTAATTGCCATACATTAATGAAGAAAAAATGAGGATCATTCTCCAAATTATGGACAGAGGTCTTTGATTTTTTTTCCTATTCACTTTCACAGAGTGAAAGAGATCGCAGCTCTCATTGATGACACTCATAATGCATTAATAGATATCTAACTAGAGGGTGATCCTACAATTAATACACTTGTCAGCATGTCTCAGTGTTATTATACAACAATATGACAAAATAATCAATGCTATGTAGATGTATGTTGAATTGAATTGAATTTTTCAGCTTAGCCTCAATGTAGTAACCTTTATGATTATCAGTAAGGAAGCTCACCTTTGTTGGAATCCCAGAGTCCCAAGGGAACTTACAGGTCACTTAGTCCCAACTAGACTTTAATCTCCTCTATGATATCTGTGACAAGTAGCCATCTGAAGTCTCCTTGAAGAATTCCAATGATAGCTCCAATATCAGGAAAATTGCTATTTTAACAAGAGAGCTAAATCTATTTTTGGAAAGCAGATCTCCTACTACTGAGCCAACATTCTGCCTCCCCCCACATTTCCACCCATTGATCTCAATTCTGCTGCCTGAGCAGAACTAGTCCTTTTGAGGCATTTAATTATTTTGCATAATGTTCTCCAAAAGGGCAAACTAAAGGACAAACTTGAGGTTTCTACTGTGACTATGAGCATCCCAGGATGTCATTAGGCATAAAAAACCATTGAATCCCTGTGTAGCTCCCTTCATTTTGTGTAATGGCATTCTCTGATGGCTACCCTCACTTGGCCCAGACTCATTTCACTTTTTACACTGTCACCCTCTACTTCTCTTTATTTCTAAATTTGATGCTGAGAATACTTCCAACCTGGATTCATGACTATGGATAAGGTCCAAATGATTAATGAAGCAAAATCCCCAAGGCAAAGATAGGAGTGAACATTGTTCTTACTTATTTATATATTCCTTTGTATTTTCCTGAGTTATTCAATAGAGTTTATAGGTTTTAATAAAGTCCCACATTGTGTTTTTGAGATGCATAAGAAGTCAATCGACACAACCTCCATTTTGTGAATTAAAAGAAACAAACAAAAGAAAAGCAAAAAAAAAAAAAAAGAATAAACCATTGCAGAGGTTCAATTGATGTTATGCAGGAGGGTTGGTGCTCATTCCCAGTTCAACAGTATCAACTTTCATTTCTTAAGGGATAAGACATTCTGGACTCTGAAACATTCAGCATATATACTACTGAAGCACATTTCTTATTTTATGACAATTGCATAGAAGAGGAATGAATCCTTGATCTAAGACAAAAATCAAAATTTTATGTAAGGAGGGTTATATCTTATTTTGAGACAGAATGCAGCTCAGGAAAGAAGCATGGAAAAAGAATAAGGAAGAAATGGGTGAAAGAAGCATTTTCCCAAGTTGATAAGATAGGTTCCAGATCATAAATAGCGCAGCCAGCATGGAATAGAACTGGACAAAAAAGCATTTTCTTAATATTTGACCTAATAACCATATGGTTAGCCATCACATATACATTACAAGCTATATTATATTTTGGATACTGAACAATTTCCTCTTGATAGATTGGAGATTATTTTAGACAAGCAGCAAAAAAGAACAATCTTTTAGAAAGAAATATATACAATTATACAGAGATACAATATTAGTCTGGCATCTCACATACCTCTGATACACTCACTTCTAAAATGACAATGAATTTGAGAATCTCATCTAATCTCTAGCAGCAATCTGATGTTATCTCAGATTCATAGATGAATAAGATTCTGTTCAAAATGTGGATAGTATAGTTGGAAATATTCCAGTCCTTCAACATCATTATTGGCTAAACAAATTCTAAATTTCATTCTTTTCAGTTTATACGAATAAACAACATAGAATACTGTCAATCCATTGTTATCAGTAGAAGTGGAAATTTATTATACAGTAAAATGAGATGAGAGTTAGAGGATAAGCTTTCAATGGATGTTTTCTCTTCACATTGTAATGATTAATAAAGGAATATGCAGGGTCCAGAGGATCTGCATAATCACAGGGCAGAGTGAGACTTTGAAAGTTAATCTGGTGGCAGCCCTTATGTGATGGACTTTCCATTAAGGCCTGCCATCAAATGCCAAAATATTTGAAGTTGGAGGAACTGAAAGAAATCAATTAAGTATAAGCACTTATCAGTTGACTTTAGACTTCCTCAAACCTAAATACTGAGTTTTAAATAATTCATTTAACACATTAGTTGCAATGATAAATATATAGCTATACCTATAATGTATAAAGACAGTTCATTCAACTTTTGTATAGGTATCTTAGAATCTTCTTTTTGTATTTGCTACCTTGTATACCTATAATGTATATAGGTATAATGTATACCTATAATGTATACCTATAATGTATAAAGACAGTTCATTCAACTTTTGTATAGGTATCTTAGAATCTTCTTTTTGTATTTGCTACCTTGTACTGTTATCTATGTATCAATAAGACTAAGAGCAGAGATCCTTGAGAGTAAAGATCATATCATGTTCTATGTTGCTAAGTGCCTAGTAGGTGTTACAAAATTACTTGTTTGAATGAATTTTTACAATTATTTATGAAGATATGTTAAACTTTTTATTTGGATATTTTAATGTTAAGATTATCTCTCTATCTACCTATCTATTATCTATCTACCTACCTGCCTATCTACCTATCTCACAATGGTGCACCTTAGGGCAACAATGCATCTTACAGCAAAAGGCATTATTTTAAAAAATCTGAACAACATAATGACAGAAGAAGCAATAACCAATGTTGACTCTTCTTAGTAAATTAAACAGTATTTATAATCTTCATGTCTCAGTGAAGCTACATATTTCTGAAAACCCAGGGGAAGCCAATTAAGCTACTTAAATCTTTTCTAAGGAAGAAAGAAATTTATTTCAAATATTTTCCAGACAATATTAATATTTTTCATTTTTTATTCTGATTTTTTTCCATTTGCCATAATTGTGACACAAATGAATTTTTTCTTAGGCTATACAGATTTCCAAGAAAACTGAAGATTTTGATACCTCTGATATTCAATCTGCCTAAATGAAGATAATGGAGAAAAGATAAAACAGAGGGAAAGATCATAGGATAATAGAATCAGAGATTTGCGGAAGTGATCTTTAAGATCATCTAGTCTAACACTGTCATCTTATAGATGAAGAATCCAAAGACCACAGAAATCAATTAAGTTGTCAAACGTATCACAACTAGTATGCGGCAGAGCTAGGGGTTTTAAACCAGGTCCTTTGAACACAAATCCAGAGACTCAAGGCAAAAGTTATTTTGATGAGACAATTGCTATAATGAATGAATTATTGCCCTCGGAATCAAGAAGATCTTGGTTCAAATTTTAATTCTTCCACATTTGTGGGCATAATCAAGCCTCTTAATCTTTCTAGTCCCATTTCCTCAAGAATAAATTAGAAGATTTTAGAACACAGGGCATTGAAACAGTTTGAATGTCTCCAACATTCTTCAAGCTCTGAGTTAATGGTTCTTGATTTGATTTATTTTATATGGGGCAGTTAAAAGTATACTGCACTTCAAGTTAAAAGGATAGGATTCTAATTCTTCATCTTCCAACAAATAATCATATATCTTGGGTATCTTACAAATTAGATGGATATGAATTTTCCTAGTTTTGAACCAAAGAGTTTAGATCACATTATTTTAGAGTTACTTGTTAGTTCTAAAATTGAAAAAAATCTAAATGTATTCTCTTTACTTTCCTTTTTTTTATTTTTTTACTTTACTAATCTTGGGATTAGAGAATTCTTATTAATTTAAAGCTAGTTTAGGCTGCTGAATATACACAAATAAAATACTGAATAAATAGCATGGTCAAGTACTATTATCGTAATTGCACTCAAGGATCCCACTTTCTTTAAACTATTTAATTTTCTTCAAATTTAGGTTCAAAAAGAATCATAAAATAAAACTATATAAAAAAGAAAATAAAGCCAGAAAAAAGGAAAAAAAATATTTTTGCTTTATCTTGCAAAATTTAAGGTAGTGTCTGTTGCTAGAAAAAATTGGACAAAATTATGAAAGAAAATAAATGAGACGAAATTGAATAGAAATATTTCTCAGGATGAGAGAGAAATGGGGAAAGGAAATAACAAGTCAGAGTTACTGTTAGTTAACACTGGTTCAAAAAATTACTTGAAATTGTGTTGAGGGTTGGAAGTCATCTAGTTTACTCCTTTCTTTTCATAACTGGGGAAAATAAAGAAAAAAAAAAGTGAAGCTACATGACCAAGGTCACGCAGGTGGAACATAGCAATGCATTAGAATCTGACTTGCAGTCTGATGTTCTTTCTATCTTCCAACAATGGAACATCAGACCTATCAAAGACAGAAGAGAAAAGGATAACAGAACACAGAACTGATCATATAATTCTATATATTTATGCTTTAGACTTCTTTTGCCTTTTCTTTTCTTTTAAAGTTTAGAAACAGATATTACTGTTTCTATGATTTCATCCATGTGGTTACATGCCAGGGTGTAAAATTCCACTGATGAGCATTGGTTGCACATAAGAGTTAATGAGGGAATGAGACATTGCTTTTGAACACAGGCAATACGTGCCACAGGAAGCATTTAAATCTAATTATTTCTTACTCCAAAGTTGACCCTTTCTCCACTAAGCCACACTGTCCCTTTGTACGTTAATTCTGTGCATTTATATTTTATAGCAAAGCACATGAATTGCAGTAATTCTTATTCTGAGCAACAACCTGACATTTTGAAGATTAAGTACAGTACAAGAAAATAGCTTGTTACTTGGTGGATACAATATTTTCTATTTTTGTTCACCTTTAATATTGTTCTCTTTCTTTTGCAAAGTGAGCCTTTGTCTTTGAAAGTACAGTACATTCCATCAACCTTCACATGACTAGGCAGCATGCCCAAAGTGCAAGCACTGTAAATGATTATGAGCCTTTTCAAATGCACTAGTCCTTTTAAGATGGTAGGTATAATTGAAAACCACTTGCCTGGGGAGATTAGGATAGGAAAATCTTCTTACATGACTTAGCTGATTGGATAACATATTTAATAGGACATGTAACAGAAGGAAAATTGCTTATCTGGTCCTTAGTATTGTGCCTAAGGAAAATGTAAGACTTCAAAAATATTTTTGAAGTCATGCTGACTTTTTATTTTTATTTTTTTTGGCTCTTAGAACTCTTCTATAGTTAATAGCTATTATAAAAGAAGGGATACAGTTCTTATTCTCTTAGTCATTTTGACTATATCTTAAAGGGTAATGATGTAAATATACAATGAATTTTTGCTCCCACTAGAAGCGTATAAATCTGCTTAAAGGCATTATGGGAGAAAAAATAGTGTGCACACGTGTGTGTGTGTGTGTGTGTGTGTGTGAGAGAGAGAGAGAGAGAGAGAGACAGACAGAGAGAGAGAGAGAAAGAGAACGAAAGAGAGAGAGAGAGAGAGAGAGAGAGAGAGAGAGAGAGATGTATAAAAGTGTATGTTATGGGAGACATGACCATTAGTCACTTTTTCACTCAGTAAATCAAATGAAAACAACTAAGGGTTTTCTAACGTGGTGATAATGAAAACTCATCAATATGTTCTTTTTTGGATTCCCTCTTTAGAATAACCTTGCACAAAATGTATTTTGCAATATGAAACTCCATGGCTAGTAGACTTTTTAGACATTCTAGCTATACATTTTTTCAATATGGAAAAGACCATTGGAAGTAGCTTCAATAGTACCAGAAGGATAAAATTTTATCCTGGAAAGGTTATAACATCTCAGAGTAAATGAGAGAAACTTTTGTTTTAAAGAAATACAGTATTTCTTGGGAAGCCTAATAGCATATTATTCTAACTCTTGTGATTTAACATTCTACTTCTGGTTTTCATTTATGATTCATTGCAGTGTAATAAAAATATCTACTTTTGACCGGCAAAAAAAAAAAAATCTGATTCTAGTTCAATTTCCACAGTTACTCTAAAAATGATAGAACAGATCTTTTAACTTTACACTTTTAAAAGTACTTACAAAAGGTCCTTTTGTAACTATCTTTTTATTCAAAATCCATTAAATATAAAAATTAGAATCATACCTTTTATATATATACCACTTATAAATTATAACACTGGGTAATGTCTTAGAGTTACAGGTATAAACAAAATGCACATATAAATATGTTATTGCTGTTTACTTGTTTCAGTTGTGTTCAACTCTTCATGACCCCATTTGGGGTTTTGTTAGCAAAAATGGAGTGGTTTGCTATTTCCTTCTCCAGCTCATTTTACAGATAAGGAAACTGAGGCAGACAGTGTTAAGTGACTTGTCCAGAGTCACCTAGCTAATAAAGTGTCTGAGTTGGATTTGAACTTAAGAAAATGGATCTGTTTGATCCCAGGCCTGACACCATATCCACTGCACCACCTTTATATACACACAAATCTCTATGCATATGTATAAATGTATGTGTATTTATATATGGATATATGGATATACATATATTTATACATAAATATATACATACAAATAGACATATATATGATCAATGGAAAATGTCTAAAAGTCTACTAGCCATGGAGTTTCATATTGTAAAACCTACTTGTAGGGTAGAGTAGGCAATTACCTATATGTTGTCATTTCAAGAGACTTGGGAAGATCCCATTGCCACTGAATTATTTCTTCCTTCCACTAGCTGAAAGTTCAACTTTCATGAGTTAGAGCTTCTTCTACTATAGTACAACTCTCTATTTAATAGGGTTTTGTGACCTATAAAAGGCTACTTGAATATAAAAATCTGGTATCAGCTTTCAATAACTACAAATTGATGATTAAAATAGATAAGTCTGTGAAGACACTGTGTAAATATAGTCAGGAACAAGGAACATGATAAAAAAATCAAGTCTTCTCCAGTTTTCATTAACCCTTGTGTACCACCTAGGAAAGTGTTTTCTTGCATATGATTCCCCAATAAAAAATAGCTATCTCCAGGTCTGAAGGGGTGAGCTGTCTGCATACTCTAAAAAATTAATGCTCATGAGCCCCTAAAACAGATTTATTGTGTGCCTCTGGAGCGCAATCTCCCTGAACCTCAAATATCTTGTTATACTGTCTCCTTTATTATATGACCTACCACAAGTGCCCAAGGTGTTGCTGAGGTACAACATTTACTTTAAAGACCAAGTCTTCACCAAACTTTTCCACTATGAGCTAGAATGCTCAATTCAATATATCAATGAAACAGTAAGAAATTGAAAAATAAAGTATATAAAAATATATGAACAGATGCAAAGATAAGTAAGTAGATCCCTGAAATCTATTTGCCTAATGATACCTATAAATTAAAGAAAATAAAGAAATAGAAACTGAATGCTACATAATCCAAAGAGGTATCAGAATGCATTCCCCCACTTTGCCAAGGTAGAAAACTATAGATAAGGAACTCTACATATACTTTGAAACTTAAACTTTGTGCTGATTGTTTTTGTTTTGCTAAGCTTTTTTTTTTTTTTAACATTTTGTTGTAGGAGAAATAAAGGTGATTTTAAAACAAAAAAATCAATAAAATTTAATTTAAACACTATTGATGAAAATAAAAATTTTCAAGAGGAAAGGCAATGACAGAAATTACTTGAACATTTTCTTTTGAGTATTTCTATTCACCAAACTACATCATCCCGTGTTAAAGGGCAAACGTTTTCTTCTTGTTAAGTGTCCCTCTTGGATATCAAATGAGGCATATTAAACTTAACCAAATATAGTTTGACAAATGAATCTTAAATGTATTTTCCCCAAAAGCATTCTGAGTTGAAAATTCAAAAACTGACCTTACAACTGACCTTCATTCACTATAAACTTTGGCAAGGCAACCTTCCTGTGCTGCTAAGTGATATGAACTGTCCTACCATATACTCAGCATGATGCCATATTTCTATTTGATTCATAAACCTTCTCTTAAAGCTTTCTGTTCTCACATTCCAGCTGACATATGACATTCCGCAGTTAGAATAACACTACATTGTATCAACTAGACTTAAAAAGTAATCGATCTAAATAACTTTTTCATCAGGTCACTCTCAATGATTCTGTTCCTCTTTCATGTCCAACCTTCATTGCCACATTTCTGCCTGAAGGACTCTATACTAGCTGATTCCATGCCATCAGAGTTGGAGGTCAACCAGAACATGCCTGATTGCCCTTTGACAAGGCAAGGACAATGAACATATTTAAGATAACTACTATATCATCCAGAGCTCTTCTTTTCTTAGACATAAACATAAAAACTTCTCTCTCCAACTTTGTAGGACCAAAATCAAGACCCTGCATCATTCATGTCACCCTCTTCACTCAAAACAGACATATTTCCAATGAGGTTTGACCAATACAAAGCGCTAGCATCATCTTAAACTCTCTATACCATAGCTGAGTCATTTCTATTCTAAAACCCACCCTTCCTTTTTCTCCATTTCTTTTTATGGTGCCTCAGTCAACTGGGTTTGAATCTTCCAAGTTTTCTTTTACTTTTCCCTCCCTTTGCATCCAATGAGTAGAAATTTGCTTTATTAGATCTCTGCAATCTCTTTACCTTTCATTTTCTCCTTTCCCTTCCTATTAGTTCCATCTCACATTGCTCTTGACTTCAACAATGGATGCAAAGCTTCCTTGTCAATTTGCCTACTTCTAGTTAGTCACACAGTCTACTAGTACTGTCAGTCAACTAGCATTTATTAAGCACCTAAGTGACAGTTACTTCCCTAAGCAATTGGTTACAAAAGAAGACACAAAAATTATCTTAATGCATTTTTCATATTTTTGGCCAAATTAACAAGACTTCTATTCAAAAACATTTACTTTTGCCCTGGTGTTTTGTGACTATAAATTTAGAGAAAAAGTATCCACAGTATAAGTGAAGCCCGCCTCTTCAGATTTCATTTCAACAAATAATTATTAAACATATGCTATACCCAATGAATTCGGGAAGACAATGGGAATACAGAGACAAAAAGGACACATTCTATATTTCAATAAAAGAGGAATTGTTTCAGTGCCCATCTTTTGTCATACATCTTTTTCTCCCATGACTACTCAGATTTTTTTCATAATGTGAACTGATTTTTCAACTATTTTTTTTTGGTTGGAGTGCACCTCCTCCTGCAAAGTATCGCTTATGTGTTTCCTTTATGTTGACCATGAAAGCCTTCCTGATCTACACAGATGAAAAATATTTTTTCTTTTTTAATTTTCTGATACCATTGTGTTGCCTAGGATTCTCCTCTTCATACGGCACACTCTCAGTGATAACATATCTGCATCCATATACATACAAATATATGGATGTTTGTATATGTATATCTATCAATCTATTTCTATCATCTTTCTATTTCCTGTATTAGGTAACAAATCCATTGAGGGGATTCACCTGTTAGATAACAAATCTTTACGTAACTATTTGTCTTTTACTCTCCAGTGCATAAGGGCATAATATCTTAAGAAAAATTATTTTTTCAAGTGAAACAAATGTGAGATGGAAAACAGAAAGAGGAGAATTTAATTGTACTCATAACTAGAGAGAAAAATCTGAGGTCTGCCTCATCTACCTTTTGTAGTAGTGTTTAGTACCACTTGTAATTCTCTTTGGTCTACTATTTTTTAAATGACTCCTATATTTAAGAGTCATTTACAGAAAGGATATACCACTTTTGCTTTGGACACACCTTAGTTATCTTAAGAAGTATGTTTTTTATCCATGGATACACAAAATCCACCTTAAAGTTTACCATCAACAATTAGGTTATTAAGGATCTGCTAAGTTCCAAGCATTGACCATAAGGCAATTTATAGTATGTAAGGCAGAATAGGGGAAAGGAGAAAGAAGGAAGGAGAGGGAGAAGATTATCCAGATGCACTGAATACAAGTTATCTCATTTCAACAAATTTTGACTTAAAGAAAATCATAAGTGGGATATGTCTTAATCATAGTAGTTTGTTTTCTGTATTAAAAGATCAAAGTGCCTTTAAAATATCAAGTCTATCTCCTTCAGCATTATATATATTATGATATGTGTATATACATATATAAGCATTATTAAAATTAACTATGGGCATAGTTAGATTTTTCATTTTATATAAAAACTATATTATGCTGTTTGCCTCAGCCATTAATTCAAATTTTTTTTTTATTTTCAAGCTATAGCAGGCAAAACTTCACACTACTATTTTTGAAATATATGTTGTTGTTTGTTATAAAGGGACTTATTAACACTGTTATATTTTCATCTGAATAAGAAATCATGTGCTATATCCTAAACCTTGGGAAGCTGCAAGAAGCAGATGTGGCCTTTCAGACCATAGCAATTCCAAAATATTTCAGTCAATGGGGTAAAAATCATTCCAAAACTTAATTACCTATTTGGGTATATTTTAGTTGTGAAAACATAGCCCAGGTGTTAAAAATAAAGTTTTATAATCACTTCAAATTTTAGACTATCTGAAATTTCCTAGATCAACTAGGTAGGTGGCTTGAGAATTGACCAAATGGCCAGTTTTATGAACCTCAGATTTAATAAACATGATGTACAAAGACCTTTTTCTTGAACTTCTCAGTGAGTGGAAAATATGAAAGAGTTTTGCTATTATGGTAAAGTCTATTATTTTATTGGCTATCTGCCCTAGGCAGTATGATGGAAGTTTGAGCGAAAGTTTTTAAAAATGTAAAGAAATCACATCACAACAGATTTATAGCATCACTTTTCTTGTTTTCTGCCTTCCTTAGATCACTATAGCAAAAGTTCAATTAGACTCTTGAGAGACAGAGCACAGGAAATGTAATTTTCTAAGTCCAGCATTTCACTCCCTCCTCAAGATAAAAATATTCTGCATTATGAAATTCTCAGTTCTACAAATGGTGCTCAGATCCAATCTTTCTAGTCTAGAATTAATATTGTAAGACTACAATTTCTGGTTCACATAACAAAGAGTCAACTAAATATAGCAATTTGGACATTTTAGTAGAATGTTTGCCCATGCCAAATCTTCTGGTTAACCTTCTGGTTCGTCTTACCTCGTGTTACTTCCTACTCTGATCCATCCTCCAATGCACTAAGTAATCTTAAAGTCAAATGCAAAATTTTTGTTGGGCATTCAAAACATTTCATAGCTTTCCCAGTATCTCCTTAACTTTTCCTGTCTTCTTACACAACAAATTGTACCTTGACAAAAACTCAGGGTGCAAATCATGTGCTCTGAGATCCAGTGATACTGACCTACTTGTTATTTCTTATTCAAGACATTTTATCTCCATCCTGCAGTCATTTTCTTTGGCTGTCCTTTAGGCCTTACATGGTCTTCCTCTACATATCCTTTTATTGGCTACTCTTACATCTTTCATATTCCTACTAAAATTCTACCTGCAACAGGAAGTCTTTCTTACTTCCCTTTAGTTCTAATGCCTTTTATCTGTTAATTTGAATTTATCCTGTACATAGTTTGTTCACACACAATTGTTTTCATGTTTCCTCCTCCTTTAGATCATGAGCTCCTTGAGAGTAGCAACTGTCTTTTTCCTCATAGTGTCTGGCAAATAACAGGTGTTTAATAAATGTTTATTGACAGACTGACAGACTTCTCCACGATGTTATTGTTATTAGAGTTATATCTAGGTTTAAATCCTGGCTCTGCCATTTTTTTTTTTTTTACGTAAGTGGCCTTGGGCAAATCACTTCCACTCTGTCAGCTTCAGTTTCTTTATCCAAAAATTGAGGAATTAGACTACATGTCAAAGACTAGAAACCTTTAAGATTTCTTTAAGCTCTCAAAATATGACCTCATAATAGCAATAAAAACTAGTCATCTTTCTATCATAGATCTGGCTATCAAAAAAAGTTAGTTCATAGAAAAATAAAAATATTACAGAACATTTAACATATTAAGGTTATGAGAATAAATTATACATATTTATTATCCATACCTGGTAAAATTTTCCCAAGGAGAGTTTACTGAAACATGGCAATTATCAATTATATGTTACTTACTTACTTAGGATATATAGGATGTTACTAGATTAATCTACTGTCATCCTGATTCCCACTCTCCATCAATGTCTCATTTCATTATCAAGCTCCTCTTGCTTGGTTAGTATCACCACATGGCTATTGACTAAAATCTCATACTGTAGGAAGAAGAAACTTAAATGTCTTCCTCTTTGTGCAAATGCCAAAAATGGAAAATTCTGCCAAGACATTCCAGCCTTCCTTTTAAAGACATTTTGACTCAAGATTGAATTCTTTCATAATATCTTTCCCGACTAAACATGAGTTCTGTAATAGCTGTTAAAAAGACATGCAAAGAGTAAATTTTTATGTTATTAGATTATTATTTTTGTGTCCCCAGGACTTAGGACAGTACTTGGCACAGAGTGTTTAGTAAGATGTTCCTTCCTTCCTTCCTTCCTTCCTTCCTTCCTTCCTTCACATTTCATCTTTAAGTGTAGGAGAAAAGAGTAATTATTTGGCTCAACTATGCCTTTAAAACTTATACTTCTATTGAAGTCTCACCTAATAAATGTCTAAATTTACCAAATAAATGGATATCACTCTGCTAAAATATCTTACAATGGGCAGTGAAAGTTCATTGAGGACAGATCTTACATACTATCTTCAGTTTCAAACCTGATTAAAATGCAAATTATTAACAACGTTTTGAATGGCTGCAATAAATATAGAATATGACATCATTAAAAGCCATTATCCATTGCCATAACCACTCTGATATCTTTCAAAAATCACAAAATGCAGGAACACAGTTACTTTCCTTTTTTCTCCTCTTTTCCTTCCCCTTCCCCCTCAGTCCTTTTCCTCTTCTTGCATTGCCCTCCTCTCTACCTCCCTCTCTTTTAAGACTGGATCTCTCTATCTCTCCCTATACTGATCAGCAGGGAACTTTGAGTGCTACCATTTATAAGCTGGGGCGAAGAGACTCTTTCTCAGGGAAAATGGTGGTTCTTAGCTCCACAGGGCCCCCACCATATTAATGCTGAATTTAGTACCAACATCTAATTGGCATAACTTACTAATGCTCATGAGATACAACTGCCTCACTCTTCTCAGTTGATTATACATTCGCTGCATATTTTAATATTTAATCCATACTTTTACAAGTCTTGCATTATCAATATTTTTTAAATACTGCTTAAAGACAAAGGTTTTTGTTTGTTTGTTTTTCGTTGTTTGTTTTTAAAGAATAGCTGTTCAGAATCATAGATTTGGAGCTGGGAGAGAAAAAAATTCATGAGGTGCATACATTTTATCTAATGGGTGTGAAAGTTGGAGGCCCGATATGCTAAGTGGCCAGACAGCTAATAAGAATAGCAGGTGGGATTAGAACATGTGTCGCCTGAGTCTAACTCAAATGCTCCACTCTTCCATGTTGCCTCTTTTATCATCTTTATCATCAAAATGCCTCAATCATAAGTTAGGTTAAAATGATTATCTTGAATTTTCCACTGCTTTACAAACATGCTGTTTCTTGGCATTTCAATTAATTATGTCCCTTTGAATTTTTATATTGTATGCTGTGATACAAGTGTCCCATATGTTCTAGCTGATAGTATTTTTATAAGGGAGAAATATGATAATTCAAGAAAAAGATCACATATGGAAATATATGTAGTTGGATATCCAAATAAATCAGTAGAAGACAAAGCTTTTTTCTAGCTTCTTTTGAGGGAAATACAATATGTTTACATGGTTTTTTTTCACAGTGTGATTTTTAGGAAAGATGATGGTATGAAATTGGGATCAAATAAGTGTGTGGAAATACAAAACAATAACTTAAGAAGTGGGAGAGATCTATTTTTTTGTAAAATTGGCACCAACAGTCAGTCCTGACATCCTTTATACCCCTGAAAACTAAAGTGCCACAACTTGTTAGACATTAAAACTCTCTCCATGGTATTGAACTTTTAATTTGAGTTGACCAAACAGAGTTCCAGAATCAGGTTTCACCAGATAAGCTAGAGTAACGTGCACTCTTCATTGCTGTTTTCTCAGAGTGGCATCTGCCCTGACAATACTCAGACTGATAGTTACTGCTTATATACTGCTGGTGTCTCTCAAGCAAACTTTATTGGACAATACTTTGCTCCCTGCTCTTTCAGGATCCCTCAGTTCCACTTCAATGATTTTCTAAATGAGGATGAACATCTGTACTGCATACTGCATGTGTTACTGGTAGGGGGAAAAGTGTAGTTTAAAGGATGAATACAATTCACCCTACATTTCTGTGGAGATTGCAAGAACCAATCTAGTCAATTCTGGGCAGAGTACAAAGTATATTTTTCTCATTTTTATGAAAGAGTGAATTAAAAAATAGGAAATCACTATTGTCATAGATGAAACTGTTAAGTAATTATTAAGGAGACTTTGTTACTGTTGATTTCAATTAATAGCCAACATACTTGGCACCCATTAACCCAGTCTATTTATATTTATTTTCCATGGCAGCTGCTAAATAACAGATGCCTAACATTGAAGATTCTACTTTGGGAGAAGCTGTGATGTTTTCATTAATATTAAAAGATAAAATTATAAGTGGCATTAAGAGACCATCTAATCCCTCTCTCTCTCTTTCTCCTTTGATCATGATTTCACTGTGCATGTGTGTGTGTGTGTGTTTGTGTGTGCATGTTCGTCCTTCATTGCCGAAGACCATGCCATCAGAGAAATGATGACATGACTTACACTTGCCCTTGTTTTGAGTGAGGGGAGCTGTGCAGGTCATGAGCCTCACTTCTCCTCCAGGGCCATCTGAATCCAGTGACCAGATATTCATCAGGATGACCGGAGATGACCCAGGATGAGGCAATTGGGGTTAAGTGACTTGCCCAAGGTCTCACAGCTAGTGAGCGTCAAGTGTCTAAGGTGAGATTTGAACTTGGGTCCTCCTGACTCCTGCACTGGTGCTCTATCCACTGCACCACCTAGCTGCCCCCCCATAGATGTATGCAAAATCAGATATAGAATAAAATGCCCCTGTTCTTCCAAAGAATCTCGTGAGGAAGAAGGAGAAGGGGAAGAAGGAGAAGAAGGGGAAAAAAGAGAAGGAGAAGAAGAAGAAGAAGAAGAAGAAGAAGAAGAAGAAGAAGAAGAAGAAGGAGGAGGAGGAGGAGGAAGATGAGGAGGAGGAAGAGGAGAAAGGAAGGAGGATTACAAAAAAAAAGTGCCTGCTGGAGTGTACATGTATGTATGCATGAGTATGTAAGGAACTATACTAGGTTCCAAGGCATTATATTATGGTAGCTATAGCAAAAGACATGCTCCTTGGCTGTCATAATCTAATTAAGGAGAAAAAAAGCCATCCATGAATACCAGAAGAGGATAAGCAAAGGCTTAACAGTGTCATGGTAATTCGTTGTACTGCAACTTCAGAGAAAGGAACCATCAGAATGGGCTGGAGTAGCTGGAGAAGTCTTATTGAGGGATTGAGAATAGAGCTTATTTTTAAAGGATGAGTAAAGGGGGAAGCAGGTAAGTGAAAAGAAGATGAGGATCCAGTAAATACAATGGGCTAAGTCATGGTAAGTCGTGGAGGTTGGAATAAACTTAATATGTAGCAGATGGAATGAAAATATCTCAGACTGAATTGAATGTTTCATTAAAATAGGTTTTCTTTTTTCCCATTTTGCTTATACATCTGTAATCCGGTTTTTTGAACATGCCTTATTTGCCTAATGTGGGGCCTCCCATGTCCCCTACCATTTGGGTGAGGGCAGCCTCCTTGATTGTTTACCTGTATTTTCTTTCCCACCATGCTCTTCCACCATCTGTGTGGATGAATGCTTTTCCTGGACTTCTATCTGCTCTGCCTATTGTGGATGCCATGGACCCATCTGGTAAAAGTGGACACACTTGCCTTAACTTGCTTACTTTTTTTTGACCTCTAGTTTGAGAAATGGACATGTGGGTGTTAGATTCTGTGGTTTGTGGTTTATCTTCAGTTTCAGGTTCTAGAGCTGATCCTCACAGGACCCAGGAGTGTGACCTTGGAACCAAGATTACAGTCAGGATGATGTAGCCAGGATGTCATGGAATCCCAGAGAAACCGGGGTTCATGAGACTGGAGCCTCAGAGAGAGTCTTAGACTTGGAAATTGCACTATGTTTTTTGGGAACTGAGCTAAATTAAGAAATTAATCCCTCTTTCCTTCCCAGATATTGAGGTGATGATGGTGATTGGGGAAGGGAAATTTTATTTTCTAAATGTGGAGGAGAAATGAGTTTTTATATTTGTGATTATATTATCTGAAGTAATTACACCTTTGTAAAAACTACTCCACTGCTATATAATCGTAAATATTTCCTGATTGACCAATCCATTTCCATTTCCTACCTCTAATTTGCAGTAATAATAGTAGTAATAAAATATTTAAGCAAAACTAGCTAACACGATGACTGAAACTGGCAGGATATGCAATATTGCAATTCATCTAATCTGCCTGCTTTCTAATTAAAAGAGTGAGGTTTGTTTTATCCTCTTTTCCCTGGGTCTAACATTGATCCTTACAATGAATCATTTGGTGCTGATTTGGTTTACATTAATTGTTGTTTTATACACTCTTCCCCAGGTTTTTTAAATACACTTTTCATTGGCTCACATACATCTTTGCATTTTTTTCTGAATTGCTAATTCTCATCATTGAATTCATTTACCACAATTTGTTTTGACATTTCCTCAATTGATATGATCCTAATATAAAATAGTACTATGAATATTTTGGTATATGTGGACTTTCTTCATGAGAACTCTTTGGAGATACATAGATTTTGAAGTCAAATGGCATGAATAATGTAGTAATTTTTTCCAACATAATTTTGAGATACTGTGATATCTCTGACTTATCTTCCACATACCTTGTTTGTAGATGTTTGCATGTTGACCCCTCCCCACTAGACTGTAAGCTCTTTGAGGACGCAGACTATTTTTCTGTTTTTTTTTAAGTATTCCCAGTGTTTAGCACATAGTATGCACTAGTTAAATGCTTATTGATTTAACTTGCTTGATTTTAATAAGCAATCAGAATCCCTGTGATTACTGGATGGTAATGGAAAACAAGGTTGAATACATATAATTTGACATGGTTATGGAAGACTTTTAAATCATTAATTAATCATTAAACATTTCTTAATTGCTAAGTGTTTGCCAGTCACTGTGATTGGTATTGGGGATACAAAAAGACCCCAAAAGACAATCCCCACCTTCAAGGAGCTTATATTCTACTGGGTGACACAAAATAAAAATAAATATATACAAATCAATATCTATACAAGGTAAGTAGGAAATAATTAAATGGCAGAAAGGCACTAGAATTAAGAGAGATTAGTCAAAGCTTCCTGTAGAAACTGGGATTTTATTTAGGATTTAAAGAAATCCAGGGAGGTCAGTAGTTGGAGTGAAAGGGAAAAACATATTCCAGCTATAGGGAACAGCCAGAGAGAATGTCCAGAGAAAAGACATTGAGCATATTTTTCAGAGAACTCCAAAGAAACTTGTGTCACTGAATAAAAGAGTATGTGTCAAGGACCAGGTTATAAGAAGGTAAGAAAGGTAGGAGGAGTCTAGATTAAGATGAGCACTGAATGATAATTTTGTACTTGCCACTGGAGGCAATATGGAGATGCCGGAGTTTATCTAATACACACGCATGCACATATACACAAACATACATATATATAGATATATCTATACATACACAGACACAATACATATACATACATATATGCATATGTATATATATATACATACACATACATACATTATGTGTGTCTGTGTCCGTGTGTGTGTCTGTGTGTACAGGCACTGGAGTTTATTGAGTAGAGGAGTGATGTGGTCAGCCCTGCACTTTAGGGAAATCACTTCAGTGACCGAATGGAGGGTGAATTGGAGGGAGACTTAAAGAATTAGATCAACTCACAGGCTATCACAATTGTCCAGACAAGAGATGATGGGAACCTGCAAGAGAGTGTTCATAGTGTCAAAGGAGAGAAAGGAGAATATTTCAGAGATATTGCAAAGGTGAAATTGACAGGCCTTGGCAACAAATTGGATATTGGGACTGAGACACAGAGGCAGATGGCTCCAAGATTGTAAGTGTGAGGGATGGAGGATGTTGCTCTCTACAGTAATAGGTAAGGTAGGAGAAGGAGAATTTAGGGAGAAAGGTAATTACTTTTGAACATGTTGAGTTTGAAACATCTGCTGGACTTCCATTTTGAGATGTCTGAAAGGCAGTTGGAGAAGTGAGATTGGAGGTTTATAGGGAATTTAGGTAGGACAGGTAGATTTGAGAATCATCAGAGGAGAATTGTTAATTAAATCCATGGAGCTCATGAAATCACTAAGTCAAGTAGCATAGAGGGGAAAAAAAGAAGAGGGTCCAGGGTGGACTTGTAAGGGATACCTATTATAAGAGGTCATGATTTGGAAAAGGATCTGGCAAAGGAGACAAGAGATGGAATGATAGTGAGATAAGAGCCAGGAGAAAGTGTTGTCTTAGAACATAAAAAAAAGTATCAGTGAGGAGAGAACGATCAACAGTAACAAAGGCTGCAGAAAGGCCAATGGAAATGAGAAAAGAAAAAAGGACATTAGATTTGACAAATAAAAGATCACGGGTAACTTTGAAAAGAGAGTTTTGGTGGAATGATAATGTTTGTAGTGAACTGCAAGGGTTAAAAGGAGAACAGGAGGAAAGTGGAAGTATCTATTGTAGATGGCTTTTCCAAATAGTTTAGCTACAAAGGGAAGAAAATATATAGGATGAAAGAAAGTAGCAATGGAAAGATCAAGTGACGTGTTTTTTTTTTTTTTTTCAGCACGGGAATAACATGGGCATTTTGTGGGCCATGGGGAATGAGTGGTTAGACACAGAGAGACTGAAAATAAGTGAAAGAGTGAGGATAAAACAGGAAGCAATCTGTTGGAGGCGATGGAATAGAATGGGATCACTTGAACAAGTAGAGGATAAGAAGTAAAGCCATTTCCTCACTTGAGATGGATGAAGGAGCAAAACGTGTCAAAAAGCACCTGAGTGGCAAGAGATGAGGAAGAAGATAAGTGAATGCAGGGAGGTGGAGTCAATAGAGATTTTTGAGGAGAAATAAAAAGGTGAAAGAGCCGCTGCCAAAAGTGGGATAGTGAGGTGATGAGGGAGGCATAGTAGGATTACCTAGGAATGGTGAGGGTCCATTTGAGGTAGTGTAACGAAATCTGTAGTAGACTCATTAAGAGTACATGTGTCATTTTCTTCATTTTCCTTCAAGGACAAAAGTGGCTATGGGAGTGATCCAAGGCTGAAGCTTGTATAATGATAATTTAAATGAAAAGATCGTTCCCATCCACTAATAGGCCCATGTGACCTACCTAGGTCACATAAAGCTGGTGGTGGGAGGAGTTTGCTGAACAAGTAGAGAAGAAAAGGGTGGGGCAGGAAGTGAGAGAGAGCAGTCAGAGCTGGGAAAGAGAGAGCAGACAGCAACTAGTATGGATGGGAGAGCTGTTTGTGATTTTGTTTAAGGGAGCCTGTTGGTTATTTGTTTAATGGAGCTGGTTTGTGGGAAATCTAACAGAGGGAAGGTCTGGGGATGGTAGTGCCCCCTACATTGTATAGATTTCTTTGTTGATATGATGGATTTGGCTTTCTGTTGTCTAACTGTTTTGGTTCTGTCTTCCATGTAGAGAGTCTGTTATATTTTGTGATTTAGAACTCTGCTGGCATATTCATAGCTGCTGTAGGCACTGTAAATATTGCATTGGGGTACAGTTCACTGGAGTATAATCATCAATAGGATAAGGGACGGTAGGGGATCAAGAGATGATGGTAATATAGAGCTGAATGGAAGAAAATAGAGCTTACATAGCAGCCTGAAATATTAGGGTTAGAGAAACTTTATTTTATCCCCTTTGGGAGTTAATTCAACATGTAATGAATTACTGAAGTATGATAAATTAATTTCCATTTGATTGGTCTGTCTCATTCAAAATGTCATTGAAACTTTGCACTACATTTTATCAGAAAACTTTAGTCTTCCTTTTTGACCCTCTAATTGAACATGACCAACAATAATTCACTTCTTACACATATGGAAAGCCATCTAGTATGATATAAGGATGAATTCATGGCCGTGTTCAATCTACACTGTTCAGATTAGTATAGCTAGAACCATTTGTTTCATTCAACCAGCTCAAAAAATTTGGTGGATTTTAAGGCTTATGGAAGAATCTTGTACTTTGCAAGGGTGGGGAGCCTCAAGGTCATGTTTGGCCAATTAGATTCTCAAGTGTTGCCTTTGACTGAATCCAAATTGCATAGAACAAATCCCCTTAATAAAAGGATTTATGTAAAACTTAGATGTTGTCAAAAGTCCACACCCAAAGACCTTGAAGACCATATGCAACCTTGAGATCACAGGTTTTCACCCCTGGTGTAGAAAACGGCATGGGGCTTTGAAAGGTTAAATAATTCATCCAAACTCACACAATTCATATGAGGATTCAGGCCAAGACTGATTATTAAATGACACTTTCTCTCTCAAGGCCAGTTGCTATTCAATTCACATCTGTCTTTTCTCCCCTAAAGTTGAATAATCGTGAAATATTTAATCTATATTTATCTTCTTTAAATTTACTCTGTTCATCTGCTTCCAAGTCCACAATTGGAAGAGGTATTCTAATAAATTTCTATCCTAGCATTGTCTGTTTTTTTATGACATTACATACTTTTATAGCAACATGGTACATATCCCATACCCAGCACATTTATTCCTTCCATTCTCTTGGATTCTATTTCATTATTCTCTCAAATTAGGAAGATAAATTATGATCCTAATCCATGATTAGGTTTATACTAAACAATTTGTCTTCTATGTGGTATTTATAGTCTTTTTATCTATATACTCAAATCTGTTCACTCTTTTAAAATGCTAACATTACTTACTAATTTCTTTTTTGGAGAATGTCTCCCTATGTTTCTCAAGCAGGAAATACAAGGACCACTTATGTGACATATCCAATTGCTGAAAACTTTGACTTACTCCATTTCTAACCTAAGTCAGTATGTTCCTCTTTATGCAGCCTGGAGCCCTCTTTCTTGCTCAAAACATCCAAGGTGAAACGATTCAACATTTTTAGCCTCCCCAGTAGCAGGCATCACATGCATGTACCGTTAAATATTGCTAATTCATTTTAATGCACTTTAAGATCAGCAATAAGAATGAAGTCTAAGACTTTGTGTGTTAGGACCTGCATATAATGAATATGTTGTCCAAGAAAAGGATCAGAAGAAAGTGAACATAGAAAACAACAAACTATCATTAAAAAAAAGAAATCGATTACATGTTAACAGAAAATGATGGGTCAGTGATGTGAGTCATTTCCAAATCAGTCATTGACCTGACCTTTGAGAGTAAAGATCAAAATCAATACCAAAACAGAAGGAAGAATAAAGAAAAGAAGTCCGTGCTTGCACAATTGTAATTCCAAGTAGCAGTAAATTTTTCACTGAATGAGCATAGATCTGGGTTCTATTCTCAACTTATTTATGTGCCTTAGGCAGCAATATAATCCATTAATTTTCAGCTACTTACAGTCTGGTTTTGTATGTTCTAACCTTTACCCATAGGTTGTCAATTACTACTCACATATCAAATCCAAATGCCATTTCTCAGACTCTTGCTTTCTTTAAACATCTACTGCATTTGATACATTTAACTTTCAGAACACTGTTATTTGGGTCACTCATGTAGCTCCAACTCTCACTCCAATTCAGGCAATTCTCAAATTTTTATCTCCAGTTTACCCCTTTAACTCCAACTTCAGCCCTAACTTTCCATTAGCCTTCTGAATTTATTCATTTGGATGCCCATCTACAACACAAGACAAACATATTAAAAAACTGAACTCATTTTTAATTCCAAACCTCTTTTTTACAACTAGCTTTCCTACTTAAAAATAGAAATACTCATCCTCTTAAGGTCAATACCTTCAACTGTTAATCACTTCATCATGTATCATATCCAATTAAACACTAACCTTCACAATACGTTTTCCATCTGTCCGTTTTCTCTCTATTTCTAGTGCCACCACTTTATTTTATGCTCTATTTATTTTTCAATGGAACTCTTAAAATAGATTTATAGCTGGTCTTCTGGGTCTTTTCTTCTCTCAATCTATGCCACATACCACAGACAGATTAATTTTTAAGAGTTTTGCTCCTCAATCCCCTTACTCAAAATCTGGAATAGCATCCTAGTCTCCATATATGTTTTACAGCTTTGCCAGATATCCATAGGCTTCTATATTGGAACTCCATCTAGCATTTTACCCTTGCTGCCCACTGTTCATGCATATGTACCTTAAATTCCCAACAACCTACACTACTTGTCATTTTCTGAATATTCTTTTTATTTTTCCACTTTGTATCTTTGTATCCAGTTCCCCCTTACTGGAATGTATTCATTTACCTCCTTCTTCTCCTTGATCTAGTTACCAATTCCTGCTCCTCCCTCAAAGTCTGGCTAAAATACATTCCCAATAAATCATCCTTCATCCCCATAGCTAGAAGGGGTCTCTTCTTTCACTAAACCACTGCAATGATTTGTGTCATTCTCATTGTACATTCCAATTGTATTTTGTGTTAGAGTTATTTGCATATATGGTTTAAGTATCCTACTAAACTCTGAGGTATTTGAAGGCAGGAACTGTGTCTTCTAGTACAATGCTTAGCACATAGTCAATGCTCAAAAATATTTTTGAATAAATGATGGGCTAAAAAGCAAATTATAGGTTCAGTAATTTTCCAGAGAATGAAAAGGAACAGTGTTAACTTTATCTTCCCTGTAAATTAATTGAGGGATTTTCCAGGTATTCTTTGTAGCAGTATTCCAACACTACCACAGAAATGCTGGCTGATATATATATATATATATATATATATATATATACATATATATATGTATATATATTATATGTGGATATATTTCATATATATGTGGATATATATACGTGTGGATATATATATCCACACAAACCCATTGTCTCCTACTATGTACAAGAATTAATATAATTCTCCTTGATCAGTTTTATGTCATCTTAAAACTTGATGAATATTTTAAGTCATCATTAAGGGCATACATAAAAATGGCAAACATAAAGTTTAGGGCCAAACCTTGTATAACTGCTCCACTATAAGGACCTGTGGGCAAGAACTATGTCTTGATAGGTTTCTTTGTATCCTCACAGCTTAGAGGAAAAATCCCTGGCACATAGTAAGAACCTAATAAGTGCTTGTTAACTGATTTAGATTATAAAAAAAAATGTATCAATGCCACCCCACCCTCAGCCTTTGCTATCTAGCACAATTGCTTCGCACTGAGGTGGCACCTAATAAACAATATATGACATCATGCTAAGCAGAACAAATACAAAGAAGAAAGGAGAAAACTTCTATGCTTTCAAGAGGTTTACAATCTATTCGAGGAGGAGGGCTATATTATGCAAACACTAATAAATATAATTTGAGTAAGGGGAATATTACTAACAAAGAGAGTTCTTACTGAAATAACTAGTATGAGAGCTCTTAGTGCCATCTTAGGAAAAGCTCATTAATTGGTAAAAAAATCATTAATAGATAGAATAAAAAAGAAGATAGGTAATATTCCCATCACTCTTTCAATTATCAGGAGTTATATTAAATCAAAGAAAGACTTCCAGTTTTTTCTAAATAATTTTTTTCTTTACAAAATCCTATCATTTATTATCCAACATTCTGTTCTCTCTACAAGGATTATAAATTGAAGAGAATAAAAAAGGAAAAGTTTCTTGAAAGAGTTCTCCATTAGTGGTCATAAATTTATTCAATACTACTTAAAAATAGAAAATGTAGCTATAAAAATGCAACTGTTTTCAAGAAAAGATGATAAAAAAAGAAAAATACCTATTGATTCCAAACAATCACATTTTAAAAGTCATGAGCTCCCCTTAATATATTTAAAACACAAAGTTAAATACTCAACAAAAACCATACTAAATAATGAAATATCATAATCAAATATTAATAGAATTAAGCTAAAATTGAATTCTATATGTTTTATAGTGTAAAAAGTGAAATACTAATTCTGTAATATTATATACAAAATATACTATATGCATTTTAATAATTATCTTTGTATTATCTTTTAATTTTTTTTCACATTAATTTGGTGGCATGAAAATATTAATAGTAAATTTACTAAAAATTCAAAAGATTTGTAGATTTCAGAAGCTTTACTAAGATAACTCATATTTTCATAGGAAAGTGAGTAGCTTCACACATTTCCTTGTCATCATTTTATTTTGTAGTTATAAGTGTAAAGAAAATTAAAATATAATACATAATTTTTCCCTCTCCATTCTACAACAGACAAATTAGAGGAAATTCAAAGAGGGGCAACTAGAATAATTAAGAGGTTACAGGGATTCAATTATGAGAGTAGATGGAGGAACTAAATATATAAACTTGGCTAAGTATCAACTAAGAGAGAAGGGACATGCTACTTGTTGAAAAATATTTAAAGTACATTATCAGAGGAGGAGGAAATGTTTTCTTTGTAGATTGAGGCATATAGTAGTATCAAGAAATATTCAGAAAAATTTGAGCATATATTTTTAAATGAATAATATGATTGAGAAATACTCTTCAGAGTTCGGGGGAAATATTATATTTGGAATGATTGCAAAGAACAAAAAAATTCTTGACTATGTATCAGATTGCATGCTTCTATCCTCTTTGATTTTAAGAGCCGTTGTTGTTTATGCGTGTGTGTCTTGTTTTGATTCTTTTTAGAGGAGAAAAATAAGAAGGATCATTATAGAAATGAACTTCTATTATTATAAATAATAAAAGAAAAACCCTGTGTTGATCTACCATATTTAATCTCATTTCTCATGTGAGAAAGAGCACATTGGACAGAGAACCTGAAGTCAAGGTTCAAATCCTGATTCTGACGTGATAGTGTGAACCATATAAAAGTTAAAGTGATCTCATTAAGGTCACAGGTGAGTTAACAACAGACCGCACAATTATCAATGTCAAATGGCTCATCTTTCTGCATTCTTTCTTCAATGCTAACCTCACACATATTTCATTAATTTGAAACTTTCAAATATCTGAATTTTCAAGTCAATTTTTTCTAGAAAGTCTTTGAAGTGTAGTATTTTAAATAAACTACATTTTATATTTTCTAAAGATGTAGATCAGAGGTTTTCAGAGATATAAGTAGTATTGACTATCCTATTTATCTGTTCTATTATTTTTCAATCTAACAGCTCTGGAATCAATGTGACATTTAGGGAAAATATAAGGCTCTTTGTGTCTTTACTTCAAGTAGTTTTCTATCAAGTCAACCATGATATTCACTATGTTGTGAATTCTGGTTATTGTAAGTTTTTTTTTTAATTTATCCATAAGATCATAGCATATTGGGAAAGGATAGGGCTTTAGAAAATGAACTTTAGTTCAAGAATCTCATTTGCAAGATGAAGAAACAAGTCTAGAGAAATGATGATTAAAATGCTATTAATGACAAATTTGGAATGAATACTAACCTGAATCAGAAGCCCAGGATTCAATTTCCAGTTCTGTTGTTTACAAACTGGTTAACCATGGACAATTTATTAATCTTTTTGAGATTTATTTCTCTTAATAGCACAATTGGAGATAATAATACTTATATTTCTTTGCTTTAGTTTCTGGGATCATTATCTATCCTGGCTGATCTATCTAACTTAGTCCTAATTCTGAGTGTAAGCATCAAAATAAATGCTTAACATTTAATCACACATCTTGAAGTGGAAAAAAAAAATCAGGTGCATATTAGATGAATAGCTAGCTAATGGTAAATACAGTAAGAGTTTCTAGCTGACAGGTATATATATGGCCTGCTGTTAGGTTTACTCGTACTTAATCCCTTTATTAATGATCTGGAAAGAGCACATTTGTTATTTCTGAGTATGCAGAAAGTCTCAAAATGTTAGCAGCAAATAAAATTTAATCTAGCAAAATGCTAGAGAATTAAATATTTTAATATGGAAAAGAGTTCAATGTGAAAATAAAGAATAATTGGGAAAGGGTATTTGAAAAATAATAGCCAAAAAAAATAATGCAATCTGTTAGCTATATATTTAGATACTCTCTAAATAATTTTTGTTGCTCTCTGTGGTCATAGTTTCTCCTTTACCCTACTTAGGCCATATGAAACCATTGAGCTACAGCAAAAAATGGTAGCTCACAGTGAAGAAGAAGAAAAAAAGTGAAAATAAAAAGAGATTCCCTAATTATAATAAAAACAATACAAACTCTATGGGCAATTAGGTCATTTTTTAATCTACTACTTTAAGACAATGGTTCAAACACTATAGGCAGAGCAATGTGGAGGAGCGCTGAAGGGTGATAATGAGATTGGCCACAAGACCATATTTATTTATGATTATTATCACATATTTCCTGACTTTATTGCTTGTATAGCACTGTTTATTTTATGAAGTTCTAGCATGGACCTGAGGCACAGTTTCTTTACTCCAAAAGTTTGTATCTCCTACTTTAAGACAATGGTTCAAATACTGTGGACAGAGCGATGTGGAAGGGTGTTAAAAGGGAACTTTATGGAGTGACTACAAATGACAGTATAAGAAACTACTAAATGTGCTCTCTAAGAATTAGGAATAATTATAGCTCCTAATACATATATGATAATTTAATGTCTGCAAAGCATTTTGCACATATTATCTCATTTGATCCTCATAATAAAGGTAGATATGACTTCTATTCTCATTTTTTTAAGAAAGGTTAAATAAAGTTACCCAGTATGCATTTGAGACAAAATTTAAATCCAGGTTTTTTTGACCCCAAGTCTCATGCCAAGTGTACTAAACCAATCCTCCTAAATAAATATCCATCACATACATTTTAAACACATTTATTTATTTCCCAATTACAAGGAAATAATTTTATCATCTTTTTAAAAAAAAAATTCTCAGTTCCAAATTCTCTCTCACCTTCTAACTCTCCTCTCTATTGGAGAAGGCAATTTGATACACGTGTGAAATGATGCAAAATGCATTTTTCTATTAGGTTTTTCACATACATTTTAATATTTTTCAAATGTATGTAGATGTTTTAATAAATAAAGTACATGTTCATTTTAAAGCATTGCTGAATTCCTTATACTTTTTTTAAACATATTTCCTCCATCGATAGCTAACTAAAGTTAAAACAATGTGTTAAAATGGTCCCTACACTCTAAAATGTTGAGATCCATCAATGTATTGAAATATTGTGCTGCTGCTGTGGCCAAATAAATCAAAATATAATAACTAGAGAAGGGTCTAAGACAGTTTTCAGAGTATCAAACTGCTAAGAGCAATTTGGTTGACACCAAAAAATCAATAAATAACCGTTTATAAGTGAAATGCCATCAAAGAATTTTCATTCAACTGAAACATGGCTGAATATTATAAAGTAGGTCAAAAGATGTTGTAGGATATACCATTCCTGTTTACCACGTGATTTATTTAAAATAAGATGACTTTTACCTCTGAAACATGGTCATTTAGGGACATGTTGGACCAAAGCAAAAGTTATGCTTGATTCAATGGCACTAATTAATCAGTCCCTAAACCATATTTAAATACATGTAACTCTTACTCCTCAATCTAGATTTGTAGTTAGATGTATTGTTTTACCCCATATTCAACCATTCTGCATTATCAAAAGACCTTTTCCTTTCCTGTAACTCTATGATGTAAGGCAAGTCTTAATCTTTAACTAAAAAAATAACAAAATCATATAGAAGCAATGAAGCTTGATTTATGCCACATTCAGAGGAAAATAAGTCAAGGTACACTATTTTCTCTATAGTATGTACTAATGAACATGTTAGAATTAAATTTGGATTATTGTTTTCAGTTTTCATGATGTTCCTAGGATTTATAAATGTTTATTCCTCTGCCTGTCCATTTTTACTTTTCCTCAGAGATATGAATAGCTCCTGGACTTTCAGTACAAAAATACTGAATGCCTGCATTTAGGATTCACTTTGATAGTGGACTGATTTGAAATTCTTCCTAAAATCCATCTATGACTAGTTTTATTACTCTATACATAGCATGTACTCTATACATGGGATACATGGTATGTGGTGCAAGAGACTACATTTGCTCACCAATCTTTTAGGTAAATTCTATATTATTTAATTACTTTCTATGAAAAATAGTTGGATTATTTTTTCAATTAATAATAAAATGACTAAGATTTATATAACACTTTACAATTATTTTTTCCCTCACAACAGTGATGTCTGTTGATTTAGATCTCTCTGTATTTTCTCTGAAGTTCAGGGTGTTGACTTTTCCCCCTTAGCTAAGTGAATGATACATGTGCTTGATTAAAGTGATTGTTGATCCCTCAAAAGTTGCTTTCCTTTTAGAAATGCAGATCTAAGAACCTGTGAGAGCAACCCTCCCCTCCCAATGTATGTCTGGGTGCTTGCTGATACATACAGAGAAGTAGGTGCTGTTATTATCCCCATTTTATAGATGAGGACACTGTGACTGATAGTGTCACAGTATCCTCAGGATCACACATCAAGTGTCTGTGGCTGGACTTTAACTCAGGTCTTCCTGATTCCAAGTTCAGAATTCTATCCACTGCACTTCCTTTGGCTGAAGCGATAATGGAAATAGAAGTCATTTTTTTGTTCAGATTCTTCAATGGTCAGTGAATCTGACTTTCATGTAATTCATCACTGAATGCATGAAAGCTAAATTCATTTCTACTGTAAAAATAATTGCAAATAGGAGAGAATTAAAAACTACATCCTTACCTCTCAGAAGCTCTCTCAGACATCATTAATATACTATAGGTATGGTATATGTACAGATACTTGAGGCAGATGGGTGGCACAGTGGACAAAGTTCAAATACAGTGTGAGATACTTGGTCATGTGACTTGGGCAGATCACTTAACCTTATTGTCTCAGTTTCCTTATCTATAAAATGAGTTGGAGAAAGAAATGACAAACCGCTCCACTATCTTTGCCATGAAAACCTCAAATGGGGTCACAAAAAGTTGAACACAAGTGAACAACAGCAGCAATAGATACTCTGATATGGCTGGAATCCATATATATATATATATTAGCACAGTTTGTCTCCCAACAACAAAATGACAGCAAGGACTATTATACATATTATTAAGCAGCTACAACATGTCCGGTATTGTGAGAGTCATCTCAAGTACAAAGACAAAAGGAAGCAGTCCCTGCTCTCCACAAGCTTATGTTCCTTGAGAGAATACAACAGAAACCTATAAAACTATATACAAACTATATAGGAAATAAATTCAAGGGGAGAGGAAGAGATCTCTAGCCGTTGGAAGGATAAGGAGAGGCTTCATGTGGAAGATGATGCTTAAGCTGGGTATTGAAGGGAACCAGAAGTTTTCAAACTTAAAGGTGAGGAGTTATTTGCATTCTAGGCCTTGTGATGGCATTATTTTTGAATGGCAGACAAAATAGAAAAAAAAATATTTTCCCCTTCCATTTATTTTCAACAAGATTTATTGGTATCCTACTATACATAGACACTGTGAGGCATTCCATTTGACTCTCAACATATGGAATTGCTTTCCTTATCCTTAATGGGTTAAGTCTACTAGGAGAATCAAGGTATAAAGATAAAAATACAAATAATAATAACTAGCATTTATTTAGTACTTTAAGATTTGAAAAGAATATTTATATGCATGTGTGTATTATCTCACGATTCTCAAACTAAATCTGTGATGTGTTGTTATTGCTATTTTAGAGATGGGGAAACTAAGGCTGAGAGAGGTTAAATGACTTGGTCAAGGTCACATAGTGTATTCTACAGTTTTTGTCCTATGTCGTCTAGTTAATAAAATAGCATGTATAGTAGATGCAGAAAGAATGGTAAAATGAGTCCAGTAGAAATTTAGAGGAGTTAGCAATCACTGAAGGCTAATGTTAGCAGAGGAACTATTAAGAATGAGTTAAGCATGGGCTTTATAGAGTTAAGCTTTGAAGGGATAAGGGATGATGATACTGAGAATTTTGGGAGAAAATTAATAGACATGTTCAGCTTTAGTTGAAGATGTAGGAATACTAGTAGTAGATAACTTTGAAAGAGCACACACATAGTGGACAGAATAAAGAGAATCTTGAAGGCTTTTGAACTTTCTCTTAGAGACAATGAGAAATCACTGTATATTTATCCCTTTCCCATTTTCCCCTATTTGGGGGGACAGTGATGGGAAGATGCAAGAAAAGCCACATATTAGAAAAAAAGGAACCTAGCAGCAAAGAACAATGGGATATTAGAATCACAGAGACCATTAAAGAAGATCTATTATATAGCCCAGAAATAAGATGAGGGTTTGGGTATGTGTGACAACTTTGGGAAGGAAATAAATTAACTGCTTTAAATGACTGACATTTAAATTCAACTCATTTGGATTTGATTTGTTTTATCCTGCTTCAGATTGGGGGTTCAGATTGAAGCTCAAAGCTTCATTTTTTTTTATTTTTTGCATTAATCAATGGAGTGCTATATTTGTTCTTTGAAAATATACTCATGCTTTGCAAAATTAAATATATGGTTGGTAATATAAGTTTAATGTAAAGGTGGGTAATATAATGGTAAATATAAGAACTAATCATTTTAATCAAGTGGTCAATTCAAATAGTTTCAATGGATGCTTTCATTCGCTTTGGATATTTCTCTAGTTCTCTCAACAAATTGAGGAAATTACGAATTACTCACAATCCTATATACTTTTTACTTTTTAAAAGTAAACTTTATAGCCAGTATATTCTTAAATTAGGAATGAAGAGGAAGCAATTCCTTCAAACAGCGTATGGTATAGCATAATATTGTATAACCTAAGTGCTATAAAAAAGAAACAAACCAGCTTTCAAGTTCTGCATGCTGTTAGAAAAGATAACCTGCTGGAGATAAATCTGTTCTTGCTTTTCAGTGATAAAGCCTGATTACCTGGATCTTCCCTCTCTAGTGTTAAATTTAAAAAAGAATGTTAAATATAAGGCTTATATTGGTCTGTTTTAAGTATTAATAACACAATGATTATAGGTAATTCTCTTTTTTTAAAATTAAAAGCTTTCACAGGAACATCTTTAAGCCCAAAGATGATTTGCATTTCTCCCAATACAGAGAGAGAAAACCATTATGGAAGCTTGCCAAGGCATTTCTTACTGCTGGCTTACTCCAGGAGTTTTACAGGGATCTTATTTTTAATTTTGAAGTTCTTTCATTCAACTCCCATACTCAGGGTTCTGTGTTGAGCTTTCAGGAAATGAGGTCTATAGCCATCACAGTCAACTGGAGTCATTTCAGTCCTAATCAGACAGTCTGAGTTTAATATTCTCCCATAATGGTATTACAGAAGATGTACAGGAAAGAAACTGAGGTGGAAAAGAGGAGTGTTAAGTTGTCCTAACTTATCATGCTGATTTGTAAATGAGCTGGCTGTGTCTATTTCATATAATAATTCAATTTCCCCACTGAATTCTAGTTTAAACCATTTTAATATGCTTTCCTGCAAAAATGTCTCATTACAAGGCTTGTTTGAAGTCACCCACTCTCATTTGTCTACTTTAAAAACATCCTCTTCAATATTATACTGATTTTGCTGCATTTCTCGGTTCCTCAGTGATCCTGATGAGATATCCTACCTATTATTTCATTACAGATGCTCAGCATCAATACAAAATAGGGATAATAAGTAGTACCTTTCAATGAGGCCAAATTTCTAGAAGCTACCTTTTGAGAAAGTAATCCTCTTGAGGTCACTGACTGCTTTTTTTTATTTTTTTTGTCTTTTTATATTCAGAGTATAGTTCCCTGAATATAGGAGGTGAGTAACAGATGCTGATTAAATTTAAGCTCCTAGAAAATGAGGATGTAATACACACATTTTGTTTGTACATCTTTATATCTATCTATCTATTTATCTCTCTATGTATTGTGAACTTTCACTGAGTGAAAGTTCAGTCATTAGACTTCTAAGCAAGTAATAAGATAATACATCTTGAACTACAAGAGACCTTGGAATTCCATTAGTCTAAGTCTTTTCATTTTACAGATATTGAAACTGAGGCAAAGTTTCTTTACTCAAGGTCACATAGACTTGTGGTTTAGTCATTTCAGGAATATCTAACTCTCCATGATTCCACTTAGGGTTTTCTTGGCAAAGATACTGAAATGGCCTGCTATTTCCTTCTTCAGCTCGTTTTGTAGATGAAGAAAAGGAAGCAAGCAGGGTTAATGACTTGTCCAGGGTCACATAACTACTAAGTGTCTGAGGCCAGATTTGAATTCAGGCTTCCCTCATTCCAGGTTCACGCTCTATCCATTGTGCCACCTAGCTATCCTACTCACATAAGTAGAAATCAGTATATCTGGGAGTTGAACTCAGGTCTTGTAACTCCTAAATTCATTAATTTTTTCATTATCAAAAAACTCTTTGTACTTTAGTTTCCATAGAAAAACAACTGCAAAAAGTATCTCCCAGTAATATTTTATAATATATATATATATATATATATATATATATATATATATATATATATATATATATATACATATGGGGAAAGAGTCAAGATAATGGAGAAAAAGCAGGGACTTCCTAGAGTCACCCCCTAAACCCACCCAAATACCTGGAAAAAATGACTCTAAACAGACTCTAGAGCTGCTAAACCCACAAAATGATGGAATAAAGCAAATCTACAGGCCAAGACAACCTGGAAGGATGGGAAGCATGTATCTTGCTGGGCTGGAACCAGAGCTCAGTCCAGCATGGGTTGTGCTGGCACATACTGGACCTCAGCAGGATTCAGGGGGAATGAATTTATGGCACCTGTGGCAGTTTCCAGACTTCACAAGTCCCAAATGCCAAAGACAAATTATAAGATCAGTGGAAAAAACCTGTTGGAACTGTTTGAGAGAGTAGAGTGGTCAAGCCCCAGGGTGGTGGAGAGGGTAAAGGAGCCTGTAGCAGCCACAGTAATAGCAGGACAGCATCAGCAGCTGTTTCTGGAGCTCTTGGCCCACAGATTGTGGAGGGATAAAGCAGCTGACAGTACACCTCCCACCCCCACCCCTGGAAGCAGAGAACTATATTGACAAAGAGCTCAAAAGTCAAGTAAAAGGCTAGGGAAATGAGAAAAAACTGGAAAAAGAATAAGACTACTACTTTGGTGATAAGGAAGACCAAAACATACAAGCAGAAGAAGACAGAAAAGTCAAACCTCCCACATTCAAAGTCTCCAAAAAAAAAAATATGAATTGGTCTCAGGTCATGGAAGAAATTCTAAAAAAATTTCAAAACAAATTTTGAAAATCAAATAAGAGAAGTAGAGGAAAAATTGGGAAGAAAAATGAGAATGATACAAGGAAATTATGAAAAACGAGTCAATGGCTTGCTAAAGAGGATCCAAAAATTGCTGAAGAAAACACCACCTTAAAAAAATGGACTAACCCAAATGGCAAAAGAGATATAAAATGTCAATGAGGGGAAGAATGCCTTGAAAAGTAGAATCAGCCATATAGAAAAAGTGGTCCAAAAGCTCACTGACAAAAATAATTCATTAAAGTTTAGATTGGAACAGATGGAATCTAATGACTTTATAAAAAATCAAGAAATTATAAAACAAAATAAAAGAAATGAAAAAAAGCAGAAGATGTGAAATATCACATTGGAAAAACAACTGACCTGGAAAATTAGTCCAGCAGAGACAATTTAGAAATTATTGGACTACCTGAAAACCACGATCATAAAAGAGCCTAAAACATCATGTTTTAAGAAATTATCAAGGAAAACTGCCTTGATGTTCTAGAACAAGAGGTTAAAATAGATATTGAAAGAATCCACTGATTGCTTCCTAAAAGAAATCCCAAAAAGGAAACTCCTAGACATATTGTAGCCAAATCTTAGAGTTCCCAGGTCAAGGAGAAAATTTTACAAGCAGCCAGAAAAAATAATTCAAGTATTGTGGAAACACGATCAGGATAACACAAGATCCACCAGTTTCTGCATTAATGGATCACAGGACTTGGAATATGGTATTTCAGAGGTCAAAAGAGCTAGGATTAAAAGCAAGAATCACCTATCCAACATAGCTGAGTATAATATTTCAGGGGAAAATGGTTATTTAATGAAATAAAAGACTTTCAAGCATTCTTGTTGAAATGACCAGAGCCGAATAGAAAATTTGACTTTCAAACATGAGAATTAAGAGAAGCATGAAAAGGTAAACAGGAAACAGAAATGATAAGGGGCTTACTAAAGTTGAATTGCTTACATTCCTACATGGAAAAATAATATTTGTAACTCTTGAAACTTTTCTCAGTATGTGGGTAGTTAGAGGGATTATGTACATATAGACAGAGGGCACAGGTGAGTTGAATATAAAGGGAGGATTTCTAAAAAAAATTAAATGAAAATGTGAGAGAGGCATATATTGGAAAAAGGAGAAAGGGAGAAATAGAATAGGGTAAATTATCTCTCACAGAAAAGAGAAAAAAATAACTTTGCCAATAGAGAGGAAGAGGGGGGAGGTGAGAGAGAAAAAGTGAACCTTATTTTCATTAAATTTGGCTGAAGGAGAGAATAACATGCACACTCAATTTGATATGAGAATCTATCTTACACTACAGGAAAGTCGGGGAGAAGGGGATAAGTGCTGTTTGAGGGGGTAGAAGAGAGGGCAAATGGAAAGAGGGGTAATTAGAAGTAAATTCTTTTGAGGAAGGAGTGTCAAAATAGAGAATAAAATAAATGGGGGGCAGGATAATATGGAGGGAAATATAGTTTTTCACAACATGATTGTTCTGGAAGTGTTTTGGAAAACTATAGATGTATAACCTATATGGACTTGTTTACCTTCTCATTGTGGATGGGTGGGGTGGGAGGGAGTTTTAAAAACAAATGTTGAAAATTGTTTTCACATGCAACTGGGAAATAAGACATACATTGGAGATGAGAGGGGAAGGGTATAATAGATGGGAGGGCAGATTGAGAGAAGGGGTAATCAGAATGCATGATGTCTTGGGGTGGACAGAAGGGAGAGATGGGGAGAAAATTTGGAATTCAAAACTTTGTGGAAGTGAATGTTGAAAACTAAAAATTAATTAATTGAAAAAACAAAAAATACTTATGGGCCACCATAAAATATTAAAAGTAACAACAGTGTTTCATAAATGTTATTATTAAAACTTTATTTACTTATTACATATAAATATGGAGAGAGAGAGAGAGAGAGAGAGAGAGAGAGAGAGAGAAGCAACAAAGTATAGTAGATGGAGATCCAGCATTGAGCCTACAAAGAACTTACTGACTCACACAGGCCTGTGTCCCTAAACAAGTTACTTAAATGCTCAGCACTCTAACCAATTTTCCAAGATTATAAATTGAAAAGAAGGTGCTGACTTGCAATGGAAGAGAAAATTTAATTATCAGGGAATAACTTAGATCAATGAAATTACAGGTCTACCCATTATCCCTATATTGACAGAATTGCTAAGTAAAAGAAAACAATGATCTTTGAATTCATTTAGTCTATCCTTAATTCTAAATGTACATTCATCTTTCATATATTTCATATATTTTCATATTCTTAAACATCAAGCTTTCAATGATCCATGCTAAAAGTTATTTTAAATATCACCAAAACCCCCAATTCTCATCTCTACCATCATGCCAACCTCCTATCTTAACTTTTCTCCATTTTCTAATAGAAAGATTAATTTACAGCATATTTTCCAGCACACAGTTAAACAACAAAAAAAAGATAATATGAGAAATCAGATCATGAGAAAAATATAAATGAACCAAAAGGAACAGGTTCTGGGCTGGGTAATCATTCAGGAAAAATGAGAATGTACTAAATATACACGTACTGACAAAGACAGAAGTAGCATATTAATTAGTCAGGGACTCTGAGTTTTAGTGCCAATTCCAGTATATATTATCTGTGATACGGCTCTCCCTGGGCCTTAGTTACCTCAAGTGGAAAATAAGAGGGTTGAACCAGGTGATCTCTGAGGTCATTTTCAGCTTTATCTTTTTACTAGTCAATGAGTTAAAAATTTCAACTGGTTTCATTAACATCTTGACATTTTGAACACAAGGCCCTAACTTCTACAAGTTTAGACTTGGTCATCATTCTGGTTATTGCTCCACATGCCCTGTGTCATGGGTAAAATTGAGATGCTAAAAAGAGCCTCTTGTTTCTGTATTCTTTCTTGTACTCTTTCCCAAAACTTTCTCTCCAGTCATAATTCCTATCATATTTCCTACTCTGTCCTCTGGCCTCTTCAAATTGCTTCTAGTCATTTGCCCCTTAGTGCAAATTTAAATTCTATCTCTTAGAGTCATTTGAATTTTAATTCAATAACAGACACTCAGACAAATATTTATTCAACCAGAGGACTTGGGCTTGATTCTAGTTTCACTGGTATAGACTATCAATACTATGCAAAGGGGACTGTGGGACTCTTCAGTCATAGAATTAAATATTTTATCTCCTGCTTATTTTCAGACATCAGACAGCAGATGGAGGAATCTTTTTTTGGTTACCTTGAAATCACAGGTGGTAGATAATTATATATTAACACAAATCAGCTCCGCTTGTACCTCTCCTCCTTCATACATGTGTTTAACCTCACAACTTTCATAAAGAATTTTTAAAAATGAAAAACTTTAAAATGTATCCACTCCCCCCCACCTTTGTGCTTTTCTGTTCTTTTAATCTATTTGGAATATTAAAAGATTTCACCTGACCCTTCTAACTTATGTTCTGCAATAGTGTACTATCACAAATATAAAAAGGAAAGGTGAGATTAGTAAAGAGGATGATGATGTCAGTATATTTTTTTCTTAATCCTTATATTTCTTGACGCTTATTCTGTGCTTTCAGCTAAAAATAAAGCACAGACATACTATATCTTCAAGTCAAACTCCTTCAAACTCAATACCCCTTCTAGTGCTAAAATAATGTGTGACCTATACATTTGAGATTCTGGGCAATAACTGCTCAGCACTGGCACCAGTAAAGAAAAATGTCACCATTTAATATTTAAGATGAGAAACATAATTGTGATGCTTCTACCTTAGATTCCTTTCAATAAGGAGTAGGTTTTATAAGTAGACTAAGTAGTTGGTTATCTCAATGATATGACTAGGAGTCAAGAAAGACCTTTCTCTACCAATATATCTCCTCATAGAAGATGCTTAAAATTCCAGCATTACAGATTCATTCTTGTGACTTACAACTTATCCCCTGTTAAAATGCATAAACCCCAGAGGGGTGTTAAGCTTTGTTAATAACATATCTTAAAATAACTGAGTTTATTAGATACTTTTCTCGATAATTTATTTTTAATGGGAGGAGGAAAGTGTTGGTACAGGATCTATTGGAAGAAGTTAGTGGGGATTAAAAAAAGTCTGGGCTAGTGAATAGAAGACAGGCCTTGACTGCTTCCCAATCTTCCTAAGGAGTAGCCTTATAACAACTGTGAAACAGAATTTGAAGAAACATTCTAAATAATCAACTATAATTTCCTTGTTTTAAAGATGAGACAGCAAGTATAAGTTCAGCAAATGGTAGTTGGCATGGGTTATGAGCAGGATTCTGATGAGCACAAAGTATTAAAATTGTGAATTGTTATCTCTAAACTGCTGTTAGGATCATCTTGTTGTGTTTAGATGTCTTTTCTTGAAGAGAAGCATAACACATTTTTATAAATTTTTTATTACATTTTCTCCACCAGATAGGTAAAGCGAGCTTCTATTTGTTTGAGCATAATTGGGTTTTTAAAACCTGGGAGAGACAAAGGGGTGAGGAGGAAAAGTAGAGTTGCTAAGGAAGAAGATGAGGAACAAGGGAGAGAAATCTTAAATTCAATAATTTCACAACAAAAAATATTCCATATAAAGACAGAGATACTAGGCAATTCTATTTTTTTAAATTTTTCATTGTTTAATAAATTCCTTTGTTTTAAATCATCATATCACTATTTGTAAACTTTTTTTAGTAAGTATACACAAAAAAGTGTAATCATAGCTATAATTTGACAAAGCCACAGGTAGAATACACCTACAATGCATAATGCATTTGAAAACCAGGGTTGAGAAAGTGACAATGTTAAATTCATGGGAGGGGGAGAGTGAATATAATAATAACTTACTTGTTAAGCAATACAATATTAATGCCAGACCAGGTTTAAATTCAATAAAATGTCATTCTAACTTTTTATATGTAGTTATTAGTTAAAATGAATTCCTTTCATTATTCCTGTCAAATGACAAATTCATAAAATAAAACCACTTAAATACTATGTATGCTGTAGTAGAATGCTATGTCACAAAAAAAGAAAACAAAATTTTAAAATGCTTGCAAATGGATTGTACAATAGTATTCCTTAATTCAAAGACACACCAACGCTCAGTTGAAAATATTTTTTACATTTCTAATATTTATTCCATTCCATATCATTCAAACAATAAATTGATTCTTATCAGTAGACTTGACTTTTTTTTCCACTTGAGTAATGTAAACTTATGGAGATTAGTTTAGTGGTAGGTATCAGAAGAAAGGACCTCAGTGGTACCTCTTTAATAAAGTAGATGAGGGTAATGGTAATTTAAATGGAAGATCTTTCTCATTCATTAATACACCCATGTTGCTTGCTTAAATCCCATGGAAGCCCAAGTCACATGTGATGAATTAGTGGAACAAGAAAGGTAGAGCAGAACTGAGAGGAAGTGAGTGAGAGCACTTAGGGCTGAGAGAGAGAGAACACAGGTAAGTAGAGAACTAGGTTCCTGAGTGTTTCTTTGTTGGTGGGAAGCCCCCAGCAGAGGTGGGAGGTAGCAGGGAGGGAAGGGATGGTTGGGAATGGCTTTGTCCCTGATAGTGTTAATGTGTATTACTTCTTGGCTACTATGATGCACTTGGCTTTCTGGTTTGGGGATTTGGCTTTTTGGTGTCTGAATAAATGTTTTTCTTTTACCTTCTATATGGAGAATCTGTTATAATTTGTGATTGAGAACTACCCTGGCATATTCATAGTTACCACCAGTGCTATGAATATTGCCTTGGTGATATAGTGAGTACTCTGGATTTGGGGATAGGAAGACTCATATTTCTATCCTACCTCAGAAACTTACTAGCTGAGTGACCCTGAGCAAGTCATTTAACCTCTCTAAGACTCAGTTTCCTCTTTTGAAAAATAGGGATAATAACAAAACTTGCTGCACAGGGTTGTTGTGAGGATCAACCTAGGGATACAAGAGAAATGGTTATTTTCTATAATATTAATAGCCAATTATTAAATTAGGATTGAAGTTTTTCCTTTCCATTTCCGCATCCAGGGACCAGCCCTTTCAGGTAATTCATTTAGTCTTTGAAGGATATTGCTGACAGATGAGATTGTCCACATCTTCTGGGTCTATGCTCTCCAATCTCTTGTAGGACTCCACCCAACTAGAAGACCTAACAAACAGAATCTAGGTGAATTCTTGCCTTTAGAAAATAAGCCCCTATCCTTGGTACCCTCCATTAGAATTTAGGGTGATCCAATTTATGAAGGAGAAAACCAATGAGAGAAGTCTAGGTAGAGATGGATTTCTTTGTCCAGATTGCTGGAGGGAGCTATCTCATGATTGAGTCACTTTCTCAGCAGAAAGAGTTAAAGCCCACCTCCTTCTTAATATGTCCACCCTTTTATTAATTGTTCAATAATCAGGTTTGATTTTCACCTGTCAGAGACACCTCCTTTTATATGTAAGCATTCAGAGATCTCCATGGTTTGGTCTTTGGTTACTGGCCTAAAGTGGCCAAGATCTCCCACTACATCCTGGGCCATCTCTAGTTAACCTGATGAATATTGGGTCACTGGATCCAGATGGCTGAAGAGGAGAAAGTGAGGCTGGTGACCTTGCACAGCTCTCCCTCACTCAAAACTAATCAAGTGCAAGTCATTTCACCATTTCTCTATGGCATGGTCTTCTCTGGCAACAAATGATGAACACAACTGAGAGAGACCACTGAACATCAATTTATCAACTATTTGGTAGCCTACTTAATATGTTGATTATCAATTGCCTAGAGAGTTTCTGCTGAGCATTTCATTCATCTCATATGTAAAGCACTTTGAAAAACTTAAACGATATGAATGCTCATGACCAATTTCCAGCTTTATGATTCTGAATGTTTGCTAGATATTTGTCAATTCTGCAACAGTAAGGATTCATCATTATATGATCCTCTATCTTTCAATACTATGTCTTATTTAGAATAGCAATATTTGAATTAACAGCATAAGCAAAAAGTCTGTCACTGTAATTAAATGGGAAGATCTTTCCCATTTATTAATAGGTCCATGTGACCTGCCTGGGTAACATGGAAGTGTGAGTTACATGGAGCCTGTGGTGGGAGGAGTTTGCTGAATGTATGGAATAAGAAGGGGTGGAGCTAGGGTAGAGCTGAGGGGAAATTAATGAAAGAGCAGTCAGAACTGAAGGATGCAGGGAAGCCTACAGCTGGCTGTGAGTGAGAGAAGGGCATTTTGTTCAAGGGAAACCTGTTTGTGATTTGTTTAAGGGAGCTGGTTTGTGGGAAGTCTAACAGAGGGAAGGCTTTGGGGCTGGTGTTGCCCTCTGCATTGTTATTGTGTATAAATGTCTGTTATTATGATGGATTTGGCTTTCTGGTGTCTGAATAAATGTTTTGGTTCTGTCTTCCATGAGGAGAGTCTGTTGAATTTCATGATTTACAATTGAACTGGGATATTCATGGCTGCTGTAGGCGTTGTGAACATCACATTGGTGCTATAGTCACCTTAAGAGCCAAGGCACAATGGAAAGAGTGATGGCTGTAAGGTCAAAGAACCTATATTTGAATCTCCCCTTTGATGCTAACCTATGTCACTTTAGGCAAGTGACTTTGCTACTTTTTGCCTCCGTTTCACCAACAGGAAAATAAAAAGGCTAAATACCAAACTACAGATAGAGACAGGAACAATGAGAATTAGAAGTTCCCCAAAGTGGCAGTTGTTAAGGAGAGGAAAAGCCAGAGTGTTGCGAAAAACACCTAAATATTTGTTGCCTGATTTAGCTAATTTGATATTTCTTCAGTTTGTTCATTTATATCTCTTCTCTTCTTTCCCTTTACCTGATATTTTCTACGTCAGTGTCCTTTCCATCACATCTATTTGGCTTAGGTTCATTTGTTCAATAAAATTTAGCTTACAATCTGTATAAACTTTGGCAGATGATTTCATTTCTCTGGCCTTTATTTTCATCAACTAAAAAATGAAGAGTCAGACTAGAGGATCTCCATGGCTCCTATCTATGATTTTATAAACATAGAAAGTAAAGGCTACCAATTTTTTGGGGAAAAATATTTAAGATGAATTCAATATTCATTTTCGGACCTTGAAACATTATATAAATATGTATATGCATTAGAATATACATTATTATTTGTGAACATTTATTAATTGTGAACATTGACCAATCAACATTTATTAACTACTTAGTATGTATTAGGCAGTTTTTTATGCTGAAGATACAAATAGAACACATAAAACAACCCCTATTCTAAAAGCAACTACAGTTGTGGCTACCTTATTGACTTTTTAAACTCAGGGCTGAGTTGAGCTGAAATATCTTAATACTCAACTGCTGACTGTGTGCATTATATAGCAGGGAGTAGCAATTTTTATTAGGAAGAAACAGGGATGAATGGACTAAATAAATCAGTAATTCTTATATTACAAAGTTTAACACCTTTGAACACAGAGGACGCTATGTAGAAAACTGAGTTATACAATATTAATTCCTTTAAATATAGTGTGAAGAAAAGGTAAAAGCTTGATGAAAGCATATAGCTTTAATAAGTATAGTTCTTCAATTCCAAGCAAATGTACCTACCACTATTATTCCATGCTTCTTTGTATGGATTGGGTTTATTTACCTCATCTGAAAACTGGAAACACTACTTTAAAAGCTGATTGAATTTTCATTGATTTATTTTCTACCAATTTACCAATAACATAGGTTCTTTTGTGTGGGCATAGGTCAAATCAGTAAGCATGATTTATTCAGTTCAATCAATACCTATATATCTAGTAAGTATTACGTGCTCAGAACAGTTCTAGATCCTAAAAATTTATTAAAGGATGTGTTTATAAAATAATGGCTTAAAATATGTGATTATATACTGCATATATATATGTGTGTGTGTGCATGTGTGTGTTTGTGTATACATATATACACACATCCCTCATTGAAATACTTAAATATCCATGTATATGAATACATATATGTATGTATATATATATATATTTGTGTGTGTATATATGTGTATATATACAAACATGCTTTTTATATAAATTGACCAACTGGATTTAAGTGAGACAGAGTTGTACAAAATCATCAGCTACACTCTCTAGAGGCATCAAAGTCCAGTGGCAAGAAAAATGTCAGAATGACTGGTGATGGCCTGAGAGGCAGTGGATAACCTTGGCATCTTCAATTGTTCAAAGCACTCTATGGCTTCTGTTTCAGCAACTCTTTGAACAAATTGTTCTCATTTACCTATTCTGGCAGGGGAAGTCCTTACATGCTTGTAGTAGAAATCCCCCTAATTCACATCGATGGGCTTGAAGCCTGTTAGTTACCCTCGATCTGGTTTAATCAGTTTTCTAAGATGGTTTTACTGGGGGGAGGATGCTGCACAGGTTACAGTTTTTTGGATCCTCAGGTTTTAGTTGGGTAAAAGGTGGACACCAAAGGTGGAAGAGTAGCCCTGAAAAGGGCTCAGGAAGCCCTCATATCAGAGGTGCTAGTCCTGCCTCAATATCCCATCTATATAAATGTCAAAAGCTACAAAGTCAAGTACAAATACTTGGGATACACACCAGAGATCTTATAAGGTGACATAGAACTGTTAATGACTACTCTGAGTCTGACCATCCAAGCAATTCTGAATCAATCTGATTTTATTATCTAAATCTAAATTTTTCTATCTATTCCATATCAATAGTATGAGATACTTTATCAAATCTAAGTCATATATCTACAACATAATATGTTAGTTTTGTATGCCTGTCCAAAAAGGAAATGAATTTACTCTGGAGTAACCTGTCCACGGCAACCTGTCCATGCTGCCTTTGTAATCATCATTTCCCAGTCTAGATGTTTCTCCAAACAAGCAAAAATCACTCTATCTAGAGGAGAGTGGAGAGGTGCATGGTGGGTATAAGTTATCTGCAATACAGTACAAACATGGAATTATTAAAGAAAATTTCTAGAGCTTACCACCAGATTGGCTACAAGGTGATTTATATTTTGGCCATGGAAATGCTCAAAGACCAAGCTTAGAAGAGTTATGACCTGTGATAGTGCAAAGAGAACATACACTGACAGATTTGCAGTATATTTATGCATTGATGAATACTGATACACAAACATACCTATGTTCTAATTTGTGTGGGTATTCCTTACAATGATACAGATCACAATTCGTCCATATCTTTCCCTCTTATGCAAATCCACAGGAGGACAATATACCATGACTGGTATTCTTCCTCACTTTTTTTAAATAGTAAGAAGTAGGCCAGTAGAATGCATGGGCTATTTATTGGTTGCACAGGCATACGCACATATTGTATATCCAATTAAAATTATATATACTTTACATATACTTATATAAGCATCCTGCTATTTAAATACTTCAGTGAGTACTATACTTAAAAGTAGTCACCATGGGAAACTTAAATTCTCACTTCAATAAAATAGTCTCTACTCAAAACCTTTTTGGATGTCCTTTTTGCAAATCACCTTCATTGTCAGTTTGTATACAGAAGAAAATTACTGGAACCTTTTTTTAAAAAAATATAAATGTAATTACCTATCATAATCTTCTTTCCTCTTGACTCTAAATAGTTTTTGACTTTTGTCAAATACTCTGTCAAAGTTTGAATATTTGCCTCAATTAAAATATTCAAAAATGTTGCATTCTATGACTCAATTTCAAAAGAGGAGCTCCAGAAAGCTTCTAAGAAAAAGAAACAGTTTTTTCTTTTTCCCCAGTTACATGTAAAAACAATTTGTAATATTCATTTTTGAAACTTTGAGGTACAAATTCTCTACCTTCTTCCCTCCCCCGCTCTCCCCTTTATTGAGAAGGCAAGCAATTCCATATGGGTTATACATGTGTAGTCATGAAAAACATACTCATGATAGCCATTTTATTAAAAAAAACATAAACAAGAAGAAATCTCAGGAAAAATAAAGTAAAAGAAGTATGCTTCAATATATATTCAGGCACCGGCAGTTCTTTCTGTGGGGATGGATAGCATTTTTCATCAAAACTCCTTCAGAGTTCTCTTGGATCATTTTATATTGCTTGTAAATAATTAAATCATTAATGTGTGATCATCTTAAAATATTGCTGTTACTTTGTACATAGTACATTTTCACTTTGCATCAGCTCATGCAAGTTTTTCCAGGTTTTTCTGAGAGCATCCTGCTCATTTGTATTTCATCATAATCACATACCACAACTTGTTCAGCCATTCCCCAATTGACAGACATCTCCTCAATGTCTAATTCTTTGCCACCAGAAAAGAGCTGCTATAAATATTTTTGTACATATATGTCCTTTTCCCTTTTTGTTTTGTCTTTTTATCTCTGAAAAAGAAACATGATTAGAAAGTGTACAGTGTATAAAAGAGTCTTTTTAAGTGAGGAGCATTTATTTAGATGCCTGCAATTTGTTACATTTATTAAAATAACTAATCTTATTCTTTTTTATAGTTCCAACTTTCATTAAGACATGATCTCTGCTCTCATCATTCCTCTACACCATGGCATGAAGTCTGGTGGAGAAAGGAAAAAGCAATAAAAGGAGCTGATGTTGATCAGAAATCTCATGAAGACACAAGACACATATGTAAAAGACATCAAAAGGAATCAAATAATCTCACATATTTATAACACCTGTCAATGTGTTACACTGAATATTATAATGGTTGTAGACATAGTACCTATCCTAATGAACCTAAGATGCCTAAGATCTGAATTCACATCCAATTTCTGGCACTTACTGGCAGTGCAATCCTAGGAAAGTCACTTATCCTTTCAGTGCTTTTCAATACTTTAGCTAAATTTCTAAGACTAAATTGCAAAAGTGGTAATGACCTACAATACACAGACATATATACACATATCATATTGTTCAATTATTATCACATGTAATTCAGTTTAGTAAAACATATTTATTTATCATCTACCATATGCTTCAAACTGTCCTAGACAGACGTGCAAACCTATATTAATTTGAACTTATTGGTTTCGGGATCAGAAAGAGGTAGGTTTAAATTCTGACTTTATCCTGGACAAGTAAAGGAGTTAAGCTCTCGGTATTCTAGGCAGCTCTTTAAAGATCAAAGTGGGAATTCTGTATGTTTGTGCATTTCCAGATGTGCTATTCCTTTGGAATAAAATATAACAAATGCAAACTAGCATAGCCATATGCTGACAAGTAAGGTGCTGGACATATAGTCAATAATCAAGAGCTATTTGTTTGACCAAATTGAATGATATATATGTGCCAAGGAGAAACCTGAACAAATTGAAACAGTGGAGGAGTTAAGTGAGGAAAACAGAGAATGTAGGGTTTTTAAAATTTATTTATCTTTTAGCTTTTACTTAGTATTTTATTTTCCCCTAGTTATATGTAATTTAATATTTGTTGGTTTTTTTTAAAACTTTGAGTTCCGAAGAGAACTTAGTGAGGTTTTTTAAAGACTTTCACTTGTCAGAGTGAAAAGGAGAGAGTGTTACCAGTCCAAATAGGACATCTAAAAAATAGAGGGTCATTAGTAAGTCGTTTGTGGTAGGAAGGAAACCAGGTTACTTTTTTAGGATAGAAATGAAGGCAGGAGGAAATGAAAAAAAAATGAGGGTAAATGGATAGTTGGGAGAAATACTGGAAGAAAGGACTGAGGGGTCTGGTTTTGATGTAAGAACCAAATTGGGGTCCCCATAGGCTTCTGAGAGGGGTAGTAATGTTATTGCAAAAATATATGAGAAAGATGATTCTTCATGCTGGGTATTTTGATGATTTTCCCCAGGAGTTCCCTCACCATTTCAAAGAGACTTGGGTTCAGTCGAGAGTAGGAACTGAGTATGATCCTCTAGACACACCCACTTTATAGTAGCAAGCAGGGTGGCTCAGTGGGAGGGTTAAAAATTATAATCCTGGTGTTACTATTTGACATTAAAGTTATCAATTCTCCAGGAGTCCTCATTTATGAAATAACAACATGCCTCAGGTGGTTTTAAAAGAAAGAACTGGGAAATACTTCAAAGACTCTAGAGGATTACTTTAAAAAAAAAAACCCCACCAGTGTATGTAGCAAGTTTACCTTGGGACAACTTTTAAGGCTATGAAGTTGGTGGCAGCTATTAGTTTGATTTCCAAAGACGGGGAAACTAATTCTGATCATTCTCAGCAGCTACTTTTCTGAAATGTTTATTTTGGTTAGAATCATATAGGATAGGAAGCAGTAGGGAGAAAAAGGGACTAATAAAAGACAGATTTCAAAAGCCTCTTTATAACCTTGGAAAAAGGCAATCTTAAAAAAAAAAAAACAACACTTCTAAGCCTCCTCTCTTACCAGAGAACAGTGTTTCTGTATTCAGCACACAGCTATAAAGGGGATTACAAACACTCCTTGAATTTTCAACATCCATGGTAGCAAAATTGTAGCGTGCTAGCCCCATAATTTGGGGAACAAGTAGTTTCAGAAAGCTTTATATGCTATTTCACTTTTGGAGATGTCATAGATGTTAGTGTAATAACGAAGACTCCTTTGGGAAAATACAAAATGTTTATGTATTTGCTCAGAAAAAAATACCGCTCCCTCAGTGCAACAGTGTCAATGTCACGATCTGCACTAGTATGAATAACTTGCATAAAGTAAGGAGGAAAGGAGTGGGATGTGTGACCAGAGAGAGAAGGGGAGGAAGAAACTATAAAGTTTTAAACTGCAGTTTCAGGTGACAGACTATCAAGCAATAACTTCTAAGTATGGTTGTTACCCTTTGCTTAGATCTCTGTCATTTGCAAATGCTAAAATCCAGAAAAGTCCAGCAGCGTTCAGCATGTAAATTCTTTCTATAACATGATCTATTTAGTCATATGCAGTTGGGGAGGAAGGTGACTGGACTACCTTGTCTTCCTCACCATTGATTATGAGCTGCTTTTTGAAGCATCTGAATGCTGTCCTATGTATTCAAGTTTTGATGAGCTTCCTAGTAAAATAAATTAGTGACTTTAGAGTTTTTCTGGTTTTTAGGCTTGGCTACTGCCAATACATCTCTGCAGTTTTCCCTGCATGATTCTCAGGTTTCTTTTGTTTAATCTGGGGTTAGGTGTTGAGGTGCTCATGTAGTTTTTAGCAATAACTTCTCCTTTGTACTTGTGTAGCCTTATTTGATTCCAGCGGTAAGATGGAAATGTCAATAAATATTAAATTTTGACCAGTACAAATCTCCACGGACTTGTCCTAATCACACGGAAAGGAATCTATGTTGTGCTTGATTTGTAAATATCTATTAGCTCACTATAAATTTTATTTTGAATGAAAACTTGCCATTTGGATTGCTGACAAAAGTCAATTTGATACTGTTAAACTCCCAATAATTCATGTACCTGGAAAAAGGATAATTTTTTAAGTCATACTTGTATACTTCTTCATTTATATATCTTTTCACCCTACTCCAACTCTTTAGAAAATTTTATTGTGAGCATGCATTCAGGACTGACAAACTTGGAGTCAAAGTTGGTCTTTTCCCACCAAATATTCAGTGGTACATGTAAGGGTGGTATTCATTTTCTACCATTGTCTCTTGCCTTTAGAACTTTTTAGTTTTTTTATGCAAACTGAAAGAGGATCCACTCTGAGACATTTTTTCTAATAGCTCCACAAAGGAAGTTCATTGGTGATAAATATTACCTTAATCTGATGATGACATACATGTCTACCCAAAAAGAAAAGTGTATAAACTGATTTTCCAACTGATACTGAACTCTGTGGGGGCAGCTAGGCAGTGCAGTGGATAGAGCACCAGTACAGGAGACTGGAGGACCTGAGTTCAAATCTCACCTCAGACACTTGACACTCACTAGCTGTGTGACCTTGGGCAAGTCACTTAACCCCAGTTACCTCATCCAGGGTCATCTCCAGTTATCCTGATGAATATCTGGTGACTGGATTCAGATGGCTCTGGAGGAGAAGTGAGGCTGGTGACCTGCACAGCCCTCCCTCACTCAAAACAAAGTCAAGGGCAAGTCATGTCATCATTTCTCTGATGGCATGGTCTTCTTTGGCAATGAAGGGCGAACACACACACACTACTAAACTCTATGCCAATAACTCCAAAAGTAACTGAATTTGTTGCTAATATGTCTAAATTAAGATGAAGAATTTAAAATTGAAAATCAAATAATTTGCTTGTTGTTTTGAATGAGAGATATCTTTTCTCGTCCTAGAAATAAGGCAAATCATTTGAACTTCATAAAGCTACTTGAGATGGCTTCATGGCAAAGACATTATTGTGACTACTGAAGTAATGGTGTGGGGGGCACCAGGAAGAGAGGAAAGACCTGTATTTTGTTTGATTCTCTGGAAAGTATTGTTTAAAGTAGAGTAAAACTTTCTTCTAGATTAAATGTAAGATTTCTGAAGATAGGCACTATCTCGTTTTTTTTCCCTTTGTATCCCTAACACTTAGCACAGTGTCAGGTCTACGGTAGGCATTGTTTGCTCAATGATTGATTAATTGATGTGACCAGGATGACTGGTATGGCTTAGGACTATACACAGGAGTAGAGTTAATGAGAAGTGTTCTTAGGAGGGATATTGTCTCAGATTGTATTCTTGGTGGGCCATGTATTCCTGCTGGAGACGTGCAAGGAAAGAGAAGGAACTGGCACTCCCAGGATATTTGCCAAAAAACAACAATAGTTTTTCTTTGTTCCTTCTTAGTTTGCATGATATCATACGTGTCTTTCTAACTTCCAGATCACTTAAAAAACGTTTACTTTTACCAGATTTCCTCTAGGAGCAAGGGTGAGGAGAGACAGCCCAATAGGCACATAAACAGCTCATCTGCTGCATTAACTATGATCTTGAGGAACAAAAGACTGAGTCATTGTGGGAAATGAAACAGATGATTCAAAGTCTGGTTCATCAGCTATAAAGAAAAAATTTGACTCTTTTGCCTCCTTTCCCAGAAGGAACATGAGAAGAACTTCTCAGTGTAATCCTACCAACACCAATATTTAAATTCATATTTAAAACATTGGAATTGAGTTTTGGGTACTGTACTCAAGATGGTTGTTGTGGTTGCCGTTGTACTTGTTGCTTGGCTGTCATGAATTCTAGCAGCAGTCTGGTGAAGCCTATGGACCTCCTCTTAAAATAGTGGTTTTAAATTCATGAAATATAATAAGCAATTTACAAAGGAAAATGATTATATTGAAATATACTTATAAAAATGTGTATGACCCAATGTTAAGAATTTTTGGTCTAAAAGAAATTACAGCAGGACTAGTGAAAGCCAGCAGAGGAAGCTTAATCAGAAATATATGTTTTGTTCCTTTTTCCCATGAAATTTCCATTTGGTTTTTGTAAGAAAATGTATCATTAAAAGAACATCCTAAAACTTACAGTAGGAAAGCATTTTTGTTTTCTCTAGTCGAAGCAAAAATGGTTAACCTAGGATCTATGAACTTTTAAAACTGAAAATTGCATTTCAAAACTATTATTTTTTTGTATTTTATGCATTTAAAAGTAATATTCTGAGAAGACATTCTTATGTTTCATAAGATTACCAAAGTGGTCCTTTTCACACACACACACACACACACACACACAAATACACACAAAGTAGGAGGCTATATAAATGTTCACTGATGGGTTGACATTCATTTTCTTCTAGAAGCCTTGCTTGACTACTTTCGATCCATAATGATTTCTTTACTGTTCTGTTTTCTGGCAATAAAGCATAATTTGTAATTCATTATATTAAATGGACTTTTATATTATCATTGTTGTTTGCCTTTCTTTGTATGAGAATAGTGCCTGCCACGTGGTAAATGCTTAATAACTGATTACTGAGTGACAAATTGCTGTTATTTTCTTGTCTGTTGACTATTTAGATTATGAACTCTTTGGCGGTAGAAAGACAATTGTTGTGTTCATCCTTTGTTGCTGAGGAAGACCACGCCATCAGAGAAATGATGACATGACTTGCACTTGACTTTGTTTTGAGTGAGGGACGACTGTGCAGGTCACCAACCTCACTTCTCCTCCAGAGCAATATGAATCCAGTGACCAGATATTCATCAGGAGATGACCCAGGATGCACTGGGAGACCTTTACCCCTTTTAGGCCGAGGTCTATGCAGTTACTCACTTAGGGTGAGGTAATGCCCTAAGTTGAATAGGCCTGTTTAAGAAGTAGTCAGGGCATGGCGCCTTTAATGAGGCAAAAAAAAGAAAGACATCAGGCTGGGAGGGAAACAGCAACAGTTACCATTGATAATAACTCTGAAGTCAATACGACATTATGAAAAGCACACTGGAACAAAAGTCATGTGCACCTGTGTATTTGTATATGTGTGTGTGTGTGTGTGTGTGTGTTATATGTGTGAGATCTTGAAAGTCATCTTTGTTTGCATTAAAGTTAGACCAAAAGTTTTGTTTTGGGAAAATTATTAATCATCTTAATGCTGTTAGATCAACCATCAATGTGGGTCATCTACAGCAAACCTCGATTAACACACAAAATGCTTATCTAAACTACTTCCCTTTTTTTCATTGATTTCTATTTATTTAGGGATTACAAATAAAATTTGGCTTTAACCTAAACAAAATATAAGTAGAAAGACAAAATTTCTACCTAAACAAATCACATACTACATTACAAAAATCAATTATAAATTATTTGGGATTTACAGTGTTATGGATATTACCTGTTCCTTTCAATTAGGGTGGATAATTGAGAAATTACCGGATTTAAAAGATGTTGCAGTTAAGTAGAAACATAAACATTATGTATTTCATTCTCATAACTTATGAGTGTATAAGATGGTCAATTGCTGCTGAGCCAAGAGCACATTGCAAGCCAGACTTTCAAAAATGAACTTGGGTTTTCTATCAGGCAGTAATCTATGCAAATGGCATCCCTCTTCCTGAAGCCATTTCTAATGTCATGTTACTGCAATCAATGATTGTCAAAAAAGTAAATAAAACCATGTGAAATGCTGACTTGTTAAGAATATTTTCAGAGATACCCAATTACTTGTAGGGTTATCTTTGACATTTCTGAAGTTTCATTAATCAAAGGAGGAAAAGGAAGAGAAAAAGGGAGAGAGAGAGAAAGAGAAGGGAAGCCCACCCCAAACAGAAAAGCCCAGGAGTGTGCCAATTCATTAAACATAAAACAAAAAAGAAAGTTTCACCTTTTGTTATCCAGAATAAATAGAAAATTTTCTATATTCCAGATTCCATGATAAAAAATAAATAAACTTCAGGTTCTCTACAATGCCAATTCTAGAGAATTAAGCAGGTTGGTTAATTTGTAATTTCCATTTATTATTCTTGGAATGTTATAATGAACTGGGTAACATCAAAACCTAAACATAGTAATAAATTTTAAACTTTGTTAGGAGAAATCTGGAAATTACTAGTTGGTTACATCAATCCTTAGTATATTAATGAATACATGTTATGAAAGAAAAATTCATAGCTATCCAGAGGATATTGGAATCATAAGCAATAAGCTAGAGGCTCATGAAAAATAAATCCTATCAGTCAAATTCAATATTTTTTTCAACAGAATTAGTGAGTTGAAAGTAACAGAGTTAAACAAAGCATATGATGGGATGGCTTTCCTCATAGAATTGATTCAAATTTGAATGAAAGGCAATAATACATGATTGTCTGAAGAATTTAAAATGAAAAATCATAACACAAGGAAATATTTCTGGGACAGAGGTGATATCAAGTGGAACAATTTATAGTGTAGACCATTGTCTGCTCTGACATCTATATTTGTGATCCAAATGGAGTAAAGAAATGTATGGATCATAGCAAATTGAGAATTATTGCACATGACAGCAAAACATTGAAAAACAACCCTTTATAACTTGGGACAATATTGACTGAAACATTCATGGAGGATTTTGTCATGTGACGTTTATGTTGCTAGGAAGAAGACACATAGAAAGGGGTTTTGCTGAAAGACCAATAACTGAAAGGACAGAAAAGTTTGCAATGTGAAAATGATACCAGTCACTAGACACAAAGCTGTACAGAACTACAGGCTTCATAGAATTGGAAATTGTACAATTGGAAAGAACATCCCAGGCCACCTGGTTCAGTTGTACCTGAATATAGCTAGCCTCTGTATCATCTCCAGTAACTGGTCATCCAGTCACTTCTTGGAGATGACTGCCAGAGAAAAGGAATTCACCATGTTCTAAGGCAGTCCATTCTGATTTGTCTAAAAATCAAGGACTTTTTCCTTATATTGAATCTTAATGGGCCTCTCTTCAATTACCATCCACTATTTCTAGGTCTCCAGTAAGTTCTACAAGGCTTTCCTTTCCAAGATAATAATGCACAAAATTGAAAACAGTTATCATGTAACTCCTTAATGGAGTTAGTCACCAGTAGAGTGGGCAGACTGGGACTTTAGCACAAAAGATCACATTTAGAGGATGCAGACAATATTTGTAGTCCTTTGTGAGGAGAAAAAAAATTGCTTCGCACTTAAGTAACAAAAAATTGCTAGTTAAAATAGGAAATGAGAAAAAAGTGGGATGGAGTGAGCTCTTTCACAGTCCCACTCTGCCTCCTAAGTCAGACCCAACTGCCTCCAAATCAAGGCTATCATGCTGGAGTCTCTATTATCCTCAAATAATGGTATATTTCACGATATTTGCCCTGGGTTAAAAAAAAAAAGCCTCTCTTCCATTAACTAATTTTCATATGGGACCACTGATCCAGAAATTGAGTGGGACCTGAGAGGCCATCTAATCCAGCCCCTCCTTTTGCACGTTAAAAAATTAGGATCCAAACAAGTCAAGTGTTACAAGTTAAGATCACAAAGGAAGCAAATATCAAAGACAGAATCTGAAACCAGGTTTTCTGACTCAGTCAACTATACCTTGTTTCTCCATACAATGTAGTTTATAGACCTCTCTTTGAACATGCTGCAGTTTTTTAATGTTTTCCCCAAAATGTGGCACCTATCCCTGAACATAAGATTCCAAATGTGTTCTCACAATGTCAGGAAATGGGATTCAATTGCTTCCTATTTATCTTTTTACAACTATATGTGGAATATTTATTTATCAGTAATGGGACAATGTATAGTGTAGACTCTCATCTGCTCTGTGTTTGTGATCCAAACTTAATAAAAGCAAAGGAAACCTGATTGCTTATGAAAATATGACTCTGATATAAGTTATAAGAAAGTTATGAGAATCTCCAAAAAAGGACATAAAAATGTTTGCAATTGAAATGGAAAACTACACTGCAGGCATAAAGGGAGGGCTAAGATACAGAGTAGCTGTACTATCATTGTTGGTGGTATGATTCCATTGACTTATTAACTTTTATAATTCTAAAACTCCTGCCGAATGATTTTTCCCTGGTAGATAGTATTTATAACACTAAAAGAAAGAAAAAATAATTTGGAGAATGGCACTGTTTTGTTTTTGGTTTTCTCATTGATACCAGACAACAGTTACAGAATGAAAGTTTACAAAGAGAAATGGAGGGATTAAAGGGAGAAAAATAGTCAAATCACTTGCCTGGCATCTGTATACACTCTTTTAATCTTCAACCTTGGATTCCCACTCAGGAATCTTGTAAAAGATATAGTTGCCTAGATCATATTTATTGCTCAGGGGAGTGAGAGTTACCAAAACATTATGCTCTCCCCTACTCCCAAACACTCTTAGGTTTTTCAAGTTCAAATACTCAAGTAAGCCATTGCCATGCATGTTACAACTCACCAAGGTGAAAGTTACAAACAGAAAGATTCCAATTAAGCCTATAGATATATTATTTTTAGATGGAGAGTAGAAATAGAAATTAAGGATACAGAAGAATTATGACAAGCTAAATTTAAACAGTTATTCAGAAGTACCCTAAAAGTCCAATTGTAAATGGTTTTAATTGCTATGTGAAAAAGCTGATGCACTCTGATCTAGATGTTTTATCTCTACATCTGTTTCATCTATTTTTTTCACTTTCAGGTGACTCCTATAAACCAACAGCTTACTGCAAAGCAACTTTATTTACTGAACACAGTGGTTCTTTCATACAACGCTTGGTCTCATAAATTATTTCCTTCCTCTGTTTCATTTAATCAATCAATCCAACTTCTTTCAATGATTCTTTCTGAATTAGCTATAATGGTAAAGCCAGTGATGTGGTTTTTGCCAACAGGTGCCCAGGCATCAGATCAGCCCTGAACAATCAGTATAGTCCCCATCTGCTAGCTGGATTCTCAGTGTGTTCTCTATGCTCATTACCACAGCTGAGACTCATACTGGGCTCTTTGTGGACCAGCGTAGCCGCTTAACAAGATGAACCAAAGGGAACCTAGCCATTAGGAGAGGTGTTAAGCCTGTATCAGCTGGAAACTGTTTTTCCTATGTTTTTCAAGTACCTGCCTACAGCTCCTCATGATAGCTTTACAAGACATTGGGGGCTTAACCAGATATGGTAAGATACTTGAGTCTTCAAACAAAAAATGTTTATTTCAACTTGTGTTTCTAACTCTACATTTTATTCATTTCCCCACCCCAAACTCACCCCAAAGAAAAAGTTATGTCTTCCAGCTTCCTGCTTTAAGCTTTAATTTCAAAAGAAAACCTAAGGAAATGAGACAAATGGGAACTTCATTTTTCACCATAAAATAGATTTTAAAACAGATGTTTTATACATTAGAAAAAGAAACCACAAATTGAGGAGTTAGATTTGAGCCTCATACTGTACAGTAACTTTGCTATGTATCCTATCTTTACTTGTAATGATTATTATAGAAGAAGAATCCAAAAGCATACAGTGGTAGTATGGGGGACTTGTGAGTGAACAGAATCTATATTCTCTCAGGGTACTGGTTCAGACAAGCCCTTGCCAGCCAATAAAAGTGATGCTCTGGATTGTTTGAGTGCTTTAGATCAGGTTCAGTTACATATCATCAACTGAGAAATTTCACTGATAGATTTGCACTCTAAAAATACTCTATTCTAAAGCAAATTCCAAGTCTGATGGGGAATAACCTTTAATTTTCTATTCTTAAATCACCTTGAATCATACACTAGGTGATATCTGAACATAAGAGGAGAGTACTAGATATGCAATATTAAAATTCTTTTATTTGGGGTGACACTATATGGTTAAAACTGTTCACTGTTTGGCACTGATGTCCCAACTCTGCAAATGAGGTCTAGACCTTTCAAATTCAAGAAGATGAAATTATTGAGACCCAGGAAAATTCTTTAAGAAATTTCATATATATAATTGGGATTTGGTTGAATAAGATTCAGATAATTTTCTTAACAAAGTATCGAGTAGGTCTGGAACATGTTGTCTCTCAAAATTTCAGCTCATGAGCTGAACTGTCTGGGGGAGAGTGTGCATTAATCAAAGCATTTTTATTTAATTGAGGTTTGAAGTCTGCAGAGGTCCCCAGCAGATCCAAAAGCAAAGCTGTCTCAGGGAACTGTGGGCAGGCGTTTGAAAAAAAATGTGAAGAACAACTTCCAGCTGAGCCAATCTTTCTCAAACACCATGTGGTTTGGCTAGCTTTGGCTCTTCGAGCAGAATCTGAACCCTGAGGAGACCAGCCTAAGTCTCAGCTGTAGTCATGTGCAAGAGACACGGAACAGTGAGTCCAGCCACCAGATGGGAGATTCTGTTAATTGGTTAAGTCTGTACTGGTGGTTGGGCACTGAGAGGCAGACAGATCCTCCTTGGCACCATGATCCTCACTGATTCAGACTGGAATAGAGGTGCCAAGAAAGAACTGTGAAAGGAAGAAGCAGAAAAAAAGTGGAAAGGCAATCCTTGGTCCCTTCCTGGGGAAAGTTTGAGAGGAAGTGCTTCATAGACACATTTAAATAGAAAAAAATGGCTCTCGGTATGCCTTTTATTACTTTTTCTTATTTATTTTCTCCTTTTTTCTGTTTTTCCAGAATCAGATATTTCTAGCTTCCACATTATTCTTGTTTTCCTAACTGTTTAATTCACTAGGAAAAATATTGTCACCGAAAATGAGCTTTTCATGGCAAAATAAATGCATTTAATTTATTTCTTGATTTTTATCCTCTCTTCTTCCTTTCCTTCCTCTCTTCCCTTCTCTCCCTCCCCCTCTCTCTTCATTTGGATGCTGTGCACTGCCACTACCTAGTCCTGTCATTCTTTAATTTTTCAAATCATCTTAAATATTTAAAAAAAAATCATATAATTGACTTGTTCAATTACCCTAATATAAATGCCTTAGTTTCTTTTAGGTCTTTTCCTTTATTAAATTTTATTGATGTACTTCATCCTTTACCCTACAGTGATTTCCTAAGAACTTCAACCACTGTTCAATTATCCCTTATGAAAACAAACAAAAAGAGTTTAGCACAACTAATAAAAAATGGCCAGAGATGAGAGTGTATCCAACATTATGAACCCTTATTTCCAACAAGTCTCTACTGACTAAAAAAAGAAATGTCTTGAATCATCTCAAGATTCATCATGACAATTAATCTGAGTTCAACTGCTTTGGATCTTATTTTCTATTATGTTATTATCTGTTTTTGCTTACTGCATCATCATACAAGTCTTTCCATTTTTATAGGATCATACATTTATGGGATCAGAGATACAGAGTGTAGCAGAGATTTTACATTCTTTTCACTCAATGAACATTCAATAATTGTTTATTTTTGTTATCTACATATCCTTGAGGATGATTTTACTGAAGGCAAAATTTATCTATCTATATCTATTTATAATTTAACATACTTATGGATAACTATGATATATGGGAACAACTGATAAGGACAAAATGGAATTAGATGATAGATCGATATGAGAAGAGGGGAGGTGGTCTCTTTCAGTTGAAGGAGATCAAAGACTTTTATGAACAAGATGACACTTGACCATGGACTTGAAGGAAGGGAAGGACATCAATAGGTGGAAATAAATTCATTATAAATATGGGAGAAAAATAAAAAAAAAGAAAAGGGAATGAGAGACAAGGTAGGACAATAACTGAGTGGACTTTTGCATTAATTAATAGGTAGCTAGTAGTAGTCTACATGAGAGAGAAAGTAAGGGTCTGGACTATAGTGATTACAATTATCAAATAGAAAGGAAAGTGATTATTTTCCTTTCAAAATACATCCTCATAAAACCATTTCCTATTTTGTAGCTACAATAGGTATATGTTGAATTATTTTATTAAAGTAATTTAAATTACTTTATATTGAAAATGATTCTCCTTACCTCTTCCTCAAAAATTACCAACTTATTAGAGATTTAAATGTTCTTTGCGTGCCCTTATTTTCCAACACAGGGTGTCATCTAAGAGTTTCTCCACCCTGCCTATGGTTGTTTCATTCCATCAAAGGGGACACTTGGGTATGCTATTGTCAGAATTTCACAGAAAAACACATTATTTGTGTTTTAAGCAGCCTCAGAGGCACCATCAGGGGATATCAGAATTGGAATCTTCCCCTATAATATCTTGGGCAAGTGGCATCCAAATTCAACTTGAAGACCTCTAGGGACTCTCACCTTGCCCGGAGATGCTGTGTGACAACATTTATCACTTCAATGTCTGTAGAGCTAGCTCCACACCATGCCCTTATTGGAGTTGGTCTTGTCTTTTGATGGTCATTATACTCAATAGTATCCCTACCCCCACCTCATCATAGAACAATTGTAAGTTACTACTCTAGGTATAGTACATGATCTTTTAAAGAGAAATACATTTTTTACTCATACTTTCTTCTCATACCCACTTTTCTCCATATCATATTTTTCATATAACTCCAATCCTTTTCTCCCTTTCTCCATGTATTTAAGGGACAAAGCTAGAGACAGTCATTGCTTTCTAGGGATACATTCATTCCTTACAGAGTATTCTACTGAACATCAAGTATTATAATAGGGAAGGGGGATAATCTCATACCTTGAGATTTGTACATGGAAAAGTGGACTGCAATGAAATGTCAAAATCTTGACAAGTCAATTGAACCTGCCATTTAAATACAATTTCAATATTTCAAGGACTTGTAATTTCACTTGTATGGATATTCTCACAGAAATAATTTCCATTTCATTTATACATTAGTAAGTAATATTCACAAATATTTTAGGAGGGAAAAGGAAAGGAGAGGAGAGATAGGAAGGAGGGGAGAGAAGGAAAGAAGAGAGAAATATTACATAGTTCACAACTTTTTGGTTGTGAGCTTCCTCAAACTTGCATAGGCTGGCTGTCCAATGCCAGAACCCCTTTTTGAACTGATAGATTTATAAAATCTTGACTTTTGCTGGTGTAGTCTTTGAGAAGAAATAATAACCTTCACACTATGAGGAGGCATCAGAAAAGGAAAGAATAAACCCTCTCCTCCAAATGAGACTTCCTCCACATCCAGGGTAGGACTAGGCATGGGAAAAGGTCCTATGACCCCCACTTTGGGGCAAAGTCCTGAACTCACCACTCAGTTCTGATACTACTATAAAATAAGACTTTAATTATAGGTTAGGACTTTGCTCTTGATAGGGGTCCAAATGAAGAAATAGTTAGAAATTAACAACTAGGGAAAGATGACAGAGGATAAGGGTAGTGGACAGGAAATGTTATGGAGTCATAAGAGGGAAGAAAAGAGAACTTGTCATACAGAGGAAATATACTGAAAATAAATTTCTTCCATTTCACAATTTTAACTATTACTAAACTTTTATTTAACTGATCCATAAGTTAGTGCTCCTTCTGACTAATAATGGACTGTCGAATTTTACATAGGACTTGCTTAAGGTAGAGACACACTGATAGAGCTGCAATATTTATTAATGGGAGGGCAATGTGAAAAGGTAAATGAACAGAGTGAATTCTCTTACTAAAGTAAATTTTGTAACTTCAGTTAATTTAAATAAGTATTACAAAAGAAGTAAACCATTAAATTAAATCAACATTGCAAATGAATTGGTAGCAAAGCAACACAATTATATTTAGAAGAATATATCTCTGTTAAATTTATAGTTTCATGTTCTACATGTATTTGAAAACTTCTACTATTATTTTCTTTTTAAGGACATTGTATATTTAGGAGAAAAACATTTTTAAAAAATTATTTTCATTGTTTAATATATATTTCATTTCAGGCAATTACTTTTAATGAGAGCAATGACTTTTTATTTTTTTAAATGAGTTACATATTCTTTCAGTTTCAGCATGTTTATGTTTGAGGTTACTTTGAGTTTTCTATTTTTTTTAAAATGTATTTTAGGGCTCCTCTGCTTGTCTCATTGGCATTATGAAATGCTCTTGAGAGCTGTTTAGATGATAACAAGTGTTGCAAACTGTAGGTGAATGGGTCTCAGAATCGCGCAAAGAGCAAAGGAAAGCATTTTATAATAACAAAGATAGAGACTAGGGAGCCCTTATGAATATGTTATTAAGCATCTGCACTCCAGTTCCTAAACGGAAGCCCTTTGAAGAGAAGGGCTGGTAACTTGTAGGCCAGAATAGAGATCTACAGTGGAATTAGATTTTTGTTTCTCTAATATGACTTGTAAACCAAAGGAAATTAAATTAGAACAATAGATGCGAGATGCTCCACCAAATTCTTATTTGTCCAGAGATTCTGAAGCTCATCACATAACTGATTGTACTATAGTAATATTCATCTGTAGCTAGGAGCAGATTGACCTTGAGAAAGGGAAAAAAGCAATCATTCACTAAGCTGGGAAGGAGCCATTTGAGAAGTAGAAATGAAATGTCTGAAGGACATAAAGATTGGTGGAGAGACAGGAATACTTCTCATTTTAAGGAAGGGGGAAATAGCGATTTAGAAAAGAAGAATTAAGGACCTTTTGGAGGAGAAAGGAAACCTGGTTAATGAAACAGGCTGCATAGTTATTTCCATTAAAAATATCCTGAAGGGTGTTTTCACATCAAGTAATCCATTTCTCTGATTGTACAGCAGAAGAAACAGCTCCAAAGGGATTAAGAAATCAAGGTTACAATGTTATTCATGGCAGATCGAGGATTTTAGCAGAACTCAGTTCTCCTGACTCCCAGATATATGCTACTCTCACATTCAGTCTACTTCTGAGTCATGTTATGTATAGTTCTACAGGGTTAATTTCAGTATGTTTTTATTACAGTAGCTGATATCTCATGACTGACCTTAGGAAGTGAAATTTCTTATACTAGTTAGGTAAAATTTCCATGTGAAGGGTTTCTATCTCAGGAACTCAATAATCCTGACATCATAATACAAAGTATGTTCATCAGAGTAAATGAATTAGTTTTCTTCCCCTTTTCAATCTGGTGTATTTATTTAGACAGGCTTCAAACACAAAGTTTTTACATCTCTATTGCCATCACATATTATTGTCTAGAAAATGCTATACCTCCTGTGATGGTCCTATATGCCCCATAACATGCATACCAACTGCTCATTGCAGTGGCCACTTCCATCTTCTCACCAGACTTTATCTATATGTTTGAGATGACTATGGAATAGATGATTAATTCATAACTTTATACAATATCAATTTAGTCATATAATTTATTATTCTAAAATGGTAAAAATAAAAAAATTGATATACATAAAAACTCAAGATGTTTTCATAGAAAAGAGGAAAATGTGAGAAAGGTAATAGTATAAATAGCTGGACATTTCACGGCTTGAGTAGCTAAACTTAAGTATGATAGATTATTGGTTCAATGTCAATCTGGACCAAGCCATTCAGTGCTCTAAAGGGCTTTATGTATAGTCCTGTCCTTTTAAATATTATTGTTAATGCCTCACATCAGACCTTGAAAGCACAGTTACAGAATTTATGTAGGACACAGGAAGGGATAATAAAAAAAAAGTAGGTGATAGAATCAGGCTTCAAAAGAAGCACCCAGCAGGTTGGAATGAAAGGCCAAGTTAATAAAGATAATTAAGTAGAAATATATATAACATCTCACATTATGGTTTAATTCTCATTGAAAATGCATGAGATGAGAAAGAAGAACTAGGATTTATTTTGTAAATATTTAGTAAAATGTTATTAGTTGATTCTAAATTCAACATGAGGGACAAGTAGATTACAGAGGCAAAACCCTAATGATTGAATTAACAAATGCATTTTTGAGGCACTTGGGGGTAAGTGATTTGCCCAGGGTCACACAGCTAGGAAGTATCTGAGGTTGGATTTGAACTCAGGTCCTCCTGACTCCAAGGCCAGTGTTCTATCCACCATGCAATGCAGCTGCTATGAAGAAATGGATTTTTTTTTAAAGGGCTAAAGTGATCAAACTATGCCTGTAGTGTTATGGTCAATTATGGATGCATTTTAAAGAAGGACTAATAAGTTTGTTGGATCCTACATTTTAGGTCTACATGGTAAAATGGAAATGAGAAAAGAAGTGGAAAGAATGCAATCAAGAAACATTTATTAAGCTTCCCAGTATGTGTAGGCACTGTGCTAAGAGCTGAAGGCTCTTAGGAAGGCGAAGTTTCTGAAAACTCCATCCTTTAGGATTTGTTGAAAGTTTGAGAGCATCTGTCCTAGGAAAGACTTAACAGACATAATGGCTATCTTCAGACAGATGAAGAGCTGCCTTATGGAAGAGAGAAGATATTTATCTTGAATGGCTGCAGAGGATAGAATTAAGACAAACTGGTAGAAGTTCTGCGAAGGTAAACTTTAGCTCTTTTTTATTGAGAACACTCTAAAATGAGATCCATTCCCAAACATAATCGGCTACATTATGAGTTTCCTCATTATTGGGAGTGCTGGATCATGTACAGTTAGAGGATATCTGCAAATCTTATTTAAGAATGTTTTCTAACTCTAAATTCTAAAAGTTTATACATAATTGTGATGATTCACATATATATGTATATATGCCTAATGGAAATATTTATACATAATTGATTTTATTTTTAAAAATGTTTTTTCTAGATCCCTGATTAGATGATAAGTTCCCAATGAGAAGGACAATATCATCTCATCTACTATTTACTCCTTTCTCACAATGGTTACACAGTAGTCACTCTAAAAAGAATAACTGATAAATTCTCTGTAGTCCATTGCTCATTTTAAAATAAGAGATGTTATGCTATTCCTTTTCAATAATACTTGTCCAGTGGAATTCAAATTTCCAAGTTGTTACCTCTAAAAATATATAAATTTATAACAGCTTGCTCTCATGCAAATTTAGTTCTCTTTCTTAACAAATTTCTAGAATAATTTAAAAACTCTCAATAAGTAAATCCTTTTATCCTTATTTGTCCAGTTCTCTCACCAACAATCCAGAGAGTAATATCTAGACAGACCTGAATATGTTTGATGGCTGTCACCTGTCAGCACACTATAATAGCAAACCACACAGAAATAAATAATTATCAAAGTAACATATTTTTAACCTCCCACACCAACCAAATATCAAACAAGAGCTCTGGTAAGCTTACTTCATTGCTTTCTAATCTTCTGAATGTCACTGAAATGAGGCTGAATGATGAAAATGATTCAGGAGTCTTTGTCATTGGATCAATGAGACATTTTATTCCATATGTGGCGCCTAATCCTGAATGGTAGGAAATTTATCAGGCTGCCAGGACAGAATCATGGCTCAATTTCTGACCTCCAAATAGAAATAAAGCTACAATAGCATTTTGGGGAACTTTCCCTCTGAGAATTAAACAAGATGCTGAAGTAACTATTGTTTTGAGCTAACAATGTGTTCTTTTCTCTATTTAATGTCTTCTGCAATCTGCTAAGGGCCTGCTGTGCTACTCATGTGAAGAATGTTCTCGATGAAGACACATTACTCATCTCCCTATACTGGATTCTTCTAGCTTGGCTTTAAAGGTGTTTTAGGAACCTTCTGAATTATAATAAACAGAAGCTAAATCAATAATGGATTTCACTGTCCCAGAGTTCTTTATAAAAAAAGCACTGAAAATAATATCTTTCATTTTTATGAGTTATTACTCATAATTTGGCCTTTTATATTGGTTCTCCAGATCTTTCAATTAAATAAAAAATATTGTTTTCCTTACAGGCAGGTAGCAAAATGGAATGGAAATGATTATGAAATATTTGGACCCTGCTATACTTTGGTATTTGCACCTGAAATGTGTTCTAAACCAGGGGTTCTTAATCTGAGGTGTTTGAATGTTTTATTAATTTGAAATTGTATTTAAATATAATTGGTTTTCTCCAGAATCTTTTGTATTTTATTGAATACATTTAAAAGCATTATTCTGAGAAAGTATCCAAAGGCTTTAAACATTGACCAAGAGGGTCCATGGCACAAATAAGATTGAAAAATCCCTGTTCTAAATGATATAAGGGATGCGAAATTTTATTGTACTATTGTATTGAATTTTTAAACTCCTACAATCCCTTGGAAGTATTTCAATTTTATTCATTCAATTGAATGAATTAATATAAAAAATAGAAGTGACCATTTTTTAAAAATAAGAGGTCATATATCCAGAAATAAGGGGAAGGAAACAAGAATTCATTAGGTGCCTACATGTCAGGCATGCTAATCAATGCATTACAAATATCTTACTTGAAGAAATGAATATATGTGTATATACTTATATGTGTATGTTTGTGTGTATGAATTTATGTATAATCCAGTATAAACACATGCATACTGTACATGTTTTACTATATACATGCATGTACATAATGGGTTATTATATGTATGTATTTGCATACATATATTGAACTTTCATGCATATGTACATACATGTATATATATGTATATGAGAGGCAGTGCAGGGTAAAGGATAAAGAACTGAACTCAGAACCAGGAAAGTCTGGGTTCAAGTGGTTTCTAAAGGGGTAGAATCGTAGGCAACTGTGTTATATTAGGTACTCACATTGGTACAAGTTTCTTCATGTGAAAGTTTTGAAGGAAATCACAAACTTTCTGTCTCTCTCTTTCACTCTCTGTATAGGACTAGACTATCGTATATGTATAATATATACATACACACACAACTGACAATTCTCTGTATATTACACATAACAAATAGTATATATATATATATATATAACATATAATATATAGAATTACACATCTATATTCTATAATGTTTATCTTTATACATAGTGCTATACTGAGAATATGTCAGAAATATTTCCTGAATTTGACAATATACTATAATGATTAGGATCTAGCTTTAACTAATTTTTGCAAATTGTAGACTGTACAAGATTCTCCTATATCAGTGAAAAAAGGGCAAGATGATGGTGTTTATTTTTAAGAATGTATCGTACTAAAGACATGGGCTTTTGACATGAAGATATCTTGAGGTTAGAGAATGACCTCAGTTAGATAGGTGCTGAAACAACTGCCAAATTTAGGGTATAAATAGAGACATATCTAGGTAACACTCATGGGACATCCATTCCTGATAAATGGGAAGTATAACAATTAAACACCTGGAGGAGAAGTTATAGTGGATCCCACATCACCCTTCTCATAACTACTGGAGGGGAAGGTTTTATCCTGGTTCTTTCTTTCCTTTTCTGCTCTTTCACTTTAAGGGAGCAAAATGATAGAGACAACAGCTTAAATGGAAAAAACAAACAAAATCCCCTTTGTGTCTCATTTCTTAAGAACAGTGTTAAACAGCAGGTCTCATAAACTTGGAAGATTCAGGTAGAGCAGCTGAACTTAGTCTCCTTCTCATCATGTAGTTCTGCTAAGCAGCATTTTCTAATACTCTAATACTGTATACCAAAGGAGATCTTTTAAAATAAACATTTGGGATAATAAATAAGGCAATGAATATCAAATTCTTCACTCCTTGAAGAGAGCCACTATTATACCTCTATAATGAGGAGCAAACATCTCAAGTACAGAGTGGTTTGATATATGTTTTCAAGTTCATACAAACAACATACACAGTCATGTTAGTATGTTCATTCATTGTGAAAAGGATTGTGTGAACAAACGTCTGGCAATACTTGAAGGACTTGGTGAGTAGGGATTACTGGCATACCTAAAAAAACAAGTTTTCTGGACCATTTCTATCTACCTTATTATGGGTATCATTAATGTGGATACTATGTATGCCAGTGCTAAGGATGTCTTCATATTTTATCATGTCTTTTAATAACAGTTCATTGCAGGCTAGCATTGCAGTTGTTAGGTCTACCTCCCAATATGTTTCTGAATCACTGAATATTAGATATAGAAAGGGATTTAGAAATACAGTAGTCCAACCTTCTTGTTTTATAAATAACACTCTGTGACACAGATCTGAAGCTGCTTACCCAAGATCACCTAGTTATTATTGGCATCACTGAGACCCCAATCCAGCTTGTTATATGTTGATTCACTATATTTAATAAATTTCCATTGAATTGGCTTGAAAAAGCAAAGGCAAAAATTACCCTGGATTTACTTTTTTTAAAGAAAATCAATAGCATTGAGTTAGGAGACAGAAGTAGAGGTGAGGCTATATCGTTTCATCTGGAAGGAGGCCATTTACTCTTTGAAATTGAGGCATGACAATAATTACAGTGACATTAGCATCGTCAATCCCTAGATAACTGAGAAACGTGTTCAAGGAGAGCAACTATCTAATCCAAGCATGCTGGAAAATCACTTATAGGTTAGCAACTAGGCTATCCTTATTATCTCTATTATGAAAGTGAAAAGGTAGGTTTTTAAGCCTGACAAGACCTGTCAGAGACAATAATAGCATAAATCTAATGGTCTGAGACTGGGATATAGAAAAAAAAGAGCCAGCTAAGGGAGTGAAAACTTAAATCACCAAGTAATGATCTAGTGAGGTATTTGTTTTCTCATTGACCTTGTGTGTTGCTCGGTGACAGTTGTAAGAAACTGACATCATTCACAATATATAGCTAAATTAAAACTAATTTTTTGGTAGCATTTTGCATTTCTTTATGTTGGTCCATGACAAAGATTCTGGGAGATGCAGCAGAAAATGGTTAAACTTGGAGTCAAGAGATCTGCCTCTGAGTCCCAAATCTTACTCAAAATTTTTGGACCTTTTGGGAAGTCACATAACTGCCCTGCACCTTAGTTTCTGTAGCTTTAGAATGGGAAAAATTATATTCATGAAAAACTGAAGTCTTTGAAGAACTAAAGGAGAAGATAACCCAACTAGCAAGGGGAAGGCATATGGTCAAAGAGAGTAGGCTGCAACCTGGGACCAACAAGAAATTCCTCAAGAAATGCATCATAAAGGAAGCTATCAAAGAAACAGATAACAGAAGCAATGAGGAAAGGCCAATGACACAGTAAAAACCAAAGGATAAACAGACTACTTACTCTACTACTATCCATACAGGCCATTGTGAGGAAGAATTCTGGAATGCTAGCTAGAACCCTTGTAGGGAGGAAATGGACAATTGTTGCACATAGTAGGAAGACATGGATGGGTGGAAATCTGCATTGTTGAAGGATATATTAACATTAGTGACATAACAGTTTGACTGGAATATTAGAATAATATTCATACTATCTAACAGTTGTTGTGAGGAAAGTAAAAGACAAGAATTCAGATCAATGCACTGACCAATGATGACTATTTACCATTTCTTTACAGAATTGATTAAATATGCAGAATAAAATACATTTTTTTAATATGTCCACTGTAGGAACTTGTTTCACTGGGCTATGCATATTTGTTACAAAAATTTCCATCCCCTCCACTCCCTATTCCCACAGTTGGGCAGAGATGAGAGGGAGGAAAAAAATACTTCTTCATTGGAAAAAAAATCAAGGACTTTGTAAATCTTTAAATAGTGTTCTCTTTCCATATATATGTAATTATATATGCATAAATAAAAATTAGTTAATATTCATCACATATCCCCAAATTAGAGTTGAAATCTATTTAACTTCACTGAGTACAGTATAATACTACTAGAGGTGTGTTCTTCTTGGGAACCATATTACATAATCCAACTAAGAAGCCAGTGACCTTTATGATTTTACTTCCTACTATGATGACAGCCACCATTTTTTTGCTAGGCCCCTTTTATTACTTCTATTATAAATAAAACTTTCTAAGAAAGCAGGATCATCTCAGGGCTCAACTCTCAAAATATTTCCAATTTTTTGAAATTGAAGTTAGATATTTCTCTCCAATTCTCTTTCCAAATAGTTTCTTCTCTTTGAAAACAAAAATACTTCTCCTCTTGGCTTCAGAGTCTCATAGCTAGTCTTTTATTAAAGTCTTTGAAAGAGTAAATAAGTTTTTCTTTACTATATAGCATGAACAGTTTAGAGAGAAGACAGCTCAAAGAAATAAACAGCTCTCAGAATCCAAAATTTTAATACTTGTATACTTTGAAATTTACCATGGTTCTTTTGGTTATAATAAATACAAGAAAGCACTGAATACCATATTTGTTCAAATATGTATATATTTGTAAATTTATGTATGCACATGTGTGTATGTATACTCAAAGCATTCAATTCCATATGTATGTATACACACATAAATATACACACATATGAAATTAAGTAACTTGAGAGTATATACATATAAAAACACCTATATATTTACACATATATGAATATATATTCTTACATTATAGAAAAACTCAAACTTTATTGTCTTGTTCTACATAGGATTAATTTTATAATATCTTTTTTTTTCCATTTTTCTTTATCTTCTCTTTTCCAAAAAATTCAAAAATGGTATCCCTCGGAAACCCACAAACCACTATTGTTGCAGAAATTTTAAACCAAAAACATTATCTAGCATTTTTTTTGCAGAAAATAAATTCACTAAACTAAATAGCTACCCAGTGAGTATAAATTTTTTCTGGATGTTCTAGAAATGCATTTCATTTATCTTTATTTTAATAATTATTGGAATAAAATGTAATCATTAATATTAACCAAAATTTTCTCCAGCTATTTTATAGTTTTTTTTTTATAATTTGCCTTGAGGTAAATTACCAAGAAATTTCCATCAAGGATCTTGGATTCAATAATATATCTTAAAGAAGTAATTTCTTTTTTGTGTCTTTTTATTGGGATAGAACATAAAGCAGCACAAAGCAGTCAGATGTCACATGAGATGAATTTGTCTTTCCTTTGGAACTTTGTCAGTTATAAGAGATATTCATATCAGAAATATTTTTTAATGTTAAAATAAGAAGTCAGTTGTGAAAAATAAAGAGGAATAACTGTCCCATACATGATATACTTAGAAAATGGCTTCTAATCTCCTCAGAATTTGTGGATCATTGGATTTATTGCAATATTTCGAATACTTAGATAAATGTGCTCTGAATGAAAAGTGTACCAAGTGCAGAAAGTATTTACTATCTCCAGGGACTGAAGGCTGTGAATGACTGATGTGTTAATGGGAAGCTTTCTGGGAAGACTCATAAACATGAAAAAAAAGTCTGAATGAGAGATTTTGGTATCCTTGCTATCTGAAATACTGTAATTTTTTTTTAAAAAAATCATCATCTTGTCAGTCATCTTCTCCTGAAACAATAAAACAAAAGGAGTCATCAATTTACTCATTTAGTGTTCACTTTCATATTCTCTATAAAAATAACTTAAAAATAGAAATGTCTGAAGTTTCCCAGCAAAACATATTAATATTTTAATTATATGGCCTTAGATATAAAGAATGTAATATTTTTAAATTTTAACATTATGTACTAACTTTTTATTAAACAACTTAAATGCAGTTTTAACTTGTTTCTAATTAACCCATGTTTAGCATGAGTGCTTTTTTCACAACTTTCAAATTCTCTATACTGTACACATATATCCTATTTAACTGGTTAAAGCAAGTTTCATAAATTTTTAAAATGATTACAGATTATGATTTTTTTCAAAATACATGAAATTGTGTCGAAATCAAATAAAGCTGTTATTTTACATGTAATGGCACATGTAATTTGTCTTTATATTAGTGCTTACCTCAACTTAAGTATTTACAAAGCAATACTAATATTATGTTTAATGGCATACATAAATGTTTTAATATAGACAGTTTAATTTCTGGTGCTATAATTAAAAATGCATTTTTAAGTACTAGGGAAGTTTGAAAGGTCAAAAGAAGCTTTAAAAGTTCTTTTGTCTTTTTATTTTTACATAAAAACAAGAAATCAAAGAGCAAGGTGAGAAATTTTAGTAAAAATAGAGAATTTGATGGAAAATCACTATTTCTGGGCCTATAAGCTTTGATGTCAAACTTTCTTCCTTTGGAGTTAGACACTTTGAAACATGTCTCAGCGGTAGAGCATTAAGGTGAGGTTCTTAGGGCTATTTATTGCAGCAAAAAGAACCCAGAAGTACCATGGTGGGTGGAACGCTTCTGCCATTTTTTAGTAACCTGAAATGTCAATATTGTGGGAGACGGCTTTCTCCCCATGTATATGGATGTAATGATATGGATATGTGTATGTATATATGTTTATGCATATATATGTGTGTATATGTATGTATGAATGTATATGCATATATGTGTGTGTGTTTGTATGTGTCCCAGTTATCCTAGTTAAACCTTCCTCTCCCTCTCTCCTCTGGCATTTGAAGGTGAAGAAAATGTTTATTTCTCTGCCTTTACAGGATGTTCCTAGGATCCCTTGCTTTGGTTCTGGTTTTTTTGCAAACTCTTTTACTTGAATCCCTGACCTTTTATTCCTCTGTCACCTATCCTTGGTTTTTCATTCTTACTGGCTCACTTCCCAGACTCAGGACCTTGCCCACCAAGATCTATGGTCTATCCCTTACTGATTTTTCTGATCTTTATGGCCTGACCCCTTCCTTGTCTTCCTTCCAACCTTAAGTGGCCTTTCTATATTGGAGTCAGTCTGGCTTTTAGTAATTTCTAGTTTCACTACTAGAGAGTTTAAATTTCAGTCCTTTTCTCTCATCCTCTTCCCTTGTTGCTAATGAAATATTAACACTTTTGAATATCCATAGTTTTCATCATCTCATTTTCACCTGATAAGAGAAAAGAATCTAAAGGAAAGCTCTTAGGATGTCAAGTGAACTCTAGAGACCTACTTATAAAAGGACAAGGACAAGAATTCAATAAGATATATAGGTTTGGATGGATGGATTGCAGTAAGTATTCCTGGATGGAGGATACATATAGATGAGACAACAGAACAAATAAAATAGCAAAATAAAGGAAAAATAAGGAATTCCATTTGTCATTTTTATTCCTTAACTGCATTTCAAAAACATGCTCATGTTGCTCACTATTTTGACCTCTGTTTTAGATTCCTAGAGCAGTAAGAAAACTCTTGGCAGATATTTTCCACTGGTTTGAATAATCGAGTATGGATGAGGTGTTATTATCATAATAGTTAACACTATTTTTACAGGTAGATATTCTTTCATAATAATTAAAATCATTTGACACAGGAAAATGCATTTTTTTGGCCACCAGGAGATATAATTTAGTAAATTAACTTTTATTAACTTTTGCAAAATATCCAAAAGAACTTCACATATGCTCTAAAATTCTCAAATTTATAGCAATTACTACTGTTAAGAAAAATCACATATGAAGCAGCCACAATGGTGGAATGGAAGCAGGGAATCTGTCTGAGCTTTCCACCCAAACCCCTCAAAAACCTACAAAAATGACTCTGAACAAATTCTAGAGCAGCAGAAGCCACAAAATGACAGAACGAAACAGATTTTCAGTCCAAGACAATCTGGAGAGCTGGCAGGAGTGGTCTATTGCACTAGACTTGGAGTGGGGCACAGCCCAGCTTGAGCCTCACCATCACAGCCAGGACTGGAGGAGGCCTTAGGGCACTGAATTACTGTGCTGTGGTTTCCAGACTTTGCAACCAATAAATAAAGACACCTTCAAAAGTCAGTGGGAATGTTCTCTCACTAGGTGAGAGAGGAAGTTGATCTAGCCCTATCCCCAGCTCCATCCCAGGGTTGGTGGCAGCCACTGCTTCAGTAGCTGCTGCTTCTAGAGCTCTCAACCTATAGACAGTGGGGGAATTAAGTGACTGATTTGGATCAAACTCCTGGATGGTGGTTCTGGGGTAAGGAGGAGAGCTGACATGGTGAAGCTGGTGGTGGCTATGGAGAGAGAATCCTACTTGCAGATCCAGAGCAGAAAAGAGCGCTTGCCATTGCTCACAGACCAGAGTGCAGGCCAGGAGATGAGTAAGCATCTCTCCTTTGATCATACCTCTTTGGAGGAGCTGAGAATTCACAGGTCCCTGAAGATATCTCTGAAAACAGATGTTTTGTAGCTCTTGAAACTTGGAGCAGTGCACCCTCCACTTAACAAGTAGCTCAGAGGCCAAGTAATTGACTGGGAAAATGACTAAAAGGAGCAAAATAAGACTCTGGAAGGTTACTTTCTTGGTGAAAAGGTATTGTGTTTTGAGGAGGAAGATCAAAGCATATAATTGGACAAAAAATAGCAATGTCAAGGCTCCTGTATCCAAAGTGTCCAAGAAAAGTATGACAGGTCTTAGGCCATGGAAAATCTCAGAAAAGGATTTTGAAAATCAAGAAAGAAAAGTAGAGGAAAAATTGGGAATAGAAATGAGAGTGATGCAAGAAAATCGTGAAAAACAAGTCAATAGCTTGCTAGAGGAGACCCCAAAAATGCTGAAGAAAATACTTTTAAAAATAGACTAACCCAAATGACACAAGAGGTCCAAAAAGCCAACAAGGAGAAGAATGTCTTAAAAAATGACAAAATGGAAAAAAAGGTCCAAAATCTTGCTGAAGAAAATAATTCCTTCAAAATTATAATGGAGCAAATGGAAGCTAATGACTTTATGAAAACAAAACAAAAGGATGAAAAAATTGAAGACTATGTGAAATATCTCATTGGAAAAACAACTCACCTGGAAAATCGATCCAGGAGAGATAATTTTAAAATTATTGGTCTACCTGAAAACCATGATCAAAAAAGAGCCTAGACATCATCTTTTAAGACATTATTAAGGAAAACTGCCCTGATATTCTAGAACCAGAGGGCATAAAAGAAATGGAAAGAATCTACCACTGGTACACTTTCTGAAAGAGATCCAAAAAGCAAAACCCTTAGGAATATTGTACCCAAATTCCAGAGTTCTCAGGTCAAGAAGAAAACATTACAAGCAGCCAGAAACTATTCTAGTACTGTGGAAACACAATCAGGATAACACATGATTTAGCAGCTTCTGTATTAAAATCTTAGAATATGATATTCCAGAGGTCAAAGGAGTTAGGATTAAAACCAAGAATCACCTACCCAGCAAATCTTAATATAATACTTCAGGGGGAAAAAATGGAACTTCAGTGAAATAGAGAACTTTCAAGCACTCTTGTTGAAAAGATCACAACTAAATAGAAAATTTTAGTGGAGTAAATGGAGGCCAGGACAGGATGGAGGAAAATGTGGTTAGTCTTTTGCAACATGAGTATTGTGGAGATGTTTTGCATGGTTACACAGGTATGACCTATTTCAAATCTCTTGCTTTCTCAGTGAGGGTGGGTATGGAAGGAAGAAGGGACAGAGTGTGGAGCTCAAAGATTTGGAAATGAATGTTAAAACATTTTTCCATGCAACTGGGAAGTGAGTTGTATAGGCATTGGGGTATAGAAATCTATCTTGCCCTACAGGGGCATGGGAGAAGATGAGAGAATGGGGTGATGGAAGCGGGGGATAAAATGAAGAAAGGTATGGTTGGGCTGCATGTTGTCCTGCAGTGGGGGTAGAGGAGAAATGGGGAGAAAATTTGGAATTCAGGATTTTGTGGAATAAAGAATCACATTCATGATTTGACTATTTGAAACTTCTGTCTATATTGTCTCTGTATCATGAGTTCCTAACCAGGAGACTGAAAAATAAAAGATGTTGAAACTTTAACTGGTATATTAGTCAAGGTGGTTTCTGATGTCCCATCTTATTTCATTCACATTCCCGTTTCCTGTTTACTGAAATCAGCATTGGGCAAGGGAGCAGGAGCAAAAAGTACTCTCTCTCTCATTGATTTCATGTCAGTACTGACACTATATTCCTCCCTGGATGATCTCAAAGCTTCAGGAAAATAAAAAAAAAAACCACTCAGTATTACAAAAAAGTTAGAGATCCCTAGTTTATACAGGAACACTGATTAATTGGAAGAGTTTTCAGATGACCAGTAAATCTGATTCATAATGAAGTCTTTATATACGAATCAACATAGAAGACCTCCATTTTAAATATTCATGGCAAAAGAATCATGATCATAATAATTGCCTTCAGCTAGCAAAACAGATCTAAATTTTGCCTCGTTTAACCAATTCACTCATATTTACAATCATTTGGCATTAGTTAAATGGATAGTCTTATTATGAATAATATGTAATTTTATCTAGGGTCAATTTCAAAACTATGATCATTCAAAATTTCTCACAGACTTGAGAAGAGGTTTGTGTATTTTTAAGTATGTTACCATCTGGAAATTTCATGGAAGGAAATACCCTTCACTACGAAAAGTTCATCACAGCAGTGAACCATAACCTCAAAGACTAAAGAAAGGGCCAGATATGAGGGATAACTGGGCACAGTTCCACAAAGTAGAATGATGATCTATACCCTGCACTTCTCCTGTTGGTTCTATGTTTCTATGGAATATATATAAATCTCAGGGTAGGCGAGTAATAGTAATTGTTTTGCAACTCTGAAACACACAATATAGTGCTCTAAATCTGGAGAATTACATAAAAATCTATAAGGAATACTGGTGTATTTCTAGACTGTCTATGGGCTTACAAATGAGTTCTTCCAATACTTAAATAAAACCCTTTCTATGTTTAATGCTCTTAATCTGCGTGTTTGTAGGGAAGTTTCTTTTCTGAAAGGAAAATAAGACAAATCCTAGTCTGGAGAGCAATCAAAGCTATGAAGGATGCAGGAGAGTAGACAACTGAGTGTGAGAAGAGCATTTTGTTTAAAGACAGCTTGTTTGTGATTTGGTTAATGGAGCTGGTTTGTGGGAAGCCTAGCAGAGGGAAGGCTTGGGGATGGTGTTTCTCTCTGCACTGTGATAGTGTATAGATTTTTGTTACTATGATGGATTTGGCTTTCTGGAGTCAGAATAAATGTTTTGGTTCTGCCTTCTATGTGGAGAGTCTACGGTATTTCACAGTTCAGAATTGCACAGGGATATTCATGACTGCCATGGCACTGTTAATCTCCCTTTGGTGCTACAGTGGGTCTTCAAGTTATGTGGAATACTTTGACACCATCAGTAAAATAGGGATAATAGTACTTATTTCACAGGGTTGTTTTCAATATATTTGTAAAGCAAGTTGAAAACTTAAAAAACTAAATAAATGTTATTATACTTATTGTTGGTGATAATAATGATATAACAATAATAGCATTGATTTAGTTCTTCCAAGTTTGTAATTATTCCCATTTTACAGATGAGGAAACTGAGTCCAAGATTAGGTGACTTGCTAAAGTTCACACATCTAGCAATTATCTGGATCTGGACTGAATTTAGGTCTTCTTGACTACAAGTCCAATGGTCTATCCACTGGATGAATAGTGAATAGAAATATGAAATTTTAATACTTCATAAGCTTCTTATGAGTGGGGATAATATATTCATCGGTGTTTCTCCTCATAGCTTAGCACAATACATTACATATATTTCTATACTTTGGTGGATTTAATAGGTATTAGCGCTCTTTCATATGGTACAGCTTGAAATCGCTTTACATGTCACCTTGTGCAATTCTTGCCTCCATCTTCCTATATAGAGCATCTTTGCAGTATACTGGCCCTTACTCTAGTTTCTTAAATATTATCTGAATATCACGATGACATTTGGATGGTCCATCTGTTATCACTTGCTTACTACTGGGAACACCTGGAAATCTCCTTTTCTAGTCTACCATAGACATCCGGTTATGATGTTTTATATCAATTTTCAAAACTAATCATCTTTGGCAACATGATGAAGCTTAGCGACATATACTGCATGTAAGAAAAATAATTAATCCTAGCAAGCATTTATATAGAACCTATCATGTGCTATGCACTGTACTAAGCACTTTACAAATATCATCACATTTTATACTGACAAGAATCCTGGGAGGTAGGTGCTATTACAGTCTCCATCATATGATGAATATTAAACAAGTAAGTGAATACAAGCAGGTCAAAATCATTAAGTTGAAAAGTTAATTGTTATTTTTACATGAGACTAATTGTGTATTGCCTGAGTAAGGCTTGGTTACGTGTGGTATTGCAGGTATAACATGAGAAAGTTTCTCTGCTATTAGAAAAGCCGTATCTGGAATCTTTGTCTTTCAAGCTTTAATTCTACGTAGTAATGACCACCTTATTTTCCTGAATTCCTTTGCTCTTCCCTACTGCATTCACTGTTCAGAACTGAGCTTTTCTTCCTTAAAACTTTCATGAAGTTTTGCGCATCTTTTATGAAGTTATCAAACTTTTGTTTTGTGGTTATATCTATATCTTCCTTTTTTCCCCAGCTTAATTTCAAAGAATTTTGAAGGACAGGGACTATATCAGTTGTGCTTGTAATTCTCCTAACATGTATCATGTTTTGTTTTGTTTTTTAACATAGTTGACATTTAGTAAATGTTTGTTGAATTTTAGTTCCTCTAATGATTAGGGCGACTAGGTTTTGCAGTGGATAGAGCACTGGGCTTGAAATCATGAAGACTCATCTTTATGAATTCAAATCTGGCCTCAGACTCTTACTAATTGTGTGATCTTGGGCAAGTCACTTAACCCTGTTTGCTTGAGTTTCCTCCTCTATAAAATCAGCTGGACAGGAAAATAGCAAGTCTCTCTAATAACTTTAAAAAGCCTCAAAATGGGGTCACACAAAGTTGGATATGACTATAAATCAACAATTTAATGACAGAATTTTCTTTTTGCCCCTCCATTGCCACTTAGATGTTGGATACTTCAGTAAATAAGAAATGTTTTAAATAGTCTGTGAATATGTGAACATCTTTCAAATTGACAGCTTAGTTGATTGATTATAGAGTGGACATTTAAATACGTACTGTTCACTTGGATTCTTAAATAGCCTTTTCTCCTCTGTATAAAGCCATCCTTGACTATTGAGTTCAGATGCACTGACATGACCAGTCCAACAGTAGTAGGTTAGAAAAAAAATGATGAATTCTACTGGTGAATTCAATCCAATTTCCCAAAGACATTAATCCAAGACTAATCATGTTGAATTATGCTGTATATGGGTCTTCCAGTTGACTAGGTTGAATCATATTTGAAATGAGATAGAATTAAGGTTAAGTGAAAATTAAGCTACCAGATGTATGATGAGTCAGTCTCTCAGACACACAAAACAAAGGATTTGCTATTTCAAGAAAAGTTTATTTCTCCAATATATTCAGGGGAAGAGAGGTGTTGCTATCTTCAGTTTGAAACATTTGCTTTCATTTATGCCATAATGAAATGCTTAGGTTTAGGAAATCATTTCTTATGTTACACCAAATTCCATGTTAATGCAAACAATAATGAAAAAGTCATAAGAACCAGTAACAAAATCTTATTTTTTAAATGTTTTCATCAACATTTAATCCACAAATAATCATTGCACACCTATATATATGCCAGGACTTGTGTTAGGTATCATAGGACATGCAGTAATAAATTAAACCTTTATACCTGCCTTCAAAATGCTTTTAGTTTCAGGGTCCTTGAATATCAATTCAGAAAATAAAAAACCAGTTCAGGGTCAACATCAATTTCCTAGAGCTTTTCAATTGACTGAAACAACAAAGCCACTTTGTAACGTGAAGATAACTAGGCAAAGAGAAATATTTGGGAATTGCAAATTCAATATTTTTCTCAAAGGTTACCGGTGACCTTCAAAACTTCATGTCAAAACATCTTCCAACTGTTGGTGTCATACACTGCAGAAGACGGAAGACTCAGGCCAGGTGAGACACAGAAGTAAGTGCTAACCACTTTATCCTGGCAAATCTCTACCTTCTGACACCCGAAAGGTTGACACTTATAAGGAGAAATTCAGGCAATTTCTTCTATAGTTTTATATAAGATAAAAATCGTTTTCCATTCCACCAGAATGTTTAGAATTAATTAACAATAGAGAATTGAAGTATTTTAATAGTTCTCCACAATTTGACTCCCTTTGCCTTCCCTTTCCCACTTACTGATTCAATAACTCTTACCGATTAGTTTTCATTTTACATGTAAAAATTAATATTTACTTCATACTTTCATTTTTCTCTGGAGCTATTAATATTTATAAAAAGAGTGATTACTAAAGCATTTTAGGAGGCAAAATAGAGTAATAAAGACATACAAAGACCATTGAATGATAGATAATTTAAGATTTTCTTATGAACCTTCTGATTACTCAGAAGGTTTCTCATTATTTCTTTTCTTCATTCATCTTTTAAAAACTAGGTAGCTATCTATTTTTTTAATGGAAATAGTAATATTATCAAAAGGAATCATAATTCCAAGTGAACCTGCAGCATATAGAGTACACAAAACTTAAAATATGAATGCTATTTCTGGCAAGTGTGATAGGTCATATAAATAGTTGTAATAAAAATTATTATCTAATGCCCTCATGGTATGTGTGTTTCATTCAAGATAGGAGAGGATAGCAATTATCTGGCATTCAGAAAATAACCATTCTGTCAACTTTTCTTGTGAGACAAACACCTTTTGATTATCTTTAAAAATTTCAAGTTGGCTGAATTTGTAGGTGGATTAATTTACTTCCTTATCTATTTTCTTTTGCCACTATTCTCTCACCATTTCAGTTTAGTGAAAACATTCAGCTGACAGCCTGAGGGATCCGTAGATCTGACAGACACATATATATGCGCATCTCAGATGCAGACAAGTACTTAGAAACAAGATTTCATGATCAAAGTAGTTGCCTCTTATTCTCAGTGCATAATAGTACCTCTCATTAATGAACATTAATATAAGTACATAGAAATATAGGTGTATACTCCCACACTACCACTGTGTATTATATATATATATGTGTGTGTGTGTGTGAGATGTGTGTGTGTTTGTGTATGTACACACACAGAAACACAAACACATATGTAAATATCATACCTAAGTAAATGCTATTTCCTCCAATAGACTAGAAATGACCTGAAGTCAGAGACAGTTTATTTTATTTTATTTTATTTTTGTCTTTCTATGTCCAGTACCTAGAACAGCATCTGGAAAACCTTGTAGAATCAGACTGAGAGCTGTTTGGAACATTAGATGTCATCTATTCTGACTCCCTAATTTTAAAGATAAGGAAACTGAGGCCCATAGAGATTAAAAAATGTCCCTAATCATGCAACTAATAGTGGGAAATGTCAGTATTCAAGCTCACTTTCCGGGGCTATAAAAACTGCTCTCCAAATTTAGTCTTCTTTTGACTACAATGTATTTCTAAATACAATTTCCTAAGTCTCATTTTTATTGTAATTAACATTTTAGAACCTTTGTATGTAATCTTTCCAGGTAGGGTGAGAAAAAAAAAGAGAACGTACTCATAGGTTTGGGGAAATACTCTGCTACTGAAACCACTGGCTCTCTAGCCTGTCAATTTTTTATAGCTACATAAAAGTATCCTTTATAATCTATGGTGTCCAATACAATTTAGCACATCGATGCTAAATAGTTTCTCAACGTACCTTTTAAGTCATTCTTAGCACTTAAATATGGATTTGTCTTTTCATTAATTAAAAGTTACTGCATGTCCACTGAGTGGGTGGTATTGAATCAGAAACTGTGAGAGGACAAATTAAAAGTAAAACAAACAAACAAAGAAACTACCCTGTTCTCAGCAGGCTATGATTCTCTATGTCTCCCCCTTAGGCTCCCAGAAATTGTCCATTACTGAGCACTGATTTTCTTTCCTGCTGATCCAGGATACAGAATGGGACAAGAACAGAAAAAAAATAACAGCTGGTGAAAGAGGGATTCAACAGAGAACAAAAAAAATTTCCAAGAAAATGAATCATATACATATACACACATACATACACAGACTTACACACACACACACACACACACACACACACACACACACATCTCAAAGGACTAGAATTTACTACCAAAATGAAACAATGATATCCAATGGAAAGACCACTGGACAGGAAGTCAGAAGAGATCTATGTTCTGGTCTGCTTCTGTCATTTCCTAGCTATACTTTCTGTTATAGCTGTTTCTAAAGGCTCAATACAAATATCTTCAACCTGTGTTATAGCATGATGTCGAATTTCATTTAGGCTTGTTTCTTTTGTTAAAATTGCCCATTATGAGGACAGGTGTTCTTATAACCCTAGCATTATGTTTTCTAGTAATGTTCTCATTACTGACAAAATCATCTGATGTGGTTACCTTAGGAGCATCATAGAAGAAAGAAGGATCTAGCTTACTAAAAGACTTCATCCTGGACCCTATTCAGGCAAAAATGATAGTTTCCTTTCTGCCTCTCTTCAAGAGTCATCAAAAATAGAAATGCTTCTTTCCCCTTAATCAGAAAAAGTTAGGAAATCAAAAGTGATGTTCAATGGGACAGAGAAAAATATCTCAACAAGGGTCCACTTGAATACTTACTGGATGTTTCAATCATGGTACAGAAAATCTTTCCAGCTCTATGCGAATTTCTTTCCCATTTACCTTTGTGTTTGTCCTCCAAGTAGTTGGAAACCCATTATCTCCTCTGATTTTTTTCTCTATTATCACACAGCAATTTTCATGACAACACTGAACCCCATAACCTTGCACATATGCAATGTTTTTGCCTCCCTATCAAATCCATTCTACTTGTTTGAGCCTGACAAAATGCATGTGGGGTGGGGGGCTGGGGAGAACCTTGAATGCCATTTGATGATTTATTAATTCTTTAGACAAATCTTAGAGAAAAAGGGAAAACAGAACAATTTTTATTGTTCTATGTTGGACTTCATCCAAGGGAGAAAAATGGGCTGAGGAACCACTTAAAATAAGCTGAAACAACAGTAAAGTCATGACACTAAAAGGTTTGATAGAAGGAGCAGAGAATGGCAAAGAATTTCTAAATAAGTAATTTTTAAAAACACCTGTGTATGGCTGAAGAGAGAGGTCTATTACGCAGAAAGAATGTGGAGATCATTTTCCATTTTTCAAAGTCACACTAGATAGCAAAAGGAAATTGTATTTCCCTCATTTATGAAGCAATATCATGTTTTAAAGAACAAAGTGTCATTAGATATCATTATTTTTTTTAAGAAAAATTTCATCAATTTTTTTTCTCCACCAAAAATTCCATTGCTGGAGTTGTGATCACTTCTTTTCTGTGTGACAGACAACAATTTCTTGGAGGAACTGAACACAAAAGGCATGTGTTCACATATACATACACACATATGAATATATATGTATATATACACGTATGTATTTATAGCTCCCATAATGGTTTTTGAGTCTGTCTCCCTAAGATTTACACGACAGTGAGACTTAATCAATATTAAGGCCCATAAATCTTCTCAGTTTCTCTAACCACTATATTTGTCCCCTACCCCTGGGTTTGTAGTACTACTGTTTATTTCTCACTCACCCTCTCACTTCCATTCCTCTTTATTAATTAGAGAGGAAAGGAGATACTACAGCAAATAAACTTCCAAAGGAAGGACTTGTCAGTCGTGGGATGGAATAGTTGGTTCTTGTCCGAAGAGATTATTGGGGATTTTTAATATTTGAAGCAACTTCACTTTTCTCTACTTTTCCTGGTTCATATTGATCAAAGGATCCAAGAGGTTTAAAAAGTGCTCTTCCTCCATGCATTAGCTTTGGTAACTTCACCATCATCTCAAACATTTTCTTTCCTGACTACTCTATTCTCAATATTTAGGAACACTTACAGTTTATCTTCACAAAACGAAAACAACAAGCACAACAACAAACCAGTGACATCCTACTAGCCAACAAATGTTTGAAGGCAAGCTCTTTGGTCCATTTGAATTGCTTATCCAGGTATGTTAATGAGGCAAATTGTAAATATTTAGACCAAGTTGAATGAATGCAAGGTCTGTAATACTTTTAAATGAGCATGCTTATAGTAAAGCTTTTTTTTAAATCTATGCATCTAAGAAATTTACCTTCATGCCCCAAAACCAGAGCAAACCCCCCAAAATACTTCATAGCAAGTTGTTTCTTCTACTTATTTCCCTGGATTCTTATGGGGGATAAAATAAAACAATATTTTCAAAGTCCTTTGAAAATCTTGAAAGCTATATAAATGACGATTATGGCTATTTTAAAATTTTTATTGTTGTAATCTCTTAAAAATTACTTTTTTGGAAGTATTTATTTTTGTTCAAAATTGTTTTACATTACTTTATTTAAAAGAAGTTTGCTTTTGTACTTCACTTTAATAAAGTCTGGAATATCATTGTATAATTACTCCAGGTTTTCAGAAGTAAGGACACTTTGAATCATTGCTACCTGTCAATAACAACCTACTTCTTCATATTTAAACATTGTTCCAAGGTTTTAATTATATAAATCTGATTTATAAATGAATATCACAAATTTAATATATGATTACTATTAGCTATGATATGAACATCTAGGGGAGAATAGATTAAAAAAATAGTGTAATTAGAATGTACTACAAGGGTTTATTTACACTGATCCAAAAATCTATTTCAGTGACCTTCTATAGTTACCAAAATTTCTACCATTATGAACATATGGGGTAGCTCTGTAAACAGATTAGCAAGGATTAGTATTTGAAATTACTTTGCTTTCACCTAGCAGGAGACAAAGCAGGGAAACACAGCATAAGAGATGTGAATTTCCATTAGTAGAAGAAATATAGTGAAGTGAGAAGACTGGGGTTACTGCCTGAGGACAAGACAACATGTAGTGCAATGGAAGATCACTTGGACAGTTACATTAAGGAAGGGATGATACAATCATTACATTGCATTACTGAAAAGAACAGGGTACTAAAAATTGGGCTGGGAGAATCTCAAAGATATTTTTTGCCTTTTGCTTAAGAATAATGCTAGCATCATCCCAGAAGAAAGCTCATGAATAACCACTCTATATATAATATTATAATAGTCACATCACACACATTTAACTTAATGAAATAAGAGAAGGAGATAAATAAGTTTCTTTCTTTAAAAAAATCTATAGAATCTATCCTCATTAAGCTACCTCTCTTTTCCTCCTCCCCTCAGTGAGTGAGAAATTCAGGATGTGAGTCTTCTATTAATTCCATTAGTATTTAATTCCCATGTGCCTCTCACATAGGGTAAACATCTTGTCATGTTGGGTACGATTGTAGAATCTCCTCATGCTCATATTTACAAACAAAGTATTCATTATATTAAAGTGTTAAATAAAAGCTATAATTTTAGTTGGGCTATTTAGATGTTCTTGTTAACTGGAAGGCATCTGCTCCCTTGCAAGTGTGCTTTGTTTGTCCATTTTGTTTTGGTTTTGGTCTGGTCTTGCTCATGGTGACACAGGAAGAAACTTTTATGGTATTTTGACCACTATCCATAATAATATAGGAATTAAACTCTTTCAGAGGTACTTTTTCCAAGATGATTATGCCAGCTAAGTCTTCCTCTGTTTTTTTTTCTTATTTCTGAGTCTTACTATCTAAATTCTAAAGTATTCTAAGTCCTAGTATTTTTGACCTCCAGTACTCTTCCCTATCGATATCTTTGATTAGTGAGCTAAAAATAAAATTTACATCCAAATGTTTCCATCAAAAACACAACTGATCTACCTATATTCTGTAAGTAGTTTTTGAAAACCCTATTCCCTTTCTACTTACAAGTACTTAAAAAGAACTAAATAGTATTTTATGGATAAGAAAAAATAATTTTGATGAAAAAAATTGATTATATGTGATTTTTGTCTTATGTATTGACTTTAGAATCTAAGCCTTGTAAGATGCAACTACAGTGTAAACGTTTTTCTATGACCATATGGTAGGAACTTCCCAAAAGGCCTTTTAAGAAAGGGCTACATGTCAATCTCACAGATTCACTGTAATCAGTCATGACTGAAGGAGTTGAACTTGTCCCACTCCAAAGGAGTAAACATGATTCCTCAGTAATATGACATCCAGGTAGATTTATAGGCTTTAGGAGTCAGAAGAGACCTTAGAGATTATATGCTCCAATATCTTTATCTGACAGATGTATGAAACTGAGTTCCAGGGAGATTAAATAACCTTGTCCAAGGTCACACTTGTAGTTATTGGCAGACCATAACTAAAAAAAATAAAAGAACTGCTCTGATTCCTACTTCAGTGACTTTTAGTTTACTTCTTAAGTACACATTGCTAAAGTGTTCACAAGTTAGTCTCTCATTCTGACCATTGTTTTACCATTAGATATCTCATTCTTTACTCAGGATGAGCGATCATTCTTCTTTTTCAACCACATACTAGGGTTTTTGAGTTGTTTTTAATGTATTCATAATTACCATTTGCATTCTAGCAATTTTGATTCTTTGGCAATTGTGATGACCCATGACGTACAACTATATGCTATCAGGAGAATACAATATGAAGTTTTTTTCCAGGGAGTAATGTGGGATTTTTGAAAGCAAAGCCTACTTTCTTTCTCCTATTGAATTCTCATTAATAATATAAAGGTATAGTGAGATTTTCCCAGATAATTTTATACAATGGATTATACCTTAACCATCACCAAACTGATTGAAAGCGAGTACAAAATACCTTTGTGGGTTTTTTTTATTACTTAGTACAATAAAAGACAGTCTTAAAAGTTTTCCTTGTATAAGATGTCTCACACCATGTTAAGATGATGTAAAATTTTTTATGGATACAATCACAGAAGTAACTTTGTTCAATTATATGTTGATGATCAATGGTCAAATGATGCATGAAAGAGGAAGGATTACCCATCCTAAATGTATTCTTACACCTGCATGAAAATTCTTTCAAATACTTTAACATTTCAACTTATTTCCAGGGGAATAACAAAAGAAAATACAAAACAAAGCTCAATATAACAAATACTCATCTGAACCTCATGACAATCATCTGTGGAAGGATTTTGAAAATTAAGAGAGGTGGAGGAAGAACTGGAAATAGAAATGAGAGAGATGCAAGAAAAGCATGAAAAGCTGCTCAACACCTTACTAAAGGAGATCCAAAAAATGCTGAAGAAAATAACACCTTTAAAAATAGGCTAACTCAATTGGCAAAAGAGGTTCAAAAAGCCAGTGGAGAAAAATACTTTCAAAAGCAGAATTAGTCAAATGGAAAAGGAGATTCAAAAGCTCACTGAAGAAAATAGTTCTTTCAAAATTAGAATGGAACAGATGGAGGCTAATGACTTTATGAGAAACCAAGAAATCACAAAACAAAACCAAAAGAATGAAAAAATGGAAGATAATATGAAATATCTCATTGGAAAAACAACTGACCTAGAAAATAGATCCAGGAGAGACAATTTAAAAATTATGGGACTACCTGAAAGCCATGATCAAAAAAAGAGCCTAGACATCATCTTTCATGAAATTATCAAGGAAAACTGCACTGATTTTCTAGAACCAGTGGAGGAAGAAGTACAGAGGTGAAAGAAAAAAACATAAAGCTTACTCTCCTCACATTCAACTAAAGGAAGGAATAAAATGCACACTCATTTGGTATGAAAACCTATCTTACAATATAGAAGAGTAGGGGAGAAGGGGATAAGCAGTGTAGAGGGGGATGATGGAAAGAAGGACAATGGGAGGAGGGAGTAATCAGAAGTCAGCACTCTTGGGGAGGGACAGGGTCAAAGGAGAGAGCAGAAGAAATGAGGGGCAGGATAGGATGAAGGGAAATATACTTAGTCTTACACAACATGACTATTATGAAAGTCCTTTGCAAAACTACACAGATATGGCCTATATTGAATTAATTGTCTTCCCAAAGGGAATGGGTGGGGAGGGAGGGAGGAAGAGAAGTTGAAATTCAAAGTTTTAGGAACAACTGTTGAGCACTGTTCTTGCAACTAGGAAATAAGAAGTACAGGTAATGGGATATAGAAAGTTATCTTGCCCTACAGGACAAAAGAGAAGATGGGGATAAGGGAATGGAGGGATGTCAGAACGGAGGGCAGATTGGTGATAGGGGTAATTAGAATGCCCAGTGTTTTGGGTGGGGGAAGGGAGAAATGGGGAGAAAATTTGGAACCCAAAATTTTGTGGAAATTAATGTTGAAAATTTAAATAAATTAATTAAAATTTAAAAAAATGGTAAGCTACTTATAGTAAAGGACAGAAATACATTATCTTTCTGGTTTTGTTTCACTGTTGAACAACATGGTATTTCTCAATTTCAGACTTTGCTTTTGTTTCTTAGATTTGGTTACTGCTATTTGTCCTTGTGCTTTTATTTTTTTCAGGTGAAGGGTTTATTGAGAAGCAAGCTGGTCACATTGTTTATCTCTGATGCCTATCTACCCATCCTGTGTATGAAAGCTGAGATGCTCCCTAAGCATATTATCTTGGATTGATTACTGAACTCCTCTGCATCTCAGTTCCCTTATCTGTAAAATAGAAATGTTGCCATTTGAAAGAGGTTATTGGAAGAAAGTGATTCATTTAATATGCTATATAACACATTATTATCTATCCGTTCCTTTGGAAATTTATCTACTCTTATTTTATTTCTTTTAAAAAAAGGGGAAAAATCTTTCTTTAGGTCAATACCCTACTAGTACTTCCTCCTTTCATAAAGTTTGAGTTTCTTTATTCTGATGGTTACTTTGCCCTCAAGCCAAGACATTAATAATTTCTAGAGAAGAAAGTAGTAAATATTTTTATTTCCATTTCATCAGTGGAAAAGCAAAAGATTGAACTATAAGCTACTTGAGAGTAAAAATTTGGGAGGATCTCAAGGACCTGACAAATGGTGTATTCCTTTGAAAGTACTTAGTGAATGTGAACTAATCTTGAATAACCCTTAGTGATGACACAGATATAGACAATGACATGGGCTAAATCAGTATAATAATAGCCAAACTTCAGACAAATCATTTACTACCATAATCAACCATTTCAGGCATAAAAACTTATAGAGGTAATATGAATTCCCACCAGGAAAGTATTTGGATCCCTTTAAAAAACAAACTCGAATTTCAAAGTAGTTTGTAAGTTTTTCAATTGTAGTGCATTTGATTGTCTTTTCTTAACTATCATGCAAAACTCAGTCAAAATTTGAACAAAGTATGGCTTTCTAACAGTCTGTTTTGAAAAGGTAGAGAAAGGTCAATGCAAAAGAAAAAATTTCATACTTCTGATAGTGTATATTTAATGTGTCGAAATGACTTGTCTGCTAATAATATAGACATTTTATTTGTTTTATTTTTTCCTCTCCCCAGAGATCATAATTACAGAAATAGCCATCAACAGCTCCAGCTGGTTGACTAGAGTAAAGATAGATGTGACCTGTGGGTCACTATTGCCTAAGGATATACAGAATATAGAACAATGGTTTGAGTCACCAGATTTGATAATATACACCTACATATCATTTCTCCAATATACCTGGTGGAAAAACAAAAGACAACTAATTAAAAAAAAAAACTCTGGCAAAAAGCATGCATTAATTCCTCACTAATTATTATGTTTCATCAATTATTGCTAGATTTTCTAAGACATACTGACTGACTGATGAGGGAAGAAATGATTTCCTCCCACCAGTCATTAATGCTAAGCAAATCAAGTTCCCTTCCCCCCACTCCTATGCTTTTTTTAATTATTCCTTAATTAGATTACACACACACACACATGCACACATACACACATACACATCAAAAAAAAAAAAACAACAAAACTATTGGATGTACAGTCCATGCTGTGGTGGGATCTTTTCAAGGTGCTGTAGGAACCTTATTGGGGGATATAGTATGGGGAGAACGCCTTTCCAGAAATTTGAGACAAACCTATATTTCACATGTATTAAATCCAATGAAGTCAAGCATTTGACTACTCTATTAACCTCTTTCAGTGGTAACTATAATCATGCACTAAAAATTATTCTTAAATCAATTGGCTCGGTGATACCCATCAAGTGGGGAATGTCTGAACAAGCTGTGGCATATGAATGTGATGGAATACTAGTGCGCAATAAGACATGAACAGGCAGATTTCAGACAAACTGGAAGGACTGGTATGAAATGGAAGTAAAATGCGCAGGACCAAGAAAACATTGTACACAGTATCAGCAACATTGCGTGGTGATCGAACATGAATGACTCAGCTCTTCTCAGCACAAATTCATCCAAGACAAATACAAAGGACTCAAAAAGGAACGTGCTTTCCATATCCAGATAAAGAACAGATGGACTCCGAATGCAGATGAAAGCATATTTTTTCACTTCCTTTATTCTTTCTCATGATTTTTTTTCCTTTTGAAGTGTTTCTTCTTTCACAATTGTAACTAACATAGATATATTTTTACATGATAGCCCATGTTTAAGATTTATCAAACTGCCTACCATTTTCAAAAGAGGGAAGGGGAAGGAGGAATAAAAAAAATGGAACTCAAAATCTTGTAAAAATGAATGCAAAAATAAAATACTATTAAAATAAAAAAAATATTAAATCAGTTGACAACCTGCCAAATTAGACAATGATTCAAATACACACATGTCATCAGATCCAGAAACAAGTCAGTTGTAAAGAATAAGGTTATATGTGGCTATGAGATCTTGGTTATAGTGATTGGATCTTATTCTGGTGGCCATTCTTTATTTCTAACTACACATGTTTCTTTTTTGCAAAATGAAGGGATAAACCATGATTTCTAATATTTTATGGCTCTATACCTCATTATCCAGCTAGTATATTACATGTAATTCAGACTTGAAGTATATGTTCATATTTGTCCTTGAATATTAACTTTATGTTTATACCCATATCTGTATTACTATGTATTTATTATTATGACTCTATTGTATTACTCATCTTCTTTTTCTTATAGTACCCTCCTTGAAGTTTGTTTATTGCTTATAGTGTTTTCACTTCCATCTGCATTACAATTGTATCATGTACAAAGTGAGTATTAAAGTTGGTACTCGTGAAACTAATAATTTGTTATCTTCATATAATCGAAGTATTGTAATGGCATCAGCCTGAATATAACTGCCTATAAGTTATAAGCTGATGGAAGTCAGAGGCTCTCCCTATTCATATGTCTTCCTATACAACTGACTTTAAAACCTCATAAGAAAGAGTAGCTAAACCTCAAAATAAACAAGAAAGAAGTAAAGGAGGTGAATAGAATTTTAGAAAAAGTTGATAAGGCAGATCTCTGGAGAAAACTGAACGAAGATAGAAAGGAATATACAATTTTCTCAGTGGTACGTGGCACATACACAAAAACTGACAATGTGCAAGGGCACAGAAGCCTAACAATCCAATGTAGAAAGGCAGAATTAGTCAATACATCATTTTCATATCATGATGCAATAAAAATTCTATGTAATAAAGAGCCATGGAAAGATACATCAAAATCTAATTGGAAACTAAATAATCTAATCCTAAAGAGGGAGTGTGTCAAATCACAAACCACAGAAACAATCAATAACTTCATTCAAGAGAAGGACAATAATGACACAACATATCAAAACTTATGGGATGCAGTAAAAGCAGTTCTTAAGGGAAGTTTTATATCTCTGAATGCTTACATGAATAAAATAGAGAATGAGGAGATCAGTGAATTGAGCATGCAACTGAAAAAGCTAGAAAAAGAAAATCCCCACCTAAATATCAAATTAGAAATACTGAAAGCCAAAGGAGAGATAAAAAATGAAATTAAGAAAACTATTGAACTAATAAATAAAACTAAACTATTGGATTTTATGAAAATCCAATAAATCGATAAACCTTTGGTCAATCTGAATTTAAAAAATAAAGAAGAAAACCAAATTATCAGTAACAAAAATAAAAAGGTTGAATTCACCTTGAAATGAAGAGGAAATTAAAAAGATAATTAGAAATTATTTTACCCAACTGTATGCCCATAAATTTGACAATTTGAGTGAAATGAATGAAAATTTACAAAAATATACACTGCTTAGATTAACAGAAGAGGAAGTAAAATACTTAAGTAATCCCATCTCAAAAAAAAGAAATTGAACAAACCATCAATGAACTCCCTAGGAAGAAATCTCCAGAGCCAGATGGATTTAGAAGCAAATTCTGTCAAACATTCAAAGAACAATTAATTCCAATACTATATAGATATTTGGGGAAATTGGTGAAGAAGGAGTCATACCAAATTCTTTTTATGATACAAATATGGTGCTAGATGCAAAAATTTTAAATGAAATATTAGCAAATAACAATATATAACAAAAATAATACAATTTGATGAGGTGAGATTTATATTAGGAATGCAGGGCTGGCTCAATATTAGGAAAACTATCAGCATAATTGAACATATTAACAACAAAACTAACAGACCCATGTGATCATCTCAATTGATGCAGAAAAATCTTTTGACAAAATACAGCACCCATTCCTATTGAAAACATGGGAGAGCACAGGGATAAATTAAATTTTTCTTAAAATAATAAATGGCATCTACCTAAAACCATCAGCAAGCACTGTAAGTGATGGGGATAAGCTAGATGCATTTCTAAGAAGACGGGAGGTGAAACAAGGATGTACATTACCACCGCTGTTATTCAATGTTTCTAGAAATGTTAGCTTTAGCAATAAGGAAATAAAAAAGAAATTGAAAGAATTAGAATAGTCAAAGAAGAAACTAAGTTATCACTCTTTGCAGATAATATGATGGTATACTTAGATAATCCTAGAGAATCAAGTAAAAAACTACTTGAAATAATAAAAAAAAGTTAGCAAAATTGCAGGATACAAAATAAACCCACATAAATCATAAATAATCTGTGTTTAATCACCTGCATTTCTATATATTACTAACAAATTCCAACAGCAAGAAATAGAAAGAGAAATCCCATTTAAAATTATTGTAGACAATATAAAATATTGAGAGTTGACCTGCCAAAACAAAGCAAGGGATTATCTGAACACAATTACAAAACACTTTTCACACAAATAAAGTCAGTTCTAAATAACTGTAAAAACATCAGTTACCTGTGGGTAGGCTGAACTAATATGATCAAAATGACAGTTTTACCTAAATTAATTTACTTAGTCAGTGCCATTCCAATCAAACTACCAAAAATTCTCTCTAGAGCTAGAAAAAAATATTATCAAAATTCATCTGGAAGAACAGAATGTCTAGAATATCAAAGGAATTAAGGTGGCCTAGCCATACCTGATCTTAAATTGTATTACAAAGCAGCAATCATCACAAACACTTGGTACTGGCTAAGAAATGGAGAGGTAGATCAGTGGAATAATTGGGTACAAATGACATGGTAGTCAGTGAATATAGCAGTCTACTGTTTGATAAAGACCCCAGCTTCAAACTCACCATTTGACAAAAACTGCTTGGAAAACTGGAAAAAATACTGTGACAAAAACTGGGCATAAACCAGCATCTGACACCATATACCAGAATAAAATCCAAATGGATATGCATTCTAGGTATAAAGGCTGATGCTTGAAACACATTAGAGGAGCAAGAAACAGTTTATTTATCAGATTTAAAGAGAATGGATGAATTTTTGACAAAACAATAGAGAAAATTATGAAATTCAAAATGGATAGCTTTGATTATATAAAATTGAAAAGATTTTTACACAAACAAACCCAATGCAACCAAGATTAGAAGAGAAACAGAAAACTGGGAAAGAATTTTTACAACTAGTATCTGTGATAAAAGTCTCATTTCTAAAATACATAGATAAGTGAGTCAAATTTACAAGAATACAAGTCATTCCCCAGTGAATAAAGGATCAAAAGATATGAACAGGCACTTTTCAGAGGAAGAAATTAAAGCTATCTATAGTTAATATAAAAAAATGCCCTAAGTCACTATTGATTGGAGAGATGAAAATCAAAACAACTCTAAGGTTCCCATCTCACCTATCACATAGGCTAACACAACAAAACAGAAAAATGATAAATGTTGGAGAAGATATGGAAGAGTTGGAACATTATTTCATAGTTTGTGGAGGTTTAAACTGATTCAAATGTTCTGGAGAGCAATTTGGAACTATGCCCAAAGTGCTTTAAAAATGTGCATACCCATTGATCCAGCAACACCACTTCTGGGGAAACTTTTTGTAGAGGCCAAGAACTGGGAATTGAGGGGATGCTCATCAATTGGGGAATGGCTGAACAAGTTGTGGTATATGGATGTAGTGGAATACTATTGTGGTATAAGAAATGATGACCAGAAAGACTTCAGAGAGTCCCGGAACAACTATATTAACTGATGCTGAGTGAAAGGAGCAGAACCAGGAAAACTTTGTACACAGCAATAAACACAGTATGCAAGGAAGTTTTCTGGTAGACTTATCCCCTCACAGCAATGCAAGGACCTAAAACATTTCCAAAGGACCCATGATGCAAAATGCCATTCACATCCAGAGAAAGAACTATGGAGCTGGAATGCAGAATGAAGCAGATTATTTTCTCCTTTGTTATAATATGTTTTGTTTTGCTTTCTCATGGTTTCCCCCATTCATTTTAATTCTATGCAACGTGACTAATGTAAAAATGTGTTTTTGGAATGTATGTGTACAGCCCATATGAGATTGTATGCTGCTTTGGGGAGGGAGGGGCAGAAAAATTTGGAACTTATGGAAGCAATTGTTGAAATCTGAAAACAAATAAATTAATAAATTTGGAGGGGAGAGAGATCATCATTTCAAAAATTGGGTGACTAAGGTCCAATTAATTTTGACAATTATTTGTTAAGTGCCTACCATGTAGAATACACTTTCAAAGTAAAATTAAAGATGACAGAGATCTGAATGCAAGAAACATAATCTAAAGGCTAAAATGTTTCATCATTTTTTGCAGTCATGTCAGACACTTTGTGATCCCGTTTGGGATTTTCTTCTCAGATATACTGGAGTGCTTTGCAATTTCCTCCTTCAGTTCATTTTATATATGAGGAAATTGAGGTAAACAGGCTTACGTGGCTTGCCCAAAATCTCACAGCTAGTAAGTGATTGAGGTCAGATTTGAACTCAGCAAGTTGAGTCTTCCTAACTTCTGGATATTTAGAAGCTACCTATAGTCATATAAAATTGCTATAAATCCGCAAACCAAAATAACACTGAGGTATCACATCATACCTATCAGAGTGGCTAACATGACAAAACTGGAAGATGATTAATGTTGGAGAATATGTGGGAGAGATGAAACACTAATTCATTTTGGTGGAACTATGAGCTGATCCAACCATTCTGGAGAGCCATTTGGAACTATGCCCAAAGGGCTATAAAAATGTGCATACCCTTTGATCCAGCCAAACTGCTCCTAGGGCTGTATACCAATGAGATCAGAAAAATGTGAAAAGGACCCACATGTACAAAAATATTTATAGCACCTCTTTTTGTGGTCACTAAGAACTGGAAATTAAGGGGATGCCCATCAAGTAGTGAATGGCTTAACAAGCTGGTATATGAATATAATTGAATACTATTGTGCTATAAGAAATGATGAACAGGCAGACTTCAGAAAAAACTAGAAAGACTTACATGAACTGATGCTGAGTGAAAGGAACAGAACCAGGAGAACTTTGTACACAGAAACAAACACAGTGTGTAAGGAAGTTTTCTGGTAGACTTATCCCCTCACAGCAATGCAAGAACCTAAAACATTCCAAAGGACTCATGATGCAAGATGCCATCCATATCCAGAGAAAGAACTATGAAGTTGGAATACAGGATTAAGCAAGCTAAGCTATTTTCTATTGTGTTATGTTTTGTTTTTCTCATGGTTTTTCCCATTCCCTAAAACTCTTCTTTGCAGACACAAAAAATAATAGCTAGCAAAAATGGGAAGCTAGTAGGTGATTTGTTGGAATGAGTCCCTTTAATACTACATGTATCAACTTATTACATCATGAAGATGCACCTCAGATTACTTAGTCTGGGGTTCAATTTGTGGTTTTTGCATAAGATGCAATAATTCATAAGGAAGCCAAAGCAATGGTCTCCTAAAGGGTTCAGGCTGAAGTACAGGAGAGCTGCTTAGGGCAAAGTTCAGGTCAATTTTTTTTTATATGCATTTAAACACGTTTCTTGTACACTCCCAGAGTTAAACTCTAGTGACTCCCCAATACTTCTAAATTCATATGAAAATGTCTGTGTTTAATTCCTTGTAATCTTGCCCCTCTAAATTTGTAGCCTTTTTGTACATTACTCAGCTTCATGTACTTTAAATTCCAATGTTACTGATTACTCACTCTTCCTTACACATGATGCTCCATCTTCTCTTACCATGTCTTAGCATTATCTCTCCCTTGTCCTTATTTAATCCTTTCTTTGCTCTAGTCCAGACATAGTTCTCATGTCACCACCGTAAGTGTTTTGTTACCAACCTTCATCCTATTTGCTACTCAGGTGTTAGTATTTTGCCCTCTATGGTAACCCACATCCTTCCCTTTAATTTATCCTGAATATGAATTGTTTTGTACAACGTTGTTTGCATGATGCCTCCCCTAGCTCCCTAAAACCTGAAACTGTCTTTTGTCTTCCTATCTCCAGTGTTTAGAACAGTCTCTTTTATACAGTAGGCACTTACTTAATAATCCACAAATGTTTATTGATTGATTTACTAGGTGTGGTTTTCTCCTCCATAAGAATGTGAGAAAAGACTTTCACTTTTGTCTTTGCATCTTTAGCATTTATCAGAGTGGCTGGCATTTAGTAGGTGCTTAATAAATGCTTGTTAATTCATTATTTTAGACTTCCAGCCTCTGCTTTTATAGAATTTCTGAACTCTAGTAGTATATGTCAACTTTCACTCGGACAGTATTTAATTGTCCATCAGTTAAGAATGGTCTTAAATACATGACTGATTAAATTCTAAAGAGAAAGGTCCATATGGAAGAAACTTTGTTTCTGCTTAGATTGAATACATAGGAATGCCAGTGGGTTATGTGTTCAATGAAGCAGGAATAGAGAGGACAGGGAAAACAGAGCAAGGAAAAGCTGAAGTATCATAAGCTTTGCTACACTAAATTTAAAAAAAGAAAATAATAGTTCAAGTATCCAGTGACTAAAAGGCATCAGTGTCTGTACCTGAGGCATTAATACTCATGCTGTTCCCCCACAAAAAATGTTCTGAAGGACAGAGTAGTCAGAAACTATCGTAAGGTCAGGTTAGGTGTTATCATTTCAGTTTCAACAGACATTTCCATGTTTTGAAATACTATTTCATTCCCACCTCACTGACTGAAAAGGAAATTGGTGCCACATTGTTAGAGAGAGAGACTAATAAGTTTCCTTACCCATGGGAACTGGAGGCGCTCTGGGTCAGTCAGAACGACAGTTGAAATAGGAATGCCACTCACTGCTCTATTTGGATCTGGGAAGTAGACTTTCTCTCTGTCTTGTTCTTTCAGTATGTATATACATGCATATGTTTATTTATATTGTGTGTATACTCGTAGCATAGACAGATACATACAAATACATATATACATACACATATATACTTTTATATACACAAATTTATGTGCAGGTATAGTGTGGCATTCTGAAAAGTGATCATGAAAACTCTAGCTAAAGTGGATGGAAGTTTATTAATGGTATCATTATTCACTCAGTATCTGTCACAAATAGTTGCCTTCATAGATGCATTCCAACAAAAAATGCTGATTTTCACTGATAATGATGTACCTGTCTCTACTGTCTTTAAAGAGAGAGAGGCAGTGGAAGGAGCAGAGGAAGAGACTTTACTACTTACTCCTTTAAAAAAAAACATACATATATACATACATATTTTTATTTGCATATACATATGTGTGACTATTTAGATATGTGTATATCTATAGAACATACACTATTGATATAGTTTTTTTAAATATCCATACAGATATATGGAGATAGGTACATATGTGATAGATAGATGGACAGACAGAGGTATATATGAAAGAGGTTAAGGACTGATTTTCTCCAGTCTACCTACAATCTTGGTAAAAACCTTAATCACAAGCCTCTTGTGGAGACAATGTCCATTACAAAAATCCTCACTATTTTTTTTTCAGTCATCAATGGCAAAAAAAAAAAAAAAAAAAAAAAAAAGGAAATCAGTCTTACTGTCTGATAAAGACAGGCATGTAGCAGTAAATAGTGGAAGGAAGATAAGCAATATTAGGAAGAAAGAAGCTTGCAGAGCTGTATATAGTAAATTTTCTTCTTAATTTGGAAATGTCAAACCATTCCATGCTTAAACCATTCCATTGTGCTAATGGAACCATAACTTTACTCTTAAATATTATGCATTATATTTTTGATTTTTTCAATCAGTTCTACTTCTATCATTACTTTAAATGAACTATACATTATTTTGGAGATTCATATCCTTTGATCTTTCTCTTTTGGAAATCATTCCTTCTTCTATTTCCCCTGAGTCCAAAGACCAAGAGGAAAGGTTGGCCTACTCCTTACTTCCTGCCACTTTTACTGCCTCCCTCCTTTTCAACTTGCACCTCTCCTTTGCAGCAAACTCTCCAAGTAAGTTTCCATCATAGCACAATGGGATTATAGGAATTACATCTGTAAGAGATCTTAAAGATCATCTATTCTAATCCCTTCATCTTAATTATGAAGAAAGCAGGATTCAGACAGCTCAGTGCTACCTAGTGAGTGATTATCTGAGCCAGGATTCAAAATTTTTCCATACTACACATTAATTAATCCACATAAAAATTATTCTTTATGATTAACATGATCTCCAATCTCTTCATTTACCTCTCATTCTCTGCTGCTCCCCCTACTCCTGCCCCACACAGCAGTCTTCCTTACCTTGGCTTTACTTGCTACCTTATGCAGCTTTAATGGACATGTTTATGTTTCAGTAGCTACTATCTTAGCTGCTATCTTCTCCTACTCCTTTCATCATTGCTGACCTGCTAATTTTCACTCTCAGGTAATACCCACCATCTATTTTTTTCATTTCTTATCCAAAACAGCTGCTCACCACTAGAGAAAACCACATAATTGAGCTGATTTCAACAACTCTAAATTGGTGGTGCATGAAGTCAGCTGGGTTCTCACTGTTGATTAACTATCCTTTTACTGTATTCATTTCACTTCTCCCCTATCTCATTCTTCCCATAGCAAGTGTTCTAAACCATTTTCTCTTTTCTTAAGTCCTAGGCTGTACTCTTCCCTTATTCTTGCCAAATAACTAGTCTTCTATTTTACTGAGATTTACTCAGCTTACTTATTCTACTCAAAACCAGATAGAAATATCATCCAGAGTCATCTCGTAAATTTTGGTTTCAGAAGTCAAAATTTCTCATTAAGCCTGATCCTTTTCAGTGGGAGTACCTGCAAAACTCCTCGAGGACCTTGATCATGCAACATTCCCTCTTATTTAAAAAAAAAAATAACTTTCAATCTCTCCCTTTCCATTGACTTTCTATTGTTTGTAAAACAGATGGTAAATCAAAGTTTGCAAAATTGTTTTAAAAAAAGATTTCTCTGGGCAGAGTCAAGATGGTGGAGTAGAAACTGGGACTTGCTAGAGCTGTATTCCCAAACCCCTCAAAATAACTGTACCAAATGACTCTAAACAAATTCTGGAGCAGCACTAGCCATAAAATGACAGATTGAAGCAAACTTCCAGCCCAAGACTATCTGGAAGGTTGACAGGAAGGGTTGATTACACCAGGTTGGGAGCAGAGCTCACTTAGCTGGATCAGGCCCTTAGGGGATTGAATCATTGGTGACTACTGCAGTATTCAGATTTCTCAACCTACAAGTCCCAAAGAAAGCTTCAAGGTCAGTGGGAAAGGTCTCTCACCTGGCTGAGAGTGGAGTGTGGTCCATCCCCAGCACCAACCCCAGGGCAGTGGCAGCCACTGCTACAAAGGCTGCTTCTGTAGCTCTCAGCCTACAGATTGTGTGGTAGCAGAGGCTGGTTCTGGAGCCTTCCACTTAAAAAAAAGCTCAAAAGTCAAGTAACTGGTTGTGAAAATGAGCAAAAGGAGGAAAAAGAGGTGGATTATATATTCTTACTTTCTCAGTGAAGAGATATTTTCTTACGTCACTGGTGATGATGAAAATCAAAATATATAACCAAAAGAAGGCAACAGAACCAAGGCTCCTGCTTATAAAGCCTCCAAGAAAAATATGGATTGGTGTCAGTCCATGGAAGAGCTCAAAAAGGATTTTGAAAATCAAGTAAGAGAAGTAGAGGAAAAATTGAGAAGAGAAATGAGAGTGTTGCAAGAAAATCAGGAAAATGAGTCAACAGCTGGCTAAAGGAAACCCTACAAAGTGCTGAAGAAAATAACAGCTTTAAAATTAGAGTAAACCAAATGGCGAAAGTGATCCAAAAAGCCAATGAGGAGAAGAATGCTTTAAAAAGCAGAATGGGTCAAATGGAAAAAGAGGTCCATAAGTACACTGAAGAAAATAATTACTCCAATATTAGAATGGAATGAGTGGAAGCTAATGTCTTCATGAGAAATCAAGAAATTATAAAACAAAACCAAAAGAAAGAAAAAAACTGAAAATCATGTGAAGTATCTCAAGGGAAAAACAACTCACCTGGAAAACAGATTCAGGAGAGATAACTTTAAAATTAATGGACTACCTGAAAGCCATGAACTAAAAAGCAGTCTAGATATCATTTTTCAAGAAATTATCAAGGAAAACTGCCATGATATTCTAGAACCAGAGGGCAAAAGAGAAATGGAAAGAATCTATTTATCACTTCCTAAAAAAGATCCCCAAAGTAAAACTCCTAGGAATATTATAGTCAAATTCCAGTGTTCCCAGGTCAAGGAGAAAACATTACAAGCAGTCAGAAACAATTACAGTACTGTGGAAACACAATCAGGATAACACAAAATTTAGCAGGTTCTACACTAAGGGATCAGAGGCCTTGGAATATAATAATACAGAGGTCAAAGGAGCTAGGATTAAAACCTACCCAGAAAATCTTAGTATAGTACTTCAGGGGAAAAAAATGGAACTTCAATGAAATAGAGGATTTCCAAACATTCTTCTTAAAAAGACAAGAACTGAATAGAAAATTTGACTTTCAAATATGAGAATCAAGAGAAGTATGAAAAGGTGAATGAGTAAGAGAAACCATAAAGGATTTATTAAAACTGAACCCTACATTCCTACATAAAAAGATGATATCTGTAACTCATAAGATTTTCCTCAGTATTAGGATAGTTGAGGGAATATATATATATATTATTTATATATATATATATATATATATATATATATATATATATATACATATACACATACAGAGAGAGAGAGAGAGAGAGATGGCACAGGTTGAGATGAATATGAAGGTAGGATATCTGAAAAAGAAATTAAGTATTGAGAGGAATATACTAGGAGAAAGAGAAAGGGAGAGGTAGAATGTCGTAAATCATCTCACACAAAAGAGGCAAGCAAAAGCTTTTACAATGGAGGGGAAAGTGAGAAGGAATAAGAGAGCGTTCCTTTCATCAGACTTGGCTACAGAAGGGAATAACATACATACTCAATTGGATATGGAATTTTATCTTACCCTACAGGAAAGCAAGGGAGAAGGGGATAAGAGAGAGAGGAATAACAGAAAGGACAACAGATTGAGGGAGGCTTTAATCAGAAGAAAACACTTTGGTAGGGGGATAGGTCAAAGGAGAGAACAGAATAAATGGAAGGCGGGACAGGATAGAGGGAATATGGTTTATTTTTCACAGCATGACTGTTACGGAAGAGTTTTGCTTGACTACACACATGTAACCTATATCGAATTGCTTGTCTTCTCATTGAGGGTGGATGGGGAGAGCAGAAGGGAGAGAACGGGGAGCTTAAAGCTTTAATGCTGAATGTTAAAAATTGTTTTTACATGCAACTAGGAAATAAGATATATAGGCAATAAGATAGAAATCTATCTTGCCCTATAGGAAAATAGAAGGGAAGAAGATGGCGGAAGGGGGTGGGAGGTTTTGTGATAGAAGGGAGTGCAGATTATTGGGAGGGGTAATCAGAATACATTCTGTCCTGGGATGGGAGGAGGAGGGAGATCAGAAGAATATTTGAAATTCAAAATTGTGTGGAAGTGAATGTTAAAAACTGAAAATAAATATTTTTTTTAAAAAAAACCTCTTCTCACCCAACTATTCCTCTTCTCCTTTCCCTATTTTATGGCAAACTTCTAGGAATATTAATTATTTATATTGGGTTCCTTTATTTTACAACCTATTCACTTCTCAACTTAGCAGGAACCTGACTTTTGTATTTACAACTCTGTGGCTCTCTCCACCTTGTTTCCAAATCAATGGCTGAATTCATCTGTCTTTTTTTCTTTCAGTCTTCATCCTACTTGACTTCATGTTTGATCAGTATCTTCCCCTTAATTTCTCTTGGCTCAAGATACACTACATTCCTTTTCATTGTCCAGTACTTTCTAATAAACTTTGTCTTCTTTTCTTCTCCCCATGCCTTAAGATGACTGTCTCTCAAGGTTTGCACTGGTTCTGCTTCTCTGCTTTTATCACACTCTCCCTTAGCAATTTCCTTCATTTTCTAGATTCCAACTACCATTAATATGTTTCCTTTCCAACACTCCCAGCTTCTATCTCTATCTCTTTTGTTCTTTAGTGACTTTCAGAATCTTGCCTTCAAAACTGAAAGAACATATCAACAAGGTTGTTGTAATGGCCTGAAAACTCAGTTTTAGACATATTGAGTTTGAATTGCAAATATGTTCACACATCATGTCTTTCAATAATCTTTTTTCTCACTTTTATCATAAATGGTCACAGGTTCATGATAGAGTTTTCATTTATTTTTTCCCCTCTGTGAACTTTCTTTATATCCAAACACTTCCCAAGCCCTGTCTATTTTACTTTGACACATTTTTCTTGTCTTGCTGAGGTTGGTGCCTCTCTATTCCAACTATTATTATACTAACATAGACCCTCATTAGCAGCTTCTGCAAAATAAGACTTCACATCTCTGTAATCTCCCTACTTTAATCTATCTTTCATGCTTCTGCTAGCCTAATTTTTCTTACACACCAATCTGATTATGTCATTTATATTCTCTAGTATTCCCATTGACTTTCTATCACATTTCAAGTAAATTTCTAAAGATTGGGAAGCTTTAAATGAACAGACCCAAACTGAGAGATGGCAGATTAAATTATGTCAATGAATGGTCTAGACATGGTAACCAAATGTTCACCAAATTCTGAAATATTGAAACTTGAAAATTCATCAAAGTAATTTGAGGCAAAAAGTAATAAAAACATAGAATTGTTTGCTCCAATTAATTATATAGTCAAGAAATATAAATGGGTTTTTAAAAGGATTAAGCAAATTTATGAATGACAGGAATAGAAATGACTACTGAAAGAAGTTGAGTTTGTTATGAGATAGGGCAAGCACATGCTCCTGCAGAACATCCTTTGGGACCTCTGTTGTCAACAGAATACCATGCTGGATAAACTATGGACCTGATTAGTAATGGCAGTTTTTTTGTTTTGTGATAATTCAATTGCTTCTCTTAAGCAAATACTCAGAAACTATGATGACGCTCTCTAAAATTTAATAATAGAATAATAGGCATTACAAATTAAATATGCACAAGTGGACATTTTTTTATTTGCATTGACATAGAATAACAAATTTAGCTAGGCAGTTATGTATAATGATGTCAGCTCAGGGATAATTGGATGTTGCTGAGATTGAACAAGCTGAATCATTATTTTATGGGTAACTAAATGTCACCAAAAGATGGGCAAGAGTTCTGTCTTCTTTCTAAAAATGTGCTTTGAAATTTCTAGTGTAAAGGAATTGTTTGCAATTGAATATGGGTAAGGAAAAATTGTCATAGTGTCCACAGGAAATGATGTTTGGATTATAAAAGTTGATTAATTCAGGCCTATTATTTTACAAATATTATTTTTACCAATTCTGCAGTAATTAGTGAATCAGACAGCTTATGTATGAATTTTCTGAGTTTTTCTCAAAGTAGAAAGTTCCTCAAAACTATCATTTTAGAGCCTCAGCAACTAGTCAACCTGAGGAACTAGACTTTTGTCATAGACCTACCCACAAAGACTCTGTAACTCCAAGGCAGAATAAAAACAGTTTTCTTCTTCCCTGGTACCGTAGCTGAAATATAGAAAATAGCTATATTGATGGGAGGGCTGCCTCACAGATGAAATAGAAAAGTGACTCTCTAGGGTGTTTAATGATTAACCACTGTGTATCTCAAAACAACAGAGTAGACTGTTTTCTTTCATGGAGTGTATAATATATACTTAGTAAATTTAGTGTTGCCAAGTATTACAAAATGTGATGGGTCAGAACATTTAGACATATTGTTTTTCTTCCTCCTTTATACACTTCCAGGTGCTGTTTAATGCCCTTAGATGACTTAGTTGATTGAATTGTGCTAAGCACTTTTCATAGTGGAAGTATCACTGTAATCGGCATGAGAAGACTTGAGTCCAAATGGCTGCTCCAACACATACTAGCTGTCTGATCTTGGACAAGTTAGTTCATTTAAGTAAGTCATCTGTCATATGACTGGGGTTGATGATAATTGTAACTGGATCAGCCGGCACATCAGAAGCACTCAATCAATGTCTGCTGATTGAATGAAATACAGATTTAAAAAGTGCTACAGAGATGTCACTTATCACTATTGTTGTTAATACCTACTTTTGAGCCACGTTAGCTCTGTATACAGAAAACGCTGCATTTGGCCTTTATGATTTTGTTGAGTTACTATCCTAGACTCAATCTGAAAAGTATGATTTAATTTACTATTTCCTCTCCAAACATACTATTTTAACTGAGACATCAGAGAGTTATTTCAGAGTCAGAAATGCCTAGGTTAAAATTCCATCTCTGACATACCGGCTGTATAACTCTAGGTAAATCAATTAACCTTTCAGTTCCCTAGGCAGCCTCTAAGTCTTTAATTTGCAGAACACTTGCTGATTTGCATTATTAGAAGGCATTTCCCCACTGAGAATGAAATCAAAGGTTCAGAATCTCTTGCACCAAAACTACCACAACCACTCCCACCAGAAACAATACTGGTACTCAGATGTGATAGCTATTGATAAAATCAAATATTTTGTAGAGCATAATAACCTAATTATCTTCATGCAAATAGATTTTGTATGCATTTTCTCTATTTCCCTGTTTCCCTTTTCCCCACTATCCTCAATTTTCTACGGTGCCTTGGAAGCTTTCTGTAAAACAAAAAGAATTAATCTGGCTTTCTAATGCACTCTTCTTTGTAGGTAGTCAATCATCAAATAGATTAGAAATCAGAAAACATACGAGTGAACAAATAATAAATTATAATGATGCCATAGAATGGCAAAGCACAAATTTTTCAAAGCATGAACTTGTATATTATTTCAATTAATCCCAATGAGTTATGTAGGCGAACAGAGAATCCCATTTTACAGACTGGATATTGAAATGTAGAACCCTTTCAGGTTACAAAATTTTTTTGAGAAAAGCCAAAGCAAAACTTGGATTCTCAGGGACCTTGAAGCATAATTCAACCACTCAACTTTTTTGTTCATTCTTTCAGAACAGGAGAACCATGGTATTCTGATATTTGGAGGAAAAGATGGAATGTGGGCAGATTAAAGAATACTGTCAACACTTAAATTTATAATATCAAGAAAACAGAAGTCTTGTCATTGGTAAGGAACAGAGGAGGAGAAGAATGAATGGAAAATGAAGCCTGGGCATATATGTTAGACCAAGTCTGGAAAGTGCAATAACAATGAGAATCGGGCAGCTGGAGAATAATAGCATTTGTTCAATAGGCACTTAAAAAGTATGAGAGATGGGTAACAGTGAAACTATATGCAGAAAGTGCTAAAAAAAATTCCAGCACAACAACAAGCTTTATCTCCTTCACAATTTTGCAATTGGTTGGTACAATATTTTAAAAAATCATCTCATGCAACTTTTGGCATATGCACAGTAGGTTGCCAATCTCTGCACAAGACAATATTGTCTCTCATAAAACACCTTTGGGCTACATGTAGAGAAGCTACAATGGAATAGAAAGCACTCTGTGAATTTATACCATAGATATGATGAAGTCAGAACTATACCATACCCTACTGCTGTGATGAACAAAATCAAGGAAATATGAAATCTCTTTCAATGCCACTACCTGCTGTTTACCTAGCTATGAACTGCTGCTGTTTACTCAGCCAACTACATTTCCAGGGACCCTCTCCAGGCTGTAATGAGAATATGTCCACTGTTATTAAAGTTCGGAACTGAATGATGCCAGCTAGCAAATTCTATTGTAATGAGGCAGCATTATAAATGGAGACTTTTGTTTCCCTCTTATAAATGAGTCCTATTTAATCTCATTATTAAGTTTTGATTTTGTACATTAAAAACCAAGAAGTATTAAATGGAAAGAAATCTTTAATTTGGAGAGTTCAAAAAGAGGTAAATGAGAAAGCTTCACCAAATATCCCAATTTAACTTTATTTGCCAGTTCCTAATAGAATAGTTTTTCTTCATTCAGAAATCAGGGAACTTTCTTATTCAGAACTCAGCTCCAGATCAAAGGTTTCTAGTCCAACTGCTCCAAAATTCTAAACACTGTCTGGAGGAAAATGGGACTTTCTCCTTGCTTCTAAAGCTAGCAAATTGCTTTTGGCAATGTTTGTTTACTTTGATTTTACTGTACTATATAGGAAACCTCTTTTTTTGGTTGAAGTAGAAGACTGGGCTAGAGAGGAAAATGAACTTGATATTGCTCTATATTAGTTCTTTCTGTATTTTTTAAATGACATAACCTTAATTATTACAATTTTCTCCTCATGTTTGTAATGATCACTTAAAGCAACAGATATTTTAAGGTGGGATGAAATAGCCCAATCATCTTTGTTTTACTATCAAAAGCTGTTTCTAATTATAACATTATCCTTTTTTAAAAGAACACATTATTTTCTAGATCTATTTGGGGAAAGGATTGTTAATATTTTTGATTTGGGTTTAAGTTATGTGAAAAATGTTGACTATACTAAAATTCTTCCTTGATAACTCATCATGAAATAGAAGAGAATATTGGTTCTTAAGACTAAACCAGTAAAAGCACAAGCTCTGGCAGAACCTACTAAGGTTTCAAATGCATGTGAGTGGAGGTAAAAAGAAGAATGTCCTAAAGTGAAAGGTGCTGCTCATTGAGGCTGTGTTTTCCCTTTTCATGAATGTCTTTAAGCAAAGACACGATGATTAGATGACCACTTGTTGGATATATTGTAGTGGGGATTTGTTTTGGGTACTGGGTGGACTATAGGACTCTTAAAGCCCTTCCCAACTATCAGATTCTATGATCCATTACACCTGTCCTGGTTCTGCCCTTCAAAATTACATAGAATAACTGTCAAACATCACCTGAACAATGTATCCTCAAATATTTGAAGACAACCTCAGTTTCCTTGGAAATTTGAAATATATTATATATAATTAATAAGGATGTGACCCCATTTTTATTCAAGTATTTATAAAGCTAATATAGGAAGGGTAGAAAAGGGTGGTTTTTCTCTCTTTGTTTCCAAAACTTACATCGAAGTACCTTTCATGTTTGCACATAATTTTGGATGTGTGAGTTTGTGTATGAATTTGTGTACTTAAGGATTATATGTTTCCTAAATGTCTGCTATGTATTTACTTTCTGCTCATATGTCTGTCTGTCTGTGTTTGTGTATAGAGATGTGAAAAAGAGGATGAGTTTAGGCTAGGATGAAACTTCCACAAAGCGACCTTTTCCATGGCTTGTTTATTCCTCATGTCTGTAACCCTATTTCAGGTAGACACTCCTCTTAGCGTGTTGTGTGTTGTTGTGTGCCTGCCACTTGGAACCTATTCTGCACATGTATGTGTGCAAGTGTATTTTCACCTAATCACTAGATTTGATAATTTACTGAAAACTGATGGGGAATATAATAAAAATTGGATAGCATCATCTTTAGGAAGCCTTTTGGGAGGCCCTCAATTGCTAATGCTCTTCCCTACAAACTACTTTGTATTTGATTACTTTGTATATATTCCCCTTCAATTTATTATATATATAATTATACAATATATTTTACATATAATTATCTTCCATAAAATTATCTCCCATTAGAGGAGAAATTCCCTATTAGTAGGAATTGTTTTATTAATTGTATTTATACTACCAGTGCTTACCACAGTGACTGGCATATAATATTTAATAAATGTTTGCTTGTTGACTGATTAATGGTGCAATTAAAAGGCTACCACATTGGATTTTTAAAAGACCTAGGTTTGAATACCAGATTTGCCACTGGGGAAAATTCACATAGCCATGGGAAGTTAAATCACTCTGTCCATCTGTAAGATCTGAGCCTATGAACCTACTAGTGATGACCTATGAATTATTATGTTAATATTTGGCTTCATGGGAAGAATAGGTCTGGTCAACTGACTCCTTAAATGCCAACTTTTTCAAATCTTAGACTACAATGCGAACTTGTTGATCAACTGAAATGATGGGCAAGTACAAACTTTAGAAGGCATTAGAAGGAAAAATACTCTACTTGGGTAAATTGGTTTGTGATTCTTTTCTAAGCTTATTTAGAAGAATCACATAGATAAAATAATATGGAATTACTTGGAGAAACTGATAAAATATTATCCACTACTATATTCCCTTGATTTGACAGTTCAGCTCTCTTCCAGGTTCAACTTGTGGTATGAAGTGATACTTCAGATTGGCATACTTTAATGTGTATGTTCATACTTTTGAGAAAATTAATTTTATTTACAAAAGGAAAATTCTATTTTTCACCTTATTCCTAGGTCTATCAGTAGTGTTTGTATACTTTCCCTATGTCCTCAATCTGTGAATTATAGTATTTTTAATTTAGCTTATTCATTGTATTTTTATAAAGAAAATAGAAAAAATAAACAGTAGAACATTAAACAAAGTAAATCTAACATATATTACTCCTGATACATTACATTATAATTTATTACATATATTCAGGGCAATTATTTGAAATGACTTGATAAATGAGAGCAAAATATTAGATTACACAGCCTTTTATAATGATGTTGATTTCCAGAAATGTCAAAGTCCTTTTTCAATGAAAAAAATAATTTCTTATTTATTTATTATTTATTATTATCAATAATATGGACTTTCATCTTATACTCTGATGTCAGTCAACTCCTCTTCTATGTCATTAGTGAATTCATTCAAATAAATCTATCTTCTGAAAATTTGATTACAGACAGCTCTAAGATACAGTCGATTCAGCTGCTTTATTCAGATCACTATATTTATTCAGTTTTAGATTATTCAGGATAGAATAGTTATTTGTTTCTTATATTGTCAAGTTATGAATACAGTAAGCTTTAGAAACCATATTCACTTATCTAATAAATAAAATATAATCCTGGGAAGTGGCAAAGAATTGAAATTTGATTTACACCAGTAGCTGGAAAATTCTGCTGTTGGTAATGCTGCCAAAAAGGCTGATAAAAATAATTATAGGAAGGGTCATTTTTCAAAGTATTAACAAAGTTCTATTGATTGTTCAGACATTAACTCATTCACTCAAAATTGTTTTTTCTTGCTCTGTACTTGCAGAATCTCAACACCTTCATTGTTTTTCTATCTACCCATTGGATATAGTAATTTGTTGATCTACAGGAAGCTTTTCCTGACTCCCTCAATTGCTCATATGCTCTCTTAACACATTTGTTAAAGTTGAAGTAAGTGCACAACTATACTGTCTATGCTGATAGCTACAACTATAGCACCTTGGATATTATTGGACACTACGATGGACATAGAAAACGAGATATACACATTTACAGGGAAGGCTTTGGGGGAGTCAAAAGTTCATACTTTCCTTACTGGAGACTATGCATACATGAGGAAGGGTATAGTGTTGATTTCTGTACTAAATGTTATGATATATTATAATGGAAATACTCTGCTTGTCAGTTATAAAACATATAGTCAAAAGCAAGTTAATCTAGTAATTCACTACTGACAATACTTTATCAGACTACGAGATCATGCCACAATTAACATTCAGTTTCACTCTCAGCTTTCCCAACCCATTCTCCTTCTTGACCTGGGGTTTGGTAATCTCATCCATACTAACAAAATATCACCAATTCAGAAAAGGGTAAAAGATAACGCTCCCTTCCCTGGACTCTCAAATCCATATATGTGACATATATGTCACAAATACACATATATGAAGCTATGTAAAAATTTATGTGTTGTCTGTCTAAGTTTCTTAAGTAAGCAAGAACACTTACTTTTATGTTTTTGTCCCTAGTATAGTGTCTGGAACCAAATAATCATAGAATAAATGCTTTTTCATTCATTCATTCACTCACATTGATATATAATTTCCCAACTTTTAAAATGAAATATGCTTTAAATGTTTTAAAATGTTTTCATTACAATATCATTCATTTTTCATTTCAGTGTTATTATAAAATTACTTCAATAATTTTATACTCTAGATAATCCTACTAGGTTACCTCTGTGGAAATGACCTTTGATTCTTGAGGTCAGATCACAAGCATTGGCAGATTCTACCATCTGGAAGGAATCTGAGTACAGAGCTGTCATCATGTCAGCTTCATAAGACCCAATCTAACCAAGAACAGAAAAGTTGGATACTTGGTGATTTTCTTTTTACCTAAACCACCCATTAAAATATATCCTTTTGGTAAAAAACAAAAACAAACAACAAAAACTGCTTTAGTAAGGAGAAAATTTTCCCCTACTTTGGCTGTCATTTATATAGTCGGTAATATCAGACTTTTCTATTTTGTTTTTGTTAAAAAGTGCTCACTTGAGGTTTTGTACACTTTTGCTGTTGCTGCTGCTGCTGTTGAGGTGTTTCAGTTGTGTCATACTCTTCTCGACCTCATTTGGTAAAACACCAAAACAGCAAAGTTGCTGGAGTTGTTTGCCATTTCCTTCTCCAGTTGATTTTACAGATGAAGAACTAAGACAAACAGGGATAAGTGACTTTGGGGTCACTGAAAGAGCATGACACAAATAAGTGAAAATGTATATAAGTCAGAATCATTTTCACAATTTAGAATGTATATCTATAAAAATTTTATGAGAACAATTTATATAGGCAAAAAGGTTTCCTTGAGGAAAGTATTAGTAGGGAACAGGCAAACTTCCCCAAATTCTACCTGATCACATTTTTACACGCAAAATTGACAGAACTTTGTAGAGAATGTAAGTCCACTGTGATTATTGGTTTTTGACTGTAAAACAAAATACTCCATTTAGAGGTTCTCTTCCATCATGATATTTCTTCTTCAAATGTTACAATAACAAGGCTTTCCTGGGGACATGTGACAATAACTGCTACTTTAATAACCATCTCATTGTTAAAACAGAAAGATACCTTATTTTTTAAAGTGTTTTTCAGTGCTGTAAAGAATATAAGCTAAGAGTCCAAACGAGGTAGCTGTTGGTTGATACAGTGGATAGAACCTTCCCCCACTGTGAGTTCAAATTTAGCTTCAGAAACTTAATAGTTTTGTCAACCTGGGCAGGTCACTTAACCTGTTTGCCTCAGCTTCCTCCACTGTAAAATGGTGATTAATAATAGCACAGCACAGGATTGCTGTGCAGGGTCAAATGAGTTAATATGGGTAAAAAGTGCTCAGCACAGCACCTGGAACATAGTAGGTGTGATATAAATTCTTATTCCTTTTCTCCCTTTCAAATGGAAGACCATTCACTGTAGATGATGAGGTTTTCCAGATTTCTTTCTTTTTTTGCAGATGATATGACACATAACATAAAAGAATAAGATATTGCAAAACATTCTCAACATGATCCATAATCACTCATAGAATTAAGTCTAACTTTCTACATAGGAAAATAACAAGAAGTAGATGAAGAATGTATATTATTTAGTTAATTTTATGCATGTTTGTACCATGAAGGATAACAATGTGGGACAACTAACTAGATCCAGAATTGAATAGATAAGCATATTGTGCTGCTTTGGAGTAATTCTGAAATGTTTTTAATGACCTTAAGTGAATCTCATATTTTTAATTCCAGTATTTACTGATAATTGTGTAGGACTATGAATCATAAAATACTATAGACTCCAAGGAACTAAATTTGCAGATAACTCAAAGGCAGTAGAGATAAATATGGTGTATATGAATAGTCAATTCCACTTTGCCACTGAAGAACTAAAGAGCAGAACAGGCATAAAGCAGTATTAAAGAGATAAATACCTGGGAATGGAGGCAGGCTACTGATGCAAAAAGAGCAAGTGATAACTAAGGGACAGTTGCATGCTCTATTTGTATGCAAAGTCCAAAAATCCCAAGGAAGGTCTCTAATCTGATAGGGGAAGCCTCTGTAAAGGATTTATGGGAGAACATAGGCAAAAATTATACAGCATAAGCAGGCATGGATGAACTTCCATATTTACTTTTGGAGGGAGTACCCTCACTGAAGAGATCAGAGATAAAATGAAGTATTTATACACAAAAATCACCATCTGCCTTTTTATACCATATCTTTTACAGATAAACAGGTACTATACATTCTGTAGGTTGGAGCCAATTCATTGCATGGGCAGTATATTGATACCTAAATTCATTCTTCATCTTTCGGCCACTTTGTTTTCAAATTTCTAACTTGTCAATTTCAGCATTCAAGACATTCACAAGGGAAGTTTTCTAGAAAAAAGTCTCCTAACACTGAATGAGTCAGGTGGACAGACTATTTTATTCAGTTCTTTGAAGATCAATAAGGAAATAATGTCACTTTCTACATTTCCTTGGTTTTTATCTCACTCCTATAAACTATGCTTTAGACTCCTTACTAACTTGTTCTCTTGGCTTGCTATAAATCATCTTGTACATAGTCAGGGCTGAGGCTAGGGTAACCTGCCTCCCTAATCTTCCGTGTTAATAGTTTATCTATACATGAAATGGAGAATTGCTGACATTGTTCTAAAAGCAGGACCTGGAATTATTACCAGGGGGTTTATTGGAAGAGCTCATTAAATCCCTACCCCCCAAATATTGCTCCCTGATGCAAAATTTATTATGGTGAGATTTATTGTGACTAAAGGAAATATCCCTGCAGGTGTAGATGGAGAGTCTATCAGCAATCTTCCTTAGGTGATAATGAGTCTCTTCAAATTCATACGTGTGCCCTTAAGTTCTAATCTTTAATTACTTTGTATATTTTCCTTCTGTTATGATTTTGGCATTTTAGTTCATTATCAAGTAACTTCATTATATGAATTGTAGTCAACTTGATCTACCCTAAACTAAGATTTCCCCTCAACTCAGTCAGCTTAAGAGAAGCACTAGTTTCTTCATATATAAAAGGATAGAGACTAAGGGCAGATGCTCTCTTAAGTCATTGTGGCTCTAAAATTCTGATTCTAGAACACTACTACTTATGTCTCTGTAATTTGCTTAATATTCCTCCTACCATTTACTTTCTGTTTTCTATTTTTAACTGTTTTTTCTCCTTTTATATGAACCTATGCCTCAACAATTTTCTCATATTTCACATATAAGATTTCACATTGCTTTTCTTTAACACCTCTTTAAAGAAGTCGAGAAATTGGAAAAGAAATAGAAGTTTCTTTTCTTTTTCTATTTTACCGAGAAGTCTAGGAAAGAGCTTCACACAGAAGCTTAAAGCCATCAAATATGGCTTCATCTTATTTAATATATATTCATATGTACCCCAGGCACTGATGTTGCTATGATAGAAATCAGCCCTTAAAGACAGAGCAGGAAAGAGTTTAGCCTGGGAGGTCTGGTAGAGGTCAAATAGACTAAGTCAATGAGGAGAACCACATTATGGATAAAAAGGAATAGAGAACAGGAGCATGAGTGGTTGTAAATTCAGGGTGAGTAAGGAGGTGCATATAAGGTGAAAGGGTAGAGGAGAGAGTCTTGCTGATATGCAGTAAAAACAATGAATCTGAGCAGGAAAAAGAAAAAGAAGAAAAATGAAGATGTATAAAGAGGATCCTCTGGTCATTTAAAATGACTAAGATCCTCATTCTTAGTAAGTAAGGTTGCTCCCTTCCATCACTGCTATCTCCCTCTGCCACAGAGAAAGGAAAGAGCCTGATTAAGTATAAAATTTAAATTCTTAACGTTTTCATAAGAAAGCATTTTTAAAAATCCTGGACCTTTATGATTACAGCTGCATTTGAAGCAGAGCATGTATGCACACACAGTATGAGTCATTGATGGAGGAAATAAGGGGTTATACTGGAAAGCTTGGGGAATGATGAGGCAATATTTTGAAATTGTGCAGTATATGGTGATTCATTCAATAGTAGTTCCTTTATCTAACTTGTCAAGAGACAGAGAGAGAGAGAGAGAGAGAGAGAGGAAGAGAGACAGAGACAGAGACAGAGAAAGAGAGAAATGAACCAAGGACATGTAAGATGGAGGGAAAGGAAGATCAAAGGAGATATGGGGTCAGGTAAGATCTAAAGAAACTCATTTAGTTCTTCCAGCCTATAAGTAAAATAGAAGCTGCAATGACCTGTTATGAAGATAATGGGAAAAATTTAAGTCTCAACATGAATATGAAAATATATATTTTAAATAAAGTAATTAATGCACAGAAATCATTGTGCTAGACGGTAGAGGCAGTAAGACAAAAGTCTCTGTCTCTAGGAAAATGTTGTATAGTGGAATGATGAAACACAAAACTATATTACATGAAAATTTGGTCTAGACTTAGGCCCCATCACCTGAAGTTGTTGCTTATGATGAAAATTCAGCTACTATTTATAATGAAAATAAAATAAAACAGATACTTATTTGAAAGCATATATCTATGTCATTTCCCTACTTAATAACGTTCGGTGGGTTCATTTTAGCTTCAGGAACAAATATAAAATCATTTGCTCCTTAAAGTCCTTCACAATTTTGTTGCATTTTGCATTTTCAGTCTGTTAAAACTTTGCTCCTCTCCACACACTCTGAAATTCCATGATGTTGGGCTCCTTACTGTTCCATTTGAATAACACTCCATCTCCTAATTCTGAATCTTTTAATTGGTTCTCTCCCAAACCTGGAAGTCTGTTTCCTCATCTCTCCTTCCCTGAAGACTCAGTTTAAATATTACCTCCTACAGAAGAACTTTCTCACCTTCTTTCCCCCCATTGATAAGTTTTGTCTTTCTGAGATTATATTCAATTTACTATAGATACACATTTGTACCTATCTATCTATGCTATGGTAGTTATTTGTATGTTTGTATGTGTGTGCTTCTAGGAGCTAGAAAAATTTTTTTTGCTTCTTGAAAGTTATCCCTAGGACTTACCACAGTTCCAGTGACATGAAACAAATATGTGATATATGTGTGTAAGGGATATGGATATGTATGAATGCATGTGTACATGTATATGTATGTATGTACCATACTACACACATATACATATATGTGTGTATATATAAATTAATGTCACTTGCAAGTCATGTCATAATCTCCCTGATGTCATAGTGCTCTTTTAGAATGAAAGACAAATCAGAACCATTCTGTAGGTATGTATGTATGCATATGCATACATATGAGTATATGTATATGTATACATATATCATATTTTAAATAGATATGTTTCTTGTTTATGTAGATGACATATATGTAAATGATACCAGACTTCCCAAGCTAAACTCTTTCCTGCCCTGTCCTTAAGGGCTGATTTCTGTCATAGCAACATCAGTACCTGGGGTACATATGCATACATATTATATAAGATGAAGGCATATTTGATAGCTTTAAGCTTCTGTGTGAAGCCCTTGAATAGTCTACCTAGTATAGTATCAATGAATGTCACTTTCAGGTCATATGCCTTTTTGTCTTGAATTCAGATTCTCTAGAGCTACCATTCTAATCATCTTATTATTTTATTTTGATAAGAACTGACATAACCAGAGAATATTTCAGCTTAGAAATTGTCTTCACAAAGCCCTAGTTCATTGACCTTCTTATAAATTCTAAGATTCATGTTCTAATATTTTTTTCAAAATTCATAATAAAAGCCTGATCTTTGAGAAGAAATAATCTTTCCTATTCTCTTCCAAATATCTCTAAAAGTATCACAGATGTAATTAGAAAATTTTTGTGATTAACTCACATTTATAATTGTTCAAAGAAAAATAAAAAAATGACCATTCTATTTTTGGGAAAAGGGGTTCAAAGAATGCCCGGGATTTAAGAAAAGAACTGACTTCATTTTATAGAAACATCCTCATAATTGCTGAGATACAGCTGCTGGTTCCCCTTAGTTGGATGTGATAATTCTCAGCTTCACAAGTTTGTGAATTATTCCATTATTTCCTCCCAGTTGCATCTCATAAGCTGGGTTATTTGAAGAAATTGATGGCAGTCATACAGGTCCTATCTGATGGCATGTTTTTCTGCCTTATTTCTCCTCTTAGAACAAAAAATAGTTTTGAAAATCATGATTGGGAATTGCAGTGGAGAAGACAAGGTGACTACATTCCTATAAAGAGAACCTATGTAAAAACAAATTTGAAATTGGTTTGTTAAACCTTAAAAAGAATGAAGTATAAATATGAGCTAGTCCAATTTTTTAGAAAGACAAGTTGACAATAACCAACAATAAAAAAAAATAAGCCACATGTTTTTATTAGACCAAAATAGAAATAAACTGATAAAAACCTGGTCCTTTTGCTAGTGGGACCTCGTGAAATTTGCAGTGTTAGAATTTCGACCTCAGAAATTGGCAAATGTTACAGATCAAATATTGATTTATTGTTTTGTTGATTATCTAGACTTAAAAGTGAGAGGGATAAAATATTAATAATACATACTTAAAACTATTAATAATTAAAGAATGATCAACGTAACACATCTTCCATGGGAACAGAGTGCTAAACATTTACCAGTACATCTTGATGTCCCGTATACTGCCTTAAATTATAATCACTATTTTGATAAGTTCCCATTGGACACTTGCTTATGACAGAGTATAATTGGATTAACCAGAAAGATATTTGGGTTAGCCAAATTCTGTGGCATAAAAACAAGATATAGGAAAAGAATATAGCAGTAAGCATGACACATAGAAATGTGAGCAGAGATAAAGTCTGTGCCAACTGCTCCAATAAAATTTAATGTGGGCACCCAGATTTTTTTAAAAAATTGTTTCTAAGACTGAATAAAAGGTCTGTTGACTCTTGTTAATTCATAGGACCCAATATCTCTAGAGTTGAAGAGGACCCAAGAAGTCACTCTTGTACTACTATACATTTTATTACAAAAACAAATGTTACTGACATCCAAGGAGGTTGTTACTTACAAAAGATAAGATAGTAATTAAGATAGTAAGCAGCCAAGCTAGGAATTAAGTCCTCTGATTCCAAAGCCAGTGGCACTTTTACTGCACCAATTATTATAACTCAAATTAAGCTGGATAGCCCACTCATACAACATCTGCCTTTCCACTTTTGAAAGACATGCCTGTAACTTGATGTCAGAAAGAGAAGTGGGCTCCTTCTATTGGGATCTAAAACAGAAGCAAATGTAATTGTCTGATATATGAAGCACAATGAATAAAATTGAAAAAACAAAATCAACCGAAACAAAAAAAAATATGAATTATTAAAGCAAATGCTTTCAGCAAAATTGTTTGGCTACAGATACTCTGTGACTGCACTAATAATATCTATAGCCACTCATCGCAATTCATTTTTCAAGTATTAATAGCTGTGACATTAACGGTTTGAAACCCTACTTCTTGAAGTATAGCTTGTCTTTGAATATAAATGCTCTACATATGTCTATGAAAGTTTAATTGTGAAAAACAATTGCTGAAAAATGTCAAGAAGTCAATCATTTAATTAAAATAAATGTATTCTATTAACGAACTGAATTAAACATACAAAACATTAGCCTTTATTTTATTTGTATTTCAGGTTTACTGATTTCCCTAAAGTATTTATTATCCTAAACATGATTCCTCTTATCTTAGATGTACTGTAGAAAGTGCTATTGTATATCACCTTTTCTCAGCTGTTTTTTATCATGAATAGATATATTATAAATCATGCTAATGAGCTGCTTAGCATTCATATATTAGAATTTTACTCATTTTATATGGAAATAATATAACAAAAATTCCAACAATACTAATTTTATGTGCATGGCAATGAGATGTAAAGCAAACAGGAAAGAGCAGGTATATGGTGACAATGAATATGAAATGGATTAGTGTACTGTCAAAGTCTATTTCACTGGTATAAAATTATTAAGCATGTAATTAAGTAGGATCAATTGTACTGTTTGACTTTTTTAGGTAATGTTTTAGCTATTTTAGCCATTTCATCTTTTTTCCAGAATTTAATTTCACACTTAAGTGGTCTTGCAACTTCCAACATTGGTTATAAAAGTTACAAACACTCCCAGCATCTATAATAATGGAACTTCTACAAGAAGGGTATAAATAAAACACTGGAATCCAAAAGTAATTAGAACTCCTAAAATTATGAATACTAGCAAAAGTCACATATATAATAATTCCATAGACACATAAACCTGTATATATGTATATGCACATATATATGCATACACACGTGTGTAATAAACAAGCAAGTATAAAACAATGTGATAGTTACTTGCCTTTATGAAATACATATATGACTAAATTAAGAAATCATAAAAGTATAATAGTCAACAAATATGAAATTTTTAATGATCTAGACCAATTGTGTACTAAGTACTGGGAATACAACGAAAGGCAAAAGACAGTCTTTATTCTCAAAGAGCTCAGTCTAAATGGGGACATAATTGAAAAACAACTATGAACAAATAAATTATATAAAAGATAAATTGGAAATAATCAATAGAAGGAAAACACTTGTATTAAGAAAAGCATGAAAAGCTACTCACAGTAGTTTTAGCTACGTTACATTCTAATAAGAATAAAATCTATTTTTGTCAGTTTCTCCATTATACAACTATATTCATTGAAAATGAACATATAAGAGCATGGTTTCCTGGGCTGGTGGTGGGAGAGAGAGGGAGAAAATTTGGAACTCAAAATCTCATGGAAATGAATGCTGAAAACTAAAAATAAATAAATGGGAAAAAAGTAAAAGAAAATGAACATATATATTTATAAATATACATACCTGCATATATATTTATATGTATATATACACCATATTGTGTATATACATACATTGTGTTTACCTACACTGTATATAACATATATATATATATATATATACAAGCACACATATACACTTCCCCTATCTATCTCAAATGAAGTCTCAAACATTTACTAGCTGCAAAATCCTTTGCAAATCATTTAATCTCTATTTCTGTTTCATTAACTCTAAAATATAGCTAATAGAACCTACTTTGCAACCTACTTTGTTGAGAAAATCCAATGGGGTATTATTTTTTAAAAAATGGTAAATACCTGACCCATGCTATATATTATAAAAATGGCCATTCCCTTACATTGCCCAACCAGTGACCCCATTTTTAGGGAACATGAATGCTATTAAAAATGGCGTTCACTTCATAAAAATATTGCATGTACATATTACGTCAACAATTTTCAAATACATTAAATTATTGATTTTTCTACTGCACATTTTATTATGGCATACACATTGACCTCCCTTTACATTTTTAGAATATACTGTATCTTGAATTCACTTGAAGTTTTGTGAAATCAAAATTAATATTGCATTTGAAATACATTTCCTCTTTCTTAAGTGTATTTCAAATCAGATGACTTTACTCAACATAAAGGCTGAGTATATACTCCACAAAATGAAGAAAGAATCATGGAAATCAAGACAATTATCATATCATAGAGAAAACAGAACTGAGGAACTAGAAGGAATATTAATTATCTCCTAGTCTAATTCATTTACTTTATATATTAAGAAATTGGTGGCCAGAGAAATTGAGTGACTTATCTAAGTCACAGAGCTAATGAATCTCAGAGGTGGGAAAAAAAAATCACATTTCCTAATTTAAAGTCCTGGAATCTTTATGAAATAGCAAAATATGTTCCATGTTTCAAATCTAAATGCTAACTTTAAAATAAATTAGTTTGTTGGTTAAATACATTTTGATATGTAAAAATTGCCTTAGCATTTTGCTTCATTTGCCATGTGTTGTCCTGATAAATGAATTTTGATCATTTTCAAGAAACTGCTAGAACACCAAATCTCCCTATTGTTTGAATTCTACTTTATGACTGCTGAATTCATAGCCACTAGTTTCAAAGTATTGCTTTCCTACATCTGGATTTTAAGAAAACAACTGTAAAGGATAGATTTTAAAGACATATGGAGACAAGTGTAAAAATGACCCTTAAAAGTCCAATAAGGGAAATACTTCTTCAGTTCAATGCACTGAAATCCTTGTGAAAATTCTTGTATAAATATTACATTTTGATGTTATAGAAGCTTATATCATTTGGCAATTTCACTATTAATTTTCCAGTAATCATGAATAAATTCTCCTTAATGTTGGTGGGGCCAGAATACAAAAATAAATAAAGCTCAATATTGATAAATTAATATTCATTTGAAGTTCTGGTTCTGGTCATGTCATAGCATGTCTCCTTTCTTCTAGACACTTATTTTATATCATTGGATCACAGACACAAAATTGGATTACATATATCATTATAATTTGATTTTAGACAAATTTAAGATGAGGTTTAATTCACTAGACAAATCAAGGAAAGAGAGCATCTAGATCTATATTAACAAAAACAGTTACAGTGTCTTTTTATGCTATCTGAGGTAGTTGGAAACTTAGAGAATCCCTAAATAAATTATGGTATAATGGAATATTATTGTATCATAAATACCATGAAATAAACACTTTTAGAGGAATCTTGTGAGACCTTTATGAAGTGATCCAAAGCAAAGTAAGCAGAAATAGTAGAACAACTCATAGAATAACACTATTATACAGAAAATTAACTATGAAAGTCTTTAGAACTCAAATTTGTTTTCTAAAACTGAAGAAACCTTCACCTCCTTACAAAAAATGATACCTTAAAATTCAAAAGAGCCCATGTATTTCTACATATAGATAATGTGGGTGTTTATTTTGACAATGTAAATACATATTGAAGTGGTTTCCTTTCTCACTTTTAAAAATGTGCTCAATTAAGGGGTAATTGAAGGGACAGATTAATTTAAAAATAAGTGCTGCTTAAAAATAATAAGCAAAATATAATAAAAATTAACCCTAAAAACCAAAGGCAGTGGCAGTAACAGCAACAACAAAAAGGTTCAAGTGAAACATTAATTGATATAAACTTAATCTTGTACAGATGAGAAGCAACTCAAAAAGCAAAAAAAAAAATTCTGCTTGTATAGGTAAAATACTTATACTGCTTGCACAGTATGCTTTTTAACAATTGAAATCTATTTACACAAGATCAAATCCATGTTTAAATAAATTCCCATCCCAAGTCCCTTGACTGTCATGTTGAAGATCTATCTGGTACCTAGGTTAAAAAAATCTAATTTACATTTTAGTTGACTTGATTCCATCTAGTTTTATTTCACTTTCATGGCTCTAAATTATACTATGTGCAAAACTGATTCTAATTTTATCATTCTGTCTTCACAGTTGTGTTCTTTTGCTGACTTCATATTGTATGCTTCATGAGACCTCTAAACACTTGTTTTAAATCACAACTAAACCTTTTTTAAAACATTGATTTCCTGTTCTTTTAAAAGACCATCTGCCTTCAAATGACAATGGATTTCATCAATAATTTTGAGAAGAAAAAATGGTTATTACACTTTAACACATTTTTGCTGGAGTAAAAAGTAACATCCAACCACTATTTAAATATATTAAACTCTTTTTAGAGCTGTGTCTAAAGGCCAAACATGTCATAACTGTAATAAGAGCATCCATAATGTGTTTCTGTATTCCTGAGTTCCAAGGTGAAGTAGCAGAATTTTAGAAACATTTCAAGAAAAATTATCATAAAACAATGTAATTTGAAAAAATCATTCACTATAAATCTGAGTTTTCTCATCTCTCCACAAAAGAGTATTTTGTCACCAATACCCTCCTTTCATTAATTTTCTCGTTACAATGACAATTTTCTTTACAATGTATAATTATTGTTATTTTCACTTTGATTGTAAGAGTATCCTGTTGGAAATGTACTTACTGTGTTAAAAAATACATTATTGTGGATGAAAAATCCTTTGTGATCTAGATTACTTGCAGTTTAAGTTTTCTTTCTTTTGTATCCTTATTTTGTAGTGCTATATAATGTTTCTATTAATAAAGTTTTCTTCCCGATTATAATAATCTAACACCACCAGGGAAAGGGTATGATTCTGCTATATAAGATTGGGCACATAGTATAAATTCTACAATTTAAAAATTTTAATTAGGATAGACATATTTTGGACCTTCTCGCCTACCACAGCATTTTGAGCTTAGTAGTCATATGATAAGTATGTGATGAGGTGGATTTTTGCAAGTAAAAGAACAGTATGATAGATAAAGGAGGTGTGAAAATTTAGGGGAAGGGATGTGAGTCAAAATGGCATAGTTAAAGGTCACAATTTTGCCTTAGTTTCCCAAAAACCTTCTCCACAATAACACAGAAAGAATGCCAAACCAACCTCGGAAAAGGAAAGCCAAGAAAGTCACGAGTCATGTTTCTCATCCACAGAAGCTTAGGAAGATATATAGCCAGAGAATTCTTCTGACACCTGGGTGGGGTAGGGCTGTCCAGGAGCTATGCCAAGCAACAGCAAAAGTGTGGAAGCACACAGAAGTGGAAGTGACATGTAGAAGCAGTGGCAGGAAGCAGCTCAGTGCCAAGGGATAGTAAAAGGACTGAGCATTTTGGCAAATATATTCCAGGGTACCTCTGAATTAATATCAGGAGCAGGGAAGGGTACTATCTAGCAGTTTTGTCATTCATTGCCCAGTTTGAGGTCATAGTCCTGGGGCATAGGAGGGGTCATTGGTTTTGGGGTCAAGAGAACCTACATATGCAAGGAATAAGGAACAAGTTCCAGAAATATAGCTGTGGGGCTCTGCGTCTAAAAGCATGGTGCAGACTCAAATGTAAACTCAATTCAACACATAAGACTGCAGTGGAATAAACCAGGGCAGAAGACCAAACCCAAGGAACCAGGCAGTTCAGTCACTATAAACCTATAGAGCCTCCCAGTAAGCTGAGTCCAAGGTAAATAAGTCTATTGAAACTCAACCATCCATAACACAATTGTCCCAAACCAGATCATAAATTTGCAGTGTAGACCAGAAGAGTAACAAACACACCTCTTACTAGATCAAACCACTTTGAAAGCACAGAAAATGTACAGGACTCCAGACTAAGTTATGAAGATAGCAGAAAGACATAAATGAGAGAAGCTCAGACCAGACTGTCATCCAGAAATGAGCAGAATCCAACAGCAATATAAAGTTCAAAGTCAAAAGAAAAATGAGCAACCAAAACAACAAAAAAAATTTTTTTAAAAACCTGATCATAATGAAAATACTATGGGGACAGGGAATTCAAGATACAAACACATAGTACAGTGACATGAAAAAATGTTTATTTATTTATTTTTACTTTTCAACACTCATTTTCACAAAATTTTGAGTTTCAAATTTTCTCCCCATCTCTCCCTTCCTCCCACCCCAAAATGCCATGCATTCTGATTACCCTTACCTAAAATCTGCCCTCCCTTCTATCACATCCCTCCCTTCCCTTATCCTCATCTCCTCTCTTTTCTTGCAGGGTAAGAGAGATTTCTACACCCCAATTAACTATATTTCTTATTTACCAGTTGTATGCAAAAACAATTCTCAACATTTGTTCCTAAAACTTTGAGTTCCAACTTCTCTCCCTCTCTCCCTCCTTCTCCTTGCCACTGAGAAGGCAAACACTTCAATATATGCAATTTATGCGTAGTTTTTCAAAAGACTTCCATAAGTATAAGACTAACTATACTTCTTTCCATCCTATCCTCCCCCCGATTTATTCTTTTCTCTCTTTGAACCTTGTCCCTACCCAAAAATATTTACTTCTAATTACTCCCCCCTCTCATTTGCCCTCCGTTCTATGATCCTCCCTACCCCACTAATCCCCTTCTCCCCTACTTCCCTGTAGTGTAAGATAGATTTTTATACCAAATTGAGTGTGCATGTTATTCCCTCCTTAAGCCAAATGTGATGAGAGTAAGCTTCACTTTTTTCCTCTCACCTCCTCTTTTCTTTCCTCCATTGTAAAAGCTTTTTCTTGCCTCTTTTATGAGAGATAATTTGCCCCATTCCATTTCTCCCTTTCTCTTTCCAATATATTTCTCTCTCACCCCTTAATTTTATTTTTAATTATTTAGATATCATCCCTTCTTATTCAACTCATCCTGTACTCTCTGTCTCTTTCTCTCCATATGTGTGTATGTGTGTAATCCCTCCAGATGCTCAAATACTCAGAAAAGTCTCAAGAGTTAAAAATATTATCTTTCCATGTAGGAATGTAAACAGTTCAACTTTAGAAAGTCCCTTATGATTTCTCTTCCCTGTTTAACTTTTCATGCTTCTCTAGATTCTTATGTTTGAAAGTCAAATTTTCTATTCAGTTCTGGTCCTTTCATCAAGAATGCTTGAAAGTCCTCTATTTCATTTTTTTTTCACCTGAAGTATTAAACTCAGTTTTGCTGTGTAGGTGATTATTTTAATCCTAGTTCCTTTGACTTATGTAACATCGTATTCCAAGCCCTTAATATAAAAGCTGCCAGATCTTGTGTTATCCTGATTGTTTTCCCACAATATTTGAACTGTTTCTTTCTAGCTACTTGCAATATTTTCTTCTTGACTTGGAAACTCTGAAATTTGGCTACAATATTTCTAGGGGTTTCTCTTTTTGTATCTCTTTCAGGAGGTGATTATTTTGCCCTCTGGTTCTAGAATATCAGGGCAGTTTTCCTTGATAATTTCTTGAAAGATGATGTCTAGGCTCTTTTTTTGATCATGGTTGTAAGCAGATTCTCAAATAAAAATGTACTTTGGACAAAAGTCCCTCTAAAATACCCCGAAGAGTTAAAGAAAGAAATAAAAAGAGTAAAATTTAAAATAAAAAAAAGGAAAAATAGTGGCAGAGGAAATTATGTAAGAAAATTTTGAAAATAATTTAATAGCAAGATAAAAGAGGTTCAAAATAGTGAAGAAAATAATTCCTTAAATGTCAGAATTGCCACAATCTTACAAGCGGCACAAATATTCACTGAAGAAAAGAAAAAAAAGAACTACTTAAAAGTTAGAAATGGCTAAGTAAAAGCTAATAGCACGAGGCATTAAGAAACAAAGTCAGATTGTTTTTTAAAGAAGAAGAAAAATGTTAACTATCTTAGAGCAAAAACAATTAACTTGGAAAGTAGATCAAAGAGAGACATTTTAAGAATCATTCAACTACTTGAAATCCCTCATCATCATCATCATCAGCAACAACAATAACCACAAAAGATCAGGGATATCATTTCATCATTTCAAGAAAATTTAAAAGAAAACTGTCCAGATATCTTACACCTAGTTGTAAAATAGAAATTAAAATAACCTTCTGGTCACCAGTTGAAAGAAATACCAAAATGAAAAGTCCTGGGAATATTATAGTCAAAATCCTTAATTCTCAAGTTACAAAGTAAGTACTACATTCACCTAGACAGAATTGAAATACTGTGGAATCACAATCAAAATCACACAAGATTTAATAACTTGGAACGTGACATTCCAGAACCTAAAATAGTAAAAATACAATGAAATATATCACACACAGAAAAACAGTGCATTTAAATGAACATTTAAAGAAATAAGTGACTTAAAAAATATTTAATTTTTTTTTAAAATTTTTAAAATGTATTTTGTTTTCAACATAGAATAAAGCATTTCCATAACATACTATAATCTTTAAAAAAGATGACTTCACATGAAACTGAAAATATATTATATACAATGGCGATTATTTTTTTTTTGAGGGAAGTAAGAACACTTTCTTGTGTTGTGTTTATGAGAGAGTGAAAAGCTTTCATTCAAATTTCTCATCTCCTTCCACCTCTTTCAAGCTGAGAATTTCCAAAGAAACTTTTCCTTTTATCTCCTTCTGTATCAGTTTATCAATTTCTCTGAAGCAGCCTGGATCAATTACACACACGATTTCTAACTGGTCACCAAAGTCTTCACTTTCTGTCACTTTGATCAATGGTTTGAGTTTTTCTTTTGGCTTTTTCCCCTCCCTCGTGGGTAGAATGAATTGAAGTCTCATGTGGGCCCGCTCAATCTTCATATTTTCCTTCAACTGTTTTATTAATCCCAAGGCCTACTGCTTCGTGCTCTTGTTGGGTTTGACAGAACAGTGGATGTCCTTCGTTGCTCTTTCAATGACGATGTCAGTGTATGGTCTCTTTGTCTCAGGATTTACGCATTTATCTGCTACAATTGTTGCAATATCCTTGAACATCAGCTCCAGCTGTGTGTCGTTCTTTATCGGACACCTGTACTTCTCCTTTTGTTAAGATCTGCTTACAGATTTCAGTCTGGTCGACGGTGCTAAAAGCACTGATAAGATCTTCCTTTTTAGTCACTTGACCTTTACATTTACAAACACAGAATGGGTCTGCAAAACTTCATCAAGATCTTTTTCCATACCACTGCGCCAGCCCACGACCTTGTTCTTATGGCAGGCGACTTAAAGTGCTTTCCCCCTTGCTTCATGCGCACCACGGCCACGTTCATCAGGCGGATCTTTGGTAGGCGTGAAAATCAGCATCGTGGTGGCGAGTCCCCACTCGCAGGGCAGGCTTGCTAACGGCCTGGGACCCCGAGCCTGGCAGGGAATACTCTTCCAGGAAGGGCTCGAAGTCTAAGCCGCAGCAGCTCCCACAACCACCCACCGCAGGCGTTCTTCCAACATGCTATTATTTTAAGATATGTAATCGTTATCATATAAATTTCTTTTTTTTTCTCTCTGTACTCCATGCTAGAGAAGGCTGCCATTAGATACAAATATATATTTACGTAAAAATCTTTCTATACATACTTCCACTCATCAATTCTCTCTATGGATGTAGATTCCATATGCCTTCATCTTATTTTGTAATTAATTTGGGTATTTATAAGAGTCAAAATTAATTCTGCTCATTTAACTCTTCCTTATTTCATACATGTCTATCCATGCTTTTCTAAGATCACCAAACTCATCATTTCTTATAGTATGGTAGTATTCCATCACAAACCGTATACCATAACTTGTTCACCTATTCCCCAATTGATGGAGATCTCCTCAGTTTCTAGTTCTTTGACACAACAAAGACAGTTGCCATACATATTTTAAAATATATAGGTGCTTTTCCTTTTGCTCTAATCATCTTTGAAATAGACCTAGTAGTGGTATTTCTGGGCAAAAGGATATAGACATTTTAATGACTCTTTGAATACAGTTCCATATTACTCTCCAAAATGATCAGATCCATTCACAACTCCATCAACAATGAATTAGTGTCCCACTTTTTGCACATCCCTTCCAACATTTGTCACTTTCCCCTTCAAGCATTTTAGCCAGTCTGATAGGTGTAAAATAATATCTCAAAGTTGTTTTAATTTTCATTTCTCTAATCAATAATGATTTAGAACATTTTATATGACTATAAACTTTAGTTTCCTTCAAAATTCCTTTGATTCCTTTTGATATTCTTTGAATAAACTTCCTATTCATATCATTTGACCATTTATCAGTTGGGAAATGATGGGTATTCTTATATATTTGGCAAACATATATTTGTAAAAGCCAGCACCCCAACATACACCATAGGATCTGTCATACAGGATCTTAGATCTGCTTTTCTAAAATCAAAAGCAACTTTTGAGGGGTCAACAGTTACTTTAATCAACTTCATATATATTTTTCACTTAGTTCAGGGGGAAAAATCAGTACCCTGAACTTTAGGGAAAATACAAAGAAATAATAATCAAGAGACAGGGCTTCCAGATGCCTGACCATAAGCAACACATACATCACAGATCAACAAAAAGATAATTCTCTGCCTATATATATACATATATATGTAGTTACATATATATAACTATATATATGTACATATATATATATATAGTTACCAGAGAGAGAAGCATAACTATATCTATATATATAGATATAGTTACCAGAGAGAGAATCACGAACATATGGGTTTTCAAAGCCAGGGGGCTCCTTAGTGGTTGTCCAGAGTCTCATCTGACCAAACACTTCCAATGAGTAAGCTTCAAAGTAAAACCTCACCTCATAGTACTTACACATTTTTTAGAGTTAGAGGGCATCACAACCCTTGAGAATTGGTGCCTCGTTAACAAAAGGTATGTGCCTTTGACAAATTTTCCCTAATCAAGCTCCCCTTAATGGGCAGGCCCATTAATGGATGTGGAAGATCTTGAATCTCATTAGCATTACCACATTTAAGATATGACACTTTTATCTGGGAAACTCTACAATTTTCCCTCTAATTTTCTACTTTCCTTGTGATCCTGGCTACACTTGTTTTATTTGTACAAAACCTTTTCATTTAAATGTAGTTAAAATTACAGTTTTATTACTTTTTATACCTCCACTGTTCTCTGTCGTTTATTCATAAATTGTTCAGCTATCCTTCTGTCTGATATATAATTTGCTCCATGTTCTTCAAATTTTCTTGTAACATCCTTTTTCTGACTAGGTCATGTCACCAGTTGTACCTCATCTTGGAAAATAGTGCAAGACATTGTTCTATGCCAGATTTCTGGAAGACTATTTTTCCAGTTTTCTAACAATTTTTACTAAACAACAATTCCCCCAATCTTAAGTCTTTACAAGGTTACTATATTTATCTGCTACTCTAATATGTATATCTACTCTTTTCCATTGATCTATCTTTCTATTACATAGGGAGTATCAGATAGTTTTGATAATAGGATTTTTGCATTATATTTTTACTTCTAAATTTTATTCCTCCCTTTATCACCTCTCTCACAAATTGAGAAGGCAAGAAATATGATTTTCATTATACTTATGACATCATAAAAAACTTGTTTCTATGTTAGCCTTATTTGAAAAAAAAACCAACAAGAAAGTAAAGGAAAAAATATACTTTAATTTGAATCATTTCTCTAACTGGAAAGAGATAGCATATAAGATGAGTCCTTTGAAGTTGTGGAGTGTTATTATGTTGATCAGAATTACTAAGTATTTCGTATTGGAGTGTCTTTATAATGTAGCTCTTTTCTGTGTAGATTGTTTTCCTGCTTCGGATTACTTCACTTTGCATCACTTTATCTAAGTCTTCTTAGATCTTTTTATCTCTTCTTAATCATTTCTTAAAACACAATAGTATTTTACCATATTCATATATTCTAAGTTGTTCAGCCCTTCCCCAAGTGATGTGTATACCCTAAGGTTTCAAATTTTGCCACAATGAAAGAATAGCTGTAAATATTTTCGTACATGTGGATTTTTTTCCTTTTCATTTGACCCTCTTTGGGTATAGATATCTTAATAACAATGCATGGTCAAAGGGTTTGCACAGTTTTATATCTCTTTGGGCAAAGTTCCAAATTATTCTCCAGAATAGTTTCACTAGTTTCTAGCTCCAACAACAAAGAAATAGTGTACCTATTTTCCCACATCCCTTCCAACATATTTTCTTCTTCTGTTATTTTAACTAATCTTATGAATATAAAGTGGCACTTTAGAGGGTTTTTTTTAATTGGTATTTCTCCAGTTATTAGTGATTTAGAGCATTTTTTCATGTGGCTATTGATACTTCTGATTTTTGTCCTTGAAAACTGCCTGTCCATATCCTTTGGCAAGTTAGCAATTGAGCAATGGAAATGGTGGACTTTCAAACATTCCTGAAGAAAAGGCCAATGTGGAATACAAAATATGATATAAACATGTGTGAGAAATCATATGTCTAAAAAGTTTGAATGTTTTACATTCCTACATGAGAAGATGACATATATAACCCCTTAAAATTTTATCCTTGCTAGAACTGTTAAAGAGTATTTACTTAGAGAGAGGACTTAGGTGTGAAGAAAAATGGAAGGATGAGAAAAAGATAGATTCTGAATTTCAGGGAGGGAGAGAAAGAATAGGGAAAATTATCTCACATAAATGAGTAGCATAAGGAAAATTTTCTGCAATATAGAGGATAATTTGACTGGAAGAGAAGAGGACATTTGAATCAGTAAGACATAGATTTAAACTCTATATCTGAATTAATTGAGTGACTGGGCAAGTCACTCAAACTCTCTGTACTTCAGTTTTCTTATCTATAATTGAAGTGGTTGTACCATTTCAACATGAAGGATGATTGCTATTCCCAATTTATGATCTGTTGATATAAAGGTTTCCATGGTAGGGTATCCTTGTCTAACAAAGGGAGGCAGAAAAACATGCTTTAAAGAGTCAGCCAGACAAACATAAGGAAGAAACAAAAGACAAATGCAAGAGACAGAGAAATGGAATAGGGCATAAGAATGGACAGAATGAATTAAATTATCAATGGGAGATCAAGGAACAAGGGGGAAAATTTATAATAAAATTGGAGTGCTTTTCATATGGGAGGAATAAATAATGGATAACAGCAACAAGATTAGTCCATTTAGTAGATTCAATGTAGAAAAACTGGGAAAAATAAATAGATGAATGGACACAAAGTAAACAAAAGGTACTATGCAAAGTAAAGGAAAGTCATCTATTCTACCCTTTTCTGGATATATTTTGGATTATCCATTTGTCAAGGATTTACAGATCATAGTGTTTCAAGCTATGCAACCAACAATATGCATAAGACATTATTCCTGCATTTAAATTTTCTAGTAGACTTGAACCTCTGGGAGTCAAGATGATAGAATAAACCATAAGTGCTTTCATCACTCCTTATTGACTTTGAATCACCCAGAGAATAATACCCCAGGAAAAAAAAAAAACCTGGAAATGTAGAGCCAGCAGAAGGGGTATAGTGGTCTTCTAGCTCAGGAGGCTAGGGAATTGGAAGGGAAGGGTCCCTCCCACTGTGGCTGAAGGGAACAAGGGCAGGCCCAGAGGCATCCAGCAAGCCCCAACTCAGTGGACCCAAAGAGATCCTGAGGCTTAAGTGGATGGAGCCAGCAAGGTCCAATATCAGGACTCCAGGCATGTCTTGACAAAACCAGGGAAATCTGTAAAATAAGCCACTGTCCACTAGTTGTTGTACTCTAGTGCAACTCTAGGGAGGAAGAGACCTCTAGTGGCCAGACCACTCCCCCCCACATATCTCAGGCTGTGAGCTTCAGTGTAATCCTGGGGAAACTTAGGAAGACTTCACCTGGTCTTGGCCTCGACACCCAATAGCTAGCTGCAGCTCAGCACCAGGTAAGCTGCAGCATTATATAGCATCTAGCTGACAGAACCAGAGGCTACAGCACACAAAGCCAATAATGAGATCCATAGCCACAGGCACAAGAAGCATGGGACAGAGCCCCTGTGCCCCAGAAGCAGATGTCCACTTTAAAAGTCAGGAAAAATGCATTCATATCGAATAAGAAGCAAACTAGAAAAGTAAAGACCATAGACTCTCACTGTGGGGAAAGGGAAGAACAAAATATGAATTCAGAACAGGGCAACATTGACACTATACCCACATCTAAAACTTCAAAGGTTATATAAACTGGTCTAAAGCACAAAAAGCATTCTCGGAGAAGCTCAAGAGGATTTTAAAAGCCAAATGAGAGAGGCAGAAGAAAAACTAATTAATTCTTTTAAAAATAAAATTTTAAAAAATCAGTGAAGAAAAGAAATCTTTAAAAAATAAAACTGGTCAAATGGATGAGGGAGTACAATATCTAACTGGAGAAAAAAAATCCTTGAAAAGTAAAATTGGCCAAATGCACAGAGAGATAGAAAAGCCGACTGAAGAAATAAATTTGTTAAAAGATAGAATTGGGCAAGAAGAATCTAATGACTCTATGAGGCAGCAAGAATCAGCCAAACACAATCTAAAGAATGAAAAAAATAGAAAAAAAGTGAAATATCTCATTGGAAAAACAACTGGAGAGGGAAAAAGATTCAGGAGATAAACTCTAAGAATTATTGGTCTACTGTAAAGCCATGATGAAAAAAAGAACCTGGACAGTATCTTCCAAGAAATCATCAAAGAAAATTGCCCCAAGGTCCTAGAACTAGGGAGGAAAATAATTATTGAAAGAATCCACTGATCACCTCCTGAAAGAGATACCAAACTGAAAACTCCAAGGAATGTTATAGTCAAGTTTCAGAATTATCAGGTCAAGGAGAAAATATTACAAGCAGCCAAAAAGAAGCAATTGAAAGATTTAAGAACTAAAATCAGGCTCACACAGGACCTTACAGCTTCTACATTAAAAGATCAGAGGGACTGGAATATGATATTTTGTAAGGCAAAAGAGCTTGGACTACAACCATTAGGAAAATTATTAGTATAATTGATTATATCAACAACAAAACTAATAGAAATCAGATGATTATCTCAATAGATTCAGAAAAAGCTTTTGACAAAATACAACACCCATTCCTATTAAAAACACTGGAGAGTTTACAAATAAGTGGAGGTTTCCTTAAAATGAAAAAGTAGCATCTACCTAAAACTATCAGCAAGTATTATATGTAATGTAAGCTAGATGCATTTCCAATAAGATCAGGGGTGAAATAAGGATGTCCATTATCACCACCATTTTTTAATATGGCACTAGAAATGTGAGTTTTAGCAATAAGAGAAGAAAAAGAAATTGAAGGACTTAGAATAGACAAAGCAGAAACTAAGTTGTCGCTCTTTGCAGATGATATGATGATATGTAGATGGTATACTTAGAGAATCCTAGAGAATCAAGTAAAAATCTACTTGAAATAATAAGCAATATTAGCAAAGTTACAGGATATAAAATAAACTCACATAAAGCATTGGCATTTCTATGTATTACTAACAAAGCCCAACAGCAAAAGATAGAAAGAGAAATCCCATTTAAAGTTCCTGTAGACACTATAAAATATTTGGGAGTCTACCTGCCAGAACAAACACTAGGAGTATATGAACAAAATTACAAAATATTTTTGTCACAAACAAAGTCAAATCTAAATAATGGGGAAAAAAATCAGTTGCTTGTGGTTAGGCCAAGCTAATGTAACAAAAATGACAATTCTAACTAAATTAATTTGCTTATTCAGTGACATAGGAATCAAACTGCCAAAAAATACTTTATAGAGTTAGAAAAAAATCAAAATTCATCTGGAAGAACAAAAGTACCAGAATATCAAGGGAATTAATGAAAAGAAATGCTTAGGGAAGGTTGCCTAGCCATGCCAGATCTTAAATTATTTTATAAAGTAGCTATCATCACAACCACTTGTTAATGGTTAAGAAGTGAGAGGAGTAGATTGGTGGAACACGTTAGGTACACAAGACACAAGAGTCAATGATTATAGCAGTCTACTAGTTGATAAACCAAGGAACACAAATTCTGGAATAAGAACTCCCTGTTTGACAAAAACTGCTGGGAAAACTGGAAAATAGTGTGGCAGAAACTGAGCATAGACCAACGCCTGACACACATACCAGAATAAAGGTCAAAGGGATACACGATCTAGTTCTAATGTCTGATACTATAAACAAGTTAGGAGAGCAAGAGATAATTCATCTATCAAATTTATGAAGAATGGAAGAATTTGTGACCAAACAAGAGATAGAGAACATTGTGAAATGCTAAATGGATAACTTTAATTGTATTAAATTGAAAAGTTTTTACACAAACAAGCCAATACTTTTCAGGAGAGCAGAACACTAGGATCAGGAAAATGATAAATGTTGGAGAAGATATGGGAAAGTTGGAACACTAATTCATTGTTGGTGGAGCTGTGAGCTAATCCAACAATTCTGGAGAGCAATTTGAAACTATGTCCAAAGGGCTATTAAAATATATATACCCTTTGACCCAGCAATCCTGCTTCTAGGGCTGTATCCCAAAGAAATAATAAAGATGAGAAAAGGACCCACGAGTACAAAAATATTTATAGTAGCTCTTTTTGTGGTGGCCAAGAACTGGAAATCAAGCAGATGACCATCAATTGCGGAATGGCTGAACAAGTTGTGGTATATGAATGTAAAGGAATACTATTGTGCTATAACAGATGATGAACAGGGTGACTTCAGAAAAACCTGGAAAGACTTATGTGAACAGATGCCGAGTGAAATGAGCAGAACCAGGAGAAGATTATACACAGTAACAACCACAATATGAGAGGACTGATTTTGATAGACTTAGTCTTTCTCAGTGATGAAGGACTTAAAACATTTCCAAAGAACTCATGATGCAAAAAGCCACCCACATCCAGAAAAAGAACTATGGAGTTTGAACGCAGAAGGAAGCCAACTATTTTCTTTTTTGTTATGTTTCATTGTGTTTTGTTTTGTTTTGTTTTGTTTTTCTCATGGTACTTGCCATTCATTATAATTCTTACATGGAACGTGAGTGGTGTGTAAATGTATTTTATAGGAATATATGCATAGAGATCATATAAGATTGCTTATCATTTTGGCAAGGGGTGGGGAGGAAGGGGAGAAAATTTAAAGCCTATGGAAGTGAATGTTGAAAATTGAAAACAAATAAATTAATAAATTTGGGGGAAATAAATTGATTTAAAAAATTCCCTAGCAAAGGGCATAATATATGTGTATGAATACTTATAATATTGAGTATTACATGGAAAGATTTTCATCTAGGTAACACAAATGTTATAGGAGTACAGAGGTTGGAAATATCACTTCTGGCTGAAGAGACCATGGAAGACTTTGGGGAATATGACATTTTGAAAAGACCTTGGACTATTATGGATTTGTTTTGCATGACTACACATGTATAACCTATATCAAACTACTTGACTTCTCAATATGGGGGTGAGGAGGAAAGAAGGGATAGAATTTGGAACTGACAGTTTTAAAAACAAATGTTAAAGATTGTTTTTACTTGTAGTTGGAGAAGAATTAAGAACTAAGTACATACAAACAAACAAACAAAAGACTTTTAAGGACAGGGCACAAGATTAATAATGCATCTGTTGATTTTCTATCCAAAGGCAGTTTTGATAGGGAAGGTCAGGAATGAAAATAATAACATCAGACTGTTTTATCTTTATTGGAGTCTAGTACCACCAGTCCATCAATTTCCATCAGTATTCCTATTATAAAAATTTTAGATGTTGGTTAACAGCAAAGCCACAAAATATACTACTTTGGGCAAAAGTCTTGACAAGATCTTGGTTTATATTGCAATTAGAATTTATATAGATTTCCTGAGATTGATTTGGTAACTTTTTAGGTCATTAGAAACCAAAAAAAGAATTAATAAATCTGAAAATATTGGCTTCTCCCCCTTTATTTTGTGTATTTGAATTTAAGACAGCTAGAGAACTGATCAATATTTGGGAAAAATTAATCCATAATGTGATTTTGACATAAAATCTTGTATTTCAAGGATCACATTTGTACTTTAAGGATCTCTTGCTGTATGTAAATTTCTTCTTAGGAAAATCATTACTGAAGTTAGTACTCTTCTGAACTCATTCCTCACCACTGCTTACTCTGTCTACATGAATATTTACGTGGAAAGTCTGGTTTCCATTATATTTAAATTTACTAGCGTTCAGAGTTTTCATGTACTCCTGTCTATGCTCTTCTTAATATGGTAAAGAAGCAATAGAGAATGACCAGAAAAGGCATGAATTCATTTTGAATAGTCTAATATTTTGTTTTCTTTCTCTAATGAAGGTATGATCATTAGTTAATCTCCTTTGTTTTGTCACAATCATAGCACAAAGAGAACAGAAGAATATCAATAGGTAAGAGGCAGGTAGATGATGCAATGGATAGAGAACTGAGCCTGGAGTCAAGAAGACTCAAGTTTAAATTTGCCCTCAAATATTTATTAGCTATGTGACTCTGAGTAAGTCACTTAAACTCTGTGTGTTTCAGTTTGCTCAACTATAAAAAGGAGTAAAATAACAGCACTGACTCACACCTTCGGTTGATATACAGTTTGCTCAACTGTCAAATGCGGATAATAATAGCATTTATCTGTTATGAAGATTAAATCAGATAAATTTGCAAAATACTTTGCACAGTGCCTGGAACACAGTAGGTACTATATAAATGTTCATTACCCTCCCTCCACTAAGATGTAACACAGAGAACTCAGAATAGAAGCGTGAAGCAGTTTTGAAGAAAATGTAGCACAAAGATTATTGTATTCTTCCTTGTCACCAGAAAATGTTTATGTTTGTTATGTTTGTTTGGTTTTGTTTTGTTTTAATGGCTAAGTTTCTTCGTAGGCTAATATAAGATTTCTAGATTAAGCCAAAAGCAGGATGTGTACCAAAGTAGCCATCAAAAAATCTTTGCACCTGAGCTTGATGTATGGTCAATAAGGATGTTTTCAGGGCCAATTGTGACCAAAACCAAGCTCTTTCTTCCCACCGTAACTTGAGGCTCTAAATATTTAAACTAGCGGTGGAACAGTGCTCCTTAACTTAACTTTTTTTTTTTTTTTTTTTTATGTCATGAATCCATTTGGTAGTCATAGGGAAGCCTATAGATTTTTTTTTCCTAAGAATTATATTTTTAAATATTACAAAGTAAAAGACACGGGAATATGAAGGAAATGAAATATTGTTATCATAGTTATCAAAATGTATTTTAAAACATAAGTTCATTGATCCAAGATTAAGAAACCCTGACCTAGAATTTTGAGACTTTCTGCCATTTGAAAAGATCTATTTTCCATTCAACACTAAATTACCAATATAAGGGAGAGTTTCCTAGAAACATACTCTACAAAATAAAAGTTTTTCAATTCTTACAGATATGAAGCCTTAGTTTTCTCATGTCTAAAATCAGCATAGCAACATCTAAAGTACATTGTAACACAGGTGTCAAAATTGGGACCAATAGCTGCCTGCATCTGGCAAAACTCTAGAACCAGATTAAAATGTTTTTGCAAAATGTTTAACAAAAAACATAGAACACTGTATAGGTGTTAATTTGTGGTTTTCTAAATTAATATATGGCCTGTAAGGATCCCTTTCTAGCTGAATTCAACACTCCTGCTTCTAGGACTGCTATGAGGTTTAAATGCGATATGCAAACCACTTCACAATCCCCATCACAGTAGGATAACAGAAGATTTATAGAGGACCCAGTCAACCTGTCTTGGATGGAAATCTGACAGTTGCCCATTGAATAAATAACCTGACTTTATTTTGGACTTTTCTATTTGTGAAAGTGCCAGCATTATTCCACAGATGCTCTGCCTTGTGGCTTAACCTTAAAGGACTCTGCCTGACTTTTTTTTTTTTTTTTTTACTTCCGCGGAGCAAAAGGCGGGACTTTTAAAAACGAAGCATAAAATGCTTTCTTAACCTCAATTCTAATCTGAACCAAGTTATTTTTTGGTTCTTCATCTTATTACTTAAGATGACATGTAGAAAAGTTCTTCTGGGAAAACTGGTCCATCACTGTTCCATTCAGCTGAAAATCTGACAGCTGTTGCCCATAACACTGATGACTACAGTGCCAGCATCTCTCCTCACCACAACTTCCATTTGCATTTTCGTACAAGTGAGATTCAAATTTTTCCCCTTTCCTTGTAGCAAACAGCAGTGTTTTACATTAAGACCGACTGCAGTAGGATTTTCATTGCTAAATGTTCAACATTCTTCAGGGCCCACGTTATGATTTGTTAATTCCCCCTTTTAATTGTTCCTTGAATGAACCAAAGATATGAATTTTCAAAAGGTTTAATATCAGTAACAGGAAAGGCAAGATTGGAATGTGAAATTTCACACAGTAACTCCTGTCTAACTGAAGATGTTCTTTCCTTATTTATATGAAGAGCACAAATCACAGAGATATGGTGTAAAATTCTCAAGATGTTCTGTAAAATATTATGTGAAACATAACCCTTATTGACCAAGTCATAAAGAAGGCAAACTGATTTAAGTAAAATATTTTTCCACATACTAAAATGAAACTATTTTCACTCATTTTTGGGTGAGTTCTTAAATTGGCAAGATTATTATAAATATGTTATATACACATACTATAGTAGTGACTAAATTTTTATGGAATTTGAGAGTTTGGAAAGAACTTAACCTATGCAAACTTGTATGAGCCTGTACAAGCATTGCAGGTTCATTTTTTAAGATGAAGAAACTGAGGAAATTCAAAACTAAGATACTTGGGCCATGGTCACAGAGGTGAAATTTAAACCCAATTCCTTTCTGACTGGAAATCTGACACTTTTCCAGTGTCTTTCTGCATCATATTTTGGAATGATGGATAGAATGTGAGACAGAATCAGAAAAACCTGGATTCTCAAAGTCATGGTTTAACATCTCTGAGCTTCAGATTCTTTGTAGGAAAAGAATGAGGATGATATTCCTATAATATCTATATTACTGGATTGTTGTGAAGTTCCAATTAAGTAATAAAACAAACTACTTAACAAATACAAACGCAGTAGAAAATATCGTATTTTGTGATCTCATGAAATAAACCAAGCACAAAGTATACAAATAATATAACTGTATGGATAAATATATGCAAACACAGACACATATACATGTTTGTGTCAACATAAGTCTGCTTTGTATAATATGTAATTATCTTAAAGAATCAGCTCAAGAACATGTCTATAGACATATTTGTACACTTATTTTAATACTGACCTTTGGTACTCTCATCTGTAAAATGAAGAGGTAGACTCAATAACATCTTATGTCCTTTCCAGCTCTATAGATTTGATATTATTATCCCTTTTGGACTGCTGTCACTTGCAACCCATCACTATCCTCTTTGCATATGTTCTTTTTTTATCCAAAACTCCTCCGTATACTTTAGGGGCCTTCATCTTTTTTATTTAATGCTCCAGAAATGCCATATCAACACTCAGACAGTCAACTTATACTCTCTGATACTTAATAAAAGCTTACCACATCTTTTTTTTTCTGTTCATACATATTCTTAATTGTATCTTTTCTGCCATCATACTTATATTATCCTCTGTGAATATACTGTTCTTGTGACTAATGGGGTCATGGAATTGACTACGGTATCTTCAAGGCTACATTCAGATCACGTTTACAGGGAACTGGAAAGATTGGTTTATGGACTCAGTGACATCTGAATTCAAAATCTGAATCTTTGACTCAAAACCTTTGTCATCTAAGGATCTATCAGATTAAGACTAGAAGAATTTGTTACTAGGACTAGAAGAACTTGTCACATAGAGGAGTTGTGGTTATATATAAATGAGGGCAATATGAGTGTGTGTTTATATGTACTGTTTTAAACTTTATATAAATATACAAATATATATGTGTACATAATACATACATAAATATACAAGTATACATATGTATGTATATATTCATATATGTATATATGGCCAACATACATGATTATGTGGCATGTATGTGTACCAGTTGTGTGTATACACAAATACACACACATAGATCCTGAATGATTAATGGATGTAAAGAACATTGAAAAACTTAAAGTACTATGTAATACTCAGCCACTAGTCTGGTAATGACTGCATTCCCTGCATATTCCACTGAACTTTTTCTGAGTCTCATCAATGTTTATAAAGCAATACAGGAGAGTGCTAGTAAATGTTTAACAACTGGGCTTTCTGAAAAAAAATAAAGTATGCACACATTTTTAAGTTTAATCTATGGTACTAACAAGATTGTAAGTGTAGAAAATCAATAAAATAATAAATCAAGCCTTGATTTATAGGGTTTGCTAATTTTTGAGGAGCAAATTGAACAATGGGCTGATATAAACTGGTGAGAGCTGACTCCAGTAAACCCCGCAGAGAACCTAAATAGAACTTTGAAGGACTATAAGGAAACTGAGGAGCAGAGAACATGGGGAGAGGGAGTATAACCCAGAAAGCTAAATAGCTTGTCCAAGGGTCTTGGGATGGTAAATGAAGTGCTGTTTGGGAAATGCGGGTAGTTTAGTTTGTCTGGAAGGTAGCAATTGTGTAAGGGAACATTGTAAAATACAATTGAATAGATTGTGAAACATGTTAAATGATATGCCAAAACATTTGTATTTGATCATATTGTTTATGTAAAACCAGTGAAAGTTTTTCTTTTAAATGGGAAAGATAATGGTAATATATGTTCCTTTAGTCAAGATATATCGACAGATTTGTGAACAACGGATGATGAAAGGACAGGCTGGGAGGTAAGAAGACTATTTAGAAGACTGTTGTCATATAGCCCAGAGGAAATAGAGGACTGAACTAATATGGTCACTGTTTGTAGAGAAGGGAGTGAATGTAAGAGAAGTTGTAGAATCAATAAGCCTTGGAAACTGATTGGGGTGAGGAAGATGGAAAGATGATTTTTATAATATGAACTTGTTTGATTAGGAATAAGAGGTATTCTCAGCAAAAAATAATTAGGGTGAAAAAGAGGGGCAGATTTGGAGAATATAAGAAAATGTGGTTACTTTTGGACATTAAGAATTTTGAGATGGTTACGGGACATCCAAGAAGAGAAATAGAGTTGTATACCAAAAAATTGGATTTGTGGAATTGTGGAAACAGATATATATATATATATATATATATATATATATATATATATATATATATATATATATATATATATATAGGCATAGAAGTGAAATTTGAGCCCTTAGAAGCTGTTGAGATCTCCAGAGACAGCTCTAGAGAAAAGTTCCAAGGACAAATCACTGGAGTGTGTGTGTGTGTGTGTGTGTGTGTGTGTGTGTGTGTGTTTAGGAGAGGTTTATTAACCTGAAGGATGCAGAATACGGATCTAGCAAAAAACCAAAAAAAATGAAAAACAAAAACAAAACTGAGAAGTAGAAATATTAAAGAGATTCATAGTCAGAAAAAGAAATAGCATGCCCAGGAACTTGGTAAAAAGGATCAAAAGCTGCAAAAACAGTCAGAGAGAGGGGGAACTGAGAAAAGGCCAACAGATTTAGCCATTACAAGATTATTGGCAAGCTATGAGAGAACAGTTTCGGTAGAACACTGGGTTCAGAAGGCAGCTTGCAAGGGATTGAAAAGTGAGTAGGTGGTATATAAATTGAATTTTTAAAAAATCAAATTTCATTTTACATGCACCAGGAAAGCTATCTATTTAAAGAAGCGCTGCAGTGAGTTTTTTTATATACAGCAGAACTTCATTTTGTAATGTAAATAATCACTCTTTAGTTATCTATAATGCAAATTTCCATGTATAACTGTGAGCAGTGAGTGAGTGAAAGAAAAGGCATTTTAATAACTATCAATAAGATTATCTGTAAGTGTGCCTATATATTATAATACAATATATTATCATCTCTAGGTTAGCTGTGTATATATATGCACACATACCTGTTTATGCATTATCTATGTGTGCGCATATATACACATACATGTACACACATATGTATATATACATATACACATATATGAGACAGAGGGAAGGAGAGAGAGAGAAAAGGAGGGACACATAAGAGAGGGAGGGAGGGAGAACATCCAAGTGGAATCAGAAATAAAGAAAATGTTATCTATATAGATATACTGATATGTAGAAGGAACTTAAGTAACAGTATTTATATTACATCTTCTCCACAGTACCTAGCATAGAACTCTGTAGTACACACTCAATAAACATTTTTAAGGCCTTATGATCCGGTTTTCTTAAATAAAGTTAGCTTCTGCATATTATAAATGAAAAGTCAAAAGAGAAATTTGCTTCTCTCTGCTCAATTATGATTGCACAAGGAAAGAGAAGTTGTCATTTCATTCATTCATTTATTCCTAAAAGTTATTAAATGCCTAACGTGCATACTATATTATGTGTTGAAAACACATATACAAAAAATGTAAAGCCTAGAAAAGATTGTGGGGAGGGAATTTATTATTTTAAAATCTTGCCACGACTAACATCTGTAGTGCCTTTTCAAAAGAGATAAGTGTCTGCAAAATGACACTCATTATTAACGCTATTGGCTAATGCAACTTTTCCCCCCGGTTGGAATCAGAAATAATTAAAATACAGGATGAGTTTTATATTAATGAGTATGTTATGGCTACTAAGCAGTATCTTATTTTCCCTACAGCATAGTGCTAATGAGGTCAAGTTTCAAAGTTTGCTTCCCTCTCTGGGCCAGTTAGCTTAATACAAAGAAAAACTAGTTTTACAATAACAAACCAATTCCACTCATAAGCTTAGAAGATGGGTATCACCAATCCTCAATCAGGATTAAATGAGGAAGTACATCTGGACTAGGATAACCCAACCCACAAAAGAGGGAAAAATTGCAATTGTGAAACTCTCATGCTCTTTACGTTGAAGAAGCAATGGGATTCTTGTCTACATAGAAATAGAAGTATCTATACTTCTATTTATACTATATTTCTACATATACACAATTGGTTTTATTTTTTAACATTTGAAGTTCTCAAAATGTTGAAGAATTTATTATAGGCATCTAATAAAAAGATGTATACTCTGTAATTAAATCAATTGATAATTTATTGTGTATCTTCTATTTTGCTCTGCAAGGTTAAAATAGAATATTTCTTTAAAATTTGGAATATATTTTTATGAGCAAAGAGAGGCCTTTTTAAATTACTGCATTGAAATTAGAGCTCTATGGAGATATGCCATAGTGAGAAGAATTAGAAGATTTGATTTCTGAGAATTGATCTCAGCTTTGAAATTAATTGGCTATAAAACCTCAGGAAAATTACCTAAATTTTGTGTGCCTCAGTTGCTGAGAAATGGAGGATTACATGAAGTAGCCAGTTTTTCAAATTATTGTACCAATCAAATGAAATGAAAGGTTTTTTCTTCCTTTAGTTTTAAGTATAAAGCACCATTCATTTACAAAATATTATCGTTTTCCTTCCTCATGAAGAGTTGACATTGACTGTAGTCTTATTTCATGTTGGCTCCCTGAGACAAGAATTGTTCAGGTGTGAATGCAATCCCCTCATTATATTGGGGATCATAATGGCTTTGGCATGCAGCTCACAGCCAGAAGGATTAGATAGTTTGCTTAACTCCTGACTAAATGTGAACACATTAGCCAATTAATTGAATGACAGAACAAGGTATATGTGGATCTATCTTGACAGGTCTGGCTCATGTGACTATTTTACAGAATCTGTTTTACTTGCTTTCTTCATTAGAGCATGAAAATAGGCACTCCTAATTTCTTTCTTTCTTTCTTTTTTGCTGTCTTCTGCAGTAAAATGGCACGGTAGGAACTCAATCAGCAAGCATTTATGAAGTGGCACTGTGTGCCAAGTACTGTGCTAAATGCGGAAGACACAAAGTTAAAAGCAAAATCACCTTTAAGAAGGTGAAAATATAAAAGTAGGACAGGGAGACAACATACACATATACCCACAGACGCACAAACATACCCATTCCCCACATGGAGGAAAACTTGAAGGGACACAGATGGGCAAAACATAGGAAATGATTCCTGAGCTGAATCTTGAAGGAAATCAGATTCTTAGAGTGGACAGGAGAAGGAAGGACATTCCAGATTTAGAGGACAAAGGAATTCATGAAAGAAATGGATGGTTATTCATGAAGTAAAACAAGATGCCAGTTTTGCTAGACCAGACGATACATGCATAGAGGGAACAATATGAAATAGGATGAAAGAAGGGTGGAATGAGGTTGTGAAGAGTTTTAAATGCCAAATGTAAAAAAAAAATTATTTTTTTATTCTGATGATAATAAGGATGCACCACATTTTACTGGAGGTAAGAGAGAACTGATATCATCAAAAATATTGGCAAATAAATATCTGAATGGAGAGTGAGTCGATAATAAGTAAATAAATGGGTATTCTAAAACCTGAGCTGGCGCTCAACATCATCTGTGGATACAAGTCCTTGGCAACCCTCCAGGATGCCTCATTTTACCAGGATAAGTATTATTTTCCTCACCCATTTGAACTGGTTCTCATTCAAATACATTTTTATACAGTCCTGTGCGACAATCTTTTAAGTGAAGTCCATTTTATTCCTCAAGTTGAAGATGCCCTTAAAAGTGGAGGCGATGCTATTTAGCAATGGTATACCACATTTAAGTTTTATATTTTGCCCCTGAAAATTCTATAATTATAAGCTCCCATTATCTTGGGGTGGTCTTTGCTCTCAGGAAAAACAGACTATAGCATTCTTTATTGCAACATTTGGCAAAATTTGTCATTAGGCAGGCACTTCTGAGTACGAAATTCAAATGTAAATTTTATAGACTCACTATAAAGAGTAAAATACCCCCTGGGAAGAAATGTTCTCACCCATGAAAGGTAAAAAGCCTTTGCGTCCAACCCCAAATGTTAGATAAGTTATGGATAGGCTGATTAAAGGCTTTTCTCTCAGATAATCCACAACTCCGTCCCTACAGAGCCATTCCAACAATATTTGTTTACTATGCATAATCTCCTAAACTGATGAGGCTCCAGAAGGTTTTATGAGAACTGTTTGCAAATGCATGGGGTGTCATCATTCCTGGACACCCCCCACTTCCAGATGACAGTGATCTCTCTCCTCATTCTTTTTTCCCCACAGCATTCTAGACTTTTCTCTTTCTACCTTGTATCACACCTGTTTGTATAGATACTATACCTCTCTCCCTAAGCAGCTCCAAGTTATCTAAGGACAGACACTATTCATCTGACCCCTTTGTATCCCCAGCATATAGCACACTGTCTGGGATAGGACTATGAATCATAAGATCATAGTGTTAGAGTTCAGAGTTCTCCTTATTTCAGAAGTGGAAAAACTGAGGGCCAAAAAAGTCAAGTGACTTGACTAAAAGTGCACAAGCACTGTATGCTAGAGCCAGGAATTTGAACTCAGATCCCTAAATCAAAGTTCAGCATTCCAAAGTTCAATGTTTTTCCTGTACTCTTTCATACTCAGAATAAGTGATTAATGAAGGCTGAAATGACTTGTATCAGCTCACTTTGTTTTCCTTCATTCTTTTCCTCTTACCTCTCCAAATGATATTCCAATTGCCACATGGATTGGAGGGTACAGCCTATCTTTTTTTTTTTTTTTTCAATTTTCTGGTCAATGGGTTAAGACTCAAGGCACTGAGCAAAACACTAGGTGATGAGACAAGATGATGGGAGTTCCTACTTGATGGTTTCATTATCCATCCTCCCCTCCCTACGGACACATTTGCCATATATCAAACTCTCTTCCACTAGGTAGAATAGTAAAGTCCTGGGTCTAAAGTCAGGAAGACTCAACTTCCTGAGTTCAAATCTGACTGTGTAACCATGGGCAAGTCCCTTAACCCTGTTTGCCTCAGTTTCCTCAGCTGTAAAATGACCAGGAAAAGGAAATGGGAAACCACTCCAATATCTCTGCTGAGAAAACCCTAAATGGGGTCACAAAGTGTCAGACGTTACTGAAAATAACCAAGCAACAAGAACAACCACAAACATTATTCTCCAATTTCTTGCGTTGACTTCTTTGCAACAAAAGCAGATTTTCATTGGCTTGCTGGCATACTGTAGGGGAAGAATGACTAGGGACTCATACCCTCACTCCAGGCCAGCAAAATATACCAAGGCTTGGAATTCTAATTTGGTCCAGAATTATAATTTTGACCATCACAGTCTCTTTCACTTTGTGCTGGCCTTCCAACAGATTCAGAGATGGGTGAAGATTTTATGAAAGGAAGGGTGAATATTGATGTCTTCCAGTGGTAAAAGGAAAGAGAATCAAAATGCAATTCAGAATAAAGTAAAATTAGTGGCAATAAATATAACCCATCCTTGTGTGTTATGTGTTATCTATCAGATCACATTGTTTAGCTAACAAAAATGTGGAATTACTTCTCTCCAAGTTGTTGATTTTGGTGACAACCCCCATCTATCTAAAGCACGATTTGTCAATCCATTCTGTTGTTCCTATAGTATGCTTTCAGTGATCCAAATTTTACTTTATTTTTATGGACTCTATCTATTTGCAAATAACATTCCACTATTTGATCTCTAGGAAAGGAAGAGAAATTGTAAAGGCTATATGAAAATGCTTCCCACTTCAAAAAATTCTGTGTATATGAGATCATAATCATCCTATTGGCTAGCTAAAATTTAAAATACCTGAGGAATGGAAATTCAGGGCACTTTATACAAATTCACATATTTTATTTTTAGAAAATACTTCATAAATGCTTATTCATAAGCATTTCCTTTCTTTAAAAAAGAAAACTAATACCTCCATTAGTAAAATTCATAATGGCCCTAAATAATCAGGTCACTTGTTCAGATTCCATTCTTCTGAAACGATTGATTATTCTCCGTTTCAGAGTAAGAGTAAAACAATCCCGTTTAGATTGGTGTTTCAAGTTTGTTATTTGACTTTAGGAATGAAAATAGTGCTTCCTTATTGGTAAAGTTATATAAATCAAAAACTGGTTTTACACCCAATGGAAAGGAGTACATGCTGAAGGAAATTCAAGGTCCAAGTAATAAATTCTCTCTGTCTCTCTCTGTCTTTGTCTTTGTCTGTCTCTGTCTCTCTTTATGCGTGTGTGTGTGTGTTTGTGGGTAAATGTTTTAACCACATACACATACAAACACAGAGGTTTTATGCACCAGTAGAGTAATTTCAGGTGGTATGAGGAAACAGACTCCCCACCATAATATTCTTAAAATATTTCTCCCATTACCTCTGGCAGCACATTACCTAAAATATATACCCTTATCATAACTTAATTATGCATAGCTTCCATGTTGTCTTCCTTTTTATCATCAAGGATAGCCTTTTGTTTTTTGGAGTATCCCCATTACTAAACACAGTACCTAGAATATAATAGGCACACTATAACAAATGCATGCTAACTGATTGTCTGACAAAGAGATATGGAAAGACACCTCTCCCTACTCTTTTTCAGAGATGATGGAGGAGTCCATGGGTTTTGAACACAGCATATCAAATTTTTTTATATCATTAATTGATTTTGCTGAATTGTCCTGTTTTTTAACAGTATTTTTATATGGGATGATTCACAGGTAGGGAAATACGGAAGCATTCAAGGGGAAATTTAATAAATGAGCAACAAAAGATATCAATAAATATTTATTTTAATATATACCTACATATGCATATATATATACATGTATGTCTATGCACACACACACATGCAGGTATATCTATACCGACATACATATATATATGCGTGTATCTCACCAGATTGTACATTTTCCCAATGACTTTCTAAGATAGATTAACTTTGTTATGCTCTTTGAGAGACCTTTCACCTATTTTAATTATTCAGTCCTCTGGAAACCATTACAATCTGTGCCTGAAGAATTACTGGATCATTGGATCACTTCTGGGGGACAGGACATGCAGCAGGGAAGAAATGTCTACTGCCTTAATGAATTCAAGTGATAAACAAAACAAAACACCTTGTGTGTTGTAAGAAATGACATCCTGGAAATGCATTTGGACTGTCATTAGCAGACATAGATTTAAATTCTAGCACATAATTTACCAGGAATGCAACTCTCATCTGTATAATGGGAAGAGATCTAAATGAATATTTGATTGAGACTTGATTTCTTTGATGGACTGAGCAGTCTCCCTCTGCCAATGCCGAAGTCCAGCAACTCCTTTCCATATTATAGTTTCAGACAACTGCCTAAAACACTGAGAGAGCCAGCCAGAATATAAGAGGCAAAGCTAGGACATAGTCTAAGACCATCTTTCTCCTCACCATGTGATCTTGCCTAAAAATAACTCACAAAATGCTAAACAGGCATTATATTCTTAGATCATTACAAAAGCCCTATAATGGATAAGTAGGACAAGTCTTATTATTTTTCTGTTTCCCAGATAAAGGTAGTGAGGTTCAGAGAAGTAAGGTGGGACTTGTCTAGGACCACACAAGTTATGTATTACAAGAGACAGATCCTAAACTTAGTTCGCTGAATCCAGTACTCTTAAATATCACATTGATTCCCAATCTTACAGCGTTGTAGTGAGAAGCATTAGGCAAACCTTCAAATGTCACTCTTTGAGGGTATTATTACTATTACATTCAATTAACCTAACTTTCAGAAGGTAATTAACCACATATAATCGACCAGATATTAAAGTAACAGTTAAATTCTGAGAATTAAAAGTGGCAAAACTAACTCCCAGGAAAACTTATCTGAGAAAGGGAGATTGCAAGTCTTCATTCTACAAAGCTGCCCAGAAACATTTCAAAGTTGAACTTGTATTTCACTTCTTTTTTGGCTTATCAAAATCTTACCTACACTAAACTGCCATAACATGATTAAACACTTTTGGGGGAAAGGGGCTGCCATTTTCCTTATATTCTATGGTCCACATCTCATAACAACTCATATTGCTGCTCACCCTTTCAGCTCTCCAAAAAAACCTAAAGTTACATTGATATTTAGATATAAGAATGTCCATTGAAAATATAAGGCTGATTAACCACTTCTAAAATTTAATGGTGAAGTAAGAACATAAATGGCTGAATATTTCTTTTATAAATCATTCTATAATATTATATATTTATGGAGCCTTATATATTATAAAATTTTTATATTCATTCCATCAATCAGTACAATTTGAAGCAATCGGTATTATTTTATCCTCTTATAAATAATCACAGAACACATTTATCTATCTACTCTACCACTGCCTTGGGCATCACTGATACTATGACAAACCAAATGCTCCCTTTCAGGAGTGAATAAAAACATTTCTGTCAAAAGTCTAAACATATGGGCCAGTGGAATGGAATGAGTGCAAATTTTACATTCTCAGATTCTTTCATATCTGAAATTTGAGTTTATTTCTAGGACTTTGCTTCTGTCTTTCTCTTTCATCCATTTTAAAAGTTTTAATACCTTGTCATATATAAAGACAATCTCTTCCACTATCTTCCTAATATTTATTAATGTTTGATTATGAGCTTTCTTCTCATGGTATTCACAATATCCTAACTACTTATTTTATTATACTTGTTTACAACTAAAGGCTAAATGAATATAAGGGGAAATGTATCCTCTTCATCAGTAATTTTCCCATGATGTGTTGTAGAAATAACAGTTAAGACCGAAGAGCAAATATGAGACCACTTCAGCTCCCACACTGGTCATGACATAAAGATTTTTAGTAAAGAATATTCTAGGTGCCTTATTTTTAGCTCTTTTACTTCCCTCTCTGTTGGAATGAATCCTTTTATAGTTATGGAATTATGTAATTATTTTATATGGAGCATTGCTATTGACTGACTGCATAGATCTATAAAATAACACATCATGAAATCCCATAATTAGAAAAATGCTAATTGGGAACATCTGGATTGATGATGTTAAATCTGGATATGTCTTTTGCTTTTTCAGAGATGTTTTCACATTTCAGACTACATGTGAGGTTAGACCATTATCGAGATTATTTCTGTATGATGGTGGTAAAAATGATACTGTAATGGTCCCATCATTTGGTGATTTTGTTTATATTCATTAGGAGAAGAGGGGGTATTTATAATTCCTTAATACTGGTCCATGATTGTGTCATTATAGTTTGAATACCATCTTTGAAAAGACTCAGGACTGTTCATGTTATGTAATGGAATAGTACACCTAAGAAGCCATAAAAGTACAAAATATTGCTTTTTGCCAGTGGGATATTTCAATACAAAGGACTTGAAAACTACTTACAATATTTAAACCTTTTTTTCAATGACATATTTCAATCACTTCAAGGTTTTCAAAGCATTTTTATGCACTATCCCTTTTGATCCTTATCAAAATAAAACAAAACAAACCTGGTGAGATATATGCTAATGTTTCTTTATCTTCTAGCAGAAAACTAGGGCTCATATATACCCACAGGCTTGCCCAGGATTACAAAGACAGTACAGAGCTATTTTGAAAAAATCTTAGAAAAAGTGGATATGGATTGGATGGAGCATATCAGTTTGTGGTCAGATAGCATCACTTACTGCAGTCACTGGTAATGGAATTCTCCTAAAAGTCTACTTTTTGATTTAGCCTCACCCTTACAGTTGCAGTCTAGCCATCCCATCCAAGAAAAGAAGTCTATTTGCCTATAAACAGAAGCAAGATTGAATTGTCTCTGCGAAAAAAGGTGAAACCTTCAAATTAGTATTTTTAATCCAGATGCTCTCAAATAGTATTTTTCTATAGAAAGTTGACCAGCCTCCAAAAAGGGGGCCCATTTTACTCTTCATAAAAAGGGAAATAAATTGCTGTATTGCATGCATATACTCACAACATGAGGAAAGGTGGAACTAGTCAAATCAAGAGAAACTTAGCCTATGGAGAAGAGCAAATCTGTATGGAACTTGTTTGAAATATAAAGACCTAGAGTCACAAATCTAAGAAAAACCTTGCAGGTATGGAAAGTTGGACCATGTGATTAATCAGCATGCCTTTGAAATCCTCTCTGGCTCATTATATGCACATCTGCCTAAGTCCATCTTGAAAGGGTGAGGCTACAGTTTCATTAATTAGTTACAGTTCTCATGTAGAGATAGATGTTTATATTCTTACCATTCTCCTCCTGGACTTGAAGACCCTAGAAAAAATTGTTGTGTGTCCTTATTGAGTTAGACCTAGAGGAAGCATCTGGCTGCTATCATGTGATTTTTGAGGGATGATAAGGCTCTGACTGTGGGTGTGGAAGGGGTCATACACCTATCTTCATGACTTCTGCTGAGAAACAGGGTTAAACAATTCTCATTAAGAAAAGTACTTCTACATGATTCCCAATAAGGTTATATTTCAAATCAAGAACATCTCCCAAGTGTTCTCCATGAGTGAAAAGTGCCATTATAGCATAATTCTGAATGTCAAGAGGATTGCAGTATTTCAGCACAAGACCTAATTGTTCTAAACATTATTCAATACCACACATTTCTGCTGCAATTAAAGAATATAGAGAGGCCCCCAAGCTTTGATACTAATGATATCAATAATACTAATAATGCTAGGAGTAATAATATCACTTTAGATTCTTGATAAATCACTGTTATGTTTCTATTTCGCAGGTCTAAAATAAACTGTTTTCAATTATTTGCACAAAGTCTCCTAAGATAAAGAGAAAACCCTAAAGGAAAAATTGAAGCTCTAATTTCTAAAGGTTATTCAATCCCTGGAAGCATGATCCCTAACTACCCCACCCTAAGGCGTAGAAATAATCATATGCCTTTTAGGTTATTGTAGAGATAGTCTGGACATAGACTCTTACTATTTCCTCCACAACTGTGAAAAGGAAACATCTAAAATTAATGACAGACATTAATGGATGGGAATACTGAGAAAAATCAGCCTCCAAGAATGCTTTTCTTTTACTTACATCTCTAAATCAAAAAGGAAATGAGAAGGTACGTAATTATTAAACAAGCAATATTTAGGCCTACTGCCTATTTCCCATAATGTTTTTCTTGCAATTTTTCTTATCAAGGTTGCCTTGTCATAGACACAATTTTTTCCAATAAAAATAATTTTGTTTCATTAAAAAACACTGTATTTATATGTTACTATCTTATTTTCATGGGTTAATCATTACTAAAAATAATTTATTCTCCATTGATAATACTCACTATGAAAGAAACTCAAGTACCTTTTTAGGATTCATAGAAGAGTGCATACAGTCCACCATGGGAGCTGTGCTCAAAAATAACTGCATTTCAGTTTTACATATAATGGAAAATCAAAATGTCATGAGAACCTTTCTACTTACAGGTGTCTAAAGATTCATCCGAATCATCAGGGCAGTCAGGGTCCCCGTCACATAGCCAGCTCTGGGATACACAAGTCACATGATCATGGCAAAGAAATTCACCAGGATCACACAACTGTGGATCTGAAAATGAAAATGTTTTAAAATAAAATATGAATGATCTGAACATATGAACACAAAACAGCACAAAGATGAAATGTGAGAAAGCAATACATAAAAGGGACATGAATATGAAATATATTTCCTATGCAAAGCTCAAACATAAGCAATATTTATCTTAATTTTAACATTTTACTTCAAGTATACAATCTGTTAATCACCTTATTGGTCAAATAGCTTCAGTTGATGAGTAGATTAAAAGAATGTGCTCTAAAAATGGTTATTTTGCATGGTTGCCATCCTATTACAACAGACTCAAAGAATGTATAGATCTCCCAAAAAGTAAATTTTAGGTATATTTAGTTATTTAAATGCATATTTACTTCATATAATGAGAGCATAATTGACTCAGGAGCAACAATATCCATCTTTTATCCTCTACTTCCAATCATTTAAGTTGCTCATCCCCCCAAAAAGCATTATTGCCATATTATTCCAGTTTAATTACATAAATATTTATTGATTTCCTACTATGTGTCAGGTATTGCTGGTGCTGAAGATAGAAACACAAAAAAGCAAAATGTCCCTTCAGTCTTCTCTTCTGTACCCCAAGGAAAAAGTAAAGTTATTCACATAAATTTTAGTAATAAAACTAAATCTCTAAGGATTTTAGTTCTTTTCTTGAAAGAGGACTTTTAAGATGCTAGATTAGTCAGGCTACCCTAGGTCAAAGACTTTGGGGCCCTAATTTCCTTGAGAGCACTTTATGTTTTTGTTAGTCACACTACACAATTACTGTCTCCCACAGAATTGTGACTCATATATATCCATCCTCATTATTTTCTCTGCCCAGGTGATTTTGTTTGAAACCATATCTCTGTTCTTCACAAAAAAAACATCCCCTACAGCTTTTCTAGAACACTTGAAAATTAGTCTCTCTCTACAACGACTTGCTGAACCAGGAATAATTTAGGTTTAGAAATACATTTACCTTACTAGTGAGACATGGTGTAGCAGAAAGAACAGGAGACTGAAAGTCACAGGACCATAACGGCATAGATATAGAAGTAGAAGAAACCTTAAGCACCATCTAGTCCAATTCCTTCAGTTTAAAGGTGAAGAAATTGAGTTGCAAGGCCATTACATATTATGTCCAGTATCACAGAGACTATACATCAAATACCAGATTAGAACCCATATCCTTTGCCTTGAGTCAATGAGACTTCTTCTGTACTCTTCTACCCTCTCTAACATGTGAGGACCTGAATTCAAATTTTGCCATGAACAAGGCAACTAGAGTACAACTAAGTGGCATGGTCTGAGATGGAGGCCAGACCTGAAGGCAGGAAGACTCATATTCCTGAGTTCAAATCAGTCCTCATACATTTATTAGTTGTGCAACCATGGGCACCTCATTTAACTCGAAGTTTCCTCATCTATAAAATAAGTTGAAGAAGGAAATGGCAAATCATTTTAGTGTCTTTGTCAGAAAAACCTCAAATGGGGTCACAAAGAGTCAAATATGATGGAAACGACTGAACAAGAATAAAATTCATACCTTAGACCAAGAATAATCAAATATGTGTGTATGTATATATATATTACATATAACAAATATATAATATAAATATATATGAATATATAGTATATATAATTTTTATATATCATATATGTTCAATTATATATATTCTACATATATGTATGTGTGTATATATGCATATATATATATATAAAATGTGTGTATATTGTACCCAATTATGCACGTATTCTATTTCTACAGAAAGATGGAAAAGACAGAGAGACAGAGATTTTGTAGATACATTTATAACCACTTTTCCCTTTTTCCATTCTATAGGTATGAATTTGCCTTCCTCTCCCCTACCTTATATGTAGTAGAGAGAATTCTGGATTTGGGGTCAGAGAACCTGGATTCAAATTCTAGTTTTTCCTTTTCATGTGTTCCTGGGTAATTCACTTAATATCTCTTTTCTTGCTTTGATGATCTATAAAATGAGTTTATACTAGATGAACTCTATGGGTACTTCTAGTTCTAAGCCAATGATTCAGTTATACCCACTTTCCTCACTTTAGGCCTTTATTATAATCATCAAGTCTTTATTAGACATATTCTTCTCAGTTCTATGTGCGAGGTACTAAGTGAAATGTGTAGGAAATAAAAGTTGATACATCATTCCTACCCTTAAGAAGTTTACAATTTAGTTTGGGATACATGAATCAAAAATAATGTTACAAGTTAGTATATAAATACAAGAGAAGCATCATGGTACAATGGCTAGAAGGATGATCTCAAAGCCAGGAAAAACTGACTTTAAGTCTCATTTCTATCTACAATCTACTCAACTTCTCAGTAGTCTAGGCAACTTTCTTAGACTATAAATTGCAGGGAACATTGGAAGAGAGTTTCCTCAACTGAGAGTTCTTTATGCCTATGAAACAATAGGTCAATTTACCATCCCTGTGTAAGTACAAAATGAGTGCAAATGATCGTTGAATATTATAAAAAATGAAGTCAGATAGAGCATAATGACCTGGAGTTGTTAAGCAAAGAAATTAGCTTTGGACTTTGATGGAAACGTAGGACTGAAGTAAATGAAAGAGAGAGGAATTATACATGCTGTATTCAAGAAACATTTGCAAGAGCTTTCTCCTTTTGCAGTAAATATGCCCAAATCAACTTCTAAATATTCTCCTTACAAGGCGCATTGTGTCTTTGACCATCTTTAGTTCTATGTAGTTTCATTCTATATAGACGTTATGTAGTATCTGCTCCTAGACATTAAACTACAAATGGTACCAAGACAATTTGAAGGCATGGAACCTAACTCCAAATGTTTACTGGCCTCTAAAATGCAGATGATCTCTAGAAGACAGGTTAGTTATAGGTCCTTTCACTTAGCCCAGCCAGGATACTCCAGAGTGCTTTAGGGAAAAGCATGAAGAGATATGATCTAGGAAAAGTCCAAACATATCTTAGCATTCATTTTGTATTTAGGGTAAATTTAGGGTAAATACCTGAACAAAATTCAGCTCTATCTCCATGTTTTATTGCTCTGATAGGCAGGAAATCGTTCTTATATATTCTTAGAATCTCTCCTAGATCAATTTTCCTATGATTTGGCCTTTCATGGACCCAGAGAAAAGTCCTTCAGGATCTTCCTTCAAATGCCCACATTTCACAAGCACCCAAATATTTATTCACAAATAAAATACAAGACAACTCACAACATCATAATTTGCATTTGAAGCTAAGGTTTACTTAAGGAGTCTCACCTAATCAGAGCATGTGCGTTGGATTACTATAGAAATCTCAAAACTTTAAAGACAACCCTCACAGTTGCTGTTTCTGATTTAACATTATCCCCCTAGGAAACAGCAGTTAAGAACAGACTGTTAAAACCAGTCTATTTATTTTTCAACTAGATATACCATTTTAAGGTCAACTTCTGAAAGCATTGATGGTTGGATTCAAATGAGTGAATTTTCAATATTTTGAGGTGATTATTTTAAAATATATCCCCTCGGTTGAGTTCCTTGTATAAGAAACTAAATATTTTTGGTATGTTTTCCCATTCATTCCATGTAATGCTTCAGCATACACTTCTGAGATATTCAAATTAATCTTGTTTTTAAATGCCTTCTTATTATATGAAACAAAATTGCATATGCTATAATTAAAAAAAAAAGCTTATGAGGACATGGAGGCAATTCAGCTTACATCCCTAAGGAAGAAGATCAAAGCTGGTCACTTGAATATCACTTTATAATAATAGCTCTTTGGAACCAAAAGAAAAGAAAAAGATTAGGCTAACTATAGACTGCATAGCCTAGTGGGTATGGTCTCATTTTAGCAAAGGAAAAAGCTAAGTAAATTATTCCTTTTTCACTGAGATGAAAATATATTTGGGAATTTATTATAATAGGAATTTATAATAGAATTTTTAAAATATTTTAAAAAGACAATTTAGTGGTGAGATTTTACAAAGTACTTTTCTTTTGAATTCCCTGCTCTATGCAAGATATTATGTCAGAAACTGGAAGATAAAAAATGAATAAGAGAGAACTATGGGATTTTAAGAACTGACAATATAACCTACCAAAACAGAATTTAAGGAAAAGATTAGCCTCAAGAGTTCATTTGCTACCGTTGCAATAGTAATTTCAAGAGTATTTAGCTGTTGCTAAACTCAATAGAGACAGAAGAGAAATACCATCACTTAGCCTCATTGATGAAAGTCTGTTCCCATTTCAAATGAATGTAAAGTAACCAAAAAGGTAGTGTGGTATACTGAAAAGCAACACTGAATTTGATGCTACTAGACCAGCCTGAGTTCAAATTCAAGCTCTAACATATTTGCTAGCTAATCGACCTTGAACAAATCACTTTACCACTCACAGCTTTGGTTTATCTTAAAAGTGGGAATATTGATATTTGTCCTATGTACTTTTCAGGCAACAAGACAAAGCAGCAAGTATATATTAAATGCTTCCTATGTGCTAAACACTGGAGATACAAATAAAAACATGAAGAAAAAAAGCCAGTCCCAACCTTCAAAGAGTTTATAACTTAATATGAAGATAGCACAAAAGGGAGCTGCAAAGATGGAAGGAAAGAAGTATAGGGGCATGGTGCTGATATCCAGAAAGTCAGAAGCTAATTTGGAATCAATTGTAATGCAATTTGGCGGGCATAAACCCCTCCTTAATAGGGAAGCCTCAGAAGAAATTTATAAATGGGAGAAGGGAGTCAGTATACCAGAGGAATGGTCCAGGTTGAGATAGTGTCAGAGTTGATGGAAGTGTTCTGTTGAAATAAGGAAAACATTTGATAAACCATAAAGTGCTACAGGGTCAGATAAGTCTTCAATTGCTTTTCCCTCATATTTTTATTCTCTGACTGCCCTGGCTCCAGTCAGATTGAAATAATGGGAATTAGTGGAGAGTATATAAAGAATTTTTACATTGGAAATTATTTAGTTCCAAATCAAATTCCATTTTTTTCTTCAGGTTCTACAATTTTTTTCAAACCAAGCCCTATTGCCTTGGTTCAGACATCTTGTTACCCAGACTTTGGTCTGGAACACTGAATCCTTATACCAAAATGTTCTCAGCCAATATTTCTATTTGTACTTGTTTCTTTTCATGGGATCATGGCCCCTGGTAATAGAGCCTCATGTTTATTTTGGCTTGAACATTTAGGACATAAAGTTTTGCTTCTTCCTGCCTTTGCTTACCTTTCAGTTTAGCTGCATTCTCAATATTTTCTTCTAGAGTAATTCTTTTTCTGGTTTCTACTTAAGGTCCAGCATGACCATAGGAAAAATTTATAACATTTGATTCTCTCTATAATGGTGGAAATTCATTGAATAGCTCGATTAATTGCCTCATTCCACATAAAGTAATGAACAGAATGTTACATTCTAATAGCTTTGTCACATGAGAACAGATCTTAATTAAATGAGTCAATCAGAGGTATGAACTAGATACTAATAAAGAAGACCTAAACATCTTCATTGTGTAAATGAATCAATCAATTAGTCCTGAGAGGAAGTCTGTAGAATTTGCCTGAGGAGATTTGACCACACCTTGTGATATTTCTATAGCTCAGTAAGCTAATTTGGAATCAAGGTTTTGGGAATATAGCAGTATCTGAAAGAGAAGCATTCCAGTCAAGGCCAAAATAAGGAACTTCTGGGATAGATGTGACAGTAGGACTCAGCCTCTATCACCCCATATAGTGTGTGTGTATTCATCCTTTGTTGCCAAAGAAGACCATGCCATCAGAGAAATAATGACATGACTGGCACTTGACTTTGTTTTGAGTGAGGGAGGGCTGTGCAGGTCACCAGCTTCACTTCTCCTTCAGAGCCATCTGAATCCAGTGACCAGATATTCATCAGGATGACTGGAGATTACCCAGGATGAGGCAATTGGGATTAAGTGATTTGCCTAAGGTCACACAGCTAGTGAGTGTCAAGTGTCTGAGGTGAGATACAATCTCACCAGAAGAGGATGTTGTAAACTTCAGAGGTCTAGAAAATTTGTAATTTTTGATCAGTATTCAGGCAATATTTCTAGAATAACAATAATTTGGATCTGTCTGTTGATCTGTGAGGTATGTATTGTTTACAATCACACAGTTGGAAGTGCTGTCTGTTGTGGATCTTTGTTTCTCTGTTTGTTTTTTTCTCTGAAGTTCTGGGTGCTGACTTTTTCCCCTGAACTAAGTGAATGATATATGTGCTTAAAGAGATTGTTGACCCTTCAAAACTTGCTTTCCTTTTAGAAAAGAAGATCTAAGAAGCTATACAGCAGATCTTCCTGTGTATGTTGGGGAACTTGCTGTTATAATAGTGCAAATGAGATTTAACTTTTTTTAATGGAAAATATATTTATCTTTTAAATACATAAAATTGTTTTCAGCTTTTATACCTCTACTATCCAAAATTGAAAGAGGTATTAAGGAGCTAGGTCTAGGTAAGAACATAAAACTTCAGATTTCCATGATGGAAAATTCTAACAGGAAGAATCAATGTATGAATGATTTTAGGAAAAGAGCAGGAACTTGGTCATAGAGGAGTGGAAACAGATCTAGGTGGTCTGAATTAGCAGCTGTAGTTCTGATTCCCAAACCTCTTAGCATAGGGCAGGAGTCTTATGGAGCTAGATGAGAGAGAAGTGCAGGGCCTATGGCAGCAACAGCAGCTACTTCTGGGGCTATCAGTCCACAGATTAAATATTTGAAAGTCAACTATTTGAACTTTTGGAGTCAAGATGGCAGAGTAAACTGTAAGTGCTCTCACCCTCCCTTAGTGATCTTAAAAAACCAAGGGAGTATTGCCCCAGGAAAAATCCAAGAATCCTGGAGCCAGCAAAAGGGGTACAATAGTCTTTTAGCCCGAGAGGCTAGAGAAATTGACTAGAAGGGTACCTCTTTCTATGAATGAAGGGGATAAGTACAGGACTGGAGATGTCCCAGCAAGTCCTACCTCAGAAGACAAGCAGGAGATCCTGAGCCCTAAGGGGCAGAGTCAGAAATCACTAACACCAGGACCTCAGATTTCCCTTAGAATAGTCAGGGGAATTGAGCAGATATCAGCATAGTCAGTATTCTCCAGCCACTGAGACTATTCTAGTGCAGCTAAGGGGAGGAGGAGACTTCCAACTGACAGACAACTCCTCCTGCACATCCCACTCTATGAGCTTCAATGTAACCCCAGGAAACTCAGATAGTCTTCACCTGTCCTTGGACTTGCCACACACTAGTCAGCTCAGCACCAGGTAAGCTGCAGTATTTTATAACTTCTAGCTGAAAGAACCAGAGGCCACAGCATACAAAGCCAATAACCAGACCCTTAGCTCACAGGAAAGGAAATGTGGGACAGAGAATCTTGTGCACCAGAAGCAGAGATCCACTTTAAAAGTCAGGAAAAAGGCCATCACCATGAGCAAGAAGCAAATTAGAAAAGCAAAGACAATAGAATATTTTGACAGGGACAGGGAAGTTCCAAATATGAATTCAGAATAGGAGAGAATTGACACTATACTCACATCTGAAACTTCAAAAAGGAATATGAACTTGTCTCAAGCCCAAAGAGTATTCTTGGAAGAGCTCAAGATGGATTTAAAAACCAAATTAGAGAGGTGGAGAGAAAAATTGATCAATGATTTTAAAAAACACAATCACCTCCTTTTAAAGTAAAATTGGCCAAATGGATAAGGAGGTACAAAACCTAACTGGAGAAAATAATTCCTTATTTCCACCTGGAAAAGGAAGTAAAAAAAGCTAAATGAAGAAAACAATTCATTAAAAATTAGGATTGGGCAAGTGGAAGCTAATGACTGCATGAGGCACTAAGAATCTGTCAAACAAAATCTAAAGGATGAGAAAAAGAAGAAAATGTAAAATATCTCATTGGAAAAGCAATTGACCTGGGAAATGGATCCAAGAAAGAAAATTGAAAAATTATTGGTCTACTAGAAAGCCATGATAAAGAAACAGCCTGGACAGTATCTTCCAAGAAATCATTATGAAAAACTACCCCAAGTTCCTGGATTCAGAAGGCAAAATAGTCATTAAAGAATCTATTGATCACCTCCTGAAAGAGACACCAAACTGAAAACTAGGAATGTTGTTGCCAAATTCCAGAAATATCAGGTCAAGGAGAAAATACTGCAAGATACCAGACACAAAAAATTCAATTATTGAGGAACTATAGTCAGGCTCACACAGGACCCTGCAGCCTCTATATTAAAAGATTACAGGGATTGGAATACAATATTCTAAAAGACAAAGGAACTTGGATTTCAACCAAGGATCAACTACCCAGAAAAAATGAGGATATGGATATTCAATGAAATAAAGAATTTCCAGACTTTCCTGATGAAAAGGCCAGAGCTCAATAAAAAATCTTATCTTCCAATACAAGACCCAATTGAGTTAAAAAAGGTAAACAGGAAAAAACCCCAAAAAGCCATGCTATTCAATAAGAGAAAACTGTTTATATTGCTATATGGAAAGATGATACTTGTAATAATTATATATTTATTATGACATGTAAAAGGTATATACATAGATAGAAGGTGTGAATATAGATTAATTGATGTGATGATAAGAAAAAAACTAAAAAAAAAAAATCCTGGAGGTGCAAATGGAAAAGAGTAAAAGAGGAGGAAGAAAGAGTAAATTGCATGACACAAAGAGGCACAAAACCATATTATAGTAGAGGGAAAGAAGGGAAGAAGAGGAGCATCAATTAAGCTTTACTCAAATTTGGTTCAAGGATGGAACAACATAGTTAAGTATAGAAATCTAACTATAACTACAGGCAATAGGAAGTGAAAGGCAAAAGGAAAAGGAGGAGGTGGTTAGAAGGTAGGGAAGAAGTAGTAATGCAAAAAAATGGAGGGGGGCTGATAGAAGGAGGGAAGATTGAGGGAATCAGTGGACAAAAGAAAACGACTTATGAGGAAAGGAAGGGAGAAGGGGAAAATAAATGCATAAACAGGGTGTGGGGATAGGATGGAGAGAAAAACATAGATAGTAATAATAACTGTGAATTTGAATGGGATGAACTCTCCCATAAAATGGAGGCATATAGTAGAATAGATTAAAAACCATAATGCTACAATATGTTGTTTACAAGAAACACATTTGAAAAAGGGGCACACAGTCTGTAAAAGGGTAGAGTAGGATATATTATGCTTCAGATGAAGTAAAACAAGCAGGCATAGCAATCCTGATCTCAAACAAAACCAGATCAAAAAAAATAGATCTAATCAAAAGAGATAATGAAGGTAACTATATACTGCTAAAAGGCAACAGAGATAATGAAGTAATATCATTACTAAACATATATGCACCAAAGAGTATAGTATCTAAATTCTGAGGGGAGAAGTTAAGGGAGTTACAGGAAGAAATAGACAGCAAAACAATACTAGTAAGGAACCTCAATTTCCCCCATCTGAAATTGATAAATCTAACCTCAAAATAAATAAGACAGAAGCTAATGAGGGAAATAGAATGCTGGAAAGGTAGATATGATAGACCTATGGAGAAAATTTAATGGGAATAAAAAGGAATATACAGTTTTCTCAGAAGTACATGGAGCATATACAAAAACTGACTACATACCTGGGCATAAAAACATCACAAACAAGTGCTGAAAGGTAAAAATAGTCAATGCATCCTTTTCAGAACATGATGCAATAAAAATTATATGTAATAAAGGGCCATGGAAAGATAGGCCAAAAACTAATTGAAAACTAACTAATCTAATCCTAAAGAATGAGTGTGTCAAATAACAAATCATAGAAACAATTAATAACTTCATTCAAGAGAATGACGATAATGAGACAACATACCAAAACTTATGGGATGAGTGAAAGCAGTTCTTAGGGAAAGTTTTATATCTCTGAATACTTATATGAAAAAAAAAACAGAGAACGAGGAGATCAATTAACTGGGCATGCAACTGAAAAAGCTAGAAAAAAGAACAAATTGAAAATCCCCAATTAAATGTCAAATTAGAAATACTGAAAACTGAAGGAGAGAATAATAAAATTGAAATTAAGAAAACTATTGAAGTAACAAAATTAAGAGCTTTTTTTAAAAAAAGCAATAAAATTGATAAAGTTTTAGTCAAATTGATTTAAAAATAGATAAAAGAAAACCAAATTATCAGCATCAAAAATGAAAAGGTGAACTCACTTCCAATGAAGAGGAAATTAAAACAATAATTAGAAATAACTTTACCCAACTGAATGCCCATGAATTTAAGAATTTTAGTGAAATGGATGAATATTTACAAAAATACAAATTGCCCGGATTAACAGAAGAGGAAGTAAAATATTTAAACAATCTCATCTCAAAAAAGAAATTGTACAAGTTGTCAACGAAGTCCACTAGGAAAAAAATTTTCTAGGCCAGATAGATTGACAAGTAAATTCTAACAAACATTTAAAGAACATTTAATTCTAATACTATATAGACTATTTGGGAAAATTGGTGAGGAAGAAGTAATACAAAATTCTTTTTATGATACAAATGTAGTGCTCATACCTAAGCCAGGAAGAGCCAAAACAGAGAAATAAAACTGTAGACTAATTTCCCTAATGAATATAGATGCAAAAATTTTAAATAAGATATTAGCACAAAGATCACAGAATTTATCATGAGAATAATACACTCTGATCAATAGGCTGGTTCAACATCAGGAAACCTATCAGCATAATTGATCGTGTCAACAGCAAAGATAATAGAATCATATGATTATCTCAAAAGATGCAGAAAAAGCTTTTTGAAAAACTACAACACTCATTGCTATTGAAAATACTGGAGAGTTTATGAATAAATTGAGCATTCCTTAAAAGAATAAGTAACATCTACCTAAAATGACCACCAAGTACTATATGTAATGGGAATAAGCTGGATTCATTTCCAGTAAGATCAGGGGTAAAACAAGGATGTCCATTATCACTACTGTTATTCAATATGGTATTAGAAATGTGAGCTTTAGCAATAAGTGAAGAAAAAGAAATTGAAGGAATTAGAAATATTCAAAGAAGAAACCAAGTTATCACTCTTTGCAGATAATGATATATTTAGAGAACCCTACAGAATCAAGGAAAAAAATACTTGAAATAATAAACAACTTTAGCAAAGTTGCAGGACATAAAATAAACCCACATAAATCATCTGCATTTCTACATGTCAATAACAAAGCTCAACAGCAATAGATAGAAAGAGAAATCCCAGGTAAAGGTATTGTAGACACTATAAAATATTTGGTAGTCAATTCACCAAAAACAAACCCAGGGACTACATAATTATAATTACAAAACACTTTTCACATTAATAAATTCAGATCTAAATAACTGGAAAAACATCAATTGATCATGGGCAAGGCAAGCTAATACTATAAAAATGGCTATTCTACCTAAATTAATTTACTTATTCAATGTCATACCAAGCTACCAAAAATTATTTATAGAGCTAGAAAAAATAAAGTCAAAATTCATCTGGAAGAATGAAAGGTCCAGAATATCAAGGGAATCAGTGAAAAGAAATGCTGGGAAAGATGGCCTGGCCATAGAAGATCTTAAATTGTATTATAAAGCAGAAGCATTAAAACCACTTGTTACTGGCCAAGAAATAGATGGGTAGATCAGGGGAATATGTTAGGTACCCAAGGCACAGTTAGTACCAAGGCATAGGTACAGCAGGCTACTGTTTGATAAATCCAAGGACTCCATCTTCTGGGATAAGAATTTACTGTTTGACAAAAACTTCTGGGAAAACTGGAAATTAGTCTGGCAGAAACTGGGCATACAACGATGCCTGACACTTTACACAAGAATAAAGTTCAAACGGAAAAATGATCTTGATATAAAGGCTGATACTATTAAAAAAAAAACAAAAACCCTGAGGGAGCAAGAACTAGTGTATTTGTCAGATTTGTGGAGAATGGAAGAATTTATGACCAAACAAGAGACAGAGAACATTAGGAAATGCAAAATGAATAACTCTACATTAAATTGAAAAGTTTTTGCACAAAGAAAGCCAACCAAGATTGGTAGGGAAGCAGAAAACTGGAAAAGAATTCTTACAACTAGTATCTGTGATAAAAGTGTCATTTTTAAAATGTATAGAAAAGTGAGTCAAATTTATAAGAATACAATACATTCCCAAGTTGATAAATGGTCAAAGGATATGAACAGGTAGTTTTCAGAGGAAGAAAAGTCATCTGTAGTCATGTGAAAAAATGCTCTAAATCAATATTAATTAGAGAGATGCAAATCAAAACACCTCCAAGATTCCACATCACACCTATCAGATTATCCAACATGACAAAACAGGAAAATGATAAATGTTGTTTAAGATGTGGGAGAGTTGGAACACTAATTCTTTGTTGGTGGAGCTGTGATCTGATCTAGCCATTCTGGAGAGCAATTTGGAACTGTGCCTAAGTGGCTGCAAAAATGTGCACACCCTTTTACCCAGCAATATTACTTCTGGGGCTGTATCCCAAATAGATCACTAAAATGGGAAAAAAGACCCACAATGTACAAAAATATTTATAGCAGCTCTCATTGTGGTGGCCAAGAGCTAGAAATTGAAGGGATGCTCATCAATTGGGGAATTACTGAACAAGTTGTGGTGTATGAATGTAATGGAATACCATTGTGCTATAAGACATGATACCAGGTGGATTCAGGAAAACCTGGGAAGATTTAAACAAACTGATACTGTGTGAAGTGAGCAGAACAAGGAGAACATTATACATGGTAACAGTCACACTGTGGGAGGGCTGTTTTTAATAGACTTAGGCATTCACAGTAAGGCAAGGACCTGAAATATTTTCAAAGGACTTATTATGCAAAATGCCATCAATATCAAGAGAAAGAACTATGGAGTTGAAACACACAATGTAGCATACTATTTTCTCTTATGCCATTTTTTTCATGGCTTCTCCCATTTGTTTTAATTCTTCTATGCAACGTGACTAATGCAAAAATGTGTTTAATAGGAATGTATGTGTAGAGCCCATATAAGATTGCATGTCATCTTGGGGAGGGAGAGGATAGGGAGGAGGAGAAATTTTGGCACTTACGGAAGCGATTGTTGGGAGCAGAAAAGAAATGAATTAATAAATTTGAGGAAAAAAAGGGAAAAAGGGCAGGGTGGCAATTTCCAGATGGGATTACCAGACCAAACTAAACAGAGGTTGTCTATCCCACACAAGTCTTAGAGATCACAAGGAGGCTTGAAATCCTAGGTTTTCTAAATTTTATCTGCTTCCCACCCAATTTTCAAAATTGACTGCCCTGAATAAAAGGAATATAGCCTTAAACAAAGGATCTCAATTCCAAAACACTCTTCAGACCTTATCCAGGTATGCTAGGGCAAATCAAATGGGAGGAGGTCATCTATGAAATTATGACATCATTAATTTAAAGATAGTTCTCCATAGTACTTTTCTAACATGTCTTAAATACATTTAAAACAAAACCAACACACTATTCCCCTTTGGTGTGAAATGACAGTCAAAATTCATGAGAACTGCACTAATGCCAGCAATAATGACCTGAAGCACATGACAGAAATCTATGAACAGAACCATGAAGGCCCAAGGAAATGACACTCCTGGCTGAAAAATACATCAAGAGGGAATTCTCTTATCACCAGTTTCAAGGGCAGTGAGATGGTGACACAGAAAAATAACTTTTAGGTTTTGTGAAGGGATGTTGGGGAGAGGAAAATATATCTTCCTTTTGAGAAACGCAGTAGTAATTAATTGTTTTTGTGCTTCATTTTGGTTAAAAATTTGCAATCATTCTATGCCTTATTAAACAGCATTTTTGGAGCTCCAAATGGCAAGACATGTTCAGAGAAATCTCTTAGTCAAAATCAAGGCAAAAATGAAAAAAAAATTTAAGGAGTACATTATCATTGGGAAGGAGCTACAATCGTTTATTATATTTATCATAATGAATAAAGAGGAAAGTATCTTTGTAAAGATTTCCAGTCCAATTTGACATTTAATTTTATTGAAGAAAACATTTTTGTTTGCTTTTATCTTCTTCTGACACATTTAAACACTAGTAAATTTTTTATGCTTTCCAGTCAGTTGTATAAAAAATTACAAACCACCTATCCTAGACCCTTTTGCAACTGCAACTCTACCAAAAGAAAAACTGACAAATTAAGAATTCTGTCCTTATAATTAGCAAGAGACATATGAAATCTCTTTTTCATGGAAAAAAGCAACTATACTTTACTGGGTCCAATCAAGATTTTATTAGTTGGGCAAAGATTTTGCAGCTCTGTATTTCTTTACATGGTTTCCATTTCCTTTTGCTCTCTCTCTCCCTCCCATTCTCTCTCTCTCTCCCTCCCTCCTTCCCTCTCTCTCTCTCTCTCTCTCTCTCTCTCTCTCTCTCTCTCTCTCTGTCTTTCCTCTTCCTCCTTCTCTTCCTCCCCCTCCCTTCTTCCTTCCCTCCCTCCCTCTCCCTCTGTTTCTCTGTGTGTGTCTCTCTCTCTGTGAGTCTGTCTGCCTTTCTGTATCTCTCTCCCCTATCTCTGTCAGAAATATAGAAAAATGAATTGATGCACTAAATTTTATATACAATACTGCTTGGGGGGGATTGGTTATCACTTTGAGAAACATCTTAAAAAATAAAACGAAACATAATCAAACTTTCTGACACTGTGTTTTCCTCAAAAAAGCATGATCTAAATCTAGTCTTGCTAGGGAATTCCCAAAGTCACATATTTTCAGAATTCTTGTCCTTTGTGCGATATGAATGGGATAGTTAATATTCAGTCCTTATGAGTTAACAATTACAGTAATACAAATGCATATAGTAGGCACTTTAAGATTTTCAAAGCAGTATTTAATACATAATCTTATATGATTCTCACAATAGTTCGGTGAGTTAAGTGATATGGTATCCTCATTATTTAGAGGAGAGAAGCCAGGTAAAGAGAAATTAATCAACTTGCCTAATGTTAGAGAGATTATAAACCTCAGAAGCAGGGTTCTAACCCTGAGCTTGGCCAATTTTGAATCCAGCACTCACATCATTCCACTTCATTATGGTATACTGCCTTGCTGACATTCTTTATTCTTTATTGGGAACATCTAAGATGCCCTTGGCTAACTATGTTATTTATCAACATCAACTATTTTAACAGAAGGAAAACATACTTTATTAACCATAATTACCATTCTTTTCTGTTTAATGAAGAAAAAGAAAAAAACAAGAATTATAATCATTATTTACTTCAATTACTTGTCTATAATCACCTTTAAAAAAAGAATTCTATGTTGTCAACTGTTTTGAATCCTTATATGTCATTCTAGTAACTTAACTCAAATGAGTTACTAAAAGTTCCACCTTGGTAAATGTTTAAATGGTCATCTAGCTAAAATACTTCAGATACAGAACTGGGACATGTCTTTAGGTAGAGGCACAATAGGCTGCCTCTCAATCTGATGCCATTACAGGTAGGCTCTCACTGTTATCCTCCATCAAAATCCTTTCCTTCTCGGGGTTGATAACTAAAATTACATTTAGACACAGAGGTAAAGCAGTAGATTTAGTTCAAAACTTGGAGTCAAGAAGACTTGAGTTAGAATACTCTCAGATGTTTTCTTGCTGTGTTACTCTGAGAAATCTCTCAGTCTCAGTTTTCTCATTGGCAAAATGGAGATAATAATAGCACCTACTTCACTGGGTATTGTGAGGATAAAATAAAATAATCTACGTAAAAGGCTTGAAAACATCAAAGACTTATATAAATGTTGGTTATCATCATTATTATCAAAACACTAGGCAAAGGAAAAAAGAGTTCTGTGTTTGTTCTATGAATTTTGCATAATTTACAATTTTGAAGAGGGTCTGTTTTCCTAGGTATGTCTAGGGGGTGGTGGTTGTAATTAACTTTCAAGATGTCATTTATGTCTTTAATTTAAAGAAAATAACAGATATGAAATCTTGGAAATTCTTAGAATTTTTTTTAAAAGACTAATTTCTTCTCTCAGGAAAAAAGATAGTGATCTTAACATAGTTGCCTTTTTAAATTCCAAACGATCGGTTCAGAGAAATGTCTTTAGAAGTTGATGTGATCAGAGAAAGAGGTCTTAATTAGGTGAACCTGTGTTATTTGAGTAAATGCAAACTATGAAGAGAAGTTCAGTAGGTTTCCCAAACATAACTACAAGCAACAAATTCATATAATTAAGTACTTCAGCTGAAGATACATGTCAGGAGAATTTAAATAACTCTATGTGAAAGTACTTATTACCTCAACAGAATAAAAGGTCCAATGCAACATTTTAACATTAATTGGAAATTAGCAGACAGGACTATGAGGGTCTAAAAGAATATCAATTGAATGCAAAAAATGTTTTCTAGAAAGTTTCATTTTGAAAAAGGTGCAAAGCCTCTCTGTATCGCAATTTTCCATTCTTTTTACCTATACCCAATAAATCCTTGTTTTGTATGGAGGAAAGTACTAAAGGGCAAATAACAGAATCTGACAAATTTCTAATTCAGTTTAAAATATATAGTGATAGCTTTGGTTTTTCCATCTTCTTCACTTCAGAATGTGTACCGACTTCTTTCCCGTGCCCAGAGAGTCATGCCTTTTAAGAAAAATTTAGGAAAAAATGCACTATAGAAAACCAATTAATATATTAATTATGTATATAGTTACTCGCATATGAAATATGCTGCACCAACAGTCCTCCATATCTGTAAAGAAAGGAGAAAAATATTTCTCCACTTTTCTTTGGTGTCAAAGATGGGCATCCTAATTATAATTATTCATTTTCATTTTTTGTTTGTTACATTTTCATTGTAACAGTAAATATTTATATTGTTTCCTTGGTTTTGTTTGCTTGATTTTGCTATGCTTTAGTCTATATAAATCTTCCCATGTTTCTCTGTAGTCTTCATATTTATTGCTTCATTTGCCATATGAATTTTATATTATATTCATGTAACAAAATGTATTTATCCATTTCCCCTGTTAGTAGGAATTTGCTTTGCTTCTTCTTCATCACTGTACACAAACAGATACAGACAGACAGACACACACACACACACAATGAGGAATCTTTTAGGAACCTTAGGGTGTTAAAGTAAAAAAAAAGTTTGATAGATTTAAAGTAAGAGAAATAGGTTCAAATTCTGACTCTATCACGTATGTGCAACTTCATATGTGTCATTTAACCTGTCTGGATTTCAGTTCCCTTATCTGAAAAATAATAGACTAGAATAATTAGATGCTAAAAGTCCTTCCAGCTCAATCTATGGTGCTATAATTCTTAGGTTACATGCCCCAGAATAGCTTCTCTAGGTCAAAGGGTAGGGAAAGTTTAGTTACAAAAAACAATTTCCAATTTTTTTTCCATAATGAGTAGACATAGTTCCACCAAGAGTCAAATAATTAGCAGTAAGCCCTGGTTCTTTATTTTCATAATGACACTAATTTATTTTAGGTTAAAGTGTTAATTTTTAAAGGAATATATGAAGGAATATTTTTTGGAGATTCTTACTCCTTCCTTTTTTTTTTTTAACTCTGAAGAGATTATATCTGTGTTTAGGATACAGGTAGTTCCAGTCTTTGACATTTTAGTCATTTAGAGCCCATCTTTCCGCAAGGCCAAGCACGGCAGTGCTTAAAATTGAGAACATTCAGATATCTATCTCGAAGTTTAGGTGTTCACTTGTTTTCAGAAACTTAAATTTCAAAATATACTAAAAATTTCAGAGCTAAAGGGACCTTATAAGAAATCTATTTCAGTGCTCTTCCTTTGCAGATGGGAAAACTGAGGTCCAGAGAGATAAGGTGACTTGGCCAAATTTATCAGAAGTCTCCTCAGCCAGGGCACAGAAGCCCCAAAATGAGAGGCCTTCAAATTATCCTATCAGTCCAAAGATAATTCAAATATTTTCTCCCAAAGCACCAACAACTGGAACTCTCTTGTAAATTAAAAAAAAATGACTTGCTGTTTTTCTAACTGACAAGCAGGATATGTATATATATATATATATATGTATATGTTTATGTGTGTATATACATGTATATGCATATGTATACACACACATATATGTATGGGGAGGGGGAGAGAGAGAGAGAGAAAGTTGGAGCTAAAGGCTAGCCTGTGATTGAGAAATTATTGCCTTCAGAAAAGAGGTAGGGTGATTGTAGGAGCTAAAACCAAGCACCGGAATGTTGGCCTTCCAAAAATCCCTGTGTAGAATGTTCTATGCCCCGCTCAATTTAACATGAGGCTCATAGAAGATGGAAAACAGAATAACCTCAAAACATGAAAAGTTTAGTAAAATTTCAATATTTCTCTGATTGATTTGACTTCCCTAATCTTATGATATGACTTCACGTTAGGGGCTCCCAATGGAATTGTCTCCAATTTGTTATTTAAAATACTTTATTATTTTACTCTCTTTTATTGGTTGGAAAATTTATATACCTAGGAAAGACAATGTTATATTAATTTTCTTTTTAAAAACACATACATATTGTAATTTCATACTGGAATGGCAATTACAATGTGGATTTTAGGTTTAGCTCTGCTCCTAATGAGCTATGTACTTAATAAGAAAATTAATTCACCTCTAGAGGGATTGGGTTGTTCATCTATAAAATGGGGGAAATCATAGTTGTAGTACCCATATCACAGAATTGTTATGAGTGTACAATGAAGTGATGCATTTAAGATGTGTTATGAATTGTAAAGTAATATACAAATGCTAAGGTCTATTAGCTATTATTATTAGCCCCATAGCCTTATCTTTTTAATGTGGGAAATGAAGGAGGTTAGACTTTATGATTTCTAAGGTCCTTTTCAATTCTCATATTTGTGATTCATAAGTCATTAGGGTTCTTTTGATCTCACCACCCTACTTCTCATGATCATTGGACACAGACTAGATTTCTTTCTACCATTTTTCAAAGGATAATTACTTCCTAATAGAAATTAATTAAAGGAACTTTTACATTTTCTAGCACTCATTCTAAAGTTACTACCATTTATACTGGATATTTACTCATTTCACTGCCCTGAAGCAGTCAAAATACTTAGAAGCACTTTCCATTCAATTGCCACCTCTGATTCTGTACAAGCCATGTCTGCAGAGTCAACATCCAAATGAAATCTACAACAATAATGAAACATGATTCTGTCAACTTGAGTTTCATTTTTCTAATTAACCTAAAAAATGGTAGTGTAGGATATAATCAGCAGAGTGATCTGATATTACATATTCAAATGCCAAGACAATTTTTAGCTCCTTCTGTAGTCTGTATTTGAATTTAAAAAATCTCTACCTCATTTTTAATAAAAAATTACATGGAAAGCAGATCCTTGACTACTCTACTTTTCCTTAAGAAAGTATTCATCACTTTAGAAATATTACCAGTTTCACTACTCAGGGTTTGGGGCTAGCTAAGGCAATTGAAAATCAGTGGTTTCATACCCATCAGAGTGTTTAACATGATAGAAAAGGGAAATGACAAATGCTGGAGGGGATGTGGAAAAATTGGGACATTAATGAATTGTTGGTATAATTGTGGACTGGCTCAACCTATCTGGAGACAAATTTGGAAATTTGCACAATAGGCAATAAAACTACATGTGTCCTTTGATTCATCCATACCACTACTAAGTCTGTATGCCAAAGAGATTACAGAAAAAGGAAAAGGACTTATATGTACAAAAATATTTATAACAGGTCTTTTTGGTGGTGGTAAAGAATCAGATGTTGAGTGGATGTCCATAATTGAAATAGAATGCTGTTGTGCTATAAGAAATGAGGACTAGGATGTTTTCAGAAAAAAAAAAACTGGGAAGATGTATATAAAATGATGCAGAATGAAATAAGTAGAATGAGGAGACCATTGTACAAAACGTCAATATTATAATGATGATCAACCTCCAGAGAGAAAGAACTGATAATGTCTTATAATGAAATTTCTTTTTTTTTTTTTGCAACAGGGTTAATACGGAAATATTTTGCATGATTTCATGTGTGTAATTGATATATCATTTGCTTTCTCAAAGCTGCGGAGAGCTATAAAGAGGGACAGGATTTGGAATTAATTTTTTTTAAGTTAAAAATAAATTTATTTAAAAAAAATAAATATACCATCAAAAAGAATCATCTGTTTTAGCCAAAATGTCATGACAATCTATTTATGCTATAATCAGGCATAGTAGAAGGACCTTGAATTTGGAACTGGAGCACCTGGGTTTTGATACCAGATTTGCCACTTGTTTATGCTTTGACCATGGATGGGTCACTTCACTTTGAAGAGTTTTGGCCATTTCTTCTCCGTATGTGTAATTTTTTTTCTTTAATTTCTAAGAAACAAAGAAAGCTTCCTAAAAGCAAAACTAACTCATGAGCCTTCTCATTTCAGCTTTTTGCCAAACTATCCATGAAAACCTTAAATTTCAGATTAGTTCTGTTAATAATCTGCTGTGCAAATTTAAATAATTTTTTTTATCTCTCTGAGCCTCTGGTGTCTTAGTAATAAAAGGGAATATCATTGTTGTGCTATCTGCCTCAGTGGGGTGTTGTATACTAGGAGATCATATATATTACATGCTTTCGAAACTGTAGAGTAAATGTTTTATTTTATTACTTTATGATTACCACCAACTTTTTTATTATTATTAACAACAACAATGATAATCTGATTTCTTTATCAGCATAATGAGTTAGAGTATGTAATTTCTAAGGTCCCTTTCAGCTTTAAATCCTACATGAATCCGGGATATCTCTAAAACTTATTTTTTGAGTATAATGATCATTATTCAATAGATATTTATTATGCAGGATACTGTGTGACACATAGTAAGTGCTTAACAAATAATTGCTGCCTTCTTTATTGCCTATAAAGAATCCTCCAGAGTTCATAGTACTGATGGATGCTTCAGGGAGATGCAAGGAGCTAAAAGTCCAGTTGTTTTTCTTTGTTTCTTTGTTTTTAATTCCTTCGCAATTTTCACATTCTCACAGTCACAAGTCCTAAGAAGATGAAGTCCTCTTAGCAGGTGGCAATTCTTTGACACCTGAAGTCATAATCAAATCTTTCCAAAAACTGGTTTTTATTACATTACCAAGTCTTTATGATCCAGACTAGTTAAAGTGAGTACTAAGTACCTGCAATATTATGGACACTTTTCTAAGGGCTGGAAACATAAAGAAAGACAAAAGATAGTTGCTGCCCTACAGGAGCTCACAATCTAACTGGGAGAGATGTGAGCAAACAAATATGTATAGGCAAGTTATATACAGGGTGAATAGAAAGTAACAAAGGAAAGAAACAAGAGTTGAGGCATTAGGAAAGGCTTTCTTTAGAAAGTTGGATTTTAGTTGAGACTCGGATGAAGCCAGAAAGCAGAGATGAGGAGGGAGAGCATTGCATGAAAAAGGACAGCAAGGGAAAAGTGAATGAAGCCTGGAGATGGAGAGAACTGCTTGAGGGAAAGCAAGGAGGCCAGAGTCATTGGATCAAAGAGTACATAGGAAGTGTGGTGTATAAAAAGACCAGAAAGGTGGAGTTAGCTTATGAAGGGCTTAGGATACCAAAAAGAGGATTCTGTATTTGATCCCAGAGATGACAGGGAATTACTGGACTTAAGTAAATGGGGGTGTCATGGGTTGACCTGTGTTTTAGGAAAATCACTTGTTTAGCTAAAAGGAGGGTGAAATGAAGTGGAAAGAGAATTATGGCAGGCAGACAAGTCAACATGGTATTGCCAGAGACCACGAAGGAAGTAATAGGGCCAGCACCAGAGTGGTAGAGAGAGGGAACAGATTAATGCAAATAAAAATATGTGGAAATGCTATTATTTAAGAAAAACAATCTGAACACTGTTGTTGGTATAGTTAGACATAAAAACACAACGTCCTATCCATTCTTGAAGGCACAACTCAAATTCTCCTTCCTTCACAAAGCTTGCAACTCAAAATAATCTTCCCTAGAATTTCTAAGAACACATTGTACTTTTCTTACACACATACTGAAATTAGATTTATTATGGAATAATTACTTATTTGTATATGTGTCATTTCCTCCTAGATAGACTGTAAGCTCCTTGAGGACAGGTGGCATGCAGGTTACTCTGCATGTGGAAAGGATTAAAATGGTTGTTGATTGAGCATATAAAAAAAGACAGGAAACACTTTGAATTAGCTCTTTTTGGAAGCAGCATTACATAGGAACATATTACAGAGGTGAATCTGACCTCCTGCGCCCATTAGATGTCTTGTCTTTCTTACAAAAACATTCTTTGTTTATAATGTGATATCCTCATTGAAAAGTATTATAAAATTAAAGTATTTTAAAACTGCTTGTTCCTTTGTTTGAATATCAAATAGTTTATATCAACTATAAATAAGACTAAAGGAATTAATGCACAAAATTACAATTCAACTCACAAAGATTATACTTTTCTATGTAAGTTTCAAATATACATTTGAAGGTCCCTTAGAGTATTTTGTTGGTTTATGCTATAATTTATTTGTAACACCTGGACTAGTGATTCGTTAGATTAAGAAAAAAATTTCAAGCATTTATGTTTATTATTTTTAAAATTTCTTCCACAGGAAAAATATCAAGTCAAATACTTATCATAATGTTATTTCTTATATGTACCATGTGATGAAGTTCGTGATGACTTTTGATATGCAAATATGGATTCCATTAGAAAATGTTCATGTTAGCAATAGTTTCCCTTGCAAAATGCAAGTATATTATTTAATGTATCAAAATATTTTTTCATCTAACAATTAATGTTACAATTGACTTAATATAAACCAACTTTCTCTAAAATTTCCCTAGCTCCCCTTATCCAAAGAATATTCTATATCAAATTAGTTTCTGAAATGTTGGTATCAAATAAATGGGGTTGAACTTCTAGTTGAGCTCTAAGGTCCTTTCCAGTTCTTAAATTTTATAAATAAACTATTTCCATATATGTAGAAGGTCTAGTAATGAGATTTTTTTTTATTTTTTAAAACATAATACAACTTATATATCTCAAGGACAGTTGAGGTGTAGATTATATTAGTCACCATTACTCAAAATAAATTTCTTAGTTGTGAAATGCCTTTAGATCCAGTTTATTACCCTCTTGCACACATGTATACACAGAAACACACACACATCACTCAGGCTGCTGCATAACCACATCTCCTTTTTTATATGAAATGTTAATACCTAGCTTGAATCTCTCACCTCATCCCCAAGAGCTGTTATTGAATAGCTTACAGCAATTGCTAAAAAAAATAAAATCTCGCAAAGAAGTAAGAATAAGTCCTTCCTCAAATGACCAAGATTTGTACCACTAAGGATATCCAAAAGAACAGACAGGTTAGATAGGCATCAAAGCTATTTGCCAAAGAAGAGTTTCAAAACAACATCAGAATAAGGTGATGGCTTGTTTGAAGAGACTATTGTAAAGGGAATAGCTTTCATTTGGATATAAAAAATGAGTATATTGGTTAAAATACCACTAATGTTTTAATTATAGATTACATAGGAAATAAGCAAAATATTTTATTGAAAATGACCCAAATAATTAAGGAAGGTAAGAGATTTATAACAGCTTTAAAGACAAACAGATTTATTGGGAGCTATCACTGCTATATTTTATCAGTACCATAAACATTTCTATTTCTAAAGGTGTCAAAAATTAAAAAAAAATTAAAACCACTCTGATATGAAACATTTTGGCATATAAAAACTTTGCATACAAGTAGACAATAGCATTATGTTAGTATTATTTCTTACTTCCAACTTTGTTTCAAAACATTTGAACAGAGAGATTGAAGGAAATTTTCCTGACAAAATAGTATCTGATAGTATCTGTTTCTGCTGTGTGGCCAGTACTTGCATTCAGGTCTTTCTTTTTCCAGATTTAAAGGCTTGCTTTCTGTATACTATTCTATGTTCATACAGAAGAAGACAGTACCTCTATTTTTTAATTACTGATTTCTTTGCAAGCTCATTGTAAGGAATTCTATCTTTGCAAACATGAACATTCTTATTGTAGCATTGCTTTAAATCATATAACATTAAGTATGTAGGTCAATTGATTTTTAAAATAGCAAAATACTAATCATAGTGAGTCTTAGAGTTATTTCCCCCTTTAAAACATAATTACTCATATCTAATGATATGTAAAAAATGAATAGTTTTAAAATGTGGAATATTGTATTTTTAAATTAACTTAGAAAATGATACAGTTGATTAAAAATGTATTATTTTTGGCCCTAAAAGATTCATGCAAATATGCCTAAACATGAAATCAAATCAAACTAGAAATGCACAGGGTACATATGCCACCATATTACTGAACTTTAATTTACTGTTTTTTTGTACCTTCCTTCATTCTTTATTTCATGTTGACTTGTAGCCTCAAGTTTGAAATGTACAATGCATCAATAGATGGGCAACTTGTGTTGGATTTGATGACTGTATCAAATATTTGCCAATATATCTGAAACACATAGGCTGAAGGAAACACTGGAAATTATATTTGTCCTGGCATTTATTTATTTTTATCAAAATGTTTATGATAACAAACATGAAATGTATATAATTTGGTAAGAGCCCGTTAAAGAATTCATGAGTTCCAAAATTAAATATATATATATATATATACCTATACACACATGTGTATATATGTATATGTGTATATAGGTATATATATGTGTGTTCATATGTGTGTATGTATATATGTATCTAACAGTAGAAAGGGTCTGTAACATCATTGTTGTATGTGTGTGTTTGTTCTCAATAGAAAAAATAGACTGCCTTGCTTCAATCCAGCTTTCTCTCATATTGAGCATGAAAAGTTTCTTCCATTTCATTACAAGGAATATATTTCAACAGACTTTTCTCACTAAACATTCAAACTAACAGTTCAGTCATTCTATAATTTTTAAACTCCACGGTATCTTGATGTATATGGAGCAAAAATTTTGAATGCAATTTTAACACTGTGATAGTGTTAACCTGTGAACAATTTTTCAAACCTATTAGAAATAAAGTATAATACAAACAAGTTGAAATTCAACTTTTAAAAAGTCTTTTTCTTTTGCCTTATGTCTGTGTAACTAAAGTGGATAAAGTTATTATTTTTAAAAGGATTAAGTGGGTATCATTCTTATATTTGAGTTAGTAATCTATTCTTTTCTTTGAAATTATCTTTTGTGATTTCCAGAAAACTAAAATTTAAATCTCAGCACTACTTGTGTGATCTTGAGTAGTTCACTTAAGTTTTTAGGCCTTGATTTCCTCATTTGTGAAATGTGAGGCAGAGATTAGATGACCTCTAAAGTCCATCATAATTTTAACTCTCTGAACTTACTTTCATTTAATAAATGATAGGAGTATCTATATTTATTTCTTTTCACACTTTTTTTTTAGCAATTATTTCTCAAATATCATGTTACTATTTCGCCACAATTGCACTTTCATTTTCAGACATTTTTATGTTAATCCCTGTTAAATTTAAATATACACCCTCACATACACAATACTAAAAGTGAAGTGTAAAGGAGCAAAGGCAAGAAGCAAAGGAAAATGTGGAACTTTCTTAAATATAACATATTTCACAGCTAAAGTTTTCTTTTTATTCCATTTTATTGTTAATGCTAGTTAAATCAAATAAAGTAGTTGCATTGACATAAATTTAATAAAAATAACTCAATAAATATGTAACTCCTTCCTCTAGATTCTTTCCTACAAAAGAGATTATATAATGTCTTTGTCACTGCAAAATACTTTATTTTTGACAAAGGATTGAGGAGATAGCATTAGACACTTTTCCCAATACTCTAGTTCCAAAAATGGTCCTGTTTTTCTTGAGTAGAGCAATATTGGTTGTCTTCTGTTTTTTGTTTTTTTTTTTTTTTTACTTACATCTATACTGTGATTTTTGAAGTGGAAAAAAAGAGGTATAAACTGTGATGGTATATCAGAATCTAAAGGGAAAGGGGACTAAAATGTATTTGGATAAAAATAGAGGGAGAGAGGTAAGGTAATATTGAGATAGAGAGAGAAAGAGAGACACACAGACAGAGACAGAAGACAGAGAGAGGCAGAGAGAGAGAGAGACAGAGAGAGACAGAGAAAGAGAGAGGAAGGGAGGGAGGGAGAGAGGGAGAGATAGAGACTGAATAGAATAAGATGTTGGTTATTTTGTTTTTGACCAATATGCATGTGAAGATGAATAAGACAGCGTGGCCCTCTGTTATCTCCTATTTTTGCTACATCATGGGCCTCAATTGTGTGTGTGTGTGTGTGTGTGTGTGTATGCATTTCTTGAATAATATCTTCTTTGGAATTCTTTCCATACAACAGTCATAATTAGCAGTAGACTTTAGCCTATTTCAACATACATCATGTCTCTCCATTACCTTTCCAATCACCTTCAATACAGACTTTTTTGAGTTTGTGGTAACCCATGATTCTTCGTACTATTAGGAAGGTATAATATTAAAGAATATGAGGTTTTAATTTAGGGATGGATTTGGGCCTCTGAACACATTATGCCATTACCCACATGCAATTAAGTCCACTCTCTAGCTCCTATTAAATTCTGAGCTTCATTCATTATCTATTGGCAATATTAGTATAAGATTTATGCATTGATGGAAAATGCTACCCACATCCAGAGAAAGATCTTTGGAGTGTAAATGCAGATGGAAACACACTATTTGATCTGCTTTTCTTTCATTATTTTGTTTTGTTTCTTCTTTCTTATTGTTTCCCCCCATTAGTTCTAACTCTTTTTTACATCATAACTAATGTGAAAATATGTTTAATATGAATGCATAAGTAGAATGCATATATCTGATTTCACATCATGTTGGGGAGAAGGAAGGAGAGGATGTGGGAGAAATTCAAAACTCAAAATCTTATACAACTGAATATTAAAAATGAAAAAAATAAATACATTAATTTAAAAAAAAAGTTTTTAAATTTAAAATATTTTTTTTCAAAAAAGAATTGACCCTTGGAAAAAGAGTTTGGGAGCAAAGTGTAAGAGGAGGAAGGGGTGGGTTTTAAACAAAGATTTGAAATAGATTTGCAATTTAACAAAACATTTTACATAATGTTTTAAAGTATAGACGAAGGGAGAAATTCCTTTTAAAAGGCCTTCTTCACAGACAAGTGTTATGTACTCATTTGAGACAATGTGGTATTGTTCAAACAGTGCTAGAGCAATATAGTCAAAAGATGTCAGTTCAAGTCATCCATTTGACCACTTGACAGGGTTGTGGCCTTGGGCAAGTAACTTCAACTTTCTGAGTTTTCTTATCTGTCAGGTGAGGAGGATAAACCAGATAGCTTCTAACACTCCTCCTAGTGCCAAATATATGGTCCTTCCTCTTCCATTTTAAGGAATAAAGCTTACTTGATTAAAAAAAAAAAACCAAAAAACAAACAAAAAAACCCCGATTTATGTATTGATGAACTAATTCAATGAACTGCCCATTCAGTTGCCTACCAAAATCTGGGAAAGAGTCATTCTTCATGCATTGGATCTGATTTAAACGGCGAGTTAGGTCCAAGTCTTTTATTCTAATGTGTTCCTTTTTTGAAGTACAGAGATATTCCAGGGTTCCCAAGGACTATGTCATTTCAACACAATTATGACAGGTTCTAAAATGATGGAAAGTCTTTGAATACAGATGCAAAAACAGACTAGCTTTATCATCTGCTATCTAAGGACTAGCCTACATAAGTACAGAAATTTTTATCAGCAGTAAGTAAGCTGGCCACTAGGTAATGGATTTGGGGCTATGCTAAAATTAATGAAGCAGAAGAAAAATCAAAATTGTCTAAGTCCTATGATGGCTTTTTATGCTTCCATAACAATGGTGGCAAAATGGCAGAAAATCGGTCAGGTAGTTCTAAGAATTCCATAGTTTTTGGATTTTCTATGGTAGAGTGGCTCAAGCAATTGTCTATTCCCTCAGTGGAAATCAGAAAGACAGCTTCTTATCCTGCCTCAGACAATTTTTGGTTTGTAATTTTGGGCAAGTCTCTTATTCTCTCCTTGATTTCCTTATCTATGAAATTCTGCTAACATCTATGTCATAGGATTTTTCTAGGAATCAAAGAAGCAACATCTATACAATGCATTGCAAAATAAAAAATAAAGTTCTATGTAGATGCTAGTTATTTATAAGAACTTTCTACAAATCAAACATGAATTCCTTGTTTAATAATTGACATATTAAAGGAGGAACTGAACCATGGCAAAAATTATATTCTTGTTATAAGTAAAAAGAAGATAGGATGAAGTCAAGGGCAAGTAAAAGGATAGAAAGGCGAAGAAAGAAATTAAAAGATTTTGCATTCATTATGAACCCAAAGGCAAGGCAAGAAAAACATTACTTCATGAATCCTTGTGTCACCTTACTCATGATTATATTGCCAGAGAATATGATGAAAATAAGCAAAAATATGGTGTTTGTGGTGCCTTTTAGAGGATATAATTTCCGTCCTTATCCCTTTTGATTAGATTTATTTCTGCTTCTTATATCAGCTGAAGCACAATATATTCTGCTCTATCCTTTGACCTTTATCCTATGTGTATCCCCCCATTCCAAATGTGTTTCTTGTAAGCAGCATATTGTTGGATTATGGCTTTTAATCCATTGTGCTATCCATCTCTGTTTTATGGGAGAATTCATTCCATTCACATTCACAGTTATGATTACAATCTGTGTATTTCCCTCCATCCTCTTTCCCACCATTTGTGCTTTTAGCTCTCCTGTCTCCCTTCCCCTCCTCAATAGTATTCACTTTTCACCACCTCCTCCTGCAGCCTTCCCTTAATTAAAGATATCTATAATCATATGAAAAAGTGCTCTAAATCACTACTGATTAGAGAGATGCAAATCAAAACAACTCTGAGGTACCACATCACACCTGTAAGATTGGCAAACATGACAGAACAAGAAAATGATAAATGCTGGAGAGGGTGTGGGAGAGTTGGAACACTAATTCATTGTTGGTGGAGCTGTGAGATCATCCAACCCGTCTGGAGAATGGTTTGGAACTATGCCCAAAGGGCTACAAAAATGTTCATACCCTTTGACCCAGCAATATTGCTACTAGGACTATATCCCCAAGAGATTATAAAAATGGGAAAGGGTCCCACATGTACAAAAATATTTATAGCAGCACTCTTTGTGGTAACCAAGAACTGGAAATCAAGGGGATGCCCATCAATTGGGGAATGGCTTAATAAATTATGGTATATGAATGTAATGGAGAACTATTGTGCCATAAGAAATGATAAACAAGAAGATTTCAGGGAGGCCTGGAAGGACTCATATGATCTGATGTTGAGTGAAAGGAGCAGAACCAGGAGAACTTTGTACATGCAACAACCACAGAGTGTGAGAGTTTTTTTCTGGTAGACTTGGAACTTCATAAAAACACAAGAACTTACTGAAAAAAAAATCCCAGTGGTGGTTTTCTAAGGCAAAATGCCTTCCACACTCACAGAAAAAAATATGGAAGTCATTCGCAGAATGTAGCAGATCATGTTTGTGTGTATGTAGGTTTTAGTGTATTATGCTTTGATTTGTTATATGATTTCTTCCATTTATTTTAGTGCAACTACATAGCATGACTATAGCAACAATGTGCTCAATAGGAAAGTATATGTAGAACCTATACAGAATTGTATGCTGTCGTGGGGAGGGAGGGGGGTAGTTGGGGGCTGGTGGGGGGGGGGGGGATAAAATCTTAATTTTAAGGAAGTGATTGTAGAACATTAAAAAATAATAATAATAAAATAAAAAATATAGTGTTTGTTTAAAAAGTTATATTATGATATTTGGATATAAGTTAATAAATATTAAAATTTTTGATCAGTTGAGTTAGAATTGAGTTATTATTATGCTAGACTCCAGAGCATCAAAATGTTCATTCATTACTTGCTTCACATTACTTATTAATTACTTCACATTAAAAGCAAGGAAAGGTAAAATGATTCTTATAAAAATCTGTTAAATATGTGTGTATATAAAATAAAGTTTTAAAAACTTTTTTTTATCATTCCACCATTAGCAGTTTAATAAATCCTGACTTTGTGACCAGAACTTTTGTACTGGAGTTCTTACTGACTATATTTTTTCCTTAGAGAAGATATTGTGAAAAGGATTTGTATTATCTTGCTTATAGTATTTATGGATAAGTCATATTAACTACATAGTTTTGAGTCCCACAGGGTGAAGAGAAAAGCATCTGCCAGCTGTTTGGGTATTGAATAAATATAGCAGAAAACCTATGGTGGCATCTTTCTCTTTGGTGCCAATTACACAGCAACAACAAATTATTGTCAGCTTAGATGGATCCAAACTGTCTATTTGAGCAGCACAGCTAGGACACAAAAGTCCTAATTTCATCAGTGCATGATGACCTAAACTGATAAAAGGCAATTATTTTTCTTACATCTCCCAAATTTATTTCCTTGCCATATACCCATTAACATGCTTCTGTGTATGATGACAGAACAATCTCAATCACATGACATAATTGTAGTTTATATTACTGAGCAGCTACTAAATTTTGGTAGATGTGCCTGAGGATAGGGTGATAAAGTAGCTCAAATCCTTCCTAGATCAGTGTCTTTCTGCTTTATTTTTGCCCTAATTTAAAAAAAAGCCTCAAGTGTCAGCAGAACTGTCCACTATTATGTATTACCTAAGAAAATATCACCAAAACAATAAGAATATTGATAACACATTAAATATATCATTGGTCTAGAGCAGATGTGTCAACATTACTGTCTGCAGTAAACTACCATCAAACTACCAAATGGAAGCTGAATCATATTAAAATGCAACTGGGAAATGTTAAACAAAATAAATAAAAAATAGAATATGATATTGTCTTTATTCGATCATTTCTCTCATGTCTAATTCTTCATGACCCCATCTGTGGTTTTGTGGGATAAGATAATAGTTTGAATTTTCTATCTCTAGCTCATTTTATAGATGAGAAAACTGAGGTAAATAAGGTTAAGTGACTTGTCTGCTGTCACACAGCTAAAAATCTGAGGCCAGATTTGAAGTCACGAAGGTAAGTCTTCCTGAATTCATAGCCAGATATCAATACATTGCATTCCTTAATGTGAGTGCAAGCAAGATGGAATTTTTGTGCTTTTTTTTCTTGGAGATCAGTTTCCTAGGCTCATGCTAAATTGTAAACATCTGAAAGATTAATCTCCTTTGAACCCTGGTAATTCATACCTGTGCTAAGTCACATAAGTTTTTGTGCCTTTTGACTCTGAGACTAATAGTCAAAAGTATATATGTATATGGGTACATGTACATGTATATGTGTTTGCGTGTGTGTGTGTGTGTCTGTGTATTCTGAGGTGAGATACTGTCTCAGGGCTAACTTATGGAAGGATGTTTAGCTGTTATCAAGAGGCCCCATGGCTATAAATGTGAATCCAGCTATTGGTGCTTTCTCTCAGTCTGGTGATTTAGAAAGAGAAGACCTCTGATATCAACCCTTGTGAGAATACTGAAAAACTGGACTAGAAAAAAATACTAAAGGAAAGTATGAGGTTTAGTAAAACTGGGATAGTTGTCTATTGTTTTCTAAGTATTGTATTATTTTGTTGTGCACAGAGCCCAGGCTGAAGTGGCCCCTCCTCATGTGAAGCTTGGAGAGGACAAGCTGCTTCAGAGTTGGGGGTGATAAGGCCCAGAGACAGAAGCTGGGGGCAGAAGCCCCTGGAGCCTGTTGTGCCTGGACCAAGGCAGGAGCAGGGCAAGCTGGGAACGGAGCAGTCCCTTCCCCCATGAGGTGAGACATGGAGCAGGAGCAGAGAACTGTCTACATGTGAACCCAGCCAGGAGCCAGGAGTGATTGGCCCCTGCACCCTCAGGAGCAGGAACCATAGAACTTGGAACTCAGCCCTAAGTTGAGATGGAGGTTTTGCAGCAAGGCAGGAGCAGTGAGCATGCTTTCCTGCTATGTTCTCCTGGGATGAGTTGGGACCCAGGGGTGGACTTGTCTAAGGTAGGATGCGGGGAAGTTCTATAACCCTCAGGGACTCATTCTGTTGGCTTTGTCACCCAGCCACCCCTCAGCACTTGGAAGTGGGGGCTAAAGCAGTGTTAAGACTTGGACTTTTTGGCTCATGAGAGCATTTGTACACCTGAGAGTGCCAGGTGGAGCTTGCAACAGCAGTGTGGGCAGAAGGACATACCCCCAAGAGGACTTTACTTGGATGCTTTGTTTTGATTGAGGGGATTGTAACCTACCGTGACCTAGGGGTGGAGTGCATTGTGTTCTCTGCTACCCCTGGGGATGTGATGTGCTAGGGAAAACCTTGACCTGGGATTCCCTGATTGTATAAACAAGTATAAGGTTGGGAGTACGCTATGTTATGTTATATACTTTTGTATTTGTTTAAGGCCATGTGGATACCTGGTAATATGTTATTATGTTATTATTAATTGTGAATGCTAGTTTCTTGAATAAGGATTAGTTTTAAGTAGAGAGCTTATTATTATGTGATTCAACTACACACACATATACATATATAGACATGCATATTTATATATCTACATCATTCTATAAATATATGTGTATGTATGTATACACAGACACACATATATGTGTGTGTGCATATATATATATATATATAGTATATATGTGTGTGCATTTTCATAGCAACAGACCTCAAGTATGCTGTGCTGATCGGTGTTACACCTATCTGTGTGTATGTGTGTATGTGTGCAGTTGAGTTGACACATGGTTGGCAACAGTGGAGCAAAAAAGGAGTGGGCAGCATTCAGAGATTTGGTGTACAGCACTGCATTTGCTCATGCGAGTCAGAACACTCACAAATACCAAGACTGGCTTGATGAAAACGATGGGGAAATTCAGAAACTGCTAAATGAAAACTGAGAATTTTACCAGCAGAATATTTCGTCCACCTCTAAGAAGGCAGCATTCAATTCAATCAAAAGAAAAGTACAAGCAAAGCTTAGAGAGATACAGGATTCCTGGCTCAGTAAGAAGGCAGCTGAAATTCAGTTTTATGCTGATAGTAACAAACCAAAGAGATTTTATGATTCCCTGAAAGCTATTTATGGACCAAAAATCTATGGTGCATCACAACTACTCAGTGCTGATGGAACCACATTGATTAGTGATAAGAATGTGATCCTAGAGAGATGGGCTGAATAGTCTTCTCAACAGACCATTATCCATCAATGCTGAGACCATTTACCATTTACCTCAGGTTGAAGTCAATCCCTCCCTAGCTGAACTTTCAGCTGATGAAGTTTTGAGGGCCATTAGGCTCCTTTCATGTGTCAAAGTAACTGGTGCTGATTCTATTCCAGCTGAGATTTACAAGGGAGGGGGGCGATTGTTCATACAAAAGCTGAGTGAAATTTTCCAGGTTATATGACAAGAGGAGGTTATCTCCTAGGATTTCAAGGATGCCTCCATTCTCCATCTCTATAAAGGTAAAGGGAATAGATTGTCCTGAGACAATCACAGAGGGATCTCTCTCAGTCATTGCTGGCAAAATTCTTGCTAGAGTCCTCCTTAATAGGCTGATCCTTCACCTGGAAGATGGTGATATACCTGAGAGCCAGTGAGGCTTCAGAAAGGGTTGAGGAATAGTTAATATGGTGTTTGCTGCCAAGTAACTCCAGGAGAAATTCCAGGAGCAGATCTGTACACAATATTTGTAGATCTGACCAAGGTCTTTGACACTGTTAGTCATGAGGGCTTATGGCAAATTATATCAAAATTTGGTTGCCCGGAAAATTCATCAATATTGTATGTCAGTTTCATAATGGCACATTTGCTGGGCTCTGGATAGTGAACAAAGTTCTCGTGCCTTCTCAGTCACCATTGGAGTGAAACAGGGCTTTGTACTTGCCCTCTTGCTTTTTAGCATGATGTTTTCAGTCTTGCTGACAAATGCTTTCAATGAGGATGAACATGGCATCAAGGTCAACTACTATATTGATGGTAAGTTCAATTTGAAAAGGCTCCAAGCCAAGACCAAAGTGGAGGGAGTGTTGGTGAGTGATTTTCTGTTTGCAGATGATCGTGCACTCAATGCAACCTCTGAAACTGAGATGTAAGAAAGTATGGATCAATTCTCTGCTGCCTGAGCTAATTTTGGCCTAATAATTAACACCAAGAAAACACAGGTGCTCCATCAGCCACCACCACACCATTCATACGTGGAACCATCGGTCCCAGCAAATGGAGAAGTTTTAAATGCTATGGATAAGTTCACTTACATTGGTAGTGTTCTTTCCAGGGATATACACATTGACAATGAGATTGATGCATTCATTGCCAGAGCTAGCTCAGCATTTGGGAGGCTCCAAAGAAAAGTTTGGAGAGAAGAGGTATTAGACGGACTACCAGACTGAAGGTCTACAGAGCCATTGTGCTGACCTCATTGTTGTATGCTTGTGAAACATAGACAGTCTACCAGTGCTATGCCAGGAAACTGAATTGCTTCTATTTGAACTGTCTTAGGAAGATTCTGAGGATCACCTGGCAGGATAAGGCACCAGACACTGAAGTCCTTGCTCAAGCTGAACTTCCAAGCATTCAAACTTCAGAGAACACAACTCTGATGGGCTGGCCAAGTTGTTTGAATGCAAAATGTACACTTGCCAAAAGCGTTATTTTATGGAGAACTTGCATGGGGCAGGGGCTCACATGGTGGTCAGAAGAGGTGATATAAGGACACTCTCAAGGTCTTTCTCAAGAACTCTGGATTTGACTGTGCAGCATGGGAGCCACTGGCACAGGACAACTCAGCATAGCGTGCCCATATCAGAAAGGGTGCTGCGTTCTCTGAGTAAAGCAGAATTGAGACAGCACAAAGTTAACACAGGATGTGCAAATTTGGGATATCCTCCCCAAATATTCACACAAACTATCTGCGCCCAACCTGTGGTAGAACATTCTAAGCTCGGATTGATCTGATCAGCCACAGCCTGATACACTGATACAATGGTGATGTCATTTTGGTCCTCTTTGAAGACAAAGGACAACAGAAATAACAACGTGTGTACCTGTACATACACAAATACACACTTATACATATATAACATATGCTATATATTTAAATTATGTTTCTTTTTTAGGAAATAATGTAGAAGAAGGAGCTGCATATTTATTAAGTTATTTTCACTAAATTTCATTTTAGTGTACTACCTTATTTGATTTCACTGGCATTGACAATAAAATAGAATAAAAAGAAATTTCACCTGTGATATCTGCTATATTTAAGGAAGTTCAATGGATATTTTGCCATTGACCTTGAAGCAACTATGTGTGTATGTATATGCACAAATATACCTTTATATGTATCATTATTATAATTAGCCTATGTAATTATAAATATATATATAATTATATCATAATTTTATTTTAATAAAAAGGTTTTAGAAAACAATTGAACTACTGTAACAATTTTTTTATCTAATAGTTTTTGTAAGGAGTATTCTAGGGAAGATCCTGGGAGTGGGAAGTCACAGAGTTTTAAAAACCAAAAGCATTAATACATTTTATGTTTGCTAAAAAAAAAATAGGAAGCAGGGCTATCACCAATTAGTTTGAAAGAGTGCACAACAAGGATTAAACAACCTGCAAATTCATGATTTTCGTCTTTGTTTAGTCTTCTTTTAGGAGAGTTGTTTAAATGAAGTCCTCTCCCTCCTTTTGAATTATTAGTATATGAAAGCATATTTTACACCCCCTGGCGTGAATGTAATTCTAAGGCACCTGTAAAATTACAGCACTTTGAAAAGCAACCAGCTGTTACCTGGCAGAGGTGATGATTTCAATAAAAGTTTACTCTTGGGAATAGAAATGTAACCAGAAAAACCATTGATTAACTTACTAACTATTCTTAACTCCTCTAAGGACATATATATATATATATATATACATACCAAAATATATATAAATACCAAATACATACATACATATATATACCATATATAACTCCTCTAAGGATATATATATATATATATATATATATATATATAAATACATATATCTATATATATCAAAATAATGTGGGGGGGAAATAATATATATCTTTTTTTCCTTGATAGTACTTCCCCACCATCAATAGTCATCAAATTTTTATCTACAAATGACAAGAGAATATACACCTAATTAAACAAAACTAGTTTTTCCTACCTGATGGCATTTGAAGGTATGGTTTGGTTGGAACCATTCTCTGCTAATTATGGCTATTTTTTTCAGTTCTCCAGGTTTTTGTAGGCTACTACAGAAAACTTCAGATATTCCATTCTTGATCCTTTGCTCTCTACTGTTTGATAACTTTTCTATACTATACTATTTGACTGTTTTACTTCCCAGAAAATCTGTTTCAAACCTTTCTTTTCTCCCTAACTCAACCATATCACCTATTTTTAAATATAATAAATTTATCCTCTACTTTCAAGGAGAAAATAAAAACAAAGATTATCTTAGACTATTTAACTACTTTCCTTCCTCCCTCCCTTAATTTCTTTCTTCTTTCCTAGTTTAGTTCTATGGATATCTTTTATTTTTACATATGTTTTACATTTCCCCTATAACAATGAATAAAAAAGGGAGGATGGAAATTTCCCCTAAATGCTTTAGCATACCAAAATCTCAGGAAAACTGAAAATGTTCCATTCTGGATTAATGCTTCTATCTCTACTGTTTGATAACTTTTCCATACCAAACTAATTCACTAAATAAATATCTTATTGTCCTCTTCCAAGGGAAATATTAATGCCATCCAATGTAAATTCCTTCAACTCACTTTCTACCATCTTAAAAACTTATCATCATCACCTCCTCTCCCCACCTTTCTTCTAGTCTTTGAAGATGAGGTATCCTTTCTCACTAAGTCAAAACATCCAACTCATGGCCTTAATATCATGGCCTGCTAACTCCTCTGTCACCTTATTCCAGAAATCACTTTCTCCATGCACTTTCAGTCTTTCCCTCTTCACTGAATCATTTATTTAGTTTTATTCAATCAAATTTCCTCATCATCATCATTCTGAAAGTATAGGCTTGTGGAAAATCATGTTTAAAACAGTTAAAAATACTAGTGTTAACAATATATTTGTGGAATTACAAAATGAAATGTAATTTGAAACTATAACAATAACAAAATTCTGGTAGCCACATACATTCATGCATGCATACATACACACACGCATATATGCATATTATAATATATGTAATCAATGGAACATGGTGTCTATTATGCCAAAGCATCTAGAGAAAGATTAACATTTCCTCATCAAAAATCAGAGAAAGGACTGAATGTTTTTCTCAGAGCACATGATGAATTGGTTTTAAAAAAACTCAGAGAAATGATTTTCAGAACAAATAATATCATTTCACCAAGAAACAATAAGGATGATAATAAGTATATGTAACTAGGTATGTATAATAAAAAAGTAAAGTGGTTTACTTCTGCCTGTAATATATATCATGTCCAAGCTCCAAGGGTGGAATAAAAAAAATCTCCAATGGTGACATCCACAGAAATTCAATCTACAATGCTTTGACATAAAAACAATGAAAATTACTTCCATGAAGATTTATTAATAAAAATGGGGGAATTCATGATGACAAAAAGTACTCATGAATAAAAGAAATTAAAAATGATTAGATTTAAATATCCCAAACTTACTAATTGCCACATACAATGCAATGAAAAAGTAGAAATTCTACAATATATCACTACAGGTTACAAAAAATTAGTATTATAGAAAACCCAGTAATTCACCAACTCATGACAAGAATTGTACTCAAAAACTAGTTCTTTCCTAAATAAACAAATAGCAAATCTCTATGCTACAGATAAAGACTTAAAAATATCCTAAATGGAGTATTCAGCCGAAGAAAAAAATAGTCTATTGGAACTAGAGCATTATCACAGATAAAACTTACTGCAATCATCTAGACAAACCACTAATTTCTGGAACATTTAAGAACAATGCATTTAATGTATTTCATCATACCAAATACCCATAATTTCCAAGGTATGTGGGCTAAAATAATTTCATAATACAGAGACCTTAAGGTAGAAACTCAAAGCATATTGTAACAGGATGAAGCACATACCACCCCCCACTGAACTATCTAGTATTGGAGTTGTCCCAGAAGTTTTCAGGGATGCTATATAAGATGACCTTATATTCTAATATTTTTATTCTATTTTATTTAAAAGCAATATTTTGTCCACCTATGCAAGAGTACACAGGATATTCCATATTAAAGAATAATACCAAGATAGCAATTTGTACCCAGGACTATTTCTATCAAAATCCCACCAAAATGAGATGAATGATTATAACAATACAAATAATCAATGCTAATATTAATAATAATACATTGCCTTTGCAGAATGGTTAGGGGCTTATAAAATGTGTTTCCTCTAATCTGTAATTTAGAGTATTTATGAATAAACTTGGATATCTACCCATTTTTAAATACTATTTTCTTAATGCTTTTAGGCCATTCACCTGTTAAACTGTTTCCTATCTTTTACTGCTACACTTCTTGCAGAAGTTGTCTGTTCCCAGTGTATCACCACCAATTTCCTCAGTCCCTTGTAATCTGGACTGTGAATGAATTTATATTTCAAAGCTGGTCAATAATCTCCAAATCACCAAGTCCAATGGCTTTTGTTTCATTTCTTGTCCTCAGTGGTCATTTTGTAGATTTTGAGAAGGTTGCTATTGCTAGATACTGTCACTTTCCTTGCCCTAAGACAGCATACTCTCTTGTTATCTTCTGAAATAGCCAACGACTCCTGACTGTCACCTTCCTCACTTCTCGTTGCCTTCTTACTCTCTCAATGTAAGTGTTCCTCAAAGTTCTATATACAGCTTTCTCTCTTCTTTAATTCATTCTCAATGCTTTATCTGCCATTTCTGTATCAATGACTTCCATTTCTTTAACTGTAGCCCCAATTTCCTTTCCAAGTTTCAGACCCATATCTTCAACAGTCCAAAGAACCCACCTAACAATAACTCTAATTTAAAAAGTTTGAAAGAAATTATCATCTTTTACCACAAACCTTCTCATCACTTCATTATATCTTCAGCACTACCATTGACCCTATTTCTTATGCTTGTAATACTGGAGTTATCTTTAGCTAATTGTAGAGCTGACTTTGTGACAGAGTGAATTGAGCCCTGGACTTAAAGGTTAGGAATAAAGGAGTACAAATCTAGCCATACCCCTTGCTATCTGTGTGTGCCTGGTCATGTCATTTTACTTGTATGCCTAAGTTTCCTCATCTGTTGTATAGGGATAACAATAGTAGTGGCCACTCCAAGTTGTGAAAATCAAATGAAATAATATTTGTACAATACTTAACACAGTACATGGCACACAGTCAGCCATGGTTAAAAATACATAGTACTGCTTGTTAATAAAAATAAAATAAAATAATTGACGCTTCTTTCTCACTCATCTCTCATATCTAGTTATAAGCCTGATCAATTTCGCCTTTACCTCCTATGAGCATAGAATCATTATGGTCATTGAATTATGTCTGGAAGGGACACTAAAAACTGTAGAACCAAATTCTCTCATTTTACTAATCAGGAAAACAAGACAAAAAGAAGTAGCCTAAATTGTCCCATGTCACAAAGCTAATAAGTGTCTCAGGCAAGATAATAGGTACTCCTAATTCCAGGTATATCTTGGATATGCTGTATCCCTATTTTTTAGTATTTAGTAGTCTATTTGGAGCATTGAAATTCCCTTCTTATATATTGTCCTACTATCATATTCTTGCTGTAGCAGACATATTTTTTTATTGGGCATCTTAGTCTTGTTATTCTAAATCTATTGATGGAGGTCATTCATTACTATACGCTGATCTAAATTTTAAGACCATTTACAGAAATTCATTAATTAGTTCACTCTAATGTTTATTTTTACAATTATTTTAAATTAATTCATTTTTTTACTATTAATTTTATTTCAATTCTTTTTACCTTTAACAAAAATATAGTGGTAAGAATGTTGTATGACTGTGAATCAGGGGATACTATACAGTGTATGATGACAAGAAGTTGAGGTTCACCTCCAAAAAATAATAGACAGGAGCATAATGGTAAGGAAACAGTTTAAAAATTGCATATGATAAGTAGCATAAAGGATGTCATCAAAGAGGTTTATAGCTTGGCAAAAAGAATTGAAGAAGTAGGAAGAGCAAGAGGTAACCAATGAAATTCACATAAAAGATCTGAAAAGACCATCATTATGCTGGGTGTAGGATTTAGAGGAGTACATGACCAAGAGTCACACAGAATGAGAAAATGTAAAGATATTGCAATCTGCATCATTGCAGGGAGTATCCAGCTATACTGATGACAGAGACACAAAGTTTCATTTTTAAAATACCAGAATTTTGTTGCTCAAGTTATACATTTATATAGAAACACTTGTCTCAAGGAAAATTTCAATTATCTAAATACTATAAGTATATGTTGAGTTCATTGCAAATTTAAAGGACTGAACAGAAAGGGGGAAAACTCATGTTTCATATACTGATTCAAATAATTAAAATAGAAAAAGGGTCAAAGGTTAGCTAAATATTTGTTATATTATTAATATAAATTGATATAGTATTACAATGTTCAAAGAATTTCTGGGATCATTCTGATATGATAATCCTTCATTTGAGAAATTTCTGTCTGAATGATTCCACTTAAAGTGACAAAAAATGATGAATAGGTTTCTATAACAGATGGAAATGTTGATTACATAATGCAACTTTAATGCTCAGAGAAATTATAAGAATGAATATTTTCTTTGATATGGTAGTGCTCAGGATTTGTATAATGAAATAGACCAAATCTTGTGCATACAAAAATATACATGCCTAATAAATGTGGTTAGGGAGAAGACTTACATTATAATTTACCAAAGAGGAATAATGGTAAATCTTTGGAATAAAACACACTTGCATTAAAATTCTCAGAAGTGCATATTAGCAAAATGTGGACATTGTAGTTTTTCAAGTGTATCCAAGCATAACACACACTTCATTTGAAGAGTGAGTTGTGATATTAAGATTCAAATTTAAAATGCTTAATTACTAGTAACTGATATAAGAGCATTTGCATTTCAGTAACTATTTGCATAGTATTTCAAATCTATCAGTTTTTAAGAAGATGGACAATAAATTTGACAGTAAACTTTAATTCCAAATATACTTTCTTCAATTACTCCTTTTCCAACCTTGCAATGTTGTGTTGTTGTTTTATTTTTAATAAAAAACCATTACCAAGAAAAAAAGACAAGCACCTGCTACAAACTCAAATGAGCATTAACAGAAGATATTAAAAATATCCCCTCACTGATGCTGAGTCTTTAAGCAATGACTTGTAGGGTAATTTAATAATTTATATGTCAATTAATTTTATATTACTGTCACACTTAAGAGTGATAACTAACAATATAGCTTCAAATCCCTCAATTGCATGCTTCTGTGTGCTAGGCATAAGTATCTCAAGATCAAAATATATCCTATAAGAAAAAAATTAATAAGATATTCCATAAAATTGATTATAAAAATGACTTTACTAGCAGGAAATTTTTAATATCTATGAATTAAGCCTATCTGTAGAATCACTGTATAGGTGTGTTACTTTATCATAGCCATGATGATTTCAAAAATTAATATTAAAATTATAATTCCATGCAGAATTTTTTAGAACCCACGCATGCCTGAAGAAGCTATTAATATGATGAAGAAAGGCAAAATGGGATTGGATACACACACATGTGTGTGCATGTATTTCTATATATACATATACACACATATAATTCTTAGTATAAACAATTCTCAGATCCATGATGGAGCACATCCTTGTAATAAGCATTAGTTGAAATACTATTAATTACATCTGATTTTTTCCCACACAATGATTTGAAAGACAGTTACATTTTTGAATGGAGGTCTTATAACCAAAATTTTATAGAAAATAGTATAATCACTATATTAAATATGTAATATATGTATCTTAGATATTATATATACAATATGCATGGCTACAAGTACCATATAAACACTGTGAAATATCAGTTATGAAATTGAGAAATACAGTAACAATCACATGTAATTTAATATTATTTACTAAGACTAACAAAATAAAATCTCTTACTGAAAGCAAACATTTTATGGTTAATAAGATAGTCAGTTTGATCAGAAATAAATGCATAGCTATGGCTAGAATGAAAGAGAACTGAGGAAGAGAGAAAGAAGATGAAGAGCAAGAGCGTTATACTCAGTAAACAGTAAATCTGTTACTAAAGATTTGCCTCATAAAGGGTATTTGAAAGGTACCCTATGACCCTGTCATGGAATACACTTCCTCTCCTGATCCAGGATAATCAATGAAAAACCAACCGCAGAGAATGTTGACCTTGCTTTCAATTGCACGAAAGGGTTACATTTCCTCTCATTCCTGATCATTTGTCCTTTTTTCATCCGGGCCTCAAATTTGGTGTGATAATACTAGTAATGTTTTAAATAAATTATGATTAATAAGACAGCCACGTCACCCTTTCTTACATACTGCAAACCATTATCCATTGCTAAAATTGCCCATAATTGTCTATTGACAGACCACATAGCTCTGGTTTACATGTAACAATTTTTAGGCTTCCTTTCAATTATTAAGTAAGATGATCAAGGTAAATCACTTTGCAAAACTCAAAGAACTATATTATCACCATCACTATCTTCATCATCACCACCACCACCACCACTCTGATCATTACTTTTATTCTGTGCTGAATTGATGATAACTTCTCTTCCTAAAGTAGTCTGAGGAAACCAAGAACTAGAATGATTTGTAGGAGGACTCTGATGCTATATTGTCCATGATGAAATTGACAGGACACAAAAGTTAATTTCTCTCTTGGCAAGTGATGGAACCATTTGACTGTGCGGGATTGATCACAATAGCAAAATACAAGTCATTTAATATGACAAGCAACACTAGTAGTGAGATTTCATTGGTGTAGGGAACAGCTAAGGACTAATTTTTAAGCCTTAGAATTCTATGCAGTTTATTATTATTAATACTATTGACTGATAGTATTATTTTCATCATTATGCACTTCCACTTAATATAAGTTCCTATATAATAGAATATAAAGGAAATTTAATAATATAAAAACAGTTCTGGAACATTTTTCCTATGGTATAGTTGAAAGGTATCAAGCTCTGCCCCCCCCCAATTTCTATAACACTGAGTATCTGAGTCTGTTACACACACACTCACACACACACAATAGTTGAAAGTTTTAAAATTCAACATTTAAAGCTTTCATTGGAACTACAAGGATTCACTTCAGAGATAATCTAGGATAGTTTCAGATTTAGAAAAAAAAGAAAAGACTTTAAAGTGTCTCAATGCTCTTATGGAAGTCTTCTTTGGAATCCAATCCCCATAAACTGACAAATGAGGTTAATCTGTTTCCACCTACTTCATTAGGCTCCATTAACAGCATGAACCATGGGTTCTTTGTGAGTTTCATATAGCTAAAGAGAAAAAATATTTGGTTTCTGTTACAATGGGTAATATGAAGATAAAGGAGATTCAGCTTACCTATCCTTTTCTTGGAGGGAAATGAGAAGGCCTAAGGGTCAATATATATTAAGAAAAAAAACACTGGAAGAATAATTGTCTTGGTTAATCCTATTCATGCAAACTGTTTAATTTATTGACCCAGAATTTCAGGGCTCTAAAGATTAATCCTAAATGCAAACTTGTATCAATTATTTAATAGCTATGTTCAATTATTGTGAAAAAATATAAATAATTTCATATTAGCATAATCCTCCCACATTGTTAAAAAAAAAAGGAGTTGAGATGGAAACAGAACATATATCTTTAGTTTAAAGAGCTATGGTGATTCCTAAGCCTTGAATTATACCCATATGGAGCTTGAGGTTTATGTTATTATTAAATGATTCAGGATTTTTATTTTTATGAATGACTGCTTTCCATACAATTGAACAAACCAGCTGAAATTTGAATGAATTTGGGTGAAACACTCAAATCTGTCATACTCTACTGAAGTACCGTTATATTGAATTTCAGGGTCATTTTCACATGGGGATATGAAATGTTATGTGTATACGGGAATGAAACACAATAACTCTTTGAACTCATCAGGAATGAAGATTACTATGCTGGGAATAATAGCTGCCTTTTGCCTTTCTTTGTATCCCCAGAACTTAGCATAGTGCTTGGCAAGGAGTAGGCAGTTAAGAACTGCTTATTGACTGATCCAGTTATTGTAACTGGTAAATTTAATTAGAGGTTTTCACCCATCCATGTTAAAACATGGACTCTAAAGAGTACATTTTGAATTAAAATATGTTTATATTAATGCTTCCTGTTGGGGGAAGAACTGGCTATTTAGGCTTTAGGGGAGATAATTTGAGTGCTCTATATCAAGTAAAATATTTCTCCAATATTTCTATGCTGTATGATAGTCGTCTTCAAGCTAAATTCATCTCTAGAATATACTAAATGGCTAATATACTCATGAAAACAAAACTTTATTAAAAAGCATATAGTTTTTTAAAGAATGCTTTTCAAATAGGCTGATTGCAAATGGTAATGGAATTAAACATTTTTAATCAGGATTATGCTAATGGAATACTTTTATGGTTAAACAATTTTTGGGGAGAGGATTCTGGAAAGATGGCAGAGTAGGACAGAAAATTTCAAGCTCTCACGATTTTCCTCCACAAAAGAGATAAAATAGCACCTCTGGGTGAATATAGAGCCATGAAAACAAATAGGAGTAGGGGCAGAACAGGGTTCTTCTTGGCACAACTGGAAAAGACCAGAAGAAGAATCTCAGTTCTACATTTACTCTCGGTGAAGGGTAAACACTTCCAGGTTAGAGTCAGCATTAATAACAAGCTGCAAGTCCTAGGGTTAGCTGGGTTGGGTTGGAAGACTGCCCTTGGCCTATCACTGGAACTTTTACCCAGGACAGTGACTCTATTTGAGCGCCTAACCTGAGGAGAAGGAATCTCTGTTGACAAAGAAAGCCAGATGCAGCTGTGCTGTGGGGAGCGAGCAGGTGGTAAGGAGCCAGTTGGTGGTGAGAAGGAGCCAGCAAGGGTGAGAAGCAACCAACTCACACCAGGTGAGTGCAGAGGTAGTGGGGCAGGGATGCTGCTAGTTCTGGACACTTACAGGAGGCTGGAAGTCTTGGTTTGAGTTCAAGGTTAGAGGGGAAAATTGAAGAGGATCAGAGGCCACAGGCACCATCCCCCATCCTACAGGACTAGAGGTGATTATAAAAACTAAATAATCGCAAAAAATGCACAGGCAAAAGAAAAATAATCCAACCATAGAAAGCTGCTATGGAAAGAGAGAAGACCAGAGTTCATCTTCAGAGGAGGATACCAAAGCAAAGAAATCCTCCTCTACCTGAAAGAGTAATGTCAAATGGTCACCTGCCCAAAAAAGAATTCAATGAAGAACTTTAAAGAGACTTTAAAAATTAAATGAAAGAGACTGAGGAAAATCTAAAAAGAAAAATCAGAATATCATAAGAAAAACACGAGAATTATGACAAGAAAGTAAGTCAGTTAGAAAAAGAGTTCCAGAATCATAAGGAAGAAAATGACTTCTTGATACACACACACACACACACACACACACACACACACACACAATGAAAAAGATAGAAGAGGATGTGAAATATCTCATAAGAAAAACAATAGATTTAAGAACAGATCAAGAAGAAAAAACCTAAGTATAATTGTACTACCTGAAAGTACTGATCAAAAACAAAGAATCTTGGTACAATAATACAAGAAATAATTAAAATTATCCTGAAGCATTAGAACAAGAAGGCAAAGTAGAAATAGAAAAAATCTACCAATCAATCACCATCTGAAAGAGATCCTACAAGGAAAGCTCACGGGAATATTATAGTCAAATCCCCAAACTCCCGGATCAGGGACAAAATATTATAAGTAACAAGAAAAAAAATTTACATAAGGTGATACCACAGTTAGAATCATACAAGGCCTAGTAATGGTGACACTAAAAGAATGCAGGTCTGGGAACGCTATATATTGAGGAGCAAAAGAACTGGGGCTCCAGCCGAAAATATGCCTAGCAAAGATAAGTATAATTCTAAATGAAAAAAGTGGACATTTGATCAACTGTCAGACTTTCAGGACTTTGTTAAAAAAAAAACAACAAAACTCTGAATTCAATAGAAGATTTGTCACATAGGAACCAAGTGAAATATAAGGTAAATACCAATGACCAATTACAAGGGACTCAATAAGGACAGAATATTTACCTTTTATGCAAATAAATGCAAAACCTATGTCTAAGATTGTTACTAATAATTAGGTTGCTTATAAATCATTCCAGAATAGCTAAAAGAGAAATTATCTTATACAAATGAGATGTAAGAGGAAGAACCAATACAAAGAAATTAGATGGGAGAGGAAGTGTGTTAGTTCTGAAAACCTACTTTTATCAGAAATGGGTTTAGGAAGGAAAAATACATATACATCTAGAAGAGTATAAAAGTCTTCTAAACTTAAAAAGAAATAAAATTCTAAGGGAATAGGGAGGGGGTGAGGAAAAAAGAGCGATCTTTAGAGGGTTGTGTGAAGTAATAGGTTAAAAGGAGGATATAGAAGGGAGTTTAAATTTAGGGGAATGGGAAGATAAGGGAGGGAGCTTTAGAGGGGAGGGAAAGGAAATAGGCAAAAGGGTTGTATAAAAGGGTGTTTATATTTGGGGAAATGATTGGCTAAGGGAAGGATTGCTGGAGTGGAGGTAGGTTAAGTAATAGGAGTACAAGGTAGCAGGTAGAAGAAAAGTAGAGGAACTAGGAGAGATGGGAAAAAAGAGATATGCACAAACATATAAATCAAAAATTAGGAGTAGAATCTCTTAGGGAAAGTGTATGTTTATATATGTACGTATGAGTATATGTATGTATGTGTATTTATATATACATGTATGTATATATCAATATCTATATATAAATATACCCACTCTTAATTGTAGCATCAGTTGGTTGGTAGAGAGAGAATATGGAGGTAAAAAGAACTAAGTAAAAAGCGAACAAAGAACAAAAGAAAACGTACAAGAAAGCACAGATGGACAACTTTCAATATAATACACAGTCTTAAATATATTGACTTTCTTGAAATGAGAAGTTATTGCTATATATTCTGAATCCTCTTCTGGTTCTGTTATGCACATGACTTTTCTCTCATCTTACCTTATATTTAAGTTTAATAGTAATTTTATATTGTTTCTTTTTCTAATTATGTATTTAAATTTTAATATTTGTCTGCAATAAAAAAGAAAATGATTAGATTTTGATTAGAAAGGTTAAAGAAACTTTGAAAGTTTTTAAAACTATAGAAGAATAAGAGACATCCATAATCTATCAACATTGATGAGAATTATTATCCTATTTTGGGATGGCTCATAGACAGTATTTGCAGTATTGAATTTTGGAATTAGGCAGATTACTTGAATAACTATCACAAACCCCACTACAACATGAGATATTATTTTGTTTGCTTCAATTTCCCTGAAAATTGACTCAGTTTTTTACCTTCCATGTATGAGTCACAGAACTGGCACTGCTGAAATTCATATAGCTAATTTTAAATTTATACTTTGTTTTCCTTTACAAATTAGGATAAAGGAATTTTGTGTTTTATAATTTGAAATATTGAACAGGATAATACTATTATTAAAAAAGTCTACCTCTATTCTGTGATTGCATTGTGTTTGGGAGAGGAAAGCCAAAACATCATTTTAACAGGGCAACTAATAGTCTATTTAAACTGAAAATTAAGATATAGGACTTTAAACATTTAATGTACAATCAACACTAATGTTTCTTCCTTGTGGCATATCTTTAAATATGTCAAAACTTTTAGAAGAGATATTTCCAGTAAAAGTACAGAAATCTTCTTTTAGAATTTAAGTAACTCCCAAATAAAAGAATCATTACCATGTAACAAAAAAAAAAAATTATTTCACTCACTTTGTGACTTAGAAAAAATAGTGTATCAAGGGATAAACTTTCATAAGATTCAGTATGCTTACATGTGTTGAGAAGCATAACAGAAATAGATCATAACATGAAAGGTTTCAGACTTGGAAGAATATTTAGAAGTCTATTCCATCTATTCCATCACCCTCACTTTAAATATGAGGAAACAAAGACCCAGGGAGGCTCAGTGATTGTGTGAAGATTCCAGTGATATTCAGCAGAAGAATACTCAAATATAGGCCTTTTGACTCACAATCTAGTATTCTTATAACACAACAGGATACTACGAGTAGTCATTATTTTTAAACTAATATCTTTTAAATATGTTGTCTTTGCTATTTTTAATGTTGCTATAGCCTAATACTATAGTATACATTTACCCTATATCTGTAACCTTCTCGTCAGCAGTTCCACCATATAGACCAATTGAGATATAACTGATATTGTTATTTAGAAATCTGACAATCATAATCTATTTTTTATAAATCAAGTGGAATTCTGAACTTCTCTCATGTAAACAAGGCAATCTGTAATTCTAATGAGGCTGTCTAAGGTTGGTCAAGTAGACAATATAAGAAAATTTAATATATAACATTTGCATTTTAATTAGATGTGTAACCACATACTAAGTTAAAGCCAAAGTGAGAATCACTTTGGAAACATGAATCATCACATTTTTACTTCATGTTTTAGCATTGATCTTAAAAACATCCATCCACACTTTTAATTTTCATTTTTTCCCAATAATTTCAAAATTCAGAGTGCATTTTCAATGCTATAGAGACAGGTGGGAAAAGATGCTATTTTTCCACTGAATAGCTCAACAATAACACAGGGCAATATTCCTTCATACAATCCTCTGTATTACAGCAGCGGGCTCCTCTGGGGTGAGAAAAGAGTCCAATCTCCATAGCTATTTAATCATTGGCCTTCCTGCTGAGGCAGCCAATAAGGGTGAAGAGGCTGCAGGCACTGGAGTATGTATCCCCCTCTTCACCTCATTTACTCAGCAAAAGCTTTATGGAGTGAACACTAAATTTCCCCCCAGCAGGGATGACAATTTAAACTTACCAGTACAAATGGGGATCCTAAGGCTTTCACTCATTCCTTCATTGCAGGCTGTCTTGTACACTATTTAATCCCATACTCCCTCCCCACATAGAACTCTTGAGGGGGAAGCAAGGTAAAGCTTGTAGCCAAAAACGCAAATGCTCTCCAGTTAGGTCATAGCTTCTCTGCAGTAGCCATTCAAGAGGTAGGTGCTAAAAAGCAGTATCTTATTCATTCATCTCCTTGAACATCCTCACCCCACACCTGGAGTATTGTCAAACCATTTCCCTACAAATCACTACTGTTGCTAAATGAACTACATACAGGTCTGCCGATTGTACCTCACACAGAGTAATCTTGTGGTAGATAAATATGGAGATAATGAGGCTGATAGATACCACTGATATTATACTTCAATAATCTACAGAGCATGACATATATTATTTTATCCTCATAACAATGTTGTGAGGTATATAATAAAGATGATTATAGAAATCTCTTATTTAAGAGGAATCTGTGGGCATAGTGGGTAGAAACCTAACCTCGTTTAAATGTTTCTCCTGACATGTATCTCCTAGAAGACTCTGGGAAGTCATAATCTTAGTACCCCCAGACAACTCCCTAGAACTATACTTTGTAGAGCATTTGCTTCTGTGCATTAATAGAGGGAGTTTTCTCATGGGGAGTTTCTAGACTAATGAAATCACAAATCTAGGATAAGCACATACAGACACATAGACAAACAGACGTATACACACATATACACCCACTTACATACATATATAGACATATAAACATCAGATACACCAAATATAAACATACATGTGCATATGTCTATACAGACAGGTATGTACATCTGTACACATATATATGCATACATGCTCATGTATTATAAATTTATAGAAAACATACAGCCCAGATTTATATATTCATACAACATTAATACTAGTATGTTAATATAGCATATGAGTACTAACATATTAGATATATTATATATTATAGTATTATATATTATATGACCCATATGTTACATATGTATATCATTATTGTTAATATATTAATACATGTATTTAATAAAATAGTACTTTAAGGCATGCAAAACTCTTTAGGGACATTTTCTCATTCTGTCTTGGTAACAGCCCAGCTACATTAAATAATGAGATATAGAATGTAATATTTATACAGAATTTTAAGGTTAGAGATTCTTATAAACATCTTTTTTAATTCACACATTGATTTTAGCTCAATGTTTTCATCCCCAATTAAAGATAAGGAAATTTTGATTTAACCAAGTTAAATGATTTTCCTGTTGTCACATATAGTATCATAAGCAATACTTGAGGCCAGATCTCTTCTGACACAAGTCCAGTCCTCTTTCCTCTTTTTTTTTTTTTATGCCGTAGGCAGAAACAGATTTTTCCCTGACTTTACGGAAGCCCAGGCTCGGTGCCGTTAAGTCATTTGGGCATAGTCACCGAGCCAATGTCAGAAGTGCAATTTGCGATCATTCTCTCCTTCCTTTCAGACTGGGGCATTACTTTGGACCCATAGGCTGCAATTGAAAGAGACTCTTCATTATATTAATTTGATATTATAAATAATTCAAAATATACAAGTTAGGCAGCTTACCTTCCCCTCTATGATAGTATTACAGTCTATGAACTGAATATATGTTAATCATAAATAATCATTTACAGATGGCTTCATAATCAACTCATCAAAATGCATTAATAATCTAATTATGTTTACTTCTATGTTGGGTCCTGTAGAAATAGATATGATTTCTCTAATGGAGTTAAAATTTAAATGTTGGTCAAAAAGTTGGTCTTTCAAGAAATGATTATCATCAGTCTTCTATATTTTGTGGTTTTTCAGTCAGTTCAGTCATATCCAACTCTTTATGATCCCATTTGGGGTTTTCTTGGCAAAGATACTGGAAAGGCTTGTTGTTTTCTCTCCAGCTCACTTTACAAATGGAAAAGAAAACTGAAGCAAACAGAATTAAGTGACTTGTGTAGGGTCACATATCTACTAAGTGTCTGAGGTCAGGTTTGAACATACATCTTCCCGACTCCAGGCCCAGTACTTTATCCATTGCCCTCTTTTTATGTGGCTATTTCCTAATAAGACTCTAGACTGGCTTGTTTTCAAATGCCTGAAGTTTGTCTCATGGTGACTCTCAAGTCTCCTCTTGATTTTTCACAATTTGAGATTGTTTCATCCGTCTGCTTCACAGATACTGGAGAGTAAACTTAATTAACTTATGGCTACATTTTGTGAGGCTGATATTGCGCTATAACAGATTTCAACATGTAGGCTGAGGCTTAAGGGGCCTGTTTAGGGAAAATTCATGAAACTAAGAGAGAACGTTTCTCTATTTTCCCTTTGTCAAATGATACTTCTCTTGGATTATAAGAGGTCTGAATTTATTAGTGTGGCATAAGAAAGTTTACTGCAGTAATCTACAATAATTCAAATTAGGCAATTGTAGAAAAAAGAAGGAAAATATGACTTTTTATGAAATAGAATACAAAACTGCATTGAAGGAGGATTGAGAGACTTTATGGAAAGAAGAAAATGAGATCACGCAGAAAACTCAGTGCCACATAAAAATAATAAACTTGTATTTCAGATGCTATCACTAAGATAGGGTAACCAGAAAAAAATTTCCTAAGGGTTTGATATAATAGTGTTTGTTCTCCCCTCTGGATGGTCCTTGTTTTGGTTCTATGCTAACACTTGCCAAGTTCTGATCCATCAAACCAAAGAGTCCAGTGTTACTCTGCAAGGTCTTGCCTTTTCAGCCTTCACTCACCTACTGGACAACATCACCTCCTCCAGCTCTTTTCAGCGGTTAAGAAGTTATGAACATTACATAGATGGCTGTGCAAGACTCACTGGGGAGCAGGCCACCCCAGGTCCCTTTACAATTGCATAACTGCACCTATCTAATGTGCCTCTACACCAAACTGAATTAGTCTTAAGCTATACATTCCTAATGGTAATCCACATTTCCTATTTGCTATGCGACTCTAATCCTGAGGCAAAAGAATTCATCTTTATTAAGTTTTACTAAGATACCAATAAGAATATACTAATTTTCTGTCAAACCCATTTCATATAGAAGAACTTTACCAGATATATAGAAACAAGTATGATTTTTTTTCTTTCCACTATACTTTGCCTTCTAATTTCTAATGGGAAAAGTTAATTGTAAGGCAGTAGATTTTTCTAACATTACATAATAAATGTAGTTTGATATGAGGGGGAGAGCAAGAAAAAATGTCAAAAGATCTTTCTACGAATATAATCGTAATTCTAAAAACTTCTCACTAAATAATGAAAATGTAATACCTTATCATACATCTCAAAACAAATGAGAGTTGACAGATTAGAGAAGAAACCTTGTTTCTGTGCAAGTTTATGGCAGATACTAAATATTCTTATAGGATAAGATAATTCTTTTAAATGACCTAAAACAGAGCTCTTCCTGCAAAACATATATATATGTATATGTATATATATATATATATATATACATATATATATATATATATATATATAAATTAATGGTCCTCGACTCCAATTGCCAAAAAAGAACGAAATCAGACACACCAGCAAGGTGACCAATGATAAGTCCTTGAAGATTTAGTCTCAGCTTCCTCATCTCTAAAATGGGGATATTAATAATCATACTACTTACCTCACTTGGTAATACAAAGGGAAGAGCCTTGGTAACCTTAAGCTGACGTATTAATAGGAATGACCGTAATTAACAATCAATAAATGAGCATTTGTTAAGCACGTACTGTATACCAGAAACTGTGATAAGGACTAAGGACATAAAGGAATAATAAAGGACATAAAGGAATAATGAATAAAAAGTACTTTCCCCCAAGGAACTCATATCCTACTGGGAAAGATAGCATGTAGAAACATAAAAATATAGAAATAATATAAACAAAAGGCAATTTGTGAGGGACAGAAATAACTGGGTTATTCTAAAAGGTCTCAAAGAAAATGGTGTTTGAGCTCATCACTAAAATAAGCTGGGGATTCCAAAGGACACAGCTGAAGAGGTGGTGTATATTAGGCATGAGAGATAGCCTGTAGAAAGACAAGAGAAGAAATACTCTCTGGGAGGTACATCTGGTAGGCCAGGAAAACAAAAGAAATGGTTAACTATATGAATTTTCACTTTTCAAATGCTTGACAAACTTATACAAGAATTAATGGAGAACCCTAAAACTCCATTGTCGTTTATGGTAACTTTCAAGGCTTTCTTCATTTTGTGAATTAACAAGGAGAAATGACAATGAGAAGGAAAAGAACTTGTGAGATCCCACTTGAATTAAATTGGTAACAGAATAAAAGCCATAATTTAAGATTCCTTTGCAGTTTTAGAATTCATAACTATGAGGCGATCATAGGTGATCTTTTAACGGTAAGAATGTAAGAAGAGTTGAAACTGATTCTTCAACCAAAATCTTAAAAAAATTTGTTATGGAGATTACCACTCCTACCTCATTTTTAACAATATCTATGCATAGATAAATAAAAAGTCTAATGATGTGGGGATGGGAAAAGTATTAGACTTTTAGTTGACCTGGTTCTCAATATTTTCAGTCCTATTTGATTGTACATAAGACTGTGACCTCGAGAAAAGTCACTTCTCTCTGCATTGTATTTCCTTCATGTGATAGAAGATTTAGAATAAGGTATTTCTAAGATCTCTTTCAGCTTTAAATTTTATACTCCAACATCTATTTATATAGATGTATTAAAATATGTTTTTAGTATGTGATAATAAAAAAAAAGATAATTTAGAGGATGTCCATTAATTGGGAGATGATTGAACAAACTGTGGCATGTGGATAAATAGAGTATTATTATGCTGTAACAGCAGCTGAGTGGCACAGCGGATAGAGTGTCAGGCCTGAAGTCAAGAAGACTTACCCTTCCTGAGTTCAAATCTGGCCTCAGACACTTGCTAGCTGTGTTACCCTGGGTAAGTCATTTAACTCTGTTTGCCTCAGTCCCTCATCTGTAAAATGAGCTGGAGAAGGAAGTAGCAAATCACTCTAGTATCTTGCCAAATGCAGATCATCAAGAGTCAGATATGACTAAAACAATCGAAAAACAACAATAATTGTGCTACAAAGAAATGAGAAAATGATGTTTCAAAGAGATATGGAAAATGCTTATGAATTTATGGAGGTAAAGTGAGAAGAAACAAAGATACGATGGCATCAGTATTATAAAAATGAACATCTTGAAGATTTTTATTAACTAATGAAAAATCAAATGATCAGTATTAGGAAAGCAACTTATATAAAGCAACAACATTTAAAAAAATCAACTTTGAAATCTCTGATGAAGAACTTTGGCCATTCGTGGTTCCAGTGGTCTGCTGATGGCTTGTACTATTCTTGACAGAAAGATGATGGGCTCAAAGTGCAAACTGAGATGTTTTTGAGCAGGTATGAGAAAAGGTGTTTTGACTATGCATATTTCTTACAAGTACCCCCCCCCCAACCCCAAACGTGTGGGTGTGGAAAGGAGTAAATGTATTTTGTCAATGAAAAAATAAAATATTTTCTTTAGAAATTCACAGTCTAAACAGATGTGAACTTGTCCTGGTTTCTTTGAATTCCCATTAATGAACATCCTTTAATAGACAGACATAAAATAGGCTAACTAGTCAAATACCGAGAGGCATTGGATGGTTTTCCCCTTGGTGCCAAGGCATTCACCCAGAGTAATAGGAATTTCCTGAAGCATACACAGTTATTCTTTTTTGACAAGTCTGGCTTTCTTTGTTTCCTCCTCCCCTTTCTTTCCTCCACCTCCACCCCGCCACCAAATACGAAGGAATCCTATCTGTGCTGGCATTAAACATACTGATGGGAATTATGATCATATGTCAGAAAAAATATATAACTCCTTTGGGCTCTGTAAGAAGCTGACAGCTTTCCCATAAAATATTAACTGCTTGCAATAAAATCCCTTCAAAAGGAGTGAGAGGTTAGTAGGAAGAATCTGGGAAGGTCTCAAAAATGAATTATTAATAAATCACAGATACCCATCTACCTTTTCTTTCCTTCCTTCCTTCCTTCCTTACTTCCTTCCTTCCTCATTTCCATCCTTTTGGTAAAGAGAAAGAAAATCTCATCTCTCTATCTCCTCTCTTCTGTGTGTGTGTGTGTGTGTGTGTGTGTATGTGTGTGTTTGTGGTGAATAATACTCTGGACTCATTAGAAGAGGTGATATTGAAATTAAGTAATAGTGATAAATAAGGCTATGGGGAGGTTAAGTAAAATGATCAACCAATGACTTTAATATAGGGATATGGAACAATATATTACTTTAGTTCCTACAATCAAGAAAAATAAACAGACGTGTATTTGCGTGTATAGGTGTGTTTGTATAGGCAGTAGATCTATCATCGATAGCATTTTTCAATCTGCCATATTCTCAAATTAGGCATAATTAAGCAATTTAATTCAATGGCAAATATTACTGTAGATTTAAAATATATTTTTGGAATACATTTATTTGCATATGTATGCATCTAAAATATTAATAAATTGAATGTTATTAGCAATGCAAAAGAAATAAGATATTTTGACTAGAAAAAAAAATGAATCTCTTAGAACAGGAGTGGGGAACCTGAGATCTCATGGCCACATGTGGACTTCTGGGTCCTCAGGTGCAACCCTTTGACTGTATCCAAACTTCATGGAACAAATCCTTTTATTATAAGGGGATTTGTTCTGTGAAGTTTGGATTCAGTCAAAGGGCCTCACCTGAGAACCTAGAGGACTCTATGTGTCCATGAGGCTTCAGGTTCCCTACTCCTTTCTGAGAAGGTGATTCAAAAGGTGAGAACTTTGCTTTGAAGATTCTGAAAAGCAGCTTAATTGTTCCCATTTAGAAAAAAAGATTCAGAATTACAATAAAGATAATCCAGTCCAATCCTTTTCTGAATCAGAGATGGATTTTATATCCCTGACAAGTGGCCATCCAGGCTATACATTTTCACCATCCTATGAGTCAGACTGTTTCAGTTATAGACAGCTTTGATGTTTGAAAATTTCTGTGTTGAGCTCAGATAAGTTTCTCTGTAACTTTTCCCTAGTTTTTTTTTAAGTTCTCCCACCTGGAGCTCCACAGAAAATATCAAATCCTTCTTTCATATGATAAGCCTTTATCTGTGAAGACAGTGATCGCATCTCCCCAAGGTTTTCACATCTTCAGGCTAAACATTCACAGCCAATCCTCTCTGAATGTGCTCCGATTAGTCAATGCTATTTATTGTTATTGCTGTATTAAGTCCTTTCAGAAGGGTCCTACTCTTTGTGACCCCATTTGGTATTTTCTTGGCAAAGATACTGGAATGGTTTGCCACTTCCTTCTCCAGATCATTTTACAAATAAGGAAACTGAGGCAAAGTTAAGTGACTTGCCCAGGGTCACACAACTACTATGTATCACCCATAAAAGACAAAATTAGAGCTTAGTCAGAATCTACATTCTAGATAGAGGGAGTTTACAAACTTGAAATTCCTAACAAAAAGAAAAGCAATGTGAGCATGTATGCATATATACAAGGATGGATAAATATACAAGAGAGAATAAACATTATTCACCATATAGAATGTAAACTTCTTAAAAGCAAAAATTATTGACTCTGTATAGGTGTGAATGCATAAAATATTCACTACTTAACAAGACAAGTTTGGCAATTATACATTAAAAAATTTTCTTAATGTTATACCTAGAAGTATTATTGAATATGATCATTTAAGCAAAACTCAATCAACTTAGATTGAATTTAATTTTACTATCAAATACATTCCCCCCAGTCTCGTATATCAGTAAGAACCCCAACATACATAGGAGGCTACTATCACAAGTTCTTAGATCCACATGCATAAAAGGAAAGCAACTTTCAAGGGGATAATAATCACTTTAACCAAACATATGTATCATTCCTTTAACCAAGTACATATATCATTCAGTTAGTTCAGGGAGTCAACACCCTGAATTTCAAAGAAAATACAGAGAAATCAAAAGATCAACAGACATGGCTTCCTCTGCCTGAATTCAACAGACAATTGGATCCTAATTGTCTGATCATAGTTACCAGAAAGGGAAGCTTGACATCTGGGCTCTCAAAGTCAGAGGGCTCCTTAGTGGTTTCCCAGAATGCTCATCTGGCCAAACAAACACTTCCAGTCAGTAAGCCCCAAAGTAGTCAACCAACCTATCTTCCTCTGCCTGACCATAATTCAACAGTCAAGTACAGCTCTCTGACCAGTTACCAGAGAGGAAAGCATGACATCTGTGTTCTCAAAGCCCAGGGCTCCTTAGCTACTATCCAGAGTCCTCATTCTGTACTCAAACTTTCTTACCAAAAACTAAGCCGCAAAGTAAAACCTCATCTTCAGAGTATTTATATTTTAGAGCCAAAGGGCATCCCAACCCTTGAGAACCAGTGTCATTAACCAGTGTCTCGTTAACAAAAGGTCTTCCTGCAAATCTTCCCTAATCAAACTCCACTTAATGGGCAGGCCCATTAATGGGTGAGAAAGATCTTTAATCACATTAACACTACAAATACATATACTGTTTCTAGTTAAAGAAACTCTTGTTTCTATACTTTACTCCTAGCAAAATTCTTGATTGATAAAGGTAAGACTCAATCAGGTACTTGATTATACTAAAACAAAAAACAGCAAAAGATCCTATTTTGATTGCCATCACATATCATAAGGAACTTCTTCATATACTTAGTTTCTTCTCCATAGTATTTATTTTTCCAAATTGTCTCCTTAGAATGAAAATATGTCTGGCTAGTGCTACTCAAAATATAAGGAAAAAAATATGGTACCTGTATAAAACAGAGATGACCTTAGACAGTCCATAGTTTATTAAAATACTATCTAGTTTATCAGCTAGGATCACCCCAAAATACAATGTGAAAGGTAAAAAAAGTTTATTCTTCTTCTGTCATCCTATTTCTTTTATGCCACATGACATACAGACACATAAGTGTGTGTGTGTATGTATATACATACATACATACACATATATGTGTGTATATAAAGAATATATGTACAAATACCCATACATATATACATACGTATGTGTATATGTGTGTGTGTACTTTGATAGTGAAGACCAAAATATCATCTTTAAACCGTGAAGATGGTACCTAGAATTCAACCTGAGATCTTGTTTTTTTCTGAGTAGCCATTTGTCATTTTGATGTCCATTGTTATAGTATGGAAAGTTCAATTAAGATAGGTTTTAAGAGTGAGAAAATAAAAGCATAATGAATGTTGTATTTATGTAGTGGTGGTAATCATTATTTCCACCTTAATAAAAATTCAACAAAAATGTATGCGTGTATTACATTTCCCTGTTTTTTTTTTAAAATACATCCATGGGATGAAAGAAAATACTAAGAAGTATAAAAGAAAATTAGTTCAAAACCTTAAGGTACTATTGAGCTACTTTAATCCTTAAAGTTAGGTGAATAATGATAGTGAATATCTATGATGAGGGAAGGTTAAAAATAACAACCTGAATCTTTGCTTTGCAAGTGCCTTCTAAACTCTTGAGTGAAGGATACTATTTTTTGCAAGTACATCCTTTCCAGGTTACAGTGGCCTTAATGGATTGATTCAATACTTCAAAATGAAGAGTTTTACCTCCCTTATTGAGTACTCAGCTTCAGTTGTTGCCTTTCTATCTTGGTTAATGTTTTGTCAAGTTGTACAGATTAGCATTTTGTTTACTTTTAAGGACTTTCTAAAGTGATGTCTTATTTCTCTGCCATTAGCTGAAACTATAAAGTAAGCATGGTTGCAATGAATGCATGAAAATTTCACCAACTCATTTTTAAATCTTTTTTCATACATGTAATTATCTAACTAGTAAATATCAAATGCAATACATATGGTGAGTCATGTTTGACATTCCAGTTAATTTTACCTATTCAAAAATTTTAAAAGAATTAATATACTTGTCAAAGTTCTGATAAAACACATGCAGTAACTTTTACTGAAAACACTTGCAACTAAGGTGCACAAAATTTTGCAAACTGGAAACCATTTAAAGAAGGAATCTAACAGGTAAGAGTTGAATTCTTGGAATTCATTTCTGTGAAAAAATCATAACTAGCACATATCTTGAGAGAGATGTGCACTACGGTTTGAATTTAAAGGGCAATACATGATAACTATGGTTGAGAAAACCATTATCATTATCCTAATTAAAAATTTTCCAAGTTATTTATAGGATGATCTGAGGAAATGACATTCATTATCCTGTAAACCATGCAACAAACCATTAAACATAGCCATAAAATCAATCGGCACAAAAAGAAAAGCAATTATGTTACATTCATGTAAACCCACTACTGAACTAATTTTTTAACAGCAATCACAGCCGATATTCATCATATGAACATTCAGAAGCATTGACACGATTGACATGAGTGTGTGTGAGTGTGTGTGTGTGTGTGTCCAACAAAAAGGTTCTGCCACATCACATAACAGTAAAATGTTAAAGCAGCAGACTCTCACTTCTATAGACTATAATATTCTGATCATCCAAATCTCTGAAATAAATATTGTTGTTTTTGTTATTATTTTGAAGAGTTCATTTCTACAGAATAAAAGTTAAACTGAGGGAGGTAAATCCCCTCAAAAAGTATTTGACCCTAAATTTGTTGATTTCTTACTAATTACTAGCTGATGAAGCAGCATTTCAAACTAATCCCATCATCATACACTATTAATTCCTGTTCAATAAAGGTACAAAATGAAAATTAAAAGCAGAAGTATCATAAAGTATTTATGAGCTACACCTGCATTATACATCTGTTCAAATTCCATTTGCATGGTAGACAAACCTTTTTACTGTCCACCATTTTGGGATTTTAATTATACATGTCATAATTCTCTTTACTCAGAATGTATTTTGGTAGTCATCTTTGTTCAATTTTTTTTTTTAATTCAGAGTCCATAAAGAGGATAACAAATCGCAAAAAAGGTAATATTAAGAAGAGGATTTTTTTAAAATTTTGGAATGGATAATACATATGGGGACATAGATGGGCAATTTCAATATTTTTAAAATAATCTTTAGAATTTTATCCTTTAAGCAACTGGTTCCTCTACTAATTGGTTACTTTTACTAATAATATGATTCAAGAATCAGATTGACAGTAAATTTTGCTTTACTATCATTGAAAAATGCTCAACCCATTTCCCTGATTCCTATACTTTTGGAGTCCACATTAAATGGGCTACATTCTCCTCTCCTTTTAATGCACAGAAAGTGGCTTCTGGTTGTGTAAGCATGTATAGAGGAGTCAAGTCCTTTAGGCATCAGCATAAAATTTAAATAAATACCAACACTATTTCTATTTAATTTTGTAAACCATATAATGGAGATAAGATTAGCTTTCATAGCAATTTGGGTGCCGTAGAGATCTCTCTAACCCTAATTTCCTCATCTTAAAAAATATTATGAAAATATTGATTCAGTTCAATTTAATAAAGATGTCTGGAGGATGTTATTGCTTAATAGGATATTGTATTAACATCCAGTTCCATTGAACAGACTGTTCTGCATGCCCAAAATGCACATCATTTTCCATCTCTGCCTCTTAAAATCTCTACTTTATTCTTACTATGTCTCTTACCCAACTAACCTTATATTTCATTTATAAATATTTTGTTTATGTTTCTACGTCCATTTGTTGCCTCCCATAGAATATAAGATCATTGAAGGCCTGGGCTGTTACTTTTCTTTCAATCCTACCTGCCTAGTGCAGAGTCTACCAAAAGGAGGTATTTAATTTCTGTTAGCTGATACTTTGAATTGGAGACAGAAAACAAAAAAGTCCTTGTCCTCAAGAAGCTTACAAACATACTGGCAAAAGAGAGCATGCATATGAAAAGGTAAATACAAATTGATAGAGGATAATTTCAAGAGAGAGAAAAATAATAACTGGGTGGACATGAAAGGTATAGAATATAAATGTGAAGAAAATGACCTTAAATGCTTTTCAGTGTTCATCCAAAATGTAATCTGTCTAAGCCATGAAAAAAATACCATATATCAAAGTCTACTAGTGACAAATGCTTTTCATTTGTATCAGCTTTCTTGAATTATATTTGGTATGTTGACAAATATATGAAACCAAAGTTTCTTTGAAATTGGCAAAAGATAGAACTACCCTCTCCAAACATTTCCATTTTTAGAAGATGCTTGTCTTCCCTGTGAGGAATCCATTTATCTAAACCTAGGAATTTTATAATCTAAGAATATGAAAGTCATATTTTTGAAAGGAATATCAAGATCTGTGTGTGTACCTGTATATGTATATATGTATGTATATACATATATATATAAATACATACATACACACATATATAATTTGAGATGGAGAATGTCTAAATCATCAAGGACGATGTTGTCTATTTTTCTTTTAAGGGTCTCCAGGAATAGAAATCCATAACCTTTTTGATTAGAGTTTTTAAATATCATCTGGTTGATCAAGAAGCTCTCATGCTTCACCAATTTTCTCTTGAACTAATTTGACTTTCCTATATTCCATCCCTTACGTACATCTTATTTGTGCCTTCACAGAAATGGAGAAGCTGCTATTCACAGCAGATTGTGATAAAGGAATTTCTTAGTGAACTTTGAAACTGTTATATATTGTGAGCTATTAGTTTTATTGTTGCTATTTAAGTAAGTATTTAAAATGCTTAAGTACTTTATATACTTAACATGACATTTTACTTATCATTAAATATTGAGCATTATTCACATGGGGTAGCTAGATGGCATAAGAGATCAAATGCTGGGTCTGGAGTCAGGAAGACTCATCATCCTGAATTTAAATCTGGCTTCAGACACTTACTAGCTATGTGAACCTAGGCAAGTCACTTAACCTTATTTGACTCAGTTTCCTTATCTGTATAGCTGGAAAAAGAAACGGAAAAACCACTCTAGGATCTTTGCCAAGAAAACCTCAAATAGGGTCAAAGGAGTCTGACACAAGTGAAAAATGATGAAACAAAAACAAAAACATACACATGATTGAATTCAGTTACCTCACACACCTGCCTTTCTAAAGCAAAACAATTATTTCCTTAATTCCTTTATCGTTTCTCTTAAAAAAAAGTTTCTGTACTTCTAATCACTTCAGTTCCTCTTAACTAGAACCTTGGGAGTTTTTCCTCATTTTTTAAAAACCACAGATAAACATCTAGACAGGCCACATACATGCAAGAAATGGAAGCCCAAACATACACACACAACACCCATGTGAAGGAAAGTTCATTTCTTCTTGGTTCTGTGTTATATTAATGCTGTTATTTGCACTCTAATAAAACCTATATTCATAGGGAAGTGTTATTCCCTCATCTATACTATCAGCATTAAAAAAAAACAAAACACCTTCATTTGCTTAGGTTTTTATCCCTATGTCACTATCTATGTAGCTGTAATGGATTACACTCTGTAAACCATTTTATCAAGGTCCCTTTTCAATAGGCATTATTTTGTTCAGAACATTAACTCCCTACCCAACTTTACCACCAGAAACTTGTTTATGTACTTGTTTCAATTCTTTTCTTTTTTCTTCAGGTCATCTCCAGTGAATATTGAACAGCATAGAAGTAACCCTGTGGGAAACTACTTTAGCATTCTATGAAGTTGGATCATTGATCCTCACATCATCATAAAATTATAGGGCGAGATAAGAGTTGAAGAGGTCATATTTTTATGACCTTTACTTCAGGGCAGGGCAGAACTTAAATCATTTTCTATCAAGGCTATTTTTAGGATGACTCAAATATGATCTATCCTCTGCAGTCTTTGCAGTGTTCAATGACTCTCAAAGTGATGCAGGGTTTGATTTTTTTGCCCTAGCGGCTGTGGTTTTCCATCTCAGAGAGATCACTCAGGTATGGAGTTCCTGATACTCTTAGACTTGTGCATTTTCCTGATGGGAAGTCTGTGAAGAAGGAGAACTGGAACAATCTTTTTAAAAGTATTATTTTGATATGACTTAAAACTTTCGTTCTGCGACAATATTTTCCTCTGATTGTGTTGAGGCTATTAGACTTTCTTGAAATTAATTTTCCCTGATTTTAGCATTCTTTTTTATTGCTTTCTAAATTATATCTCCTCTTTTTTCTTCAACTAATTTTGTATTTATAGATACCATAAGGATATATGGTCATTGTCTCTCCTTCAAAAGAGAACTTGACCTGAATATAATTTAGTAGCTGTGTCTTAAATCACTTGCCCATGGCATGGGACAGTTGCTTGGAAGAGACAAAGCTAAGCAATAATTTCAAAGGCTGCATTTGAATCCAGGTCTTTCTAACTCCAAGTCTAATACTTTCTCTACTTTGTCATACGTCCTCCAGATTGCTTGTTGGTTGTTCTTTTTATTTGAAGCAAACCAATCACATCACAATGTTGGGGTAAAATAGCAGATTGTGGGTGATGTCTTGACTTGTGGATGAACTGGATTTAAATGAGGCAGTGTTGCACAAAGTCATCAGCCTCACTCATTCTTCCAGAGTCATCAAGGTCCAGTGGCAAGACAAAAGGCAAGATGACTGGTGATGGCCCAGGCTGTAGTGAATGATCTTCGCCTTTCTGGACTCAGTGTCCTAATCTTGACAATTAGGATAATGAAGCTGATCTTTAAGGCTTCATATTGCTCTATATCCTATCCTTATCCTCCCAGAATGGTACCTTTTCATTTGCTAGTGGATTTACCATGTGCATATTAGGTAAAATGATTCCTACTGAAGGATTTAGTGAGAAGTTTCAAATATCAGAGAAGTGGGGTCGAATAATATACAGTTAAGACTTGAAAGTAGAAAGTTTGAAGTTTGGCACTATTCTAGCTGTAGGTTATTTTTTATTGTTACCACAAAATGTAATCAGGAATCAATGTAATCTTAATAGTTTACAAGATTATGCTCTTGCCAGACTCTTATATAAACCTACCATGTGGCCAGATTTTTTCATGTTAGTTACAAAAATACAAAGTCATTAGTAGAGTTAAATCTTTTTCTCTGTTTCCTACAAATTTCTGAGTTAGAAAAAGAAAGCAATTTAACCTTCCTTGCTCTTCTTCCCACAATTTGCAAATGTCTGTGTTCTGAAGCAAGCTGATTGTGTGGTTAATGAAGGTAATAACTTTATCAGGTTATACAATTCACATAGTGGGAGCTATGTAATGAGCAATGAAAATAATATAGGAATTCATTGAGGCTTGTGAACATAAAATGGAGAAAATTAATTAGATCTTAGAAAACAGAAATACAAATAAAAACAATGAAACAGTAAATTTTAAAAATGTCATGAAAATCTATAGGTTTAGAAAGTAAGTCCAAACAAAGGATGAATTATGGCAACAATATGTAGTGTTCCACTGAAATTATTTCATGTTTTTGCATGCCCTTTCCTTTTTTTGTCCTTTTTTCTACTCTTCCCATTTCAATCCTATACTTTTCCATATACTAATGACTTCTATTGTCCCATTACTGATGGTTTCCAATCTTCATAGAGACTACTTTCTCAAAGGGCACATCTCAAGCTAAAATATATTTCTCCAATCTTAAATTGGCATTAGCTTCAAAGGTTATGATGTTCTTTTGAATATCTAAATTTTTTCCAAGCCTTTTTTGAGAGAAATTTATTCTTTTAAAAGTCACAGGATATGAAATCAAATTAATTCAGAACTTACTGAATGGTTATACACAGAGTGATGCTATCAATGGTTAATTATTAACTTCTCAGATGACCTCCAATGTTCTATCCCAAGACATCTGGATTTGTCCCATGCTGTTTAACATTTTTCTCAATGATTTAGACAAATACATAAATTCTATGTTCATCTAAATTTTAGCTGATACATAACTAGGTGGTAAAGCTTGAACGTTGAGTAATGGCGTCAGAATTCATAAGTATATTCAAGGTCTATAGCAATGAGCTAAATCTAATAAGATGAAATTCAAAAGGGACAGATGTGAAATCTTACAGTTAAGCAGAAAAAATAATTTGGCAATTATAAGATGAAAAAAGCAAGGAATGATAGTAGTTGTTCTCAAAAAGTATGTCTAAGGGATTACATATTCAATATGACTAAGAAAGTTGATGGGTCAGCAAAGAAAAAAAACTAATAGGAACTCAAGTTTTATTATGAGAAGGAATCGTTTTTAATAATAGAATTGTGATGATCTTGCTCTACCTGCCCACATAAGACCTCATCTGGTTTTGTTTTCAGTTTTGAGCAACATGGTTTAAGAAGGACACTGGAAACTGGAGAGTATCCAAAACAGGGCACCTGGAATGTTGAAGAGTATTGAATTCATGATACAGAAAGATCAGTTGGAAAAATAAAATACAGTGTTTAAGCAGAAGTAAAGAAGACTCAGGGACATGATGACTGTTTTCAAGTATTTTTTTGTCTGAAGAAGGGATTAGATATTTTGTTTGGATAGTGGTTATGAGTTACAATGAGGAAAATTTAGGGTTGACGGGAAGAAAATTTTCCTAAAAATAAGAGCTATCCAAAAGTCAACTAGCACAGTTTAGAAGACCAGTTGTTGAATATGTCACAGTAGGGATTCCTTCATTTAGGGGTTTGACTAGATGGTCTCTGAGATCCCTTCTAATTTTGAGATTTTGTAATTCTGTAACCTTCCAAAGTACCATCAGTGGTTTTTTTTGCAACAGAATCTCTTTCATTTCCAAGTCATATTCTAATCTTACCAAGGTAATTCTTCCCTACTATAGAACAGAATTCTCTTTATTACAGTGAACTCTCTGATGCTTACTCATGATGTGTATATCCTTTTACCATACATTAGTATTTTCCATCTCTTCCCCAGACCCTACTTTGGTCTAAAAATACTAGCCACATAATCTGATGTTAATGCAAACAATTACTCTTAGCTAACTTCAAAAATAGCACAATATCCTTTGAAAATTCCAAAATAAAAGTTATTATTGACCAAATAAAAGTTTCAATGCTGATAGTTAGCAAGGTTTCATTGGTTATAGTTTCTCAGATAGATCACACAGGCACATATAAGCACAAATGTCAAAAAACCCAAGCCATAGCAGATGGAGTTAGTAATAAGGTATGAAATGATCAATAGGATCATTCAGAGTTTATAATGATGAATTATATAGTCATCATAGATGAGTGAAGAGGTGACAGAACAGTTTTGCCAAAAAGGAAAACTGGCAATCAATTTATTTAAGATAAGATTTAGAGATACAAAGAAATAATTAGGTTCCAAGTTTGTATAACAATAGGAACTATTTTTAATTTTTCAGGATTATAAACTTGTGTCTTGTTTATTATAAAATGTGTATGCCTTTGATAAAACATGTTCATGATTATCACAACACCAAATATTTATATTACTGCCTTTTGTAATTCCTTGGAGAGCAGACACAGGGAACAGAACATGTTGGAAAGCAGGCAGCAATATAGACTTGGCAATCGTGCTCAAACTATTAGAATAAAGTTTGTTTTTGTTTTTTTTTAACCCGACCTCATTTATTTTGCATTTAAATCATGAAGAAACTAATTTGGAAAAGAACAACATAGTAGCATCTTATCTTTAATATGGGATGAATCAGAACACCATGTTATTTATTTCTCTATACTCTCAGTATTTTATGTCATCCCCATGAATCTAAGAAACATAGAATAATTGAAAAACTGCAAAAATCTCCCTTCCACTTTTGAAACCTTTCCAATTTGTTGCACTGATGATCCGAAATTTCTTCTTAATCTACGTTTCTTTTTCTAAATGAGTAATTAGTGTCTTTCTGGATTTAGAATACAAATTGAACTCATTGTTTTCTGATTTTCCCAATGACATAACAGGCTATCTGTAATAGAAGCATATAGATATTACAGTAGAGTACTGGTCTTCAAATAAAAATGACTTGAGCTCAAATCCCACCAAAGATATTTATTGATTTTGTGACTCTTGCCAAAATATTTTTTCCTTCCTTCCTTCCTTCCTCTTTCCTTCCTTCCTTCCTTCCTTCCTTCCTTCCTTCCTTCCTTCCTTCCTTCCTTCCTTCCTTCCTTCCTTCCTTCCTTCCTTCCTTCTTTTCTTCTTTCCTTTTATCCTTTCTTCCTTCCTTTTTCATCCCTTTATTATTTCCTTCCCTTCCTCCCTCTCTCCTCACTGTTTCTTTCCTTCTGTCCTTCCTTCCTTTCTTTTTTCCTTCATTTTCTTCTTCTTTGCTGAGTTTTTCAATCTATAAAGTGGAAATGATAACAGCACATACCCCTCAGGATTGTTATAAAGATCAAATGAGGTTTTTATCCCTTTCTTTGCCTCCATATCCATACATGGCTATATATGCATGAATGTATATGCAGGCATCTCTCTACATGCACATGTGTAGGTGCATACATATATGCATATTTGCATAGGTAGATATATGCACATGTAATATACATATATGTGTGTGTATAAAAACATGCATGTATATATATATATAAACATAAATATGGACATATAAGGCTTCAAAAACCTAAAATCTTGAAGTGTTAGGTAATGTCATTGGATAAAACTTTAATTAAGCATTTTTATGTTTATGTTCCAGGTGCTTATGTGTTATTCTTTTTATTAATATATGATAATAGATTTAGAAGATCTAGAAGAAAACATCTAGCATGCTTTATGGAAGCCTCTGCAGGTGGGGAACTATGGGAAAACTTAGACAAAGACCATGTGACCAGCCATAAATAATAAACCTAGCAGATTATTATGAAAATCAGATGACATAATTGAGATAGATAATAATTAACATAGAATTATGAAAATCAGATGACATAATTGAGATAGATAATAACTAACATAGAGGTCTCCGAAGTTTGCAAAATACTCTTTGTTTTATATCATTTGAATCTCACAACAACCCTATGAATATAAGTATAGTTATTCCTATTTTACCTGTAAAAAAACTATGGTTCAGGAAGGTTGAATGACTTGTTCCTGATCACAGAGCTAGTAAATATCATAGGCAGGACATGAACCCTGGTCTCTCAAAAATGCAGAGAAAAAAAACCCACAAAACTTCCAAAATTATAAAAGTATTAACCTTAATTAAAAGTTTATCTTGAAGGTGACATTTTTTTCTGAAGATATATAACAAGATGTAAAACAAGTCTTTGACATAATTTCTCAAATTGTGCTAGTTCTGTAACTCAAGAGGAAGAAGATTAGCTCCTTTGCTCAACTTCTTCCATATCACCAGTTCAACATTGCAAGTTATGTTTTCCTCTCTTCCTAGCTTTATTCTGGGATGACCATTTGAGACAGGGGATAATGTCAGAATCTTAAGGGAAGGAATAGCATTCAAATGTTTCATATTTTTAGTGAGAGAGCAAACATCTTCTCCAAATAATTCTTATTCTTTAAATATGATATCTTCATACTATTCCATATAGATTTCAAGTTTCTGTATAACTAACTATAGGTTAAGATATGGGAAAATAAGTTCACTATTGAACTATTAGAAGAAATGTGAACTAGTCCAACCACCCTGATAACAACCTTGGAACTATGACCCAAAAGCTATTAAACTCTGGATGCCATTTGACCTAGCAATTGCATTACTAGATCTTTCTCCTAAAAGAATCAAAGAAAATAGAGTAGGACTGCTATGCAAAAAAAAACAAAAACAAAAACAAAAACTTTAGAGTACATCTTTTTGCATGACAAAGAATTAGAAACTGATGAGATGGCCATCATTCAGCTGAGGAATGGCAGAATACTTTATGGTATGTGAATATAATGTAATACTATTGTGTTATAAGAAATTATGAACAGAATGGTATCAGGAAAAAAAACTGCAAAGACTTATATGAAATGATGAAATTTGAAATTGGGGGGAACATGGAGAAATTTGTCTATTAGATCTATGGAAAAATAGAGAATTTATGGCCAAACAAGACATGGAGGGTATTATGGGATATAAAATAGATAATTTGATTATATTAAATTTAAATGTTTTTGCACAAACCAGAACTGATGCAGTCAGGGTTAGAAGGAAGACAGAAAACTAGGAAAATTTTTTTACAGTAGGTTTGTATGACAAAGGCTTCATTTCTCACATATGTTGAGAACTTTATAATATGAGTCATTCCCCAGTTTATAAATGGTCAAAGGATACGAACAAGTAGCTTTCAGAAGGAATCAAAGCTATCTCTAGTCATATAAAAATGTTCTAGATCACCATTAATTAGTAAAATGCAAAGTGTGATATTGCTGTGTCAAAAGGGGATAAACATGATTTCATAGTTGCAGTGATTGTTGCTTTTCTTGCCTTTTCAGTAAGTAGGGACAGGAATGGGGTAGGAGAGAATCCAGAATTTTAAATAAAAATAATATTGAATTAAAAGATAAATATGTTACGGAATTAAGGCAAACTTTAAGAGTCAAAGTTTCTTCACATCATATACTTTCCAAGAAAATTCAAGTCATAAACCACAAAAATTGGAGGAGATAAGTATTACATTATTCAGTTTGAGTGCCAACACATACATTCTTATCAGTTTACATATGCAATGAGAATTTTGGGGGACTGTACTAAGTTAGTGTGTCATATGACTGATGTAATAATGCTACTGAAAGAAAAATATATCATATTAGAGATATGATGCTCTTTGTACAATGGGCATTTGACAATCCCCAACGGGAAACAGAATGATTATTTTCAATGCACCACATGGATATTACACTATGAATTTTCATTCTTAAACCTGATTTTTATCATGTATGCTTGAATAATCTGTTATGGAACAAGGTAAGGGAAGTAAAACAAAAATCCATGTATATGTCAAGTTCATTCTGAAAATGGTAAGTTATATTAGGGTATAGTTAATATGGATGGTACAGTACCTATCAAAAGAACTAAGCCATCAGCCTACCAATATGGCTTTCTCTTTTCGGGGGAAGAGGATGAGGGAATTTTTTTTTTTTTTAATGATGCACTGACATTATTTACTATAACTAGACAGTCTATTTTAGAAGTGTTGAGAAAATGGCTATGACCACATATGCAAACCTAATGTACAAGATTTCCTCATCATTGCCAATTTTTGAAAATAGGGAAAAGTATCCAGTTGAATTTAGAACTTTTTTGCTTCCTATTCTCTGTGTACTTGACAGTCTACACAATTGGCTTGCTACTTTCTAGGTACCCTTAATACCTCCTCCGCTTTGTTGTTGGAATCATGATCAAATGAACTCTGAAAATGATTCTGAAACACCTATGTCAACATACTCTATGACTGTTTTCACCATTTCTATAACTTTCAGAACCAGATTGTCTCACAATATCCACAGTGTGTGTTTTCTCTCCCTTTTAAAATGTAAGCTTTCTCATGGAAGAAACTTTTTTTTTGCTTTTTCAATTCTTAGTCTTTTATTTTACCTCATTTACAAATAAAAAGACTTTTAAGATACATTTTTAAAACTTTGAGTTCCAAATTCTCTAGTTTCCTCTCCTCCCCCCAATTGAGAAGACAAGCAATCTATATAGGTTACACGTGTAGTCATGCAAAATTTATTTCCATATTAATCATGTTGTGAAAGAAAACATACAGCCCCCAAGGAAACACCAACAACTCAAGAATAAGGAAGAAAGTGAAACAAAAAAGGGTGTTTCAATCTGTATTCAGACACCATCAGTTCTTTGTCTTAAGATTGATAGAATTTTTTATCCTGCGTCCTTCAAAGTTGTCTTGGATCATTGTTTTGCTGAAAATAGCTAAGTCATTCACAGCCGATCATCTTACAATATTGCTATTACTTTGTGCAAGTAAAGGTGATGCACTTTGCATCACCTCATGTAAGCCTTTTTGGGTTTTTCTGAGAACATCCTGCTCATCTTTTCTTTTAGCACAATCGCATAGCCAAATTTATTCAGCCATCCTGCAATTGATAAGTATCTCTGCAATTTACTCCATGGTACCAGAAAAGAGATGCTATAAATGTTTTTGTGCATGTAGACTTAATAGTAGCACTGCTTTATCAATAGATATGCATGGTTCTATAACCATTTGGACATAGCTCCAAACTGCTCTAAAGAATGATTGAATCTTAGGGTAGCTAAGTGGTGCAGTGGGTAATCAAAGACCCTGGAGTCAGGAGGACCTGATTTCAAATCTAACCTGTGTTACCTTGGGCAAATCACTTAACCCCAATTTCCTTGCTATCCTCCCTTCAAAAAACAACAGCAACTAAAAGAATGCTTGAATCAGTTCACAATTCCACCAATAAAGCATTAAGGTCTCATTTTTTCTACATCCCCTCCAACATTTACCATTCCTCTGTTCTGTCCTATTAATCAATCCAATAGGTTTGAGGAAATATCTCAGGATTGTTTCCATTTTCATTCCTCTGATCAAGAGAGATTTAGAACACCTTATCATATGATTATAGCTACTTCATCTGAAAACTATTCATATCTCTTGATCATTCAATTGCAGAATGGCTATTATTTTAATAAATTGACCCAATTCTTGATATATTTGAGAAATGAGGCTTTAATTAGAGAAACTTGTTTCAACTTTTTTTCATTTATAATTGCTAGATGTATTTCTCTCCATCCTATTCCCCGCATTCATCCTGTTCTCTCTATCCTTTTTCCCTGTCCCTCCTCAAAAGTTTTTTGCTTCTACCACTTCCCTAAATCTTCCCTCCCTTCCATCACACCCATTCTGATGAGTCCATTCTGATGAGAGTAATATTTACTGACTCCCATTTATCTTCCCCATCTTCCCTTCCACTGTAAAAGCTTTTTCTTGTCTCATGCATATGCGATAATTTACCACATTCTACCCCTCTCTTTCCCTTTCTCCTAGTGCATTCCTTTTTCAGCCCTTAATTTATTTTTTAGATATCCTTTGTTCATATTTAACTCACACCTGTGCCCTCTCTCTATACATATTCCTTCTAACTGCCCTAAGAATGAGAAAGATTTTGAGTTACAAGCATCATCTTCCCATGTAGGAATGTAAAAAGTTTAACCATGGACCTGAGATCAAGAAATCTGGTTTATACATACATGCATCATTTTTTAACCTTGCCTCTGCGCGCACACACACACACACACACACACACACACACACACACACATCAAAACACTTCCTTTGGTATAGTATTTCTTTACTTATTGATACAAGAAAACTAACTAGTACATTTTGAAAAGATTTTTCAAGATTATCAAAACACAAGAAGCATTGTCACCCACCTATACCAAACAATCCACAGCACAATACTAAAACTTTCCAGTTAATGAAGGTTTCATTATTTATGTAGGGAGTTTTCATCATATTCCTTTCATTGGAAAATACATCATCAGCAACAAAATGTCTGAATGGTTTTCTATTTACAATTAAAAATTTGGTGTTAAGGGATATGAGTTTGAATTTTCTTTCTGTCATTTATTACCAGTCTTTAGGTAAATCACTTAACCTCTATTGGCTTCAGTTTCCTCATCTGTAAAATGAGGGATATTAGATGAGATGACTTCCAAAGTATCTTCCAATACTACATCTGTATCTCTATCATCTTATGAGGAAAGGAAAAAAAGTATAGGATAATGTTTTTGAAGTAAATAAGAAAATATTCTGTTTTATACCTTTAGGATCTTGAATTTTTTTAATTATAAAGTCAATAATTTTACTTATAATATTAAATAGGAAGATAATTTATAGGAAGTCATAGCACCTTCACCATGACCACTACTACCACCACCACCAAATTCCTCAAAAGCTTATTATCAGCTGATATGATTCACTAAATAGAACCTTGATGTATTGACACTGATTCATTGTACATGGATTATAAACCTCTTCAGGTGATAGTAATACAGGCAAGTTAATTATTAATCCACTCCACTGAACTTTACTCTAGCATTTCTAAGTAGGTTTAGCTTTTATGAAAATTAACCCAAAGGGAATATGAAGTTCAATTTACTCCAAAGGGTGTTAATCATGCACAATATTTATATGCTAAGATCATTAAGTTTCAGGGTCTAATTTTTAGGGGTTGAGGGAGGATAGAATATAATCAACTACAAAACGCAGAGATTTACTTCTTTTGGCATTCTTAGTTTCCACTCCCTGTTGGTAGAGGAGGAAATTATTTCTCCATAATATTCACTAAGGTAGGTCAGGACACACTTAGGTACTGGTCTTCTTCATAAGTGACCATTACTTCAAGGTCATTGAACAATCTATTTCCATTTCAGCTACTTATTATAGAACCCAAGGGTCTGGATTTATACGTACAAGAGAAAAGAAAATGAAGAGACCTTGGAGGCCATCAAGACCAACCTCCTTAATTACAATTTTCAAAAAATGAGAGACATAGAAGTTAAGTGACTTACTCAGGGTCACGTAGCAAGTGTCTGAAACAAGATTTCAATGCAGGTTCTTTCCCTTATTTAGTACGCTATGATCCCTATGAGATATAATATAGTCCTTTATCTTTTTTATTGTTACTGTTCTTGTTTCTCAGATCATAATCATCACCTCAATTAGACTCCAACAAGAAGCACATAAAATACCTTAAGATCTTTTATATGGAAAGAACCGTTGAAAACTAGAGTTCTATTTTTGAAATACATTTTTCAGTAAATTGTACTTCCTTTTTAACCATGGACCTTCCTATTTATAAAAAGGCTAATTGAAGACCTCGTTTTTGATTTTGTCATTGTTATTCTGAATCTGTGATGTTATTTGAGTTGAGAACTCCTGGTGTGGATAGTTCCTCTATCCATCCAAATAAACAATTTGTTACTGGAAGATTAATCAATCAGCAAGGATTTATAACCATATGAAGCACTACTGATACAAGGAATGGAAAAAATACAAATTACTTTTAAGATAATCTTGGCCAATCTCTTCATTAAGCAACAAAGGATACCAAAGGCTGAGAGATTAAGTGATTTGCTTAAGGGCACATTTTTATAATAGAGTTTTAGAAAATTCCTTAAGGCACTTATAGGTTAGATAGCACTTCCAAGGTCTTTAGGAATGGGAGAAGGAAATATGCATAAATGTCAGACACTATACTAAGCACTCCACAAATACTACCTTTGCTGATTCTCCTGAAAAGCCTGTGTAATTAGAGTTACTATGATTTCCAATTTAAAACTGATGAAATTGAGGCAGAGTGTAAGTGACTTGCCCAAGGTCACAAAACTGGTAAGTATCTGAAACTAGATTTGAAGTCAGCCTTCTTACCCCTAGATTTATTGTTCTATCAACTATAATGAATAACTGTATCATATCCAGTATGCTGCTATTATAGGATTCAAAACCATGTTTGCTATGTGTGAGATACACACACACACACACACACACACACACAATCATTTCATTTCATGTTTGCTAGAAAGATGAAAACCCAGTCTAAGAGAAAATAAGAGTTATACAACTTTACTTTCACGGAAAACTTGCAACAGTAATATTATTTCACTTTAAATGTTACCTACAAGTTGATTTAGATTTATTTTTAAAAGGCTTGAATTATGCATACAACATTCACACATTATTATGATATAAATGCTGTTGGAAGGAAGAATGAGCAAAACCTGCTGTTTAAGACTAAATTCTTATTGTCATAGCAAAAAAGAGAATCCAGGATAAATCTTCCTTTTATACTGAATATTAGGTTTATCTTCCAAACAACTAAGTAACTATTTGGTTCTTGAAATAGACAGAACTTAATCCACCAATCTGGAAGAAGCTGTCAACACTTTAATTGTTGCTGTGATCTCTGATCAGTTTCAATCCTGTATCTCTACATACCTATTAGACATTTCCATTTAAATGCCTTGCCATCAAAAACTTATATGTAAGACTGAACTTACCATCTCCCTGGAAAATCAGATCACTTTAACTCAGCTTCCCTGGGAGAGGTAAAAGATTACTGGATTTAGAAAGAAAAGGATTGCTTTGTCATCTTGGTTCAGGTGTTTGAAAGCTATATTCTTTCCACTCTGACCCTTAATCTCTTAATTTGTTAAATCTGGTTAATTATATTTACACTGGCTACTTCACGGGGTTTCTGTGAAGAAGATGATTTTATCCTTGAAAGCATTATATTACTGTGAATTGTGAATTTTTCAATGGCATTATTGTTCTCCTGATCAGCCAGACATATATATATACACACTTTTATAAATGTATACAAGCATACTCATATATGTTCTCATATGTTTATATATACAAATATAGATATACATGAAAATTTATATTGCCATATATTTTCACACACATGTGTATACATATAAAAATTTCCTTGCAAAATACTTTTATCACATCATTTCCCTATAAAACAACTATACATCAATAGCAAAAAAAAAAAAAAAAATCAAGTCTCCCATTCCTGCATCATCTTTATTTTCCTTTCCAATTTCTATGCCCCCCATCCCTGCCTTAATCTGACCACATTCTACTTAGCCAAGTTTACCTATCTACTATTGTTTTGTTAAGTTGGAATGACAATTCATTTGATGACAGGATGTATTTCATGTTGTTCTTTTTAGTCCCACAACCTAGCACATTACTTGACACTTTAACAGATGTTTATTTACTGAGAGATTGAGCCTATCTACTGATGCACTATTCTAATTACTACCTCCATTCCTAAAACACACACACACACACACACACACACTCATAAATATAAACACAAACATCTATATCTACATCTATGTCTATAGAGACTATAGATATAGATGTGTGTATGTGTGTATATGTGTGGTATGTATATATGTGGTATGTGTATGTATATATGTGTATATATAATACACACATACACACACCCCCCCCACACACACACATACTCACGCATACCTATAGTAAAGGTATACTAGACAGAGCCCAAATCTAAAACTGAGGATTTTCTATAGCAGGCATGTTTGACATGTCACCTAGAATGGAATAGGCATCAGGTGCTTTGCCATAGGAAAGGAGCATAATGTCATTCAAAACATCTTCTTCAGTAGGAAGTTCAGCATTGAAAGATGATGCTGTGTTGGGAACACTATGGAAGTGTTCAACCTGGTTCTCTAAGATCATACCCTTATCTCTAAACAATGAGGCTCTATCAACACTGAGCAGTTGAAATGTACCATAGGTCTTTGGCTCATAAATAGCTTTCAGGTCATCATAAAAGTGTGTTGGATTGTTACAATCAGAATAAAATTGAATATCATCTCTGTTCTTACTGGGCCAAGAATCATGCACCTCTTTCAAAGCTTCACTTATACTTTATTTTTGAAGGAAGGGGAAGCTAGGTGTTGCAGTGGAGAGAGCACCAGTGCAGGCGTCAGGAGGACCTGAGTTCAAATCTCACCTCAGACACTTGACACTCACCAGCTATGTGACTTTGCACAAGTCACTTAACCCCAATTGCCTCATCTAGGTTATCTCCAGTCATCCTGATGAATATCTGGTCACTGGATTCACTCACTCCTCACTGGAGGAGAAGTGAGGCTAGTGAACTACACAGCCCTCCCTCACTCAAAAACAAAGTTAAGTGCAAGTCACGGCATTATTTCTCTGATAGCATAGTCTTCTTCAGCAGTGAAGGACAAATGCACTTCTGAAGGAATTAAATACTACCATCTTAGAGATGTGTGATCTATCCTGCTGGTAAACCCTCTTTCAAACTCTTATACAGAGAGTACAACTTTGATGAGCTGGCCACATCGTTCAAATGCCAAATGTAGGCTTGCCAAAAAGACGATTTTATGGAGAACTCACAAGGTGCTCACATGTTGGCCAAAAGAAGCAACACAAGGAGACTCTTCAGGTCTCTCTTAAGAACTCTGGAATTGATTGTGTGACATGGGATACACTGTTACCAGACTGCCCAGCATTAGCATGCCCCCATGAGAGAAGGTGTTGTGTTCTGTGAGCAAAGCAGAATTAAATTAGCTCAAGAGAAGGGCAAGATGAGCAAATTTAAAGAATTCACCCCCAATGTTACATGGACTATTTGTGCCTGACCTGTGGTAGAGCATTCCAAGCTCATACTGGTCAGATCAGCCACAGTCTGACACACTGTAACTTGACTCTAACATAGTGATGTCATTTTGGTCCCCTTTGAGAATGACAGGCCATAATCATCTTTGATATATTGCATTATGGTAAAAAAAATATTCCCTTGATTATGCATGCACACACATATAGAATGAAAAATCCTTTTATAGTAACTATATCTAAGACAATTTTACAAAATGTTTTAACAATATTACTCTTTCCCTTTTTAATCATTCTTTAAATTGTGGTTGGAAAGATTTTCTCCTTTGAACCCTGACCTTGACATTTGATCTTTCTATCCTCATCAATTTCTTTCCTCTCCAAACCTCGCAGACACACACAGAAAAACTAAGTATGGCTGACATTTTCACTTGGGAACATATGGCATTTTCTTGACTTTTTTTTTCATTCAAGAGATTGCATATCCCACTGAAAACTGAGGACTTCTGATTTTGATATTACTTTCCACAAACCTATGTGACCATAGTCCAATAAGCAAATCTCTTTAAATGTAAAAATTGTTGTGTTTTTTTTAACAACAGAGGGTTTGGTGTTAAGTAAACATGATCAAATATAAAGGAAAATAAGACTGAAACCAATTTAAGTTTCACTCCTCTCTAATATATAAATATTCTCACAGAAACAGCTGTCTTGAGTATTATTTAGGTTATTTTGAAGCATCTTGTAAATGTCATAATTAGCAGCAAAACTCAAAATTGCACAACTCTGTTTTGACTGAAAGTGCTCACTTAGCATTGACCTTCATTAATTCAAATAAATGTAAACATTGAGTGGAATTTTTTTTTTTAAAAAAAGGTCCTTGAAGTCAGGGACAGTTATGCTTTTTCTTTGTTGTCTTTTGCACAGTGCCTCATATCATCATCATTATCATCCTGATTATAATTATTGAAAAAAGCTAACATTTATATAAGGTTTGCAGAACACCTTGCAAATATTATCTCATTTGTTTCTCCCAACAACCCTGCATGTAGGTGCTCTTGTTACCCCCATTTTACCAAAGAGGAAACTGAATCTGGGAAAGTTTAGGAGACGTGAACACATAGTTTTCCCAAGATCAGAGCTTTCTCCTCTGTGCTACAGAGTGTGTTTAGTGGATGCATATATTTAAACATGTCTGGTTAAGTCAGATAAATATAAATGAGTTACTAATCCATATATTTGGGATAATTTAAACATTAGAGCTTAAAAAATGAAATGGACTTTCCTAACTCAAACCTACTTTCATAGGTATAAAGGAGAATTATGGTGGCATTGCTTTCTAATCACAGTGAAGTTACAACTCAAATATTGATAATATTTTTCTTGTCTTCCTGCAGATCTAATATTATTTGTATCTGAAACGCATATGTTATTTAGTCTCATTACTGGGGATTCAATTAATTGAAATAGTCATGCTGTTAGGCTTTTAGCATAAAATAAAAACAAAGGTAAAACAAATTGTTCCCCATAGAAACTACAAATTTCACAATGTTTCTAGTGCTAATAATTCATAAATTTGCCCTTTTGAAAGTCAAAGGGCATAGCTCACAACATATAGTTACTGCTTAGAAAAGATTGTAGTTACTGAATTGAAAGAAGAAAAGGAAGACTATTTCTAAGTACCTAAAGCATAACTTTAAACTTAATTATGTATGTACTTAGCTCTGTGCCTCTGTGTAAGTCCCAAACTCTCTTTGTTGTTTCCTTATCTGTAAAACTGGGATAATAAGAAAAAGAACAGTTAATGCCTACCTACATACCTGTAAGGGAAAGTAAAGTAGGATCTTTTGCTGTTTTTGTTTTAATATAATTAAGAAGTATAATGGCTCTGTTTGAATGTGACTGAGGAGGATCTTTCCCACTCCTTCCTGGATCTGGGAAGATTTGTAAGAAGGTCCCAGCCTTTTGTTAATGAGGCACTGGTTCTCAAGGGATGTGATGCCCTTTGGTGCTAACAAGTGTGTAAAGACTCTGGGAGTGAGGTTTTTACTTTAGGGACTTAGTTTTGATAAAAAAAAAAGGTTTAAGTGCCAAAGGAGGACTCTGGGAAGCCAGTAAGGAGTCCTTCTGGCTTTGAGAACTCATATGTCAGTGTTTCCCTCTCTGGTAATTATGGTCAGACAGCTGTCTGTTGAATTATGGTCAGACAGTGGAAACCATGTCTGTTGATTACTTTGGGTTTCAGGGTGTTGACTCCCCTGAACTAGGTGAATGATATATGTGCTTGACTAAAGGATCGATACATGTGCTTCATTAAAGTGATTGTTAACCCCTCAAAAGTTGTCTTTCCTTTTATGAACGCAGATCTAAGAACCTGTGATAGCAGCTCCCCCAACATACATTGGGGTGCTTACTGATACAATACCTCTCAGATGTCTTATGAGTGTAAGTATATGATATGTTTAAAGTGCTTCATAACGATTAAAAAACTATATCATCATATTCATTTATTCATTTGTTTTGTTTGCTTACTCATATAATTATTACTGCTTAACTGCTCCTTGCCCAGAATAGTAGTCTATTCAAATATGGCCTGAATTGTATTTTTTTTTAAATAAGAAATTTTAAATGGTCAAATATATTTCATATTGGATTGATTAGATTTTGACTTGGGTAAATATATACTTTTGTGTTTTAAAAAGACTAAGAAATATTAACTCTCTTTGGTTGTTGGTAAATAATATTTTTTAAATCATGTCTAATTTTCGATGACTAGAAAAAATAGTGAAATCTATTCCAAAAAAGTGCTTCTGTATAAAATGTATTTATTTTAATATTTAAAAAATTCTTCAAGTACTGATACTCATCTTTCTGTAACTTATTTTTTATTCCAGTGTTTGGTAGGTTTGAAATAAAATGGGTTGATCTTTTTTTTAACAAGTTTTGAGGACCAGAGATTTGTCTATTTTTTCTAAATTTTCCTTTCTGTCTAAAGAGGTTGAACTTGGTAAATCATGTTTTGATATCACCCTTCATGTAAACATTTCTCTGCCTAAATGAGACAGTTGCTTAAGTCAATTAATTTTTATGTAACTCTCCCTGTAGTTCTATAGCCCAGCAAAACTGACATTATCATAAATTTAAGTGTCGATATGTATAAACTGTAGCTATGATTTGACCTTCTAACTCACATAATGGGAAAATCAATGCATAATAACCTAGTAGTTGTACAAATGTATTGAAACCACTCAGTCATCTAAACAAAATACGGATTCCATTGCAATGTCAGAATATGACGCACATATCCCTCTTTGCATTATTCTATGGGTTCCTATGTATATATTTGCATTTTCTAGGATTATCTATTACTTATATATATTTCAGCATAATTACAACCAATTGGAACATTGGTAATCATAGCCAAATGGCATATATCCCATGACATACATTGTTCTCAGTAAAGATGGGAGGCAAATAGGAAAAAACATCAACTCAGACTATTCATAAATAATACAGAATGAATTAATAAATAACATATTAATAATGATTTTGTTGTCAGTATATTGTATGAGAAGGCAAAATAGTTTACTAGAAATAGCACTGAATCAAGATATATAAAACCTGTAATTTGATCTCATTTCTGATGTTTCCTACCTGTGTGACCCTTTGTCACTCAAACTCTCTGAGATTCAGATAATCTCTAATGCTATTAATTAGATACTAATAACTATAATCTGCAATAATTGGAGGAGTACTTACATAGTTAAAATAACTATGCTTGACTCTTGGCATCTGCTTAACAAAGTTTTTGTTGAAGCCCTGTCTATTAACCTTGTACCTTGGGCCTTGTATATTCATCCCTTACTCATTAAACAATTAAATTTCTAACCTGTAGTATCAGTCATTTGCCTAAGAAAGGCCTGAACCTTATTGATCTATCATTGACAATTAGATCATAAATCAGTCTAGATAATTAGCACTTATCCAATAGCTGTGAGCCCTGTCTATTTTCTATTGAAAAATGAAACTTTGAGTAAAGCCAAAGTAGTTTAAGGAAAAAAATCTCATCTGCTTTTCTTATGGTGATCATTTCAATATCTTGTGAGAAAGGAAAAAAAAACTGTGTGTTTTTACATAAGGATACATAAATATTCCTTTGTATCACTGTATATTAGAAGATGAATAACCGATTCATCATGAGAAGCTAAATTCTATTTCCTTTATCTACAGATTGATTACAATTTAATATTCTGGGCCAAGTAGAAAAATTCAGATAACTCTTCAATTCTGATACTCCTTCTTTGACATTATTTTAGCTTGTCTTATCAAAACTGTAGTTTTTAGAATTGTTATAATATTGTGAATTTAATGAAGCAGGGAAGAATTGGGGGGGGTGAGGAATCGATGTGTCTCTTGTGCTAACCACTATGACTTCATTAATTCAATCTAAAATTGTTTTAGCTTTTCTTTTTGTCTTCCACATAGACTTATTGACTTGAATTGAACTTGAAATCTACAAAAACCTTCAGTTTTTTTCCACAGGAACAATTATTGAGTCATATCTCCCATTCTTAAATTGTGCAATTTTTTTTTCTAATTACGTGTAGGAAGAAAATCTGTTAATTTTGAGGTATCAAAAATTTTCCACAAAAATGATTTTCCACAAGACTCTTGAAATTTAGATTTATCAAAAAATAATGGTCTAGAAAATACTATAACTTACTTATAAGTAATGTTCCTTGTACTTTTGATAACATACTACTCTAGAACATCTGACTAGATTTCTAGTTCTTTAAACTGTGACATCACTAGAAATCAGAGCTTCTCAAACAAAATAATTAGAACTCCCTATATATCTCAAATTTTCTATGAATATTCTGACTTTCATGCTTTCCTCACCATCTCTCTAAGACAGTTTATACACACACACACACACATGCACATGGGCACACACACATGCTCAAGGCATATGTGTACTCATTGTCTCACAAGCACGAATAATTTCTTGCTTCTAAGGATGGAACCTAATATAGGATAAGAAGTTGTACATGGGAACGGTTATACATAGCCAGCCACATGAAAAGAGACAGATGCCTATCTTTTCTCTTTTTCATCACTTAATACCAATTTACACCACTCCCAAAAGAATGCTTGATCCTTCTTCTCTCATACTTTCCACCAAATATTTGGCCTTCATGAAGAAGTTTTTCACTTAACTAGCTCTGAGAAGTCCATTAATTTTGTAATCAATTGCACTTGAAACATTACTATAATTACTTATTTCAGAAGTATTTAGTACTGAAGTAATTAAAACATATTGAATGTTGTAGAGAAAAATGAGTTAAATACAAAATAAGATCATTCATGTGTCATGTGTATAAGAAGTCCATGTGTTACTTCTACTTAAATCTTTTCATTGTTAGGGATAAATACCATGAAAAATACCCTTGCAAAGAGCTACGAGTTTCTTTACTACAGAAATAAGGATGTCAAGACTGAAAAAAAATTCACACTAACAGCATCAAAATTCTAGGTATACTAGAAAAAAAAAGATGGAATCACACCGAGAAAATACGCAAAGAGATACAAACAGGAAAAAAAAAACTTTGTATAAAACAAAATGCCTCTACATTTAAAAAAAATCTGCTTCATAAAATGTGGCTTACATGAAATTAACATCAAGATACCCTTACATTATGTAAGGGTGTAATGTAGACACTACCCACCATTACTCAGAGTTCGAATACATGAAAAATAACGTTTTATTTTACACTTTAATATAATAGACTGAGAAATGGAAATAAAATTTCACAAGACTGCTTAGGTTTTTTGTGGAAAACAGGTAACTGAATGACATCTGAGTGAGGGCTGTTGGAAGGGTGAACTGTGGGGCAATAGGATCAAATGGAGGAGTTGAATAATTTGAATAAAAGGAATTACAATGACTTCATGTATGTTGATGGGGACATTCATTATGAAGGGAGCATTTTGTAAAGTAAAAGTAATTCAAACATGGTAATATGATCATTGGACCCAAGGCCCTATATGAAACTGTTCATAGGCAATGGATGTAATTATTAATAGTCTACTTGTTATCTCTGATATGGCTAATTTAATTTAAAATATTTTACACAATGAGGTCACTCTGTCGCTCTAATACACACATACATGCGCACATGTGTAGACAGTGCATATGTGTGTATATGCATGTATATATTACATGTAACTATATGTATACATACATATCTAAACATGTATTAGAATAGAAAATGTCCAGTGCAGATGGATAATTCTATCACCAATACAGATCTCAACCCATCTATTACTTACTAGCTAAATATTAGGAAATTATTTCCAACAGATATTATTATGTCTTACGAACACAAAGCTAATATATCCAAGGCAGGATTTGAACTGATGTCTCCTTGACTCCAGTCTTAGCCCTGTATATGGCAGGCCACTCTAACTTTAGTATATGTCAGATTTTTTTTAACAAAGTAGAGGTGAGACTGAAATCAACAAGAAAGACTTTATATCATCTAAAAGTTTCAGAAATTATTGTTTCTCCATACTACATTATCTCCTAAGTTTCTTTTCAAAAAATCTCCAGATAAGTGTGTGGCTTACTACTCTTCAGGATGAACACTTTGACCTCTCCCACTAGAGAAATCTATGCTTCTATTCTTTGACAAGGAAATACAGATTTGTTCCTCGGCTCTCGTGTATGATCATTTTAGCTATAACTATTAGAAAACAAAAACCAAAACAAACAAAAAAAATCCTCCTCCTTAAAGCTAGAGTCTGCCCCTTAATTCACTCAAAGTAGTTGAGTGAATTAAGAAGGGTAGCCGAGAGCTGAGTTATGAAGGAATTTAAACAGTAGGCTATTTCTGCGTGAATTGAACTGTAAAGGGCTTCTGTTTCTGTAACAGTTGGCAGATTCTAAGATAGCTGGCAAAGAAACCCTACAGCAATCGATGAGATTTCTGATGAAGGAAAAAATGAATACTGTGTTTTTCCAGAAACCTTCTTTCACTGTCTGGGAAAAAGAGGATCATTTGATAACAGTAGTGCCCTGTACTTAAAAAAAATAAAGTAAAACTATTATGTTCTTCTCTTGTTCCACATTTTTCAAAAAATATATTTCTCTTGAATTTAGTTCATGCCCCCCAAAACTACTAAGTTCATATTTAATGAAATGAGTGGCTGAATTTAATATCTTTCCATACACTTCTTCACAACCATTGCATATATATGGGACTTTTAAAAATATAAATGGGAATACAGAATAGCACAGCACAATGGAAATAGCATTGGCTCTGGAGTCAGAGGATCTGGGTTCAAATCTCACCTCAATAGTACTGATGCAACTTTGGCTAAGTTGCTTAAGTTCCATGGGCCTCAGTTGCCTCTTCTATAAAATCAGAGTTTGGGATCATATGGTCTCTGAGGACCCTTTTGGCTATAAATCTATGATCCTATAACTAAAATAATACTTCAAAGATCCATTTGTTCATCAAATTGAATAGCTCTCAAGGGAGAACTTATAACCTGTTCATGCCTTCTAATTCTATCAGAGTTCCTTTCCATATTATCATATAAATCCTCCATGAAGATTCAATCCACTTTTCTTGAGGTTTTCCTCTTGGTCTTTTAATATTTTAAGTGATTACTGGATATTTTATCTATTATTTTCTTGTCTATTGCTACCTGACTACCTTCCTCCATTTTTCACAATTCATTTCTTGGGTCATCTTCTATTCATCTGAGTATAGAAGATACCATGAGAAAGATAACTAAAGACTCCCTTGCTCACTACATTATCTTCATTGTCTATGGTTCATCCAAAATTTGATTCCTTAGACATTTCATTATTTATAACGATAAAACATTACTATGAGAATAAAGTATTCAAAAAATTCTTAGTTTAAAAGATGAAAGTACTGCACAGTTCCACAAATCCAATATTCATTCTATTCCTCTTATTTATTCCACATGTAGTACTTTTCCATAAAATATGTACTGATATACTATCTCAATTTAAGGTCTGTCCAATTTTAAGTCATTGTCTGGGAAATAGCCATTTTTTCATATATTTAGCTTTGCCTAAGTTATGTTTTTAATCATAGATTTCATTGGAAAGAACATATAGTACTCTGGGGGTTGAAGCAGTCAGCCCAATGTGATTCCCAAATGGCAACATTTGGGGGACCTCTCCTATAGGCAGTATCTCTTCCATTGGGACTATGTGCAGCATGAGTGGTGAATGTTTTTGGCAAGAATATAGCTCTCTATTTTTTTTGCCTCTTTTGATAGTGATTATCTGAGGATCCTTAACTAAAGTTAACTCTATTGTAGTCTAGATTTAGGAATCTTGATCTTAACATCTGTGTGGGAGATACCTTGTTACCTTTAATGGCTGCATTTTGTGCTACCAAGTCTTCATGATTAACTTACACTTAATAAATACAAAGTGACATATACATCCAGATGAGCATTTGTCCCTTTCAAAGTAGTCACCTTGAGAAGCTATATATAGCTATTCACAATATGCTAAGGATAAAATATTTCAGGAACACCTCCTTTAGAACCACTTTCAAATTCTACAACACATACACTTAAATATTGCAAAACATGCCCAATTTTCTTATTTTACCTTTGTCCTTGACATTTGGCAATCACCAATATTCGTTTGAAACATGTTTGATGAGTGAAATGGGTAAATAAGATTTTTGGTAAAAAAAAAATCAAAGCTGAATATGAAATAAAGGAAAGTGATGTGCTTTTGGGGCTTGTTGGTTTGGGAGGTAATTAAAAAAGATAAGCTCTTTAAATTAAACACTCAATTCAAATGAATATAGTGTTGATTACTACTATTTAAGCTTTGACAATACCATTTCATGTATCTACAGATTAATTTTATAGCAACCTCAGAGCCGTGCAACCAGAAGAAAACAGGGAAACGACTGAAACAACTAAATGAGATCCACCATCATTCAGGAGGGAGGCTATAGATTTTTCTGAATCCTGCTCATTTGCATATAACTGTATAACATTCTGGTATGAGTTTTCCAAAACATTGCTATACATTAGAAAATAATAATAGTTGATACTGCAAGAAAAAGTAGACAATCTATCATTGAGCTGGGGAAAATGAATAAAAAGTATAAAACTTGATAGAAAATAACATATAGTCTGGGGGTCATTTAGCATAGGGTCATATACTTATAGATAATATAAATCCTTTTGGAAAGGTCAGTACTTTATAATATAATAATTATAATATATCATAATAATTGGTTTATTTAAAATGATCATGCTGAATCTTAAAGAAAAGGTTAAATTATGTTAAATACTTTCTGTTTAAGAAGACAGGGAAATGTATAATGCATTTTTATAGATTTCCACAAGAATTTCTTTTCCCTTAAATTAGTAGTTAAAGTAGCAAGCTTTAGTAACCTGGGAAATTTGTATATGTGAAGCACCTAATTCCATAAATGCTAGAAATTGATGACACATTAAATGCTACAAGAACAGAAAAATGAGGTTCAAATTAGGAAAAATGTACTTTCTTGTTGCATCCTCAATGGAATAATCTATTTTTTTCCTTAAAGATGGTTTTCTTTTTCAGTGATCATAAAACCATAGTTTAAAACATAAATGATCACATATAGCTTTAACAAGTTTAAAGTTGATGGGTATTTATTTTCCTTTGACTATCCCATAGCTGGGAAATCATAATTGAGGAGCACTGGAACAGAGGTGACCTATGTTTACAGGAACCTGTACTATTTATACACAAAAAGAGACAGCACCATTTGTAATAGTCATCTAGTAATTCTTGAAATTTAACATTTTGTGATCTACAATTCCTAGTTTCAAAACTTATCTCATTGGATCCTCACCGTAATTATGAGGCAAGTATATGGTGAATTGATCCTCTTTATTTTACAGATAAGAAAACTGAGACTTGGTAATTTGTTTAAGCTTATAGAGTAAAGGAGGTTGTTCCTTAACTTAATTTGCTTCTTTTATACTCATTCTGAAACTTGAAATATCTTTCCAACACTTCACCCAATTGTGTTATGTTATAAGGAGAAAGAACACCATAATTTTCTGATTCCCAGCAGAAGCAACAGTGTTAGGGGAGAGCAGGTGCAAACTTAAGGAAAGTGGTTGTGGTTAGGCATTATGAAGACCTCATTTGAATGAATCCTGTGAATAGTCACAATTGGGAAATTTCTTTTGTCCTTGTTATTTATACAAGAGCCACTCCCATTTACTGCTACCATTGGGCTAGGAAGAGAAAGTGACATAGGAAAATAAGGATCTCTCCATTAGTTTCTAAAATCTTCAGTGAGTATCTACACTGGAGGAGATGCCCAAGTGATATATTACATTGATTCAGACTTTTTGATAGCTCAGGAAGTTGGACTTGCCATCTTTGATAAAAATAAATTTTGGATAGTCTAGAATCACACAAACAGAAATATCAATTTATTTGGTGACTAGTCCAATTTTATTCAAGACAGAACAACAAATTTCAGTCAGGAAAGGAGTTATTTTAAAAGACTGCTCTCCACACCCATGGAAGTCTTTAGTGAGAATCACTGAACACCCAGACTCCACAAATTAGAGTGTTAGAAATGGAAGTCGCAAATCAAACTCCCAAAGGAACAGAGAATTTTCCATAGCTCTTACTAAAAATATACATAAAAGTGAATTAATTATGAATTATTAAAATATAAATCATCTAAGAGATCAGTCTACCAGCAAAACTAAGAAGGCAATAAGTATAATTCAAATGAACTTAATAAGTGGTGTGAAGTAATAGAATACTGATGAGGACTTATGAATGTATGAAATTGAACAAATTCTGTATTTTATTTTATTGGTTCAAGGTATATCAGAGGAAACAAAGTTTGAGAGTGTGTAGACCAATGTTTCCCAAAGGGTGTTGTGTCTCTCAAGTTATGCTAGGTTTTCCACAAAATTCCTCCATACGTGTGAAGATTTCTACATTCCCTTTCAGCAACTGTCAGTCCCAAGTTGTTTCCCACTCTTCAGGTTAGAGTAATGGCATTATCCCTGGAGACACTAAACACCTTCACTTAGAATCTGGGTGAAGTCAAGAGAGGAGAGGGCAAGGGGGAGGAAGAAAAAATGAAGAGGTACAGGAATCCCAAGGTTTGGGTGAAACCAAGTGGCTTTCTAATACTGTGAATGTCTTGCAGAAAAAAAAACCTGCAAATTACGGAGACATTTGTTTACATTTTAAGTTTTTACATAAACTCTTCTGAAGTATTTATAACCTCAGACTGAAAAGCCAGAATTCTAGTTCCAGTTCTGTGATGGAAATGACTCTAAACAAAGACTATACACATCATATAAGAGCAGGTAGAAGTGTCTAGACTTCTGATTCTCTCAATATAGGGAACTGTCAGTGTAGAAATATTGCTGCTCAATCATTCAATCATGTTTAATTCTTTGTGAATCCATTTGGATTTTTATTGGTAAACCTTGTCATTTCCTTTTTTAACTCATTTTCCAGATGAGGAAACTGAGGCAAACAGGGTTAAATGATTTGCCCAGAGTCTCACATCTAGTAAATATCTTATGTCAAATTGAACTCAGTTCCTCCTGTCTCCAGGACCAGCAGTCTATCCGTTGCACCAACTAGCTTCCCTAGTGTTGAAATTACTCCATGTAATTTACCTTTCCTAGAACTTTGCTTAGGTCACAGAGAAGTTAAATGCCTTGCCCATAGTGACATAGTTAATATTTGATAGTTTTACTGCTTCAAGACTGGCCACCCACTCAAAGTTACACTCATATAATATTAATATAAAAATGCTAACATAATTTTAAGCAATAGTTTTATGTCTAACAATAACTGAATCAAAAACAATGACCTTCAATTAGGAACACTGACTGAAATTGATTGCTTTGATTGAAAACTATTGCAAATATGGATCATAAGCTGACTCTATCTCTACTTCCCTTTTGGATAATCCTATTAAGATTTTGGTTCCCTTAAGCAGTATAAGAAAAACAGGAAATTGGGAACGCACTTCTATTTCTCATGTTACACTCACAGAGCTAACCAGCTGTTGAGCCAAATGTGTTTTAAGAGTGTGAAGCCAAGAATGTGATTCGTACACCCAATCCTATTTAGGAATGGCTTACAGCATTTAGGATTTTTTACACCCTGGTAATTTCATAAGAGCCTAACTACAGATTATCATTGCTGAGCTATGAAGTTAAAATATGGAAAGCTCATTTTGCATGCACCGGAGATACTTGGCTAGAATGATATAAGCTTCTAAGTTAGAGCGTACAGATCACCTTCGCCTACTGGGGACCAAATAGATAGTGACATATGGCTAGAGTTTATGTCAGTCTCCAAGACTAAGAATATCTAGCAAGGATTCACTGTTCACACCATCCAATCTCAAACTGATAATGCCAATGCAAAGAGGTAAGTTTCCTAGTGTTTGAAGAAAGGCACATTTGTAGGTCAACAGCATGTAATTACTTGCTCCGGTGCTCATCATGTTCAGAATCTCACCTAGGCAGCCACTATTTTGGAAGACAAAGAAGGCCCTGAAAGGGAAGACAATGGGAGTTCTTGAGTACCTTAGCTCAGATGAGAGGGGGAAAAAGGCATTTAAGGAAAAGATCGAATTCTGTTAGTGTAATACAGTTACAGGAACTATTACAGGATAATCCAAAAGCAATGACATCAAACTATTTGCAGAAGCATTGCAATTCAGCCTTCCAAGTTTTTTTTTTTTTTTTTCCCTCAAGAGCCATGTCATGTGAAAGCTAGTCAGTGAAAATTTAAAAAACCACACCCCAAAAAATTAGATTAAATTTTTTATGGCAATCATGCCTCCAGTTAATTTCTAGGTCCATAGTTATTTTGAGTGAATAAGACAAAACCAAAGATCAATGAAAGTGAAGAAATTCATTATCTCTCTGAAATCCAAGATAATTCACAACTACTTTGCTTCAGCAACTAGACCAGCAATTTAGTATATTAGGACAGAAAACAGTCATCTGGAAATAAATTACGTAGTCATTTCAATATATAACATGTTGAAGTATTAGATTCCAAAGAAGCTATTACTTTTATCAAGTAGAATCATGGGATTGCTGGTACACAGATGTTCAAGTAGTTTTTCAAAATTCACGTCAGAAAAGCTATCTCATTAAGGGGTAATTTATTGCATTACTTTTTAAACCAGGTAATAGCAGGTTGGAGAACTGTTGAAGCCCTAAAGGCTTTTGAGTATTGAAAGTCACCAACAGCTAGAATTAAATAGAAAAAGAAAAATATGTTTTTGGTGTCTGTTCATCCTCTCTTTTCTTTTAGTGCTTTCCAGCTTTTCATAGGTCAAATGCTTTTGTATTACAATTGTTTATGTTATCAGGAGTATATGATTCCTTCCAGGCAATGCTTTGCATTACAAATCTTTCCCTTTCCTGTTCCTCTAAAAAAAAATCACTACTTTCCTGCCTTATGCTCCATTACTTCAAAGCTTTGTTAGGTGACTGGCTACCTAATCTGATAGATTGTTTTAAATCAAAATGTGAACAGCTGATAATGTTCTATTTGTTGCCAATTTAAATAAAACAGGTCTTATAACAGCAATCTTAACATGTTATCTGAATAGTTCTACAATTAGAGCAGTTCGGGAGCTACTTTTTAACTCTCTTAATGATGCTCAGTAGATGACTATTTTGCCTGCTTAGAAAATTGCCTATAGTTGGTTCATGGAAAAAGATATTTTAAAATAAAATAATACCTTATGTAAAGGTGTACAATGAGCAATAATGGTTTGAATTTATATCATCTGATAGTAAGAAAAATAAGATGAAAATTAAAATATGCAGAAATAATATTTACCTGGAAAACAAATTTTGATTCTAACATTGAAAATCTCAGAGAAGAAGAATGGGACATTTCACAAAGTCATTTTTTTAATGGAAAAGGGCTTGTATTTCATGATCACGCATCTATAAAACGAATAATGATTTCACATGATAGGTTCAAGCTATGAATTGTAATTTTGTAAAGACCTGCAAACAGTAGGCATTTAATAAATGCTTGCTGAATTATTTTTCTTTATAGCGTGTCAGAAATTGCTCCAGAATTAAGAAACTTGGTAATGGTTTACTTTTTTATTGCAATTTCTTATAAACATATTTGAACTCCTGACTCCAGGTTTCCTGACTCCAGGCCCAGAATTCTAATCACTTCACCACTTACTTGACTCATAATAGCTAGCATTTATGCTGTATTTATTATGTGACAGGCATTGTGATAAGAGCTTCACAAATATCACAATTTGATAATCACAATCTGGAAGATAGGTGCTGTTATTATCCCTGTTTCACAATTAAATAAAACGAAGTAGGCAAGGTTAAGTAAAATGAAGTAGATTAAGTGACTTGTCTTTGGTTTCATAGTTAGTATCTCAAGTGGAATTTGAACTCAGGTCTTCTTGACTCCAAATTCTATACTCTAACCATTTTACCATCTAAACTGCTTAGATTACTGTAAATGTAGATTTTGAAGTTATTTTGTATTAAAATATGAACTTGTACATTCATTTGCAAATTTTTAAAAAATGTCAAAATTCCCTGAACATTGCAGTCCTTGATTAAAAAAAAAAATAACCACCCATATGCTCATCTTCTCCCTGGTCTTCATCCTTCTCACCTGCTTAGTGCCAACACACACACACACACACACACACAAGAATAGTTTCCACTCTGCTTGTTGTGATAACGATAGTCCTTTTTCAGTCCATTCACATTTTCTCACTTCATTTTGACTTTGAGTCACAGGAATTGATGGTGCCAACAGTAGCATTCCCTGTGCCAGCTACCCAGCCTCCTGCAGGTTTTGACATCTCTTTAAATCTCTTTTCTGTTATCATTTTGTAAGGACTTAGATAAGACTAGGTGATAAATCTTTCTGATATGAATGAACTGAAATTACATCTGATAAAAATATACTGACATAAGTGCTGTAATTTCTTTTAAGAAATTAATATGATTTTTCTCTCTGGTTATTATTCATTTAATTTATTTATATTATAAGGATCTTCGTGGCTACTCTTTACTGCCCTAAGTACACTATTGAGTTTTCCATCCATATTTTTTTCAAAAAATAAAACCAAAAAGCTCACAGGTGCTAAGAGCATATATGTAGAAAAGCCTTAGGTTACATAGTGGGCCCTTCTTATTGACAAAGAGAGCTGTTAAACATTGGACTACGTTATCATATTAGATTTTGAAAGCTACGTCTATAAGTCTTTTAAATAAGATATCCTTTTGTTCAGAAAAGCCTAGCTGTAGTCTTACGTGCAGGGAGATAATTGAATTGAATTAAAGATCTAGGAAGCTACCTGTATCTGTCACACACACACGCACATACACACACACACACACACACACACACACACACACACACACACACCATTCCACAGTATCATAGTGCCTCAACAGTAAGTTAGTAAAAGAATCTAGTAGAAAGTTTAGGTAAAACCAGCTTAACACCTATATTTAGATGCTTTTAAATACAAAATGTTTGTTATCTTAGGCTCCACATATTAGATTAAATATATATTTACATTTAAAATTTTTTAGGGTATGTTTTGACCATTTCGGCTTGTCCCACATAACAAAATACTGGATTTTCCCAGCCAGCACATACTCTTTCCATACTACTTCATTGCAAGTTTCATGAGGGTTAATCTGTAAAACTTCTCTACCATTTGACACAGTGTCCTGAAAGAAACTTTTTTTTTATGTTTGTGAAGGAGTGAATGAATGAAAAATAAATATGATTTCACAGAATATAATAGTTTAATGAGATTTAACAGAGAATGAACTATAGTGATTTGTGGCTTCTCTTTGAATTTGAGAAAGCACTTTAGTATAACACACATTTTCATCATCTGTTCCCACATGAATAGTCCATGTTCTTACATAGCAATGGTTTTAGGGATTAATATTAATAACATTGAGGAAATTTACAATATTGTCACATTTGGTCATTCAGGAAATACTTATTTTATCTCTACAGTATGGGATGAATTGGCTTTTCACAGAGTTTGCATTCTACTGGGAGCATGTGGAAGCATCCTTCTTAAAACGTTATGGCCGATGACAGAGCTATTTGAATGCGTTATTTTCTTCATTAGTCAGTTATTATGGATCTATCATCACCTAAGTTTCTACTAAACTCTGTCAACATTAATTTTACATTTATTAGTTGTTGGTAATATATTGACTCTAAACAGAGATTATACGTGTGTATAGCCAATACACTTAAATGTATATTTTTAAAACCCTCAACAAACTCAAAATGTTAACATTCATAAAACAATGGCAAATAAAAAGCACAAAACACACCCATTTTAAATTACCCTTCTGGGTAGGCAGGTATAATGATCATAGATGTAAAATGAAGATCTCCTCACTTTACAAATTGTGAAACTGAGTTCAAAAAAGGTTAAGTGACTTGTCCAAGGATACACAAAGAATGAGAAAAAGGTAGGTTTTAAACTCAGTTCCTTTGATCTTGAATTACCACACTGTTCTCTCACTCCCATCAACCCTTCCATTTTCCAAGAAACACAAACCTGGTATAATTATAAGCTTATTATAATACTATTTTATTATTTTAAATCTATTATAGGGGCAGCCGGGGGTACAGTGACTAGAACTCTGGACTTAGAGTCACGAAGATCCAAGTTCAAATAAGTTCGAACACATATCCTAGATGTGTGGCCCTTGACATTTCTCTTTGCCTCTGTTTCCTTGTCTAGAAAATTGGGATAATAATAACACATATTGGGAGGATCAAATAAGTTAATAATTGTAAATCACTTAGCACAGTGAGTGGCACATAGTAAGCATTATAGAAATATTTGCTATCAGTATCACCCATAAACTCTCTTTCCAAGATATACTGGCCTATTATAACAGCCTATTATATTTTAAACATATTATAATTCTAGGAGCATATGGAAGGTCCTGTTGATTGAATGTTGAACCTGAAATTCATAAGACCTGATTTCAAATCTGGCCTCAAACTCTTATGAGATATGTGATCTTGAGCACATCATTTCACTGCTATTTGCTCCAGTTCCCTCAACTGTAAAATAGGGATAATAATAGCACTGAGTGCCAGGACTATTGTATCAAATGAAATAATAATTGTAAAAGGCTTGGCACAGTATCTAACACATAGTGTTATAAAAATGCTAGTTATTAATATTTGATGTTGCAAGAAAGTATTCTTAACCTTGGCTTCATGTATTTGGGGAGGAAAAGAATTACATCTTTATTTCAATATAATTTATTTCCTTTGTAATTCTATACTTTACTTTGTATGAAAACATTATTCTTAGAAGGGAAACATAGGTTTCCCCAGACTGTTCAAAGATCAAAGACACAAGAAAAGTTTAAGATTCCCTGGTCTAGAGGAATAGGTACCCTCATCACAATGAATCATCTCAAGAATTCTTTCACATTGCCCCCCAAAATATTGTTTGTACAACAGTTTGCCATGCCTGCCATGGGACTATTGTTCATATGGTCATTTGGGTTGGTTTCATGCATAAACAATGAAATGGTTTGTGAGGAAGAGAATCCATTCATTTTAGTAGTCACAACTATCCGGTAGGATTGTGGGGGCTAACAGTAACATGCACCAAGTATAAAGAAAATAAAAATGTTCATAATATCAGAATAGAGTGTAAATTTTCTTTCAACATGTAAAAAGATACCTTGAATGTTATTCTGTAAAATCTCTATGGACCTGATGAGAGTCAATCCATGTAAGAGTGCATCCAATTCTCCATGAACACATTAGTGATTATTTGGCCAAGAAAATCAGAGTTTGAGCACCATTGCCAAATTTTGTCTCTGGGAGGTGTGTGTGTGTGTGTGTGTGTGTGTGTGTGTGTGCGCATGTGCGTGCGTGTGTGTGTGTATGTGTGTGTGTGTGTAGCTGAAGAAACTGCTACCTATGCTTCAAATAACCTTGCTTTAGAAGCTTGGGTCTGACCAGTCTTTTTATGTGAAAAATGGCTCTGTTTTTATTCAAGTGTCCCCAAGACAAAGATTACTTCTCTTGAGAGCTAACCTTCTACACTTTACAACATGCCACTGAATGAAATATTCACGAGGAAGGAACTCACTCTTTTTTACAGCATTTGCCAGATGAAGAAACAGAAGGCATAATCACACAGGAGTGCTGGATGAAAATGAATTAGAAAAAGCAGAGGGAGAAAAGGAAAAGTGCTTAAAGATAAATGAACTCTCCAAGGTCACATATAACACTGTAAACATTTTAGGCAGTGGATTCTGTGAGGAGAGCAATATGTGCAAAGCCAAAATTCCATGTGAGAAAAAGAAATTCTTTTCCTGATGACTTATATATTCAAGACGTCAATAGCATTGCCCCCAAATTGTCATATATGCTCTAACACATGCATACATTCTAACCTATGCCATAGAACAAAGGCAATAATTACTCTGGAATGAAAAAAAAATTTAAAAGTTTTGTTCTACTGATATTCTACAAGGTTAATAAAATAAATATTAAAGGCTCTGATGAGATATAAACACAATAGTTATATTACTATCCGTTTGCCTACATTAAAACTGAAACATGTATAATATTACATGGAGGCAGCTAAATGGCACAGTGGGTAAGACTGCAGAAGATATGAGTTCAAATCGCATTTCATTCCATTACTAGTTGGGCAATTCGAGCATGTCACTTAACTCCTCCAAGCCTCAACCACCTCTAACATGGGATATTAATAGCATTTAATTTGCAATGTGTGAGAACCAACTTGACACACACACATACACAATTCATATAAAATACATACACATATGTTTGCATATGTGTGTATACACATATACATACACATAGATGGATGGATTTATCAATCCATTGGTCTTTGGAAAATAAAGCTCTATATAAATGATATAAATGATGATGATAATGACATTATTACTATTACTATATTAAACTATTATAGTTACATAGCTACATACTCTATTACTATTTTTATATACTTTATCTACAAATCTACAAAAATACTTTATCTACAAATTTAAATACTTTATCTACAAAGGGGACCAAAATTATTAAACATATTAAAAACTGGTTCTAAGAAAAATCAAAGAGGTAGAGTTTCTTTTCTACACTTAACTACTTCTTGCTTAAAATTGCCCTTTGATTTTTTTAAACCTTAAATATAATCAGTTTAATGATACGTGTATAGTAGCAATGCAAAATCTATTTTGTGACCATTTGATATTTCCACATTTCAAATTCATGTCCACTTAATGGCTTCTTTTATTGTGTTTTTTTAATTTGGCATTATTTCCTATTTCAAAACACATGTCAATTTTCTTGTAATTAGTGGAATGGGAGGAAAGGGACTATACTTATGATTTCATTGATATAGGGAACTCCCAGATGAGAGACTTTCTTCTAGCTATATAAATCAACTAATCATCTGCAACTTAAATTCTTAGGGAGTTGTCTAGAATACTGAAAGCATAAGTGACTTTTCTGGGTTTATACAGATAGTCTATTAGTGGTTGGATTTGAATCCAGGTCTACTTGACTCCAAGGTCAATTCTTGGTTCCCTACATAACATAATCTCTATCATTCAATTAGAAATAGGAAGGACCAGTTTAGATGGAAATGACATAGGGCTTGTAAGGAAAAAATAAAAGTGAAATCTTTGTTCTTCAAATGTTTTCTAGGGATTCTTCTGTGTATCATGGTTAGTAACATCATAGCAGTATAGTAGAAAGCATAAGGGCTCTGCAATCAGAGACCCTAGATTTGATACTTACTACCAATGTGAACTTGAGTAATTCACTAGACTCTGTGGGTCTCAGTCCCTCATCTGTGATATGACTCAGTTCAACATGATGACCTTTAAAGTCCTTTCCCTTTTCTGATCCTATGATCCCCTTTATCTTCTCAAACTGGAATCATTTATACATGTATCTGCCATAGTCCAGCAAAAGCAGGGAGTAATTAAATTTACTGGAGTACTGAAAGGTTTCACTCATTTTCAGTATATTATGGTATAAATTCAGCTCATAGTGGCAATATTGTTCAAGAATCTGCATATGTAATTTATAATACCTCTTTGTTAGATACAGACATACTTCAGCAATAGACTAATTGTGATCATATCTCTACATCTTTAGCTTAATTTGACACTTCTTGATTCGTTATTCTGTGAAGACACCTTCCAGCTGATATAACCCACATGACGTTGAAAAGAATTATTTCCTGTCCATTAATTATATTTGTATACTATCAAGACAGTAAAAATTTCTGTCAAGTATGAGATTTATATGCTTGATCAAAATTGTTGGACTTTTCTGATGTTGTCTCATATTTATCTTCAGCTTCTGTCAGTCCATAATTCTTTGTTTACCATGAAAAATTGCTGACAATATCTTCTCTACTCACATAGATGTTTTCAGGAAATAAGTACTTAAAAAGTTACTACCTTAAAAAGAATAAATAATTCACTTGAAATCTTGGAGAAAGAGAGAGAGAAAGAGAGAGAGAGATTATATCCCAATTCTGATGCTTCCTAGAGCTCTGATTCTGTTTCTTCATGTGTAAAATTAGAATAATGACATTTGTACTACCTACCTGACAAGGTAGTTGTGAGGAAAATATTTTGTAAACTATAGGCCACTATAGAAATGTGAGTCGTGATTATTAAGTCCATCAGCCTCCTATTACATGACGGCATTACTATTTGGATTACAACTGATGCTACTGGGTCAGTATTATTCTTCCCTCCCCCCTAATCAAAGCAGCGAAGCAAAACTCTACAATAGGTCTGCTTTTATTCAACCTATTTAACTCAGTCATGCTTGAGCACACAGTAAGACACTTAGAAATAAGCTGTCAGAATTCACTTCGGGTCCTCTGGGAAACCTTTCTAGCTCAACAGACCAACAACATCAAAAATATATACCGCTTAATGGAACAAAAAATAGCCCGTAGTCAAGTATTTGATGTAAAACATGATGGCAGATGCTAAGAGACACTATGGATCACAGGAAGGGCTAAGTGTTCTTCATGGCAAAGGTTGAAAATCATTTAAGAGATATCTTTAGAGATTTAAAAGTTCCTTTCTGATAGAATGCTAACTATTTAAATAATGAAAGACTACAAAACCAGAAACTTTCTTCTACCACTTTAAGGGAATCACTGAAAAACAAACAAAAAACTTGTTTTACTTGGTAAAGAGTAGACATATAATTAATAAATTTCAGGAGCTTTAATCATCCTGCTTACTATTTAAAAAATAGAAAAACGTTTAATAGAGGGCCAGGATACAACTTGCTGAATTTATTTTAAAAATACCGATGATTGAATATTTAAATTATATTTGGAAGTGCCTCAAAGGTCAAAGACAACACTGACTAATTCACAGATGTGTTAGTGCTATAGTTTGACATCCTTTGGAGTGAATTTCTGTATTCTTTACATCTTAAGAATCTGAACTACTGGCGCTCTGGTTTGTTCATAAGAATATTTAGGAGAGCCATTTCAATTGAGATACATATTTCTCTCACAATTTCATGTTTTGAAAGTTTTAGGCAAAATTTCTCATGAATAATTTCAGCCTTCAAATAGGTTTATTTAAATCCACTGAGTCATTTTGAAAGCAAGACAGAATTTGAAAATATAAAGATGCTTTTTATTATCCTAAATCAAAAACTATGCCTTCTATTAGGCTTCCAGTTCACTGTGGTGTCAGTTTGGACAAGTGATTTTGACATGCTTGCTTATCATTTTCTAATTTGTGAACCAAATTTTTTGTAAACATGTCAAAGGCACTTTTCACATCTGAGAAATACAAAAAGTCCATGGTAATCTGAGAACATGAAAATCCAACCATTCATTTGGTAGTTACTTAAAAGTGGAGGAGGTTGGTAAGAGCCAAAAAGAAAAATGAATTGCAAGACTTTTCCAGTGGGTGAACTGGACCTGGGCTTTGAACATGTTGGTTCTGAATCGCTGCAGCATTTACATGTACCACAATAAATTTACCTTTTTATCGCCCATTTAAAGCCCATTTTGAAGACTGTTTACTTTGTATGATCTTTAAAGCACTCATGAAACTAAGTATGGTTCACCAGGCCAGGATGAAAAGCATCCATCCAAGAAGAAAGGAATGGTAATGAGAAATGGAAAATACTCTGTTACTTTTGATTCAGTTTTCCAGGGAATCTGTGCTTCTAAATGCTCTGTAATCAGATGTTTGTGTTTGTTCTCTTAGTTCAGTGATATGTAGAGCATAAGAAAGAGGTTAATATAGCTCAGGAATCCCTTGAACAGATACATACAAATAGAAGAAGGGCAGATGAGAAGGGTTAAATTGAATTTGTAAGAGCTTTACATTTGTTTTTGCAAATACAAAGCTTTTAAAAGGTTGTTTCAGAGTATATAGCACTTTGATTTGCAAGTAGTACATTGTTTTATTTCCATTTGTGACAAGGTGTCCACCCTCAGGGAAAGTGCTCTAAGCTCCTCTTCCAAATGTAAATTTTAGATCCCTTCTCATGCTCACCTGACAATATTTGCATCTCCTTTCCAGAGAAAGGATGCAAATTCCCAAGCCCACTAGTTCATATTTGATCTCCATTGGTAAGGGAATGATGGTCAATCTAATAAAACAAAGTTTAACAACATTTATTAATGGTCTACTTGGTGTTGTATATACAGGTAAAACAAAAGTTATTCAGTCAGGAACCATTAAATTTTCCATTCAGTTTTTGAGGATTTTAGGTGAGATATGAAGATAAAAATATATAATACATTCAGCCTGGCTTCTTCCTTTTGAATATGTTACATTCTATAGGTTAAATTGAATGTTGATTGTTTTGGGTTAGGGAAGGTATTTCCCTAAAGTGATAATGACATACATGGAAGTTGGGTGTGGTTGAAATAGCAATACTGATGCCCTAAGTTAGGTACATCATGGGGTCAAAAGGTTTTTGAGTGCTTTCTGAGCTTTAACTAGGTAATCTAGAAGCACATTGTTCATACTTAACATTATTAACATTATCTTTTTAGGGCAAAGGAGCTCATTTTATTATTCTACAATTCTATAAGAGAACGTACCACCCCAGCCCAATCACTTCTCAAATGTTGGGAAGAAATGACAAGGTGAGTGAGACTCAGGCTCCTTTGATACCTCCTTGTATCTATATGGCATTTGTAAATAAAGTATTTCTAAATCAGGGACTCTTTTCCCAGAATCAAATATTTTAATGGGTTTTAAGCCTTTAAGAGATAATCAAACAGGTCTATCCCCCTGACTTAAGGCAAAAAAAAATCTAAATTATCTAAAAAAACCAGTTCTACATTTTCATCAAAAAAGGGCATATTAAAAAAAAATGCAGGAGAAGCTATCCAAGTAAAGGATACAAAGTAAAATTTAAGGATCTGGCAGAAAGAAAACAGGAAATGCTAGCACCTAATTCTTCAAATGCCTAGACTTGCCAATTAATTATCCACATAGGAAATCAGTGAGAATGCTACCCTATACTGATACCCTCTCATCGAATCAGTCAGAGTCAGCAATATTTAATTTTTGCTCCATATGTGTTGATCAGAGAGACAACTTTGTGAGCTCTTTATCTATTCACGCCCTCACTATGAATCAGAACTGAAGTGCACAGACCTGAAGAAATCACCTCCTTTCTTCAGTCTGTCCTCTGTTCTCTCTTACCCAAAGTGTTTTACAACTTTTTTTTAACTTCATATTTTTGTAACATCATCAGGAATCTAAAAAATGGCAAAGTACTTTTAGGAAGTCTGGATTGGATTGATTTGAATTTGTATTTGAAATATGGGAAGAAACTAAATGAGATTTTTTTTTTTAAATCAGCCTGTTCACATAAAATTCTTGGACTCTCTTTGCCAACCTGAAAGTGACATAGGTTAGCTTGACTAATGTTCATATAACCATCCAGATAAAGCATTTAGAATTGCTCTTACCACAAAGTTTAACAAACTCAACAATAATAACAACCGATTTTATCTATATTTGCAAAAGGGAATTATTTCCACATGCACTTTCATTTTTTAGTACCAGGAAAGATTTTTCTCAATTTCAAATAATTGGGTAATCAGTCTATGATGCTTAAATACATAGTATTCCATCCAGGCAATGGAGCTAAGCCAATCAAGAAATATATCTTTATTTTACATAATGCTTCTTACTTTCCTCTGTAAGAGAGAAACATGTATCTCTTGCCTCTCTCTCAGATTTATTAGTCAAACTGTGTCTTAAGCCCAATTCAAACAGCATTATCTACAAAACTTGTCTGCTCTAACATCCCGTTAGGCATCAATCGTTGGTATTCCCTGAAGTGACTCCATGAAATTTTAGGACATACATCTCACCAAGAATCACCCAGAAGATTCTCAAGCATGGGGAGAATTAAGCAGAGGGTTACTTTGGTATCTGGTGCTTCTATAGTCTCCAGGGCTAGCTTGTCATATTGTTTTGGATGCTAACAGAGAAGGAAATGGCATGCCATGGATCAAGATATCAGGATTGAAGTTGTCATCATGTAGTGGAATATCTTATGGTTAAAAATGAACTAAATATTTCTCACATTATTGATTGTGAATTATTGTAGGAAGAAGGAAAGTAGAACTGGGTCAAGTTGGAGTTTAAAAGGATGTGCAATATATTCTTTTCCATTTTACAGAATACTCTGTCTTAGTCCAACTTGTGAGATTAGATACAGCAGTCTCCTGCATCTAAGGACAGCAACCAAGAGAGCAAGAGATATTACAAGATGTAACAGCATGAAATATATTTGTAAGGCCGTGAGGAGGTATTATGAGGAGGTATGTGAATGCCATCACCATAATGACCTTTCTATTTGCCATAATTTGTTAGGGAATTAAGGGGTATGTGATAGTTTGTGAAGCACAGCATGTAAGATGTGCAACCCTATCATTCCAAAATGAAAATAATTTATCATCTTCAGAGAATATATTTAAACAACATTCTTGGTATAGTACTCTCATTATATTTACAGCAGGCCTTAGACTCTGCACCAGTCATGATGTATCTCCAGAGTCACAGTCTTTGTTTACATCTTCAGAGTCACTGAGAAAGAATCACCTTACTGGAATTTCCCTTGGCCTTTCACGTTTGAATTTTTGTCATGTCAATACGTTTGATGCTTGCCTGAGGAACTAGGGGAGGCAAAGTTACTGCATGTGGAGATTATGACTAAAGGTATCAAAACCAAAATTATTATCACTACCTCACACATCAAGTCTAAGTATAGAATTTCTCTTAACTTTGAATGCAACTTTTTTTCACTATTATCTATCTATCCATCATCCCATCAGTTTTATGTATTTGTATACAAGGGGTAGCTGGGTGGCGCAGTGGCTAGAGCACCAGTGTAGGAGTCAGGAGGAGCTGAGTTCAAATCTCACCTGAGACACTTGACACTCACTAGCTGTGTGACCTTGGACAAGTCACTTAACCCCAATTGCCTCATCCTGGGTCATCTCCAGTCATCTTGATGAATATCTGGTCACTGGATTCAGATGACTCTGGAGGAGAAGTGAGGCTGGTGACCAGCACAGGCTTCCTTCATTCAAAACAAAGTCAAGTGCAAGTCATGTCTTCATTTCTCTAATGGCATGGTCTTCTTTGGCAATGAAGGATGAACACACAGACATCTGTATAAATTGTGTCCTCAGTAGAGTGGAAGCATCTTTGAAGTCATGGACATTTTTTTTTCAGTTTTGTCTACAAATTTCTACCTTCTAGCATATGGCCTGGGGCCTAATGGGGTCTTGTTCAATGTTTATTAAATTCACATAGATATCTTTAGAGCCATATTCTGGATTATCTTACTTTTTGTTTATATATGAGGCAGAGGAGGACGCAGTTTCAGTTGAAACTAAGAAATTATCTCTAAAAGCTAAAAAAGATCTTGTTCAGCTTTATTTTTCTTATTTTTTTACCTTTATTTTTCATTTAATTTTATTTTTTAATTAGCCAGCATTTATCTTTCCTTTCCTCTCCAAATAAGAAAAAAAAAGAAAAAAGTTCTTGTAACAAAAATGTAATGTTCAACAAAACAAATTCCTATAACAGCTACATCCCCCCCAAAAATAATGTCTCATTCTGCATCTGAAGTCCATCATCTCTCTGCCAGGAAGTAGCATACATAGATTGTAATCAGTTCTCCAGGATCATGCTTGGTCATTGCATTGCTCAGAGATTGTACATCTTTCAAAATAGTTTTGTCTTTATTATGTTAAAAAAAAAACTCATTTTAGAGATGGAGACTCAGAGATGTTAAGCATCTACCAGGTAGTATGTAGAATAAGTGGGATTTGATCCCAGTTCCTATGACTTCAAATATGAAGCTCTTTCTACTGTACCATTCTCCTTCTTTAAGAAAAGTCTTCTGTGACCTGTTTGAGTTTTTTGTTTCCCAATTTATTTATTTATTTTTAGTTTTCACCATTCATTTCCACAAGATTTTGAATTTCAAATTTTCTCCCCATCTCTCCCCTCCCCCCACCCTGAAAGACCATGCACTCTGATTACCCCTTCCCTCAATCTACCCTCCCTTCTATCAAACCCCTTCCTTCCCTTATCCCCATCTTCTCTCTTTTCTTGTAGGGCAAGATAGATTTCTATACCCCATTACCTGTATTTCTTATTTTCCACTTGCATGCAAAAACAATTCTCAACATTTGTTCCTAAAACTTTGAGTTCCAACTTCTCTCCCTTCCTCTCTCCCCACCCATCCCCACTGAGAAGGCAAACAATTCAACATAGGCCATATAAGTGAAGTTTTGCTAAAGACTTCCATAATAGTCATGTTGTGAAAGAAAAGACTAACTATATTTCCCTCCGTCCTATCCTACCCCCTCATTTATTCTATTCTCTCTTTTGACCTCATCCCTCTTTAAAAGTGTTTACTTCTAATTACTCCCTCCTCTCATTTGCCTTCCCTTCTATCATCTCTCCCACATCTCCCTTATCCCATTCTCCCTTACTTTCTTGTAGTGTAAGATGGATTTTCATACCAAATTGAGTGTGCATGTTATTCCCCTCTTAAACCAAATGTGATGAGAGTAATCTTCAATTTTTCCATCTCACCTCCTCCATTTTCCTCTCCATTGAAAAAGCTTTTTCTTGTCTTTTTTTGTGAGAGATAATTTACCCCATTCCATTTCTCCCTTTCTCCTCCCAATATATTCCTCTCTTATTTCTTAATTTTATTTTTTACATATCATTCCTTCCTATTCAACTCACTCTGTGCCCTATCTATATATGTGTGTGTGTGTTTATGTGTGTGTGTGTGTGGTCCTCCTAACTACCTAAATACTGAGAAAAGTTTCAAGACTTACAAATACTATCCTTCCATGTAGGAATGTAAACAGTTCAACTTTAGTAAGTCTCTTATGATTTTTCTTTCCTGTTTACCTTTTCATGCTTCTTTTCATTCTTGTGTTTGAAAGTCAAATTTTCTATTCAGCTCTTGTCTTTTCATCAAGAATGCTTGAAAGTCCTCTGTTTCATTGAATGACCATTTTTTTCCCTTGAAGTATTATACTCAGTTTTGCTGGATATGTGATTCTTGGTTTAATCCTAGTTTCTTTGACTTCTGGAATATCATATTCCAAGTCCCTTGATCCCTTAATGCAGAAGCTGGCAGATCCTGTGTTAGCCTGATTGTATTTCCACAATACTCAAATTGTTTCTTTCTGACTGCTTGTAATATTTTCTCCTTGACCTGGGAACTCTGAAATTTGGCTACAGCATTCCTAGTTTTCTTAACTTTTGAATTCTTTGTCAGGAGGAGGGTACACTCTGGGGACCTGTAAGTTCTCAGTACCTCCAAGGTGACACAATCAAGGGCAAGGAGTTTATTCTTCTCCTGGTCTGAGTTGTGTTCTGTGAGAAGGATTCTCTCTCCAGGGCCTCCACCCGTTCTACCACATCAGCATTTTTCTTTACCTCAGGACCACCACTCAGGGCTGAGATCCAGATCAGCTGCACAGTTCCCCTAGAGTCTTTAGGCCAGGGCTCCAACAATGGAAGCTGCTGCCACCTGGGGCCAGCACTAGACTGCTGAATTCCCTTCTTGTACAGGTGAAAGAGCTTTCTCACAGACCTTTGAAGCTACCTTTGGAATTTGTGGGTTTAGGAATCTGGGAATGGCAGTTGCTGCAAGTGAAACCTTGAAACCTGCTCCAGGCTCCAGTCTTGTCCCTGCCTCAGCCTGGCCAAGGGCTGGGATGAGCTCTACTCCATGCTGGGTGTGCCAGACCTTTTCTGTCAGCCTTCCAGGCTGCCTTGGGCTGGAAATCTCTTTTACTCTGTTATTTTGTGGCTTCTGCTGCTCTAGAATTTGTTTAGAGTCATTTTTACAGGCATTTTATTGGCTTTGTGGGGAGAGCTTCTAGAGAAGGTGCATCCTTCTACTTCACTATCTTGGCTCAATTCTCCTTGTTCAGCTTTAATTGGGACTGCTTATAAGCTAACAAACGTTGGTAGTTAAATCACAGTTTTAATGAAGATTTAGCTCATGTAGTCTATCTGCACCCAAACATAACACTCTTAGGGAGATCAAAAGTACCCTGTCATGTGGCATATGCTGTGGTAAATACCTTTTATTTCACTCAACAGAAAAATGAATAGTCTATTTAAATAAACTCCAAGAAGTCAGATTCATACATCTGCCTCTTTGCTGACTTTTAGAAGATACTGCCAAGTTTATAAATGAGAGCAGAGCACACAGCACTCTCTATGAACACCACTTAACCCCAATTGATTCATCCTGGGTCATCTCCAGTTATCCTGATGAATATCTGGTCACTGGAGTCAGATGACTCTGGAGGAGAAGTGAGGCTAGTGACTTGCACAGCCCTCTCTCACTCAGAACAAATTCAAGTGCAAATCATGCCATCATTTCTCTGATGGCATGGTCTTCTTCAGCAACAAAGGACAAACACACACACACACATGCTCACTAAATTATAGACACATATGCATATATATGTATGTATGTATGTACCTCCGTATATATATAGTGCTTTTAAAAAATCAAATAGAAATAGAAGACACAATTAAGATCACAATATAAAAATGAGCATTTTACCTCAGCAATGGATTCCATTTCTAAGCATGTCTTTAGCTCTGCACTGATTGACTGTAGACATCTGTCCCCCTCTTGTGTCTCTACTGCTATTCCCTGAATTTTAAGGAAAAATCCTTACCCCTTACTTGTAAGATATTGTACCAACTGTGCAGTCAGGGGTCTTATTGGGCTGTGAGGAACAAAGCACAACCTAGGATGCCTTCATGATAATATAGATGGTAACATCCTTCAGAAGATAAACACATTCCATTGCATTTCATGGAGTAATTTGGATGGCACATCATTTACAGCCTCCATTGCCAGCACCATTTTTGATGACTTACATGTGTGGCTGGCAAATTTAACTAATGTCTAATGAGTTGGTTGGTTGTGCACATTAATTAAAACTTTTCCAGTGATACTCAAGTAATTTCAGTCTAGTCACTTCAGTCAACTTGGTTTCCTGAAGCAATCTAAGCAAATGAAGGAGAGTGAAAAACAAAATGTTGGATGCATAATTTCTGCTCCCTGATTTCATCCAAACTAAACCAGTTACTTTATTGACTTCATATGTATTTGTATCTAAGATGATCATGCCTGGTGTATTCAAAAGGTGCCTGGAGTCTGTTTTTCCTTTTGAAAAAGATCCAACTCTTTTTGCCCTCAAAAAGTATAAATTACGTGATTCCACCTCTTGCATTTTTTTTAAATTAACCTCTATCCTGGATAGCAACAAGAATTTTTGGACCTACCATGTTTTTCAGGAACTGGGAGAGAACAGAAAGATGAGATGTGAAAGGTGGCTAAATTCATTGTTGCTTTCCTTCCTTGTATCTACTTTGTGTATGTCACCCATGGTTTGAGGAGTTACAGTATCATAAAATTCTGCAGTTAGGTTTCAGTGAGGATTTTCTATATTGTTTTTAGGATTGTTTTTGAAGTAGGCTGCTGTGAAAGCCTGATTTCATGAGTACATGGAAATTAAAATCTGGTGCAAGTAATCTGATGCAAATAAGCATTTTAGAGCTGACCCAAGAAGTGAGATATTCACTGACTTTCTCTGGGTCAGCCAGTCCTAGGTCCTGAAAAAGGTGTTCCTGACTTCAAATCCAGCTTTATTTCTACTATAGTGCCTCTACAAAAAACAAACAAATGTGTATCTATGAATATGATATATAATGTGTATATATATATATATATATGGTTATTCATATACACATACCTACAATATAAGTATGTATACATGCATAAACAGATGTAAATCTATGCAAAAGCAAGTGTCATGTAGGCATACATATGCACATGTGTGATTGTTATGTGATTGTACATGCCATAATTCATACAATATATATTTTTAAAGGTTAATTATAAATTTTTATCTTAAAGTAAGAGTATCAAGTAAAGTGATAATGTCTTCCATTTATATATCATTTATAGTTTTAAAATGTTTTCTGTAAATCTTTGTATTTTAAACTTAATAATAACTGACATCTATTCAATGCTAAGTGTGTAAATGTAGATTTTAGGAGGATTTTTTGACCCAGGTTTATAATTTTTATCAGTGTGGGAAATGTCTTCACTACTGTAGATCAGCAACTTCACTGAACCTTGTATTAGAAAGTTGCTTCTTGAGAGGTTAAATGATTTTTACCTTGATCTCATAACTACTATGTGTGAAAGGTTAAAGTTGTACAAAGGTCTTTCAAATTCTAAGGCCATCGACTATTCTCTGTGCCACAGGGCCTTTCTAGGATTTGGGTAGTAACAGTAACTGACTCATTTTTTTGCACTTTAATGTCCTGAGATCCCAATAAAAACCCTGTAAAGTAGGGGTCATCCCCATTTTTACAGCTAAAGAAACAACGTGAAAAAGCAAAACCAAAACCAAAACAAAATAATAGTCCTTGTTCTCAAAGAGCTCACAGATAGGACATACACACACGCACATACACAGATATATGTGTACGTATATATGGATATACATATATGCACATATAAATATATACACATATATGCTTATATATTATATTTATATATCCGCATATGTATGTTTATTTCCTTTGTACTTGAGTTAACATAAATCCTTAATAAATAGTAGGTACTTAATAAATGTTTGCTGAATTGAGGTCTCCAAGGAACTTCCCTACCACAACTCTTTGAAGTAGGAAAGACAAAATTATCTCTCCAGTGGCAAATCCTTTTCTAAAACCTAGAAGTCTTGTAATACAAATAATCTCCTTTGTACATGAATATTTTTGACACTTGGTTTTCCAATACACTGTGCATCCACATTAATTATGCTTTATGCTATTGCTATTGATTTTCATACTTTAAAATTTATATATTTTAATGGAATGTAACAAAGTCTTTTAAAAACACTTTAAAAAGTTTTAGAGATTGGTCACATGCTCTTTAAAGGTGACATTTTCATTTTCTGCTTCTGTCCTCTAAAGTTTAGCTGAGTTCTCCCCCACTAAGAGTAATTAAAGTATCTGGTGTAGCTCACTATTCATCTCAGTATTTAAAAACTCCTGCAAAGAAGGAAGATGAGTTAGTTTTAGGAAAAAAAATAAAAACCTTCAGCAAAGAAATTGCTCTTAACAAGTCAGTGATTGATTTTCTATCTTTGTTTAAAATTAGGATTCAAGGGAAATTATGAGAGTCAAAAAGTCCCAAATGAATTAAGAAAAATTAAAATCAAGGAAAAACAAATGCTTCAAAAGTGAATGATTTGCTTACTTTGTTTTCCACATTCAAAATGAAATTAAACTCAACTACTAAAACAATAAAAGCAAATTGTTACTTATGATTTGCAAATGTCAATTAAGTGAGTATTATTCACTGAACAATATTCTGGATTTCAATTAGAGGCAAAGGACTGAAAATGCAAGAAAATTTGCCAGCTATTTGAACTACTCAATCTTATTACTTATCTTACTTTTTTTTTTTATTTTCTAGCATTTCAAAATAATTCCCCTTCCATATTCCTCCCTCTCCTCTTGAATATAGGGATTTAAATTAGGTCAATATGCAGGTGGTATTTACTATATTGATTTTAGACTCAAATTTACTCTGTTCACTTAAACATTGAAAACAAATCAAAATTCTTTTTTAAAATGACATGTTACATTCACACCAAAACTCAGGATGTCATTTGCATATTATTTATGGAATGCATGTAGCTTTGCAAAGTATTTCCATCTCATTTTTTAGTGAAATCTCCATCTGCCCTTTTATATAGAGAGTTAATTTGTGTAGAAAATTTAAAGTTTTCCACAAATCAAAATATTTTAGAGGTAGTTGAGACAATAGTAGAGACAATCTTAGCCAATGTCTCATCAAATTCAGGAATTTCTGCTATTATTTCCTTTACAGATTGCAATCCAATCCTTGCTTAGATATTGTTCATAAAAGAAAACTCAAAACCATAAGAGACATTTCGGCTTTAGACAAAACTGCATACAAATTTATTTTTCTTAATTATATCTTATTTTAAGGACACTGTGGGATCTCACTATCCAAATAATACCTCATATAATAACAACATATACATTTCTCATTTGAGTTTCACAATAACCTAGTGACAGAAGTATCCAAACTAGTATTGTTCCTCCTTAATAACTGATTAAAAATAAAGAACTGAGCATTAGGTAAGTTAAGACTTTCCCTTAGTCACATAACTAGTAAGGGTCAGAGGTGGACTTTGAACTAACATCTTTCTGATTCCTAGCCTAGCACACTATCTACTTTTCTATATTGACTCATTGATCATCTTAATATTCATAAAATATCTTTTCCCAACAACCTAGGAAGAATTCAACATTTAATACATTATAGGATCACCTATATAGAACTAGAAGGGATCCTAGAGATATTTTTTGCTTTCCAAAACTCTTTCACATGTATGATTACATTAAAATGATTATATTACTTCTTTTGCAGAGTGACTGAATTTTCTCTAAGTAATTACTTCCTAATTTATCTTGTGTGAAATGTAGGGTTTTAATTTGTGCTTATATTGCATCCTTCACCTAGGTTGTTTGTTTTAGATTTTTAATTTTCCAATATCAGTAACAGCTTTTACCTTTTCAGCAGCCAACACAAAACACTGCACATCCAGGAACTACTGCTTGCTAGTTTACTTTTTTTTCTTCTTTAATAGAAAACCACAGTGAAGGGGAGGGAATCAGGGTGAGGGGAAGGCAGAAAGAATAGTTTGAAGAAAATCCTAAAATCCTAATTTTTAGTATCCTTTACATAAGGAATCCTGGATGTTCTCTTGAAGGAGTCTTTTGCATATGCATAGTTCTCTCTTAAGCACATGTTTTTGGTTTGCTTATGTTGATATACTACTTCCCCTCCACTAACCTCCTCACACACACCTCATACACATAAAAAATGCATAGGAAACTTCTCTGCTGCCTCAATACTAAGTTATATGTACCTCTTGCTTCATAGGTGACCAGTTCATTCCCTAAATATTTAAGAGACTAGAAGAAGCCATATATTCTTCTTTCTCCATATACACAGGACAGGAACTTGAACAATGTATTCTACTTAATATAATTAGACAGCATCATCCAATCCAATGACCGAACAGAAATGAATGTTACTTGAAGGATAACTAATTTTAAGTGACAGTCACTAGAATGGAAAAGCATACTTAATTTGGCATGGAGAATTTCCAGTAGCTAGAATACTTAGAATATACGATGATACTTTCATTATCCATTTTTCACTTGTGATCTTAGGGATTTCTACTGAATTAGCAGAGGTAACAACTATATTCTTACTCAGTTTTCATACCAAAAAGAATTTATATGTTATTATACCATAAATTCTCCTTAATAACCTCATAACTCCTATGGAGAAACATCTCTATGTTTAGATCCACCTCTCTACAAATGGCCAGAGAAGCTCAGCTCTGAGTGAGAAAATCATTTAGGGTCAATCAAAAGCAAATGAAGTGTTAAAATACACTTTGAGAGAGGACCATTAACAGCGTTTTCATTGTTACTAAGGTGTCAAGCTAACTCAGACTTGCAACAGGCAGATTAAACAAAAAATTCATTGAAAAGTATTGGTGAAATATTGTGACTTTGAACCATTTGCTTCCATGGCTATGTGACAGAGAAAATAAGAATGGCATGATTTCTTCCTTGGGCAGATATATCTGTATTCTTGCCAATTCAAGTTTTAGATATGGATCCTAATGGTTTGGAATGAATCCAAATTGTTTTCTACATTTGAGCTGCATGAGTCTTGCCATCTTCAAGTAGGCACATGTATTTGAAAATGAGAAGATTCCTTTCTCTGAATTCTAATAGTACCTTGTATATATCTGTCATGAACTTTCACATTCTACAATTGTATGAACATGCCTTATATTTCCCATTAGGGCATAAGCTCCTTGCGGATATTCACAATTTTTTCTCTGCCTCCCTCAGTGTCAATCATAGTGCCTTATTTGTGGTCAGCATGCAATAAATATTTGGGGATAGGGGACTGAATACATTCCTACAGCCATTGTTTGAGGACTGTATAACATAAAAGGGGAAAATCAATTAGAATATCATAATTTTCACCACTTTAAAGATGTATTCTTGAAAATGAAATATGTTTATAAATTATAAATAAAATAAATGTATCCATTTATATAAATGCATATTAAAGGCCAAAATAAAATTTAAACTTATACTATAAATAATCCCTACAAAATCCCTCTGTTCAAAAATAGGGACAGGTAATATTGAACCCATAATATATATTAAGAAAGAAACAATTATAGTAAAATAAAATAGCTTCCCTAAGATTAAAAGGAAGCTACAGGCAGAAGTAGCAGTCAATTCTGGACCTTCTAATTTAAGATCAATATTGTAACTACTGGCTTTTTCTGAGAAGACACAAATTCCATAATTTCCAACATTTTTGCTATCATCATTGAAAATATCCTGGATATCCTCTTATAGTTATATTCTGATTTTCTTAAAAATAATGTTGATTTCTGCATAAATCTTTGTAGTTTGGCAATATAATGCATACAGTGCTGGACTTCCACAGCACTCACAATCACCTCATTAACTTGGTAATTAATCATTGTATTACCCAGACACAATTTCTGTATTTTTTGCTTGAACAATTGTCTTGCTTACCATTTTTCACTTTTCACATTTTTTTTGGTCTTATTTTGCCCTGAAACTAGAATGAAAGTTCTCGCAAGGTAAATATATTGAGTTCCTTCTTTGTATCCCACTTAGCATCTGACACATTATCTTCCACATATTAATTGCTTCATCTTCCTTCCTCCAAAAAGTTCTCTGAAAAATATTTTGTATATATTCATGTAAACTGTGTCAATCACAATTGTATGTAATCTTCTTCAAGGAAGGAATTTTCTCATTTTTGGTTTTGTATCTTCAGATACAGAATTTCTGGTGTATTGTAAGTCCTCAATTAATGATGGTTGATAGTCATTCATAATAAATACTCAATAAATGTATTAATTCATAGAATTAACATACCACTTTAATTGCATCATATATAAATCCTAAAGGGTAAGAACTTCATATTTAGAAATGCATTTTTGCATTTGGGACTTACATTGGTTGTACCAGAATTAGAAAATAAACAAGTGATGCACCATTCCTCCCCCAGTATATCAATACCACAACTCCAATACACTGACATGTACAGACTCCATAAATATAGAATCAAAACTCATGGACTATGATTAAAAGTATGGGAAACAAACAGTTTGGAAATTTATCTTTATATTTGGAATAGAAACATTCAGTTTAAATATAGCATATTTCAAGTATAGAATCTTAGAGTTTGAAGGGACCTGTAACACCATTAAATCTACCTTCTACCTACACAGATACCTTCCTTTGACATTATCATCCAGATTATTCCTGAACATTTTCAGTAATGCAAAATCTATGACTGAAGAGGTAACTTCATTCTACTTTTTCACTGTGCACCAATTACAAGTAAAATGACCCAATACTTAGCCAACATCTTCTTTCTCCTAACTGTTCTTGCACAGTTCCTAATTTTACCCTCTGGAGACCATGAGAACAAATTGGATCCCATTTTCACTTGAAAATCTTTGTTACTTGAAGATAGCTATGTGTCCTCCTCTAAGTCACTTGCACAATTTTTTAAACCAATTACCAGTTGTCATGGATTCCTATCTTCTCACATTATAGTCACTATCCAGGACAAATTTTGATTTTTTTTTCTCCTTTTATTTTCTTGACATGTTAAGAGGGGGAGGGAGAGAGGGGGAGAAAGAGAGAGAGAGAGAGAGAGAGAGAGAGAGAGAAAGAGAGAGGCAATGTAATGATTCTTATTGCCTCCATTTTGACTGAGTTCTGAGCTGCTTATGGCATGTTAATACCACTGATTTGAAAAGAAAAAGAACGCATTACTGAAAATTTGATTTAAATTAAATTATTCTCTTCTTCCAACCATAATACACTAAATGGCATTTCAGACATGTGGAAAAAATATATTTTAAGAAATATTCCTCATAATTTCTTTTTTATGGTAGCTTATATGGTACTAGTGAAATTTGGTGCTATTACAAATGACTTCTTACAGTTTTTAGTCTCTCTGTCTGTCTCTCTATCTGTCTGTCTGTCTGTCTCTCTCTACCCCTCTCTCCCTCTCTGTCTGTATCTCTGTCTGCTTTCTCTCTCTGTTTTTCTCTCTTTCTCTCCTTCCTTCCCTCCCTCTCTCCTTCTCTTTTTCTCCATACTATATAGAATATATACATGGATATATGTATGCATGCATATGTGTTTTATGTATATTCTTGACAGTGCATATTTTTATCATGTGTTTTGCCAGGCCACTGAATACAGAAATGATCATAAATATGTATAATCTTGTTAAACAACATACCTTATAGAGCATTCTAAATGTTTATAGTTGAGCTATGCCCAGTGGCAGATGGTGGTATACCATTTTAGTGCCACCCAGGGGCACAAAAACAGTCCCTTGATTTTCATCCATGGCAGACACACATGCCCTTTTGGCAAATTAAAAAAATAAAACAAACTCCAAACCTTAAAGATCTGTATCTCTGATGCAGTTTTCAATTTGTATATAAGCACATGCAACTAAATAAGATGCAAATTAAATATGAAGTTTACAGAATCATCCAACTCAATCCTGCATAACTGAAGGATGTGCTTTCAAAACCAAATAAACTATATTTTGTTACAGTTTATCTCAATCTATACTTTTGGTCTTCTTCTTGAATTGACATTTTTTTTTTATTAGAAAGGAGGGAAAACTGATTTTAAAAAAAAGTTTTGTAACAATGAATTGATACAATCTTTGAGTTAGAAGTCAGATGAGCAAAAAAAAACTAAATATTTTCCTCACTTTTCAAGACTTCTTCTAAAATAGAAAAAAAAATTATACTTGGAGACAATTATCACTGTTTTATAGATTACACCCAGTAAATAATTTGCAAACATTGATAAGCCAGGGCAATACCTGTTTGCCATGAAATTTTCCTGTTCTACTTTTCTCTATCAGACTTATTTTCATTCCTTATATTATTAGGTAAAAAGGATTGCAGTATCAGATCAGTATACATTTAAAGTCAAAACATCTGGTAATATGTGAAAAATTATAGAATTTTATTTTGATAAAGTCTTTATCTTATAGAGATACATGCCATTTCTAAAGTTAAAGTTTTCTTAAGAACCATACTCTTCTTGAGAAAGTGACCTTTGCATTCTGTATTAATGATAAAATAACAATTGGGATGAAAGCTTATATCAAACAAAGATACAATGCTAAATATGAAATGGTACCTGCCCTCACAGAGCTTATTTTTTGCAGAGGGATATAGCATGGATATATATGCATAATACATGAATATATACTATAAATACATACACATGTATGGATATACATACATATGTATGTATGTACATATACATGAATTCATGTGTATATATGTATGTGTGTGTGCATGCGTATACTTTTAAATGCCAAGACAATTTGTTAAAAGGGAGGCATAGTAGGTTATCTTTAAGAGAAACTGTATGTATTTTTTTATGAGCAGTGATGTGTATAATGTTAGTAAAATTGATCATATTGATGCCTCAGCAAAAGGCCAGGAACCTGACCATGATCAAGTTATTAGTTACACTATCAGTAACCAAGAAATTGTGTCAATGACCTCTCCTGAAGACCTGAGATGCTAAGTGAGGTTCCACAGGGTCTTCAAGCCTAAGTATATCTTCCTTGTGATTGGCCTGGATCTCCACAGCAAAGGTCATCCTTGTTTGCCCTTCATTCTGGAAAAGGACCAAGACATTAGGAATATGGCACCATGACTTGCAAATGAATTGGATTTAAGTGAGGGAGGGCTATGCAAAGTCACCAGCCTCATTTTCTCCTCTGGGGCCATCTGGGTCCAGTGACAAGATATGAACCAGGATGCAGTGATAGACCATGGCCTTTACAAGTTAAGGCTTTTTCTAGGTCTAAGTTTGATTGAGGTAATACCCATTAAGTGATTAAGGCTAGGTAAGAGATGAAGCAAAAATGATACCTTTTTTTCCTTCTCTTTTCTTCCCTTCTCCCTTCCTTTCCTTGCCCTTCTACTTTTCAGGCCCCTTCACTTTCCCCTTCCCTTTTCCTTTTCCTTACATTCCCTCTGTCCACATAGGCCATCATACTCATGGGTGCTCTGCCAAAGGAATGTAAAATTTGATCGCTGAAACCTCACAAGGCATTTGGGGATTTATGTGCTAGATTTATTTCTTCAGTTTAAGGACCATGCCTTAAACTGCGAAAATAAGGTAATCCTGATTGGTAAATATTTTAATGAGGAAGTAGGTCAAATGTCACCTCAGCTCTTCATTATTATTTCTCCCATGGGAGGTTGAAGTAATTCTCAGATGACAAGATTAGTTTATAGCTGGGGAAAAAGAGGGTTAGTCTTCCACTGTGGCTGATCATTTACTTCTATGGCAATTAAGGAATGTTAATTGCTTGATGGGCATCAATTGTCTCTAGTAATCTTGTCTAAAAACAAAACTACCCAAGTAGGATCTCTCTGGTTAGTCTTCTTCTTGGAGGTCAAGTCACCCCTAACTTTGATGAGGAACAGCAAGGACAGGAGAGTCTTCCCCTGGGGAAAAACCCATCCCAACCAGGTTTCTCTGTTTATTGGTAAACAGAAGGAAAGCTCCCACTTGGGAGTGGCCAAGCACAAGTTGACTAAAGAGCAGATGTTTGGGGAACTAGAAATTATCACATTTCTCCATCATTCCCTTTGAAAACTCCTTGGTGAGATAGATTTGGAAGTGGGCAAAATGTGACAAAATGAAGAAAAGGATGGACTACACAGGAATATTTGCTATTAAATGATACAGCATAATATTAATATTCCCCAGAGGGTATCAGTAAGTGGTGGGATCAGGAAAAGTTTCTTGTAAAAGAAGGCATTTCAGGTACGTTTTAAAACATGATTCTAAGAGGCAGAGGTGGGGAAGGAATAGATTCCAGACATGAAAGAGAGAGAGAAAATCAAAAGACATAACGATGAAAGATGGAACATTGTGTACAATGAGAAGCACAAAGGTAAGTATTACTGGATTAAAGAGTGTGTGTAGAGGAATGATTTATAATAAAGGAACGGGAGGTTAGAAATAATCTGTAATCAATCTGAAATGCCCCCTTCCAAAATTTGATTTTAGAGATACTAGGAAACATCTGTAGTTTATTAAACAAGGGAGTAAAATGAGCACACCTATGCTTTAAGAACATGACTGTGGCATTTGTGAGAAGGATGGATTAGAATGGTTAGAGACAAGCTACAGAAAGCAGTTAGTAAACTATACATTAATCCAATCAAGAAATGAGGAGGCCTAAAACAAGATGGTAGACTGGAAATTAGGAAAAAGGAAAAGGATTCTGGAAATATGTCAATATGAGACAGCCTGTTGGTTCCACAATACTCAGAACTGAACACCTTAGACCCAAGAGCTCTGAGGTCCCTAACTCTCTGTCAGAAGATGGTAAAGAGGGTCCTAAAAGTCTAGGACTTTTACTCCAAAGATCCAGAAGGGCTTAGGCTCAGGAGGGAGAGGTCGGTGCAATAACCTAGAGTAATTAGGGAAAATCAAAAAGGGATAAATATTGCACCCCAAAAGGCCCAGCTGTGGTAGATCCTGGTCCTACAACAATGATTCTAGATTTCTCTCAAAAGGCAGGAGTAAAAACAAAGGCTTAAAAATATAAAAATGAATACTTATCCAGGACTACATGAATACCAAAAGAAATAAAGCAAAAGATAAAAACAAAATAAAATGTTAAGGGGAAAATTTGAAGAAAGATAAGTAGGATAGAAAAGACAGTGGTAAACCTTATCCTAGAAATGGAATCCTTGAAAAGCCAGAAACCAAAGGGAAATTGATAACTGTATGAGACAGTAAAAAAAGAAAAAGAAGAAAAAGGCCACCCCCCAAAAAAAAACCCCACAAATGTATAAATAAATGCAAAATAAGTAAACAAATGAAAGGAAAAAAGTTTGAACAAATAGAAGAAAATGTTAGCATATAGTACAATAATATTGACTCAGAAAACAGATCATAGGGATATAAGTTAAGAATCATTGAATTCCTTGAAAACCATGGTAGTAAAAAAAAAAGCTGCAAACTATATTTCAAGGAATCATGATTGAAAACTGCTCAGATTTGTTAGAACCTAGGGTAATGTAAAGATAGAAATAGCCCACCAATCACCCCTTGAAAGGAACAATCAAAAGGAAAAGTACCAAAGGTATAAAAGTCAAAATTCTGAGCTCCTATATCAAAGGAAAAAGAATTCTGCAAGAATCCAGAAACAGTTCAAGTCCCAAGGAATTATAGCTAACATCTTATAATTCCTGGAAACTTTTACTGTAGACAAAAAGAGAATTTGGAATATGAAATTCCAAAAAGTAAAAGACATAGGTTTACAAAACAAACATAAAAAACCCTTGTGTTATAAATGTGAATATAATATTAAAGGAGGGAAAATAGATCTTTAATGAGAATGAACACTTTAAAGCATTTGATGAAAAGATGATAGTTAAGTAGGAACTGTAAAATACAAACACAAGTCCAGAGAAATATGGAAATGTAAATTTAATTGAGCTGTTTGAAGGAGTTATATGAGGATGTAGTGCTACCGTTTTAATATGAGGAGAAGAAGGATGCTTCTCTTCAGAATATGACTATCTTCAAAAGGGAATTTTGAGGATTAAATAATCAAAAGGGAATTTTGAGAATTAAATTAGAAAAAAGAAATAGTGGTCCTAGTTCTATTCTGAATGTACTGAAGGATAAAACAGAAGGGAGGGTAAGAAACAGAATACACTAGTATAAAAAAAAAAAGAAGAGGAACCAGGGGATTAGAGTTTGCTATTTTTCATAGTTGAGGTATCAAAAAGAACAATTGTATACAAGCACGTAGACAGGAAGGGGTAGAAAGAATAAGCATCAGATAAACCTCATTATGATCTGAAATGGACAATGAGGATTAAACCCACAAACATATTAGTGAAGAAGCTATCAAATTCAACAGAAAAACAAAATTGGATTAGAAGAAGGTTAAGAGGGAGGATATAAAAAAATATCTACTATGGTAATACACTGATGGCTATGACAAAAACTCAAAGAGGAAAAGAGGGCTGAAAAACGAAAAGAAAAAAAACTAAGTAAAGTAGTTGCATTGTTAGACTATAATATATTTATAGATACAATTGATATAATGCATAATAGACAAAATGCATTTTATAAGTACTCACCAAATGGTGACTGATAGAAAATGTCCCACAGTTGTGATGTGGATGTATGTAAATTGTTAAAATATTTCAGACAGTAAAAATGACTTTTTATTTTCTCTCTGAATTGCTTATAATCTCCTCGATAGTCTCACCTTCTGGAGTGGAGGTGGGGAAATGACAAGGAGCCAGATCCCAACTCTAGGTCTGTCTCCTAACAGCAGTAGTAGCAGTAGCAGTACTGGGAGCTCTCACCACTCACAACAGTTAAGGGAAAACTGGTTGGAAACAGATTAAATGAGACTCCTATGAAGGCACTGAGCTTGCTACTGGAAGACTTCTGACAACTTCATTTACCATCATTTAGTTCTGTATCACAGTTCCAGAGTCAGAGAGAGACTAAGAGTCCCTGATCTTATACAGACTGGAGAAGAGCTCTAGTACTAGTCACAAGGGGGCAGAGGCCCTTCCTGGGAAAAGTCCAGAACTCAAATCAGAAGAGAAGTATCTATGCCTCTGCCCAGATCACACTACCTTTGAAGCAGCAAAAATTTACAAAACGCCCTGCCCCCAACTAGATTTGAAAACAGCAGGGCAAAAACACAAGAAACATGGGACAGTGACACCCCCTTATCCCCCAGTGATGAGCAGAACTCAATTCCAACATAGAGTTAGTTACAAAGTCAAGATACAGGTCAGAAAAATGAGCAAATAACAAAAAAGAATCTGACCCCAAAATAGTTACTATAATGATAAAGAAATTCAAGAAACAAACTGAGAAAACACATGGAAATATAGGGAAAAGAAATGCTAGCAATGCAAAAAGATTATGGAAAGAGAATTCTCAGCTTGGTGAAAGAGACACGAAAAATAATGATGAAAATGAGAAAATGCTAGCTAGCAATAAAAACTAGATATTGAAGAGTTTCATGCAACCTACTTTATTTCTGGAACAAAACAATGTGATTCCTACCATCATTAAAAAAGGACCAGAGATATATTTACAGATTCTAGGTCAATACATGTATTTAGGGTCAGACAAGTTATCATTTGTTTGAAACCTAGAGAATACAACAGGACTTGTAAAATAACTACTTTGCTTCATTTCTGTCCTTTGTTCAAATGCTAATCTACTTTCAGTTAGGGGCAGCTAGGTGGTGTAGTGGATAGAGCACCAGTGCAGGAGTCAGGAGAAACTGAGTTTCTCAGACCTCAGACACTTGACACTCACTAGCTGTGTGACCTTGGACATGTCACTTAACCCCAATTGCCTCATCCTGGGTCATCTCCTGCATCCTGATGAATATCTGGTCACTGGATTCAGATGGCTCTGGAGGAGAAGTGAGGTTGGTGACCTGCACAGCCCTCCCTCACTCAAAACAAAGTCAAGTGCAAGTCATGTCATCATTTCTCTGATGGCATGGTCTTCTTCGCCAACGAAGGGCAAACACACACACACTTTCAGTTATGGACCTTTTCTCATACTTGACAGGAACTGTCTGATTTTTCACCAAACTAAAGAAGGAAGACTAATTTTTAAGTGTTTGTGGGCAGAAATCTAATAAAATACTAAAAATCTATCACCAAGGTGAGATTCAGCCTAATCTGGCAGCTAAATAGGCAACCTTAGAACCAGGAAGATGTGGGATCAAGTTGCATCTTGTTGCAACCTGTGGCATTCATTGGCTTTTTGTACCTCAACAAGTCATTTAATCTCTAATTGATCTTCATAACTCTATAGGACTAAAATTTGTAGTAAAGGTGGCAATTTGTATAGGCAGAATGAGTTTCCCCATCTGGTATCTGTATCAGTGTGGTCATGGGTCAATTTTTAGTCACTAATTCTCCTCTACCCAGCATCACGCACCATCAGCATCCAATCCATAAAAAGTGATGATAATGATAGTAATATAAATGTTATCATAATGATGATTTTTATTCTTGAAATATGGAACCATCATTCTGACAAACCACTGAACCCCAGCTATCACAACTGTGGTCAAGTTTCTAGGGTAAGGGAGGATGAATCTCATCTACTAGTGGATCAAGAAAACTCTTCTAAAGTCAATGAGTCATTCAGTCAATAAGCATTTATTAAGTAACTACTGTGAGCCAGGCACTATGCTAAGTGCTGAGGATGCAAAGAAAGGCAAAAGATAGGCTGGGACCTTGAGGAACCCATTATATAATGGAGAAGACCATCCACAAATAAATATAAGCAAGCAAGCTATATAAAAGATAGAGTAATTAACAGAGGGAGGACATTAGAACTAAGTGGAATTGGAAATGACTTTCTGTAGATGGTGGGTTTTTAGTTGGGTTTTGAAGGAAGCCAAGGGAGAGATAAGGAAGGAAAGTATTCCAGCTATGAAAGAAAATGCCTGGAGCGGAGAGATAGAATATCTTGTTTGAAGAGTGCCAAGGAAGCCACATTGAAGTGACTTTATATATTTTCTTTCTGAGGTATGTAAAGAATGGTCCAGAGGGCTCCCTTTCTCCAGAAATTTGTTGTTTTCTTTTCATGGAAAAGGATATGGTTTATTAGATGAGAACAGTAACTCCAAGTAGGGCTCCCACATTAGGATGCAATCGATAATTTATCTGGTGAACAAAGAACAAGTGAGCAGGCAGAGTGTTCAGGGTAAAGCAGAAAGGTATAGACAGTAGCAACACCATCAAGGGGCAGAGTTGCCTCTGGCACCTATCTCCATTGCCACAAGAATAACCTTCATGCAGATAAGGCAAAAACCAATGGCAAGAATTAACATTCTATAACCAAGCAAGCAACCCTCATATCACATGAACAAATATGTTTTAGGCATGAGAAATGGGACATGAATCTGGTCACAGAGCAGGACAAGCACTGACACTTTGAAATTACAGTCCTATATACCCCTGGAGTGGATGCTGCTTGCATGGCAGAAAAGAAAGGAAGATTTCTTATTCCCCATCCCACAATGTGACAGGAAGGAACCCTGTTATTGGAGAAAAACCAAACAACAGTTAGTCACAGCACCTCAATGCTTCCCTAGATGGAAAGAAGCACAGATGGAAAAGGGCAGTTAGTGGGTGGAGGCTCCTGCCAGTGAGAGCCTTGGGATAGGGCTCAGGTACTCCCACTAGGGGTAGGAATGATTACTACCCACACATGTAGGTGAAAGGGAATCATGAAAGAGGAGGAGGAGAAGATGGAAAGGATAAAAGAGAATAAGGAGAAAGAGAGTAAGACTGCAACCTCAAAAAGTTAGAAAAACTTTTTTTAGAAAAATTGACATTTAGATAACCCAATCCCCAACCAAGTGTCTATACCAATTCAATCTATAGCATTATAGGTCCTTCATGTCAGCAGTCATAAGTACAAAAGTAAATGTACAACCAAGACCATTTTTTTAAGTCCAGACTTACGGTTTCATCCTCCCCCCAATTCTTAGAGATTGGTATGTTGTCCCTAATTTATAGTCTTAGTACCTGGGACACTAAAATGCTAAATGACTTGTTACACATAACTTCTATGTGTAAAAAAAAAATAGGATTCAAACTAAGTTGACAACTCTAAGACAAGTTCTTTCTCCACTATGTCATGCTGCCTCTTGCATTTTAAAAAAAAATTGTGTTTAACAAAGAAATTCCTTTGATTGAAGATAAAGAAGTTCTTATTCCTAAGCACTGGAGAAAATGAATACATTTTAGGAAATGCTTAAATTGGAGATTACTGAAGAAAAAGTGCTTTAAGTAGCAGTTTTTTTAAATGATATTTCACACTATGCTAATGTTAGGTTTTGAAGAATAGTTCTGCCTTCTGGGACAAGATCAAACAAATCTACCTCCTTTTCTACATGTAGCCTTTCAAATATTTAACAGAACTGTATGTATATAAAAAAATTCTCTTCAAGTTGACAGGCTTCTCATCATCTTTGTTGCTATTGTTTTGGATTTGCTGAAGTTTGCCAAAAGTCCTCTTATAATGCCAAGAATTGACAAAATCCATCAAATATATTTGGCCAATATATAATACATGGACATTCCTTCTTTTCCTTCTAAATTAAATCTGTTGTTTTTATATTACCTATTTGAGCTAATACTTAATTATACTGGTTTCTGTTTAATAACTGTTTAAGTTCTCCTGCTTTAAAGAAGTCTAGTAGTAAGCATATAAACTGTCAATGAACAGAAGTTATAGCTACAATATCTATATGTGTATGAAAGGAAAGAAATACTTCATTCAATGCTTCCATATATTGTCTTATGGTTAAGTAGAAGTATATATACTTGATTCACTGCCAATTTGACATGAAAAATTAAGACATTACAAGTATCCCTTGTTTTGTTAAATAGCTGTGAATGTAAAGTAAATGTTAGTTGAAATGCTCATTTTCCATTTAAGTCCATGAATTTCTTTAGAAAAAAATTAATTTAATATTGAAAGATCTCCTATTAACAACGTATTCTTTAAAGGAAAATGCAAAAGAATCTTTTAAAAAAGCGTTATTTACCAACTCATTTTAAAAGCATTCTCCCTGTACAATCTACAACTTCTTGGTTGCAGTGACTCTTTTTCTTTGTTTCCCCAGAGTCTAGCGCAGTACCTTCTACATAAAAGGTGCTCGATCAAAGCATTTTTGTACAGATTTGATATTATCTCTTCTCTTTACTGCCTATGTACTATAACCTTGTATGGCTCCTTTCTCTGGGCCTGTTAATGCTGTTCCTATTCTCTGTCTCTCTGTCTGTTTCTCTGTCTGTCTGTCTCTCTCTCTCTTTCTGTGTGTGTGTGTGTGTGTGTGTGTGTGTGTGTCCTCTTCTCTCTCAAAGTAGGTCACATGGAATTATGTAAAAGATTAAAGAAAAAAGGATTTGTTAACCTAAATGGTTATGAGAAATGACATTTCAAATAAGTGCACAGATAATTCACCAGGACCCTTCAAAGCTCAAACTTACATTGGTTATAGCCAAATTTTCCTCACTGACATATATAAACTCATATCTAAATAATTTCATTTTAACAAATATTGTCAAATACATATTTGTTATATATGAGGTACTGTGCTATTGTGGGACTTAAATCCTTGAGAAATTTCTAAGACTAACTTTAGTATAAAGTGAAATTAATGTTTAACTAATGTACTGTACAGACCATCTAAAAGACATGGTTGAGATTAAGTTCTGCTTACATAGACTGCATTCAATAATTGTCTTAGCCTTTATGCCTACTTAATATTGTCAAATCTATTGTAAAGTATATATGAAACAGTAGGAAGCAATTGCTAAGGGAAGAAATACAAAATAGAAAGTATCTAAGCTATAGACCACTTTTAATGATAAATGTGAATTACTTTTGAGGACATCATGGAGTGACTCAAAATATACCGACCTGTTAAATAGACATAGTATGTTATTCTGTAGCCACAAGTATTCCTTGTTTGTTGAGAACACCTTCATGTCATGATAGGATCATAGATTTCTGAGCTGCAAGGGAGCTTAGAGACTGAGTCCCACTCTTCCATTTTAGATTGAATGAAATTGAGAAAAAAGATTTAAATGACTTGTCCAGAGTCACAAAACAAGTAAGTGTTTGAGGCAAAATTTAAATCAAGTTCTTTCTGACTCCAAGTCCAGGGCCCTATTCACTATAAAACCTTGCTACTTCTAACTCTTCACCATCTTTCAAAAGGTAATGGAATCCAAAAACTATCTACTTCAAGCAATTGTATAAATGAATGAGAATCCTCTCTAACACTTGAATCAGCTCTAATGAGCCATCTTTGTCTTCTTCCACCCAAGGAAATCCACAGCTCTTGGATCTTTATTATTATAAGCTTTTCTCTTATATTGAGTCAGAGTCTGCTTCTTTGAAAACTTCAATTGTTTGAGATTCTAAGCAGTATTGGCCTTAGTATAGTAGTATGATCATATCTGTTCCACACGGAAACTTTTCAACATTTTAATGTCCATGTCCCAATGAAGTCCCTATTTTCTCTAAGAAACATTCTCAGTCACTTTAAAGGATTCTCATATAGCATGAACTTTCAATATTCTAGTTGACTTCCCCAAGTTATTAAAATCTTTTCTAAAATGTAGCCCCAAGAATTGAATATAACATTTGAGATATGATCAGACCAGAGCACAAAACAGTGAGATTATTTTTTCCCATCTCTTTCATTCTAGATACTATACCTCTATCAATGCAGTCTAAGGTCACATCAACTTTTTTTTTGGCTGACATCACACTGACTCATATTAAGTTTTTTAGTTCATCAAAAAGTTCAGATAATTTTTCAGAAAAAGTGTTAGATATTGATGACTCTCTTGAATTCAGGAAAAGTATCTCTAAAAGCAAACTTTAAGTAAAGGGCTAAGGACTAGACTGAAATCTGGTATAGGGAATTCCTGAATAAGGAAATTCTCTCTACTAATGAAGTGGGGAAAATTTTGTGTAATTTAATAGAAAATTGCCTAGAGTAGGGAGTCAGCAACCTATAGTCCATGAACCAAATCTAGCCAGTTATTTTTCTATGACCAGCAAACTGAGAATTATTTTTATATTTAACTTTAGGATCATACAAAAAAAAAATCTTGCAGGAGTTGGCCCTTGGGATATAATTTGGTGAGCACTGAGAAGTTAAATTATGTCTCTAGGATCACACTATGTGTGCCAGTATGTGCCAGTATGAGAGTAGAATCTAATCCAGGTCTTGCTAGTTTGGCTGTCTCTGAAGCAAATTTCATACTAAGTAAATTCTTTTTTTCCTGTTGACTCCAATTCTCAATTTGTAACTTATTTTTTTCCATTTAAATTAATACCTCCTGAAGGTTAAAAGCCATTCATTTCACAAATTACAGAACTTTCCTATTCCATGGATCAATTTCACCCCTGTTGGATTGGCACTTTGGTTTTGGCACCAATCCTTCAGATTGGTTGTTCTACTTCAAACGTTATCATTCTGATAAAAGAGACATATTTTAGGAGTAAGGAAAAATAGGCATGATATTAACCCAGTAATACTTCTTACTTATCACCTAACTTCCTCTATCAAAGGTTCCCATGCTCCAGTGACCACACATTGTCACCGCTGAATGAGTTCCCAGAAGCCAATTGACAGCCATAGATATGTCAGAGTGATAGTACACTGGAAGGGCAGTGATGAACTGTTATAATGAGATATCCTTCCATTTTTTCAATAACTCATCCTATACTTTTGTGATCTAAAACTTAAATGGTTAGTGTTACATTATTTTTGACATGGGAAATCTATCTCATTTGGGCCCAATCCAACAATTATCTACTGCTACTCCTGCAGCTACTACTACTGTTGCTACTACCATTACCACCACCACCACCACCACCACCACCATCACTACCACTACTACTACTACTACTACTACTACTACTACTACTACTACTACTACTATTACTACTACTACTGGAATAAAATAAAAGTAAAATATATAAATACATATATACACATATGTATGTGCCTGCTTATATGTCTGTATATATTACTGGATCTACATATGCATGTGTTTATCGATACACATGTATACATGTATATGCATGTATATGCACATATATGCCTATGTATGTATATATATACATATACATGTATATACATGTATACATACATACATACACATTAATTTTCCCCCTAAATGCTGACGGTGAGACACTGTAACCAAATGGATAGAAGGTTAATTTTATTCTCAAAGAGATATGGATTCATGTCCTGAATCTTTGGTAGGATGGTAGGCAGGCTACTTAATCTCTCAGCAGACTAGTTAACTCATGAAGATTCAAAGTTAGAGATGAGGCTGTTATGCATTCATTTTCAGAATTTCAGTTTATGTCAAGAACTGACACTCAGAATAAACTTTGGTAAACATTGTCCTTGAATAAAATGACATTACCTAAAATTTACGGTGCTTAATTAATGTCAGTCTTATCTGGCTACTCAACATTGATTAGATACCATTTCAAACATTATTCTAAGTGCTAGTTTCACTCCCTACTGAATCATTTTGTGTATCACTAGCAGATTATTTTTCATAAAGCAATTATTCCTTCATGTCTCCCTAGCCCTAATACCTTTCTATAATATGCTATTATTTACAGAGTAAACTACTCAGCCTTCATGATCTTTCAGCAGCTAAACTCATGCCCATGTAGGTGATCAATTTACTTCCTACTCTTATGTCAAATCCTCAAGTCCTGTCAATCAAGCGCTTCATTGTTTCCTGAATAGACAATAATCCATCTAAATTCCAGTGCCTTGCTTATGTCTTCCCTTGGAATGTAATGTCATTTTACTGTCTCTTCACATCCTCAAATTCCATCTATATGAAAATATATTTCTCAAAGAGGTATTACTATGACACCTGACCCAATTTCTTTTGTCACAATTGAGTTCTTTTCTTTCTGACCTAGGAATAGGCTGGTGCCAGCTTGAACCAGCTTGTTAGACTTAATTGTCAAATTTTCACTGTGAACATTTAAACCTTAACAATTGACAAATGGTACAAATCAGAACATAATTTGTTGTTTTGCTGGTTGCCTATATTTAAGAAGGTGATGGAGAAATTGTTAAAAATGCAGATTAAATTTAAAAGTGTGTTGTGCATTTATACTATATATATATATACATATATATGTATGCACACAGACACACACAAACACATATATATGTGTGAGTATATATATATTTGTGTGTATGTATGTATGTGTGTGTGTGTGTGTGTAACACTCATATTCCTTTTGGAAAGCTCGTTGTTAAACATTTACAACATGTACAACCATGCTCTGAACCCTAAGGCAATTTTTGTCATGGGTTCTCTGGATTATATATTTAGATTTAGAGATTGAAGGGATCTCAAAGGCCGTGTAATCCAAATCCCTCATAGCATTTAGCATCATTTGCTGTCATTAGCAAAATGATATGAACAGAACTAGGAGAATATAGTATTATAGAATAGCAATAGTGTGAGGACGATCAACTGTGAAACACTAAACTATGTTGAGCAAAACAGTGATCTAAAAGAATTTCAAAGGATTCAAAACATGATCTAAGCTTTAGATCACAAAAGCACAGAATGAGTTATCAAGTAAGTGGTAGGATATCTCATTATAGCAGTTCATTACTGGCCTTCCAGTATACCATCACTCTGACATATCTATGACTATTAATTTTCATATTAGTAAAATGAATTCGAAAGATGTTATATGACTTGCCTATTGCATGGAAGATAGTGTTTGAGACCAGGTCCTCTGTTGTCCAGAGCTAATTCACTTTTTGCCATATGTTAATGATAACTTCAATATAAATAATGATTATGTTTAATTACATACTGTTGGCATTTCTTATATTGTAGGTCTTGTTTGCCCAAATAGATTTCAAGTCCTTTAAGGTAAAATTTATTTCTACGTATTTCTTTATATTCTACTTGGTACTCAGCAGAGTGAAATGTTCATAGTAAATAAACCATGAATGTTAAATGATTAAACAAAATTAATAGTTATAAAGTATAGTGATATACAGTCGAATATTAGCAATTTGATGGTGTCAATTATCAATGAAATTTTCACATTCATTCTACATGTCTTTATTATGGACCTACTATGTTCAGAGCACTGCTCTAGACATTAAGGATTCAAAGGGAAAAAAAGTAATGCCTTCAAGGATTTCATATTCTAATATATTGGAGCAATTGAGCTTTCTTGTCTTTTATTTTTGATTTTGCTAGCACAAATGCAAGAAAACATTCTTACTGATGCCCACAAGAACACTTTATGACTTTCTCAAAACTCTAAACAAAATTCAAGAATACCTGCATGAGAGTATAATAACTAGTAAAACCCAGCATTTACACTATGCTACAACACTTTAAAAATATCTCATTTGGTCTTACAAGAACCTTGGGAAGTAGGTATCATTCTCATTTTACAGATGACAAAATTAAGGCAAAAAAAGAAGTCAAGTGTCTTGCCCAGGGTCACACAACTAATTAGTGCCAAAGGCCAATTAAGAACACAAGTCTCCTTGACTCCAGGCCCAGAACTCTGCCACTTAGAAGAACACTTTCTTTTAAGTTGGCTATAAAACCATGCATACCCTTTGGCCCAGCAATACCTCTACTAGGTCTGTATCCCAAGATATCAAAGAAAAGAGAAAAGGACTTATTTATACAAAAATATTTATAGTACTTCTTCTTGTGCTAGCAAAGAATTAGAAATCAAAGGGATGTCCATCAACTGGGGACTGGTAGAACAAGTTGTGGTATATTATTATGATGTTATACTATTTATTCTTCTATAAAAATGATGAGCAGGATTGTTGCAGAAAAATGCAGAGATTTATATGAATTGATGTCAAATGATATGGACAGAACCAGGAGAATGCTGTACTACGAAATAGCAATAGTGTAAAGGATAATCAACTGTGAAACACTAAGCTATTTTCAGCAAAATAATGATCCAAGAGCATTTCAAAGGATCCATGATGAAAATGCTTTCCACCTACAGAGAGGGAACTGGTGAACTCTGAATGTAGATTGAAGCATGCCTTTAAATAGATATATCAATATACACTGATATATAGATACAGATATATCTTATTTGGTATGACTTCACATGTATAATCAAAATCAAATTGCATTCCTTCTCAAGGGAGGAGAAGGAGCATGAGGGAAGGGGAGAATCTAAAACACAAAATTAGAAAGAGCAATTTTTAAAAATGTTACATGCTACTGGCAAATATTTTAAGAATGATTTTTTAAAAAAAGAAAAATACACAAGCACACTCAAGAATTTTTCAGATTGAAAAATCCAAATTTTCAATTATTATGTAGTTGAAGCCTAAAAATAATAGATATGATTCTGGAAATTGCAAGGGTTTTCCATCGTGTGTTAGGTGCTACATAAATTGCACAAGAGACCTAGACTCTGTACTTTAGCAGTTAAATTATAAATTGGAGTGACACATATAGAATCTATCAGTAAAGACAAGAAGGTGGCAGGAAGATTCATCTAACACTTTGGGCATTTGAGTAATTAAAAATTATGAATTTTTAGCATGAAATACTCACTGGACACATCTGGTTTCTTCTACCCTTAGCATGGTATATTGTCAAAGGGGAGGGAGGAGGGAATGAGAATTTGTATAGTTAAGTGAATAGTGGGCAACTAAGTGGAATAATGGATAAAATGCTGGTGTGGGAGTCAGGAAGACTCATTTTCCTGAGTTCAAATCTGGTCTCTGAAGTATGAGATACCCAGCATCATTTAATCCTGTTTACCTCAGTTTCCTCATCTGTAAAATGATCTGGAGTAGGAAATGGCAAACTGCTCCAGTATCTTTGTCAAGAAAATCCCAAATGTGGTGATGATGACTCAGACACAAATGAAATGAATGAACATATAGTACCTACTGTGTAGCAGGCACAGTAATGAGTAATTTACAAATACTATCACACTGAATCTTCCTAACAACCTTATGAGGCAAATACTATTACTATTCTAATTTTTATAATTGAGGAAACTGAGGTAAACAGACATGGGGCTCAACACCACACAGCAGCTAAACGTCGGAGATTGGTTTTGAACTCTGGTCTTCCTGACTGCAAGCCAAGTACTCTATCCACTTCCTCCGCAACTGCCTGGAACTTTGAATGTCAAACATGCTCTGTCAACTTCACCTCTCTGGTTCTCAATATCTTCATATGTAAAATGAGAGACTGAATCAGATCATCTTTAAATTCCATTTTAGCACTAAAATGAGTTTCATTCATTTTTACTGTTAGTATGTCTGAGAGGTTTACAGAATCTAATCAGGAAAAAAAATGAATTCAAGTATGCTAAAAAGGAGGAAAATCTCCACAGCTATAGACACCAGAAATACAAAATCAAAAAACGAAATGTGATGAAGTTTCCACAAGATATTTTAGAAAAAGGAAGAGTTGATTCTATACATGTTTAAATGATCTCTATATAAGGCACATTTCCTCATTCTCTTTCATACATAGTAGGCAGAGTTTCTACAATTGATATTACTACTTGATGCTGTGGGAAGAAAAGACATAAAGACTAGACTCTACATAACCATCAGGAAAATGACCAATTTTTCTTCTGTGTAAATCATCCATGATTTAAGGTGATTTTTTTAAAAAAGGAAGAGATTCCTAGGTTAGTTTGTGTGTGTGTATGTGTGTGTGTGTTTGTGTGTTCATCCTTCAGTGCCAAAGAAGACCATGCCATCAGAGAAATAATGACATGACTTGACTTGCACTTCACTTTGTTTTTGAGTGAGGGAGGGCTGTGCAGGTCATAAGCCCCACTTCTCCTCCAGAGCCATCTGAATCCAGTGACCAGATATTCGTCAGGATGACTAGAGATGACCCAGGATGAGGAAACTGGGGTTAAGTGACTTGCACAAGGTCACACAGCTGACCTCAGAAATGATCTACTATGACTCCCTTTATTTAGTGGATAAAGGAACTGAAGCCCAAAGAGCCAATATGCCTTGTTAAAAGTCAAATGTGTAATTGATCAGGGGAACTAAAATCCAATTATTTGACTCTAAATTCTATGTTCTCACCATTAAACAACCCAACTGTTTCTCTATCTGTAGTTATCTCTAAATAGAAAAGTGACAACGAAATGCCTCTAGAAGATCAGAACATTTCTGAAGAAAGAAGAAAGAGCAACAATTTCAAGGTCCTTTCTAGATCTAGGATATTAAGATAGAAGCCTAAACATACATACTAATTTTTCCTTTTCAAAGACATTGTCTTCCTATACTCTGAGGAATTGCTTATGATCTTCATATTTTCAGGGAAACAGAATAACAGAGTTCTACAAATCTATGCATAGGAATTTTCTCAGGATAAGATAAAATTCATGGCTTTCACAGTCTTGGTTTACAAACTGCCATTAGTTCCTCTTGCCCTAATTTCTGAGCAGTAGCATTAGTTGTAGTAGCAAGCACAGCAGATCTAACCAGCCTAGCAAAAGGAAAATGTGTTATCTGCAGAAAGATAAGAATGAACGAAGTGTATTTGGACATCTTTCATAAGTATTTGCATACCTCCAAACAGTCTGTGATTACCTATTCATTGAAATATAATATCAAATAAGAAAGACACTGTACCCTGTTACAGGGGCATTCTTTTTAAATGGTAAGAAAAAAGCAAAGGCTTTGGTGAGAAACTCTACTGGGAAGGGATTCAAAGAAGGGAAAGGTAAAGTTAATTAGAGGCAAGACAGATTGTAGAGGATGGTTAAATATTAAAAACTGCCTTTGAAATAGAATGGGTCTTTTTTTCATTCTTACAAGGACAAGAGGTAGTTATATTAATTGGCTACTATGTATTTTATAGCCCTTTAAAATAGAGAATAATTTATCTTGATTCTGTAATTACTGCTTATACAAACAGCACATGACAAGTCTGACAAAATACACTTTTTCAAAGTGGAACAGATACTGCAGTGGTAAATGTGTTAGTCTGGCTAGTAAATCAAGGTCACCCCACTTTATACATTGTTTGCTTTCTTAATAGGAGGCACCATCTAAGTTTATTAAATAGATTATTCATTTCTATGCATTTTACTTTCTGTGACCATTTAAAGTTGATAGTTTAAGATTCAAGGATGTCACAGACCTTGCTTAATGGATCAGAAAGCCATATACCTCTTTAAAAGGCATCTAAAAGGGAAAGCTATTTTTTTCTTATGATACAAAATTGGCATCTAGTTAAAAACCAACTAGATACCACAGTCCTAAGGAAGTCTATGAAACTGGAAATTTAGAGGCTAAGACTATTTCCTGGGGCCATGTTTCTGAAATTATTAGTCCAATTGATGATTGATGAAAACCCAAAACAAATAAATTATTTTAAAAAATAGAATAGGACTGAAGTCAACATTTTCTCAGAATGTTATAGGATTATATTGCATGATACCATTTAGTATACTTTTATATAGATAAACATTTTGAATATCAAAATATTATGACTTCAAAGACACATCATTATTTATCTAATAATGAGTTAAGCAGCAAGTAAGAAAGAAAAGATGCAGAATACCAAAGAAGACAACTTTCAGATAGCGGCTAGTGAGATGAAATATTTTAGGTTGATTCTGAGTAAGAGTCCCATTATCCAACACGCAAACCTTATCAAGTTAAAACTGAGTTTTACTTAAGCTGTTTTGTTGCATGAATGGAATTAAAGCAGGTCCCAGTTAAGAGAGCCAAGTTTACATCTGTTTTATTTAAGTTATAAGTAAATCAAGAGTCAGTGCTACATAACACATAAAGGACTAGTCTTGGAGTCAGAAAGATCTGGATTTTTATGGTTAATTTTTTTAAACATTCATTATCCCCACCCCAACAAATATTATACATTATAAGTAGCTTATTTATAATAACCTTACAGAATATTTTCACTTCATCAACTTCACTAGTATGTCAGGGAGGTATGACTGAATAGCTGTTATCTGAAAAGGAAGCTGGAAGGTCTATTGGATTATAAGCTCTTTTGGATCAATGTGGAAGGGTGGAAAGAGGGTTGGATATAGTATCAGCTACTTAAGTTTAAATCTTGATTATGCTATATATAACCTGCATGTCTTTGGACAAGTAAATTAACCTCACTGGGCCTCAGGTTCCCGATCTATAAATCGATAGTCTGATGAGAAGACTTCTATGGTCCCTTGCAGGCCTAAAAGTATTATACTCTGAGTCTATACTGCCAAGTGACAACTGGAAAAGCTAAAGTGATATCAGACAGTATAGAAAGTAAAGTATCCTAAATGTGGAAAATAATAACATTTTCCATAGCCCTGGTTATAATCCATCTGGAATCTGAGGCTACCCTTTAGAAATAAGAACGAAAGCTACTGAGTGTCTAGAAGAGGGCAACCAGGATATAGGTAAAGGCCTAAGACCAAATCACTTAAGGGTCAGTTGAAAGAACTAGGGGTTTTTTGGAAGAAAAGGTTTACATAAGAAAAAAGTGACTTAAGCCACAAAGATTTGAAAATCTACATTAAGAAGGAATATTTACTCATTCTGATTGATTCAAGAATGCAGAAAAAGAAATAGTGAGAATTTCTTAAAAGATAGGTTTATATTCATCATAAAGGAAACCATCCAAATAATAAGCGTTATCTAAGTATGTGCTGATGCTTCCGGTAATATCAACTGGTTGAAGTATTTTAGTCCCTGATTAGTGTCTGTTAATTTGATATCTCCAAACAAAATAACATTATGCTTTTCAGTTCTTAAACTGAGCTTATTTAGAATAGTAGACTTTTCACAGGATAGAAGTAAATTGGAACCAATTGGAAAGAAGCAAATAGGGGGAGAAGTTGATAAGTAGTGTAGTAAATGAAGCAGGCTAGGCAGTATCAAGATCCCTGAGATTACTATTAGCAGCAGAAGGTAGCATATTGATCTGAAAGTATAGAATGTATATATTGATATTAAAGTGCTAATTCTAGATTTATACCACATCTTTTGATGGAATATGAGCCTGAGAAGTCAGTAATATCAACTTTATTTCCTTATAACCTCTATAAAGGTAATAATTTTTTTTCATTCTTTTTTATCCCAGAGGATCATTCCTCTTTTAATGCTCAAGCAAGTCTAATTGAATTAGCTTTATTTATTTTGATATACCACACTGGAAATCTCCATTCTTTTTAATGTATTTATGCTTACTTCAGGGGAATTTTCCAGCCCTATAATTCCATCACCATCCTATCTGAATACTCCACTCCCATCAAACCCATCTAACCTAGGAATTGTGCTTTCCTGCCTCTAAATTTAATAATAATATTCCCTCATCCTGAGATGCCCTTACTTTCTTCACCAAATTCCTGTCCTTCTTCCAAGTTCTAACTCAAGCAAATACTCTCTTCATGGCCCAGCGTCCAATGATTTCTCTGAATTCTTATTATTTGCATCTTTGGGTACTCAGCACCATTACCACACCATGGCATTAATTATCCTCTTATGTATATGCTTTCCTTGCTCAACTAATAGGCAAGCTCCTTAAGGATGAAATCACATTATAAACATCATCACCATCACTGTGCTGAGAAGAGCTACAAAAGGATTAGGTACTCATTTCATTTGATTGTTCAATTCTGAATCTTAGGTCATAATAAACTTGGTTGGAAAATAATTATAGCATATTATTAGATTCTAAGGGCATAATCGCCTAATTCATCTGAATCATAAATCAATATGTGGTTGAATGAGTTTGATTCATGGAATAAGGCTTAGTAAATGTCCTGATTCCTAGGATTGAGGATTTCTTCATTTCAGTATAGCAGTTTCCAGATAATCTTCCTTTGTTCCCAAACTCTCAAGACTCTTGTCATTCACAATTTTTACAACCATTTTATGTATTAGAGAGAGAGAGAAAGAGAGAGAGAGAGAGAGAGAGAGAGAGAGAGAGAGAGAGAGAGAGAGAGAGAGAGAGAGAGTTCTTTCATAGGGTATTTTCATTACTGATTTCATGAGATCTTTTCAATGTGCCCCATATTTCTTTGGGAAAAAATAATTATTTATGACAGTCTACATCATTGTCTTTCTACAGAAAACTGATAAAGGTATGTAGATGTGGCTGAGAATAGTCATAAATTCTATACCCATACAAGTCAGTGTGTGGGCATAACTCTTGTTTTCAGGGTGCTAAATGTTTCTTTTTCTCAAAAATACCCAAACCTCTCTCAAAGATGTCCACTTTCCCTTTGACTAGCATATAGCTAGTAGATTGATGAAGTTGTAACTTTGCCTTTAAGCTCCATTTTAGTATATTCCTTTATTTTTCACATATTCCCTGCTCATAATGAGAGAATGTTATCTAACCATACAAGTACTCACAAATCTTGGTGCCCATTCTGCATATGTGCTCAATTTAGAGAGACAGAATTTCATTGTACAATTCAAGTCCTATTCTATGGCATTTCAATGCACTACTATGTGTTGTAATTTAATTCAGTGCAATCACCATTATAAATGAGTTATACTGATCCATATATGAGCTGTATCCCTTTGGTAGTATGTGAGTTCCTTGGAGGCTAAGATTTTCAAATTGTTTCTGTATCCTCAGCTAGCTTAGGGATTTTTCTTTTCTTTGGAAGGGGAGATCTGGTGTGTATGTGAGTGTGTGTGCGTTGGTATGTGTGTGTGTGTGTGTAGAGGGTGGACCTGTGATTTCATCTGTATGAGAAAAATCTTAGCACAAAAATTCCATTGAATAATGATGATTAGCAGCACATCTGTAAGTTGTGGCTCACTTACTTTGTCAGGACCACTGAGAGGATATGCCACTGTGACTAATGTTGCATAACTGGTGTAGTGGTTGGTCTTGAACTCAGATCTTCCAGACTCCAAATTCAGTGCTCTTACTCCACTACATGCTACCTCTCAACAATACCATACCTCACATCGTGTCCCAGAAACATGAGCACATATATGTTTTCACAAAACATGATCTAAAATGGCCTAGAACAGAATTGAGAGTGCTTCTCCTTGCCACAATGTTATAAAAGAGGTCCATAAAAAAAAATGTAGATGGATCTGATAAAATAATAGCAAGAGGTAAAATATCTACAACAGGACCCATGGCTTATTACAACAAGAAAATAGCTCAGATCTCATTTTCTACATTTTTATCTTTAATATCTAGCACAATGTCTAGGAGAGAATGAATGGTAATTAAATGATTGATTGATTATTTTATTGTGAAAGAAGATACTACATTGACTATATATGCTTTAGGTTGCCTACAGGACAAGCCTTTTGTTTTCCTTTCCATCTCCCAAAATTTCCCTTTCTGTTCCTCCCAATTTTACTTATCTTGTCAGTCAGTGAGTAATTGAACTGTTAAACAGACTCAGCAGTCACTGATTTTACTGAACCGTATTTTGAGAACACAGTAAGAGACCTAAAATATTACATTTAGAATGTTTCTGAACTCCAAAGACATAGTCAATGGGAGAAGATTTCCCCCAGATCTCTAGGTAACCCAGTCACTCAGGCACTTTTGTAGACTAATGATTGCTGATTAAGAAGTTTAGGAAATTTAGTGATGTTCTTAAATAGATGAGTTTGTAAATAAATGATGGCCCATTATATTAAAATACCATGTTGAGCAGATCCGCAAACAGCAAGCCAAGTCTGACTTGGAGCCATTCTTGCTCCCCGTGGCCGTCTTCTTTGGTTGTGAGCTTGCGTCTGTATCTGAATTTGGCACTAAGATAGCATCTCAGACTTGGCACAAAGGAAGCATGAAATTGGCAATTTTAATAAAATCTTTCAGTTTCATATGTCTGGGCGTCTGTTTTGAAGGAGAATCAAATGAACTAGAAGAAAGATAGAAAAAAGGGGAAGTGCTATGACAATCTGGTACATTGTGGGGGCTGGGGGGTACCAAAGCCTCCTGGTAGATAGCCAATTGTTGTAATTCAGGATTTATGTGGCTCAAATGGGACTTTGGTAACCTTGCTTGGTAAAAATTTGAGGACCCACATTTTCCTAACTGCCCAAGTATTGCTTCAGATAAGGTCTCCCAATGAACAGCTAATGTAGTCATATTTAAACTCTTCACTTGTAACCCTGACACATATAACCTAGTACCAAACTAACTTTCCAATCTTATCTAATATTACCAAGTCTAGGCATTTTATATTTTATATTCACTAGACCACTTAATATCTTTCCATAGAAAACATACACCAGTCCCTTCTTCCATGGCTTTGATCATACTATTGACTATGCCAAAAATATCCTCCTTCTTGCCTTGTTGAATCACTATGCATCCTTTAAAATCCAATCTAGATGCTACTTCCTCCATGAAGCCTTCACAGATATTCACAATTAGCCATGCAATTTTTTTCCTTCAGACTGTCACACATTATTTTATAATTCCCTAACACATTTATTATGCTGTAGTACCCATCATAGTTTGTTGTGTGACATATTTCTCTCCCTGAACTAGACTTTATGCTCTATCAGGTAGGGGCTATGTATTTTCTAACTTTGAAGTTCCTCCAACATCTATCACAATGTCCAACATACAACAGATACAAAATAAACGTGTCTTGAATAGAAGAAATAACTTAGCCTAGAGTTTCTAAATATGTTAGTAAGCCAATGGTAGTTTTAATCCAAAATTGTGGAATAAGTGTAGTGACCCAGAAAACCTTAGTGTTGCTCATATTCTTTGATATATGTTTGGAGGGTGGGTGTGAGAGGAGAGACATGGGCAGGGAACCTTGATTAAATATTATTTAATGGAGCCTCTCCTTTGAAAATTAAAAAAAAAAAAGGTAAGAAGTTGGTGGATACTCGAGGTGATTTTTAAAGCACATGTGAAAAAAGTACAAATCTATAATGACATATAATTCCTCTACAGTTTTTAAAAGAGCTCACTGACATATTTACACACACACACACACAGCACACACACACACACACACACACACACACACACACACACACATAACTTTTAAGACCAAATTCAAGGGGCATTAACATCTACATGGTAGAACAGCTAAAATAAAGATAAAACATGGAACTTTGAAACTCTAATAAAATTACATTTCTTTTTAAGTAAACAATTTCCTCCTGTAGCTTTCAAAACTGTTCTGCTCATCCACACTATTTTTCTGAACTTTTGTCCATTTATACAATAAAATGCTTCGATAACACTCATTTCTTTCTCTTCACTTTTTTCTTTTCTTTTTTCCCTTTCTTCCTTTTTTGGGAAGATTTTTTTTTCTGTTATTATTGCCATTTGGAGGAAGGAAAACGACAAAGCCATTGTCAAAATATGTATAGCTATATGCCAATGTGTGTTATGTCTGAAAGTATGGTTTTATTATTTATGTTGAATCCATCAGCCCTCTCCAGTTCTTTTCTATATTTCTTGGGCAGCAAAAAGAGTCAAAATACTTTGCAGGCTATAAGTAACTATGACATCTAACTGTTCTAACAGAAAGTTTTTTGAAGTTATGGAAAGATATATATAAGTATATTCAAAGTATAGTAATTTTGAATTTCATTCAACATATATTTTAAAAGGCAGATTAGTAATCAAGATTTCATATGCAAACAATAATGCATAAAATAATTTTTTTGTCCGCTTTCTTATGATCATACCAACATTAGGTAATCTTAAGATGTTAATAGTTAGAAATATAATAATATGCCTTGCTTTGTTTTGTATCAAATTCCATGGATTTCATGGAATAAGGCATAGTAAATATCCTTTTCATTATAGGTTGAGGGTTATATAGTAAACTTTCCATGTGCTACAGATACTTCTCTTATTTCATACATCTAAAGTTATATTTTGCTCATTGGGAGAACTTTAAAATTCCAGTCAATTGTTTATATTTTTAAATCATCAAAAGACATAAAGATGAATTCCAATTTTGGTAGAAACTAATAATCAGTAATAAAAAAATATCATTTATTAAAAAGAGACAATAGACATTTCTTGCCCTCAATGAGTTCACAATCTAATGGGAGAAATTAACAGATATATATCAAGTACAATACAGATAGGGAATAATCAATAAAGGGAAAGCACAAGAATTAAGATGGGTGAGGAAAGACTTGCTTCAAAAGATGAAATTTTAGATGGCACTTAACAGTAGGTAGAGAAGTTAGTAGATAGAGTTCGGGAAGGAGAACCTTTCAGGCATGGATAATAGCTAGAGAAAATGCCCCTGGTTTCATTAAATGTTCTATTCCTAGGTTTGAAAGGTCACCTTTGGAGCATGAGTGTGTACTAGTAAGATGTGAAAATTATATTTACTCTTGGCAATCTAGAAAATCACTTAATCAATGACCTTCTTTCCTGAAATAGTTAACATGACTTCACACAAATACTTGTTATGCTAATTAGGTTCAGAAATAAGATCATATTCACTGCCATGTCTTTTCTTTACATTAAAAAAAATTCCTTGGAGAATATAGGACTAAAAACCTGGCCCATGTTATTATCAAGGGAGTTTTAAATATTAATCAGGATGGTACTTACCACCATTTCCTTCTAAGAGATATTAATGACCCTAAGTACTTAGGCTGCATCATTATAATGTGGGTATTCCCCTTAGTTTAATTTTAACATTTTAAAAAACAAAACTTGACATTTTAAGTCAGCAAGGGAGACTCATTGCAGCACTGAATGAATCCATCTGTCCTAAATGCCTCAATTATGGGCAAGACTCTGCTAAGTTAGTAAGTTACTCCTTGGATAGTGATTGGGGACTTTGGTGGTGCATTAACTTATAAACCACTAGGGGACTACTTAGGGCAATGGTTGACTAATTTATGCAACAGAATACTCAGTAATGATTATCCAAATATCAGTCATGTGAAAAAGTTAACAAACCTCCAAAAATGACTAAGAACACTCTGGGATTCATTTGGTCAGCTGATTAGATCTGCTCTATTTGGTTTTAGAATGGTACCACCTGGATTATACTTTAGAGATATTATCATTGTCATTAAAAGAGCTAAATAGAAACTCCTAGGACTGGAGAGCTGAAAGTAATTTTTTTTTGATAATTTAAAAAAAAACCTTTGTCTTTTGGATTTGCAAACTGAGGCCCTGAGAGGTGAAGTGATTCTCCCTGACTCATAGAGCTGGTTAGTCTGTAAGCTGGGGATAAAAGCTAGATGGCAATTCAGCTACTGGATTTTCATTTTGCTACAATGCATATTTTTAAAAATCCGCGTCTTTCCTGCTCTTCCAACACCTGCATTTGCAGCTGTCTTTAAAACATATTTCTCATTGCAATGCAAAGGGAGTTGTAAACAATGTTTTCCTTTCTATTTCTTCACCAGGAAGTAAGAATAAAAAATGATAGGAAAGATAAATTAGATATGATATGTATATATATATATATATATGTGTGTGTATGTGTGTGTGCATATACACACACACATTTTTTTAAATGTTTCTGGACTATTTAGAAAGCACTGGTCAGAAAGATTCTCATAAATATTCTGCTCAATTAAATAGACCCTATAATTTCCTCTTAAGATATCTAGCACACAGGGCAAACAGGATGATCTCAAAGCATATTGGAAAATATGTTTCAGAACCATAATTTCCACCTCTCAGAAAATGGTTGCTACAATAAAGTTGCAAACATTGATTAAATAATTCAGAACACATTAAAGATATAAGAATTTCATATTACATACTCATTTTATATCTTTTTTGCCAGAATTACAAGTAACATTTTGCTGTGAGATTTATATTTGAAATTCAATATAAAGATGTTTAGAAATGTCACTTGATCCCCAAGAGTTGCTATCTAGTAAAACCATGTGGGTTCTTGTCATTTAAAAATAAAAGAAACACAAAAACTTCCTATTTGCTTCTTAAAATAAGGTGATAAAAACTCATCCATAAATGCTCATGAAACTTTAGTTCAGCAGAGAAAACACATTGACAGTTAAATTAGTCTTTAAATTAGTCTTGGGCTATTTCTATATTGATCTATCTTTCTGAACATTACCAAGTCAAATAAAATTATTCCTTTTTAACGAATTTGAGGTCTTGTATTATTAGGCAAACTGAAATATGTCAAGAAGAGAAAAGAAGCTTGTAGCTTTAGTAAGCATTGAATTAATGACACAATGTTCTCATCATAGTTATTCAGGTACAAAATATTGTCATGCAAGCAAACCATATTAACATTAATAGAACACGAATATGAGACTTTTAGCTCTGCACATGAGAGTCTACCCTCATAATCCATGTAAGCCCTCAATTTCCCATTTTCTATCAGGTCCACAAAATGTAGCTAGACTCATGCATAAAAGATTTGTTAGCAAAGTCACATAATGCTTGTGTAAGTATATTTTATGAGGAAGGATAGAAATTTCCAATTATTCTGTAAGCATTGGTTGTTACAAAGTATTAACTGTTAACTCAAAAGTGATGCTCGCTCAAATAAATACTGATTATCATCTATCATTGATTCGTCACCATTTTGGAAAATCTGTAGGGTTCCTTTCACCCAGACTAGGAGTCTACAGCTTTCTTGAACTACCTTGGATCAATGGTTGAAGCAAAGCTCCATTTTAAATGTAGCAACTATATTGAATGTCTTTGCAAAAACAAGTCATCTCTAAGCTAACCTCCTGTGCTATATTAGAAATTGTCTACATTTTAGGCAGTGATAATAAGACAATTACTATACAAGTGGCAGATTGTTTTTCTACACTTTTCTAATAAACATGACCATCAATTGCTTGTTAATAAAGGCCTTTCTTTTGTTTTGACTTGGAGAGTATTGCAAACAAAGTCCAACTGCCATTTCTTATTCTGTTATTTCATGTGACTGTTAATTCATTGTTGGGTCTCCACTGTTCCACTTGCCAGTACATTTCAACAAAATATCATGGCCATGTAAATAAATTCAACAGAATATTGAAGAGAGATGCGTTTAAGAAAAGATCAATATGCCATTTCACACCAATTTACCTTTCAGGATACGTTTCTTATATTACCATTAATAAATTTCTTTGAGGGCTCTCAGTTATTACTTGAGAATTTTATGTAATTCATTATTATCTGACTGATGGACAAGGGGCTGATAAATATATTCAAATCAGAAATATACATAGCTTGTTTTTGAGGAAAAAAACAAATGTAGATGTATAAGCTTAAGATGCGGAAAAAAATTACTTTTGGGAAAAAGTCATGTTTAAATCATCCTTAATAACTCGGGGCACCACACAAAACCTTTTGATGTGCATTCGCATCTATAGAAAGTGTGGCCTTGAAACCAGCATACTTCCAATATTTAACTGTATTTTCATATACTACTTTATATGCTTTTTTTCCTTTGGCTTGGGATTCAAACATTTTTATATGGACTGTTCCACTGTGTGAAGGATTCCTGAACAATTAAAGATAAGAAAATGGTTTCATGGGTAACTCCTGCAATGACGCACTAACTCGGAGTATTCAAACTTCAATTTCTCATAAACATTGGCTAATGAGAGGAAGCAAAATCTAGAGTTCTCAAATGTTGCTAACTACACCGTATAACTCACAATGTAATCGCCTCAAATTAGTAGAGACTTGATATTATTAAATAAATTAGTATTATGCCAGACAGGTGGGAAAGAAGGTATGGAGAAAAGGGGAAGATGCTAGCACAGACTACCTAACACCGAGGGTAGTTTGTCCTGGCTCAGAGCTTGCTTCAGGTCTAAACTCAATGTGACAGCTTCAACAATAAAGGCCCTCTTAATACTCCACCAATTAAGTCTTTTCTCCCTATTTAAATTGTTTTGCATCTACATTAGCTGAGTAAATGTTGTATTTCCCCACCCCCAATAGAACTTTACCTAACCCTGAAGGCAGAGAATATATCCCTAGATCTAGGGTGGGGCACCTGGGACCTTGAGGCCTACTTGGTCTTGTTATGGCCTTTTAAGGAGTCCAAGTTTGTAGAACAAATCTTTATTAAGGAGGTTTTGTCTGTGAAGTTTGGATTCAGTCAGGGGGCCGCATGTAACCTTGAGACTTCAGGTTCCCCATTCCAGCCTAGAAAATTGAAAATTTAATCCAAATTATAATTTTAAAATATTATACATTACAAAATGTAAAGAGTATGGTGGAAAGGTATGAATATAAATTAACAAGGTACTTTTTGGGGGTCTTATTTACAGTCATATAACAAAAGGCTATATCATTTTGTCAGGAATTATTTTAGTGGGAAAACTGAAATTAAAGAAAATAATGATAAAACAAGAGCGAGTATTTATATAAAAAATAAAATTTGTAAAGTGCTCTATAATATTATCACATTTAATCCTCAAAACAACCCTCAGGTAATATTGCAACTCCAATTTTACAGATGAGGAGACTGAGGCAAACAAATTAAGTGACTTGCCACAATCACACACAGATATTGTCTGAGACTGTATTTGAACTGACATACTGACTGTGGACCTGATGGGGTTCAGACTCTGGGAACTTCCTTGAGCTCCCCTGGAATCTCCTCACTTTAACCGACCTTTCCTCCTCAAATTGAGCTCTCCCTGTATCTCCCCCCTTAATCTGGCCTTTCTTACTCAAATCTAATCTTCCTTTTTGTTCCGACAGTCTCAGGAAGCCCATGGGCTTTTCATTATTATTTCAGGTCTCCTGCATTCCCCACCCTTGATCTCATCAAAACCCCATCCCAGGCTGCCCACCATTTCCATCAAGATATGTATCCATTCTCATACTTCCCCTATCAAGATCTCTGGATTGCCCCACCTGCTTCCCACCCAAACCCCCATTTTCTGATATCTCCTGCTAGCCTCCAGCTATCTCCAGCCTTTGACCCTCCTTTAATTCCCTCCTTGGACTGCTCCTCCCATCACCCTGGAATACCAGACCAACCCCCGCACATTCCTCCTATACTCTTTTCTGTATTTAAGTTCCATCTTGCCTCCATGAAGGCGCTCAGATTCAATCTAGCTCAGACTCTGTCTAGCTGGGATTCTATCGGGCCCGCTTGTGAATACAAGTGTGGCTCTGTAAGAGGCAACCCAATTAGGCGAATCCTTAGTAAACTTTGTTTTTTTTTGACTTCAAGAAGGCTTGAGTCGAATTCATTCGAGCACGACCCGGATTGTCGGTATTTTGGGGTCCACCCAGCGCCCTTACACCTCATGTGACCCAGCACTCTATCCACAGCAACAGTAACTATAGGGATAAATTTAACTTCCTCCATAATAGCTAATGGGTATTCTTATGGTGCTTACGGACTCTGACTTATTGTGATACGCTTGTCAGCACCACTTTGTTATGGAGCCATCTCTCAAGACACTTCCTACAGGGGGCGTAGACCTGGGATCCCAATTCCAAAGGTGCCCTGCTCTCTCAAACTCTGGGCACTGTGAAATGCAGCACCCCAGGCATATTTTGTTCTTTAAAAATTCTTTCTTAAACTTCTTTGACTCTTTCTAACAACAAATGTTTCTAAACCAGGTGAAAAGAATCCTAGTTATGTCTTTAGTCTTTTGAATGTTTACCACCAAAAACTGTGAATGGGAAAATGGGATGTTCATAGTGGTCAGGCTTAAATTTTACCTTGGAAAGTAATTTTATTCATTTTATTCAGCAGATTACTATTTTGGACTTTTTATGTACTAGTATTTTCATGAATAAAATGTGAAAACATTCAGTATGGAAAGCTACAATTTTAGGAAGAATTCACTATATAAAGCAGTCTTTTCCGTCTAAAGGACACATCTAAGAGAAAAATGAACAAATTCATAGCATCATTTGATAAATGATTAAGAGTTTAAATGTATTTTCAGGGTCTCTTTGTCCAACTCATTCATTTTGAAGGTCAAGCAATTTAGCCCTTGAAAGATGAAATATACCAAAGGTAGCAATTAGCAACAAAACCAGTAATTAAACTCGTATCTTTGGATCCCTAATCTAGTACTCTTTTCACTACAGCTCCCTGCATTCAAGATTAACTAATATGTAAATGCTGATCTGAAATTGTTATATGTGATTAGTATTAACAGTATAAAATGTATTTACTTTTTGGAAAGTATTTACAACCTTTGATCTTGAATCAAGTAGAAACTTTCAGGCAAATTGTTCTTTGTGTGGCATTCTGAATAGAGACATTAAAACAAATACTTAAGCCTTCTCAAGGTAACAAAGATATAGACAAACAAAAGCAGAATGCTTAGTAACTCAGCTTCAAAAAGGTTCCTCAGTTCTTATATCAATCATACAGCCTCACAAAGTCAATAAAATGAACTAGCAACTCATGCCTTCTAACCGCTGTGGATATCTCCTCGTCTTTTGTTGGTTGATCAAAGAGACATCTACTGTACCTGCTTCAACAAACAGAAGTCATGCTAAATAAATAATATTTATTTTTATATATTCAAGCAACGATTCTCACTGTTTTTCCTTTCTACTGTCAACAATATTTGCGTTGGAGTTTTTCATATTGACTTGGGTAATCCCTAAAGCACTATTACCTCTAAGACTTTGAGGTCGAGGGGCGATGAAATAAATAGAAGAATAACTGCACTGATCATAACCTTCAGCTCGCTAGATGATTAAAGTGCTCTGGTTATTAAAGGCAAGGTTAAATGACAACAACAAAAATGATAGTTATTATTAGCAATAATGATATTTTGTATTATGGTAATTGTCCAAAGTAGGCAAGTACCAGTGCTATCTTTTGCTCTAAAAGTTAACTTCCAGACTATGCTCCTAGGACACTTGCATATATATTCCAACCTGCAAATCCATTTAGAATTATGGTAAAAGGGAATCTGTTTATTAAAAAATGGTGACCTCAAGGTATGCAAGGTGCTCATTTTCAAAGAAATATGTAATTAGACACTACAATGATGAAATCAGGAAAGATTTCATCAAGGTAGCATAGCAAAAGGAACATGATTTGCAGTCAGAAGACAATTGCATGGTAATTCTACTACATTTGATTTGTATGACTGGACAGGCACCTTTGCATTTTGGGATTTCAATTTCCTCTTCTATGAAACTGAAAAAAGGAAGAAAACAATAATGTATCAAACATTTGCTTCATTCCAGACTCTATGCTTAGCTAACAGGTACATAAAGCAAATTTTCTCCATGTTCTCTTCTAGTTTTAAATCTCAAGATCCAAAAAAGTTTTTTTTTACCTGTATATAGCACAAAAATTATATTCATCTGACTGCTCTATTATTACTCAGGAGATCCAGATTTTGAGGGATTATGGGCAATTAAGGAAATACTGTACTATGATGGGTATATTATATCAAATGCGTAAAAGTGTAAACCTTAGAGATACTTTTGAAAGACATGGGATTATGGCAAATAGTCAAGTGAGTTTTTCATTGATTCAGTCTATCTGTGTTGTTGTATATGTATGGATATTAATATCAAATCTATGATAAAATGCCAATATAGCCACTTCTATCTATCTAGATTATCAATGGTGGATTTACAGAAAAAGGTGAATAAATTTATTTGGTTAATTGCTAAACAAATTATGACATGAATGTACTAGAATATGACTAAGTCATGAGAATTGTTTTCTAAGCAACAATTTTAAAGAGATATGGGAAGACTTGAATGAACTAAAACAGAGTGAAATAAGCAAATTAGAGAACAATATACACAATGGCTACAAATTATAAATTGAAGATAAAAAAGAAATTGATTATAATAAACTAAGAGCAGAATAAAGACAATTAACCCTCCTCCCCTCTTTGCAGAGGTGGAGGACTCTGGTTGTAAAATACTATATACACTATCAGACAGTTAATGTCTTCATTGGTTTTGCTAATTCTTTCTTTAAAATTCCTTTTCTTAAAATCTTTCACAAAATTTCATCATTGCAGTATCTAATTACATATTTTTTTGACAATAAGCCCCTTGCATTACCTTGAGGTCACCATTTTTTAATAAATAGATTTGCTTTAATCAGAATTCTAAATGGATTTGTAGGTTGCAAGTGTCCTAGGAGCATAGTCTGGAAGTTAACTTTTAGAGGGAAAGATAGCACTGGTACTCGCCTACTTTGGACAATTACCATAATACAAAATATCATTATTGCTAATAATAACTATCATTTTTGTTGTCATTTAATCTTACCTTTAATAACCAGAGCACTTTAATAATCTAGTGAGCTGAAGGTTATGATCAGCGGAGTTATTCTTCTATTTCGTCGCCCCTCGACCTCAAAGTCTTAGAGGTAATAGTGTGTTAGGGATTACTTTCACAAAGCAACTACCCAGGCAGGTTTAGGAGAAAATATAATGAAATATGAATATGACATATGAAGAATATATCCCTAAAATAAGATTTTGTTTTTCAAAAGGGAAGACCAAAAGCAAAACTGGAGGAATTTCTTAAATACTTCCCTCTGCCTTTGAAGAGAGGATAGAACAGTATTTGTACTTTCAGGAACAGTGTCTTTATCAAATCAGTTTTTTTTTTATTTTTGTCACAAGAGATTGTTCAAAGTGAAAGGGATGGGCATTGTCTAACATAAAAAATGCTTTTATTTTTGAAAGATAAGAATCATATAGGATAAAAAGGAGTAAAAGAATTGTAATCTGCAGAGGTGAATCAAACATGCCAGCAATATGGAAAAGATCTTATCCATATTTGCATGCCTATCAAAGTTAATAAAATAACTAACATTTATATAGTGTTTAAATTTACATATTTTATCTCATTTGATTGTCATATCAGACCTATGGGAAAGATTCTATTTTTTATCACTATTTTATCAGTTAAGAAACAATAACTTTTTGTTTAAGGACTTGCTCAGTGTCTGAGCTGGGCTTAGAACCGAAGTCTTCCCAAAGCCAAATCTAATACTCAAGTTAGAGAGTCTATTAACATATTAAACTACATATATATATTCCATATTTAACTATACAAATAATTATTATGAATTTTTGAAAGTATATTTTTCTTTATTAAAAACTCTTCATTGTTTCCTTATTATATACAAAAAATAAACTTCTTAGCCTGACAGTAAAGAACTCCATAGTTAGTCCTCGTCCTATCTTTCCAACTTTATATTGTTCTTCTCCAGATATTCTGAAATCTAGTGAATGTTGATTAATTATTCCTCATGACTTCCCATTTGAAAACTTTTATCTGAACTTTACTGTGCCTAGAATCTTTCTCTCCTCACTATCTAATATTTCTATACATCTATTGAAGCCCAAGTCAACTGCTATGATGACAGTTATCAATGGAAGTTTGTAGCTCTTTATATCACACACACACACAAATTGGCTATGGTAATATCTATGTCATACATTATTTTTATATGATGCCTCCAGTAGAGCATTTTGCCAACAGTAGACATGATAAACTGAGCAGTTATCTTATTTTTTGTATATAATCATGTAAGTATTTATTTTCTCCCCAATACAATATTTACTTCCTGGGGGCATAAAATAATTCATTTCTTTCTTTGTATCTCAGCACCTAGCACAATACTTGTCACATAGCATGAACTTAATAAATACTAGTCAGTTAATTAAAACAAATTAAAATTTTTTTTGGTATTTTCTGCACATGGTCACAATTGTTTTGGCCTTTTGACATATGCAATTGTTTTCTCTCTTATTAGAATAAAAATACAAGAGGAAAGGAATTTAAGAAAAATTTTTTTTTTCCAGTTCAGTTCCCCATCTCCACCATTCCACACAAAACAAGGTGTTATATGACCAGTGAGGTTCATATTCGGCACTGTCTATCAAAGGGTTAGATTAACTTTCTTGACAGTCTTCAATCAAGAATGTACAGGTAGGTGTTTTTGTTTTCTGACGTGTGAATTTTTGCAGAGTTGACAGTCTCTTTAGGAAATGTTCTGTTCAATCAGGTAAATAGTCATATGGGAAATTTTTTTGAAATGCACATGACATCTAGACAGGAACAGCTGGATGCCTTCCTTTTCTATTGGGTAAGCTGTATGTATAATAGAATGATACAAAACTGGGTGGTTCCTGGTTGTCCCCTACAAATGATTTGGGTATAATCTTAAATTTCCTTTAGCATTTTTCTTTCAAGCATGCTACTACCCTGATAGTAATACTCTTTTTTTTAACTGGTCTTCTAAAGGCATATATTATAGCACGTAAAAGCAGCTATGTGGCTCATAGGATACACAGCACTGGCCCTGGAGTCAGGAAGAAGTTTAACTCCAACCTCAGATACTCACTACCTGTGTGACCCTAGGCAAGTCACTTAACCTCTTTTTGCCTTAATCTACTGGAGAAGAAAAAGGCAAAACAATCTAGTATTTTTTTGGCAAGAAAATCTCCTGGATAGTATTGCCCAGGGAGTCATGAAGAGTTGAACACAACAAAGTATTCAACAACAAGTTGTGGTGTGTGTTTTCTTTTCTACCAAAACCCATAAGAAATCCCACCTGGAATGGATTGCTCAAAATCAAATCATCAGCGTTTCATGTTATTCAACAAAACTCATGAACTACCTTTTATGTTGGTGACATTACTTGATGTATTCCTTATTTGGCTAATTCTAGGAAACCTTTGATACACAGAGAATAGTATAAAAAAGATGTTTAGGGAATGGCCACACATTTATCCTGGGTAACCATGACTGAAATACAGAAATTGGGAAAGTAAACATAAAAGGAAAGCTTTTATTCACTTCAAGGTATAAATGGTCACCCATCTACTTGTGAGGAGAAATATCTTTAAATCCAAAGGTCTTATATAAGGGTCATCATCCTTAGTCACACTGGAAGATCTGATGCAGTCCTGGTGAGTGACTTTTGTAAAAGAGCCATTTTTCTCTATGTAAAAAAATCTTTCTTAACTAAACTTAATGATACCTTTTTCCCTCTCTAGATATCTTCATAAATCTATGTGAAGACCAATGGTATGAAATGAACAAAGACTGAGAATGCTATTCTCTGCAAGTATTAGACATTAAAAGAAGAAAACTTTGTAGGTCTAAGTCTGTTATAAATACCAGGGAGAATTCAGAAGCTTAAAAGTTACATTAAATTTTAATCGCATCTATTACCTTCACTAGTTTCAGACACATCACTTTAATAGTAGATTTTTATTATTATAGATGTGTGACCTCTAATTAGCTTCTATTATTTATAAGGTGGTAGAACTGAGTACTCATGCTACCCAAATTTTTTACATCATGATGTGTCACATCATTGGGATTTGGGCTCCGACCTTCTGAAGTGGCAATAATCTGCATCTCATTTTCCAAGGCTTTTTAACGCTATATTTTACCTTTCAACTCTTAGCAGAGTAAAATAAATGAATATGCTTTAGAGTTCTGACCTGGATGAACATATGTTTTCTGAAGAGTTACTCTTCTCATATTAAATAATCATTTTTAATTGAAAATACCAAACAGTGAATGTGATACAGGATCATCCAAACTAGACCCTGTGATTTATTTTACATGCCTCCTCAGCCTGCATTAATGTTTTTCAGGAAATCCTCCCTCCCTTATGACAGAGGGGGAAAAAGTATCTTGTATAAAGAAGCTACTTCTTTCATGATTGTAGTACTGGGTCCATCAAGACCTATCAATGCCCACATCCCATCTCTCTCACTAGAACGTGGTAATCTAACCCATTTATGTCCATTAATCTTGACTCACACTACACATTCCCAAGCATAAGACCCCTTTGAAGAGACAATAAAGCTTCCAGATATACTTTATATTTACAGGACATTTGGGAAAATTCTTGAATAGCATGTAAGTTCATTTCAATGAGATTTTCATGAAGTAAAGGTCTTGTGAAGAATTTCAGACCCCTTCTGTCTCCTACACTGTAGAATAAAAAAGAAATTAATATATATGTAGTCAAAAGATAGACATTTGAAGAAGTTTTTGAGTACGGTCAGTCACTAGAGATGCAAATATAGAGAAAAAGTAGAACAATAAAATATTTGTAAAGAACTTTGCAAATCTTAAAGTGTTCTATAAATGCTAGTTATTTTTACTATTACTATAGGTAGTATAGTAGTAATAGCAGTAATGGACAGTAGGTGGAGAGATATTATTATCTATTAAATGTAAATAATAATATCTGTGCTACTTGCCTTGAGGAAAGAACTTTCCAAAAGTACTATAAAATGTGGTATGATCGAATGACATGTTTCTACACAATTCAGTGAACTTGAAATTTGTACACACTTTAAAACAGAAAGCAACAGGATCCTTTCTTATACATTCCTCGTTATCTCCATCTTTATGTTTTCATATTCGATTTCCTAACCATTATCTTCTTAATTTTAATGGTCTATCATCCTTACTTTCAGCTGTATCTTAATGAGTTTGCTCCTTAAATCTCTACATGTAAGGCACTTTAGGAGGCATACTATTTCTACAAACTTAATGTACTGTATTAAAGTTTATCAAATGAAATCTCAATGATCTGAGAAGTATAGTTCACTTCCCAAGGTACCTTTCACCAAGGAAGTAGTTTATTCACATGTGCATTTTGACCTAATGTTACAGGACTTGTGTTTTCTTTGCTTCTCCTAGGAAGCAATGGTACTTCTAAATATTAGTCTTTAGCAGTTATCCTTAAAGAAATACTACTGACCTTCCCTTTCACCAATTCACTAATAGATATATTCTAGCTTATGTTATCGTAAGTCTCCTATAATTGAATTGAACTACTCTAGCTGATAGAAATGGGAAAATAGTATCTAGAGTCTAAGAAAATGTATAGATTTGCAGATCACTTGAATCACAAATAACATTAATGTCTATTACAATTTCTGATTTAGCTTCAACTAAACCAAATCACACCTCTGTCTCTCCCCTGTGCTTTATAATGCCCGCTCTTATTCTCCACACTGAACAGAGAATCCATAAAACCATCTGCAGAATGTAGTCTGTTACTTAATATTGACCCAAGTTGGAACATGTAGTTTTATTTTAAAAAGAAAGAAATACTACAAGGATTGTTTCCACAATGGGTATGATGTTAATCTCCCTCTAAATTTCTTAAAGGCAAAAAACTATTGTATGCATTCTCCTAGCAAAGAAATAATAGAGTTTTGCTTTTTAGAGCTCTTTATCCCTATCATCATTTTATTATTTTAGAAATGATGGTTTTGGGGGAAGCTTATATATACAACTATAGAATGTCAGGGCTAGAAAAGGTCTTAGATATCATCATAGACTCTCTTGTTTCCTTTGTGATTCAGCTTAAGAACTATTTTCCATTGGAAGCATATGAGGCCAAGAGAGGTGATGGCTGGTTAATGAGTCATTTTGAGTAGAGTTGAGACTGAAAGGCAGGACTCCTGGTACCAAGTTATTTCTACCACACTATGCTGGTAACTCTACCCCTCATGAAAGAGAAAAGATCAAAGCTTAAGATGGTACAAATTGTACTATTTCTTCTAACTAGATTAGATGGCCTTTAAGGACCTTTCTAATCCTAGATTTATGAATTGTGATCTGTTCATTTCTTAGCAGATAATCGACACAAATCTCCAGAATGTAGTATAAAGAAGGAGCTAGAAATGATCCCTCTAATAGCAATTAACCAAATTAATGTTTAATACTATTGTGTTTAGCACTACTTTGACAGAAAAGGTATTTTTTTAAAAAATTACTTGTTTTAAAGGAACCTATACCACAATGGGTTGAATTTCAGAGTAGTGACAGCAAAGAAACTCAGAGAAAGAAAAGAAAAGAAGGTTAAGGATTGAAACTAAGAGAGCACTTTTAGAAAGGGAACAACAGAAAAAAACACCACAAGAGGAAAGAGTGTGGGAGAAAAGATTGAAGAATTAGCATTAACATTCAATGCCAAGAAAACCAAGTGAGAAAGAAATAGGGGGAGGAAACTGTGTCCAGTACTACACAGAGGAGGAGAGGGGAAGTTCATAGCAATTGGAAAAAAAAAATCATTGTTTGTTTGAATAAAAGAATTTGAGTACAGTTTCTTTAACTTTTTAAATTATCATTATCACTTCTCACTCTTTGGCCACTTTTTCACTCCTTTCCAAAAGAAAAGAAATTGTATCCCTTCTTATCAATTTATAGAAATGAATGCTTCCATTGATGGTCTTGTTAGATCTCTGAAAGGAGACAATCTAATTATATAAAAGGATCTCTTACACATCTTCCTATAAGTAATGACCAACTGAGATTTCCTATTGGCTATGAGTCTAAAAAGTGCCACTGTGCGATTGCTCAAATACTCCACCCTGGGATTAGGTTTCTGTATTATGATTTTGCTTTCCTTTTCCAAGTTAATGTGAAATATTATCCTTCTCCATCTTGCCATTGATGTTTTACTAAGAATTGGAGTTTGAAAGTTTTAGAAATCTTACTTTAAATCATTATCAGATATATTTGACCAAAGATAATGGGAAAAATAATGGAGTGGGGTCAGGACACAGATCTAGGACTAAATAGCTTTATTACCTGGAATGCTTAACTATCCAGGACTTCTGATTCTGCATTCACAAAATAAACAGATTGTATGTCCTTTAATGTTCTTTTTTGGTGCAGATATTGAATTATGCAATGAAAAATATATTTTAGTTTAAAAGTCAAGCTAAATAACAAGATAATCAAAAGCTATAATTTTGCTTAATATTTCTAATGAGATTATGAATGATGATACCAGAAAGTGAGTTATTTTTTATTGGGTTTTTTTTTCCAATAGAGATCTCAAGTAGGAATTTTTTCTAATTATACTCTTGTATATATTTCACAAGTGTACTGGGCAGTAAATTTATTCTTTTAATAAAAAAATTAATGAGTACTACCTTCAGCAGTATGAAATATATGTATATATGTGTGTATGTATGGAAAGATAGATATACACATATAGATATATATTACTTGAACATGAGTTTTAATAGTAATGTAATATAAAGTATATAATATAATTTTATAAACTTACATTTTTATTTATAATAGCAATTTAAATTTAATAGTAAACTAAAAGCATTTCTATTTCTTATGATCCCAAATATATGGAGATGTTTGTATTTCATATATATTACATATTATATCTTGGATATGAAAAGCAAAGTGCTATTTATCCTATTTACATTCATCAGATATAAAAGTACTACCACTTCATATGGCAAATATTATTTGAGATTAAGGTTATTTGACCACTGTAAAGAGACTTAAAGAACCATTCTAAAAGTGTACTAATATCATTCTGAATTTCGTATTTATATCTTACATTAAATGTCATTTTCAGTGTCAAATGACCTATTGACCACCATAGCATTTATAATTTTACCATTCATTTTCTGCCAGCTTCACAAAGTGCTTCATAATTTCTATTTTTCCCTTCGTATTGATATTTAAATTACTTTTATTCACTGTTTAATAACTTGTAATTGGTATCTGTAGTCTTAAAATGAGGGTGACAATTTTAATATATTTTATAAGGTTGTTTTTCAGTGTGTCAGATATTAATTGTTCTTTCTTTGATATAGATGGAAGGGGGATCTTTTTTTTTTCTAGTAAGAGCTGCTGAACATAGAAAAAACAATCATTCAAGAATTAGATAAGCAAAAGGAAACTTTTTCAAAGAGAAATACTTATATAAGTTTCAATAAAGTAACAAAAATAAAACCAATTCAATAATTAAAGCAAAATGACTATATTTTAGTTCTTTATAATGCCAGTCAAGAAAGAGGGAAACAATTTTCATTCAAAAACTACTTCAGTGTCTAATTGCACTATGGTGCTGTCCCTGGGTTCTCCCTTCCTACCACCTAAATTGCCTTGCATTTATTTTATTTTTCAAAGATCAACAGATTTTCTTAGAGAAGAGGTTCTTAATTGGAGATCTGTGACTCCCCTCCCCCCCACCAATTTTGATAATTGCATTTCAGTATAATTGATTTCCTTGGTAATCCAATTTATTTTATTTATTTAAAAAACGTTCTGAGAAGGAATCATAGTCACCACTAGACTCCAAAATGGCCCCATGGCACATAAAACATTAAGAAGCCACCCCTTGAAAATATTTTCTACATAAATAATTTAGATATGGGTATACCTGAATCTTCTCTCTCCCAATAACATCAGTTAATCAATAGATATTAAATATCTACTCTGTCAGGAAGTATATGAGACACTAGGGATTCAAAGACTGTCCCTCCATCAAAAAGCTTGTTTTCTGTTCAAGAAAACATGTGTATACACTAAAATATACAAAATAAATATGCAGTAATTTGGCAAGCTGCTAACAGCATCAGAAAAGGCTTCATGTAGAGATGAAATGAGCCGAATTTTTGAAGGAAACAAGAGATTCCAGATCTTCTAGGACAGGGAATGTTAACATATACACACACAAATATAATGTGCGTGTGTATGTTTTATATATACATATATATTTAATTTTAATCTTTAACATTCAAATATACTTAGGATCTAATAGTTGCTTGCTTAATACATTCTTATTGATTTACTAAAGGCTTTACCAAGGGAGATATCATTCTGAGAAATTCTACATTAAGAAAGCAAAGTTTTGAGTTGGCCAGAACATATTTGGAGGATCTAGTAAAAAAAAAAAATCATAGCAAGGCCCTAAAGATTTTGTTGCGGACATTACCCCCATCAAGAAATTAAGAACAGAGAGTTCTCAGTTGCCTTGAAGTAAACATTATTTAGAATGATGAGAGAGGTAGATGATTTAAAGAAGGTAGGAGGGAGATAAACATACCCATATGCAGAAACATACACAGAAAGATATATAGATATGAATTCTAAATGAATGTTTATGAAATAACATCTAATATGAGAGTTGGAACAACTGTATATTCTGCTGATCTAGCAGTAACTACATCTTGAAGAGTCACTGCAGATGAGGAATGAACTAGACCCAAAACCAAAAAGGAGGATGAGAAGAAAGCATTTTGGGAATTTTGAAGTATTTTTCACTGACCCAAAGGCGCAACATTTTAAATATTCTTCTGGCAATGCTAAACTGATGGACTATCCAACACCAGAGCCTTTGGAGAATTCAAGTTCCTGGTCAAGCAAAGCAAAACCAAAGAGATGCATAATCCTTTTGAGGAAACTGAAGCATATTAGCCAGAAAGAATCAAGATAGCCCAAAACCATATCACTAATCATGTAGCAAGAATGAGGGATAACTTGTGTTAAAATGGACAGTTTGTGTGCCCAACTGGCACTCATACTACTAATCATCCATAAGAATCCTTCCAACTTTAATTCTATAGTTTTATCGGAGGGGTCATACATGCAGCCTATGGGCCACCTACTGCCCACAACATTCTGGAGTGTAACCCAGAGGAGACTGAATTGTAATCGAGAAATATTTAAAAAGATAAATTTTAAAAAGAGTAATCTATCCAATACTAACATGGTTTTCTAAGTCAATATGTAGCCTCTAGGTATATTTTTACGTATGGTTTTGTGGCCTTCCATTTGTATTTGAATTCTATGCCACTGCTCTTATGATAGTATATAAGAGATCTAGAAGAAGAAGATCTGTAACTGCTTTAAGTAGAACCTTTGTGGGGGATATAGAGAAATACCATATTATGAATACGTTGTCATATGAACAGTTTGAATCAGTATTCAAACCAATGAGAGCTCATATAAACTGAACATGGGAGTTATCTTAATACTTAAAGACATTAATTCAGACTATTCGTTAGAAGGATAAATACTAAAGATGAACCTTAAATATAATGACAAGACAGGACTCATTGGAAAAGAACGATGTTGGGAAAGTCTGAAAGCAAAAAGAAAAAGGGAACAGCAAACGATGAGATAGAGAAGCAACAAACATGAGATTGGATAGACTTCTGGAGATAGTGGAGGGTAAAAGGGCTTGACATGCTATGGTTCCTGGGGTCACAAAGAGTCAGACATGACTAACAATTGAATAGCGATAACATGGACGTTATTATCCCGTCATCCTGTGCTCTTTTGGAGTATTTTTTACTAGCAAGCTCCTAAAAGAATATGGCATGAGGATAATAGAATCTATTTCTTCATGAGCTCACCTACTGGATTCTGGTTAAAAGCTACTTCACTAAGTAGCTGAAAGATTGGTTGCAAAAGGGGAAAGATGGGACAACAAGAGTAGTTTACATTTCATCATTAAAGACTCTATAAACATGCCGATAAAGCACATCATAGTTTGCTTCTCTCCTGAATATTTAAGTTCAAAGACAGCTAGCTACACACACATATACAATATTTGTATCTTCAGTCATGTCTGACTATTCATGAACCCATGGATCATACTATCCACGGGTTCTAGATAATGGAGTGGTTTGTCATTTCCTTCTCCAGTGGATTAAGGCAAACAGAGGTTAAGTGACTTATCCAGGGTCACATAGCTAGTGAGTATCTGAGGCTGGATTTGAACTCAGATGTTCCTGACTCCAACATAGCATTCTATTCACTGAAACATCTATTTGTTTCATGCACGTTTCTGGTACATGGCAAAGAGGAGTATAATGAGACGCTCCACATCCTCTTTCATCTTCATCTTATTTGCGTTGTTTTAGTTATGGTGATTATTGTCTTTGTTCTATTTATTTACTCTGCAATAGTACATTCAAGTCTACTCCTGCTTGTTTTTATTTTTTTCTTATAGAACAATAATATCCATATACCATTATTTATTCAGTTATTTCCCAATTGATGGACCTTCTGTATCCATTGATGTTTGTTTTGTTTTTTGCTATGACAAAAGTGTAAAAATGAAGATTTTGTTATACACACATGTGAGATCTTTTCATTTTGTCTTTGACCTTCCTGAGGTATTTAACCAGCCGTGGCACCTCTGGGTGAAAGGGTTTATTGACTTTTATCATGTTTTACCATGTAAATGAATTGCTACTTCAAAGGTTTACTCTTAAATGCAGGTATATGTAAGGGAGACTAAAAGAGGTACTTAAAGCAAATGGATTTTAGCACCCAATCACCAAGTATCCAGCTGCTCTTTAAAATGCCAGTTTTGACTAAGGGGTAAGCTGATCATACTGTCATAAGTTACTCAATCACATTCTTCACTGAGTCTCCCCTTCCCAGCTCCTGCTGAGTTTATATTCCCACCCACAAAGGCAGTTAGAAGCTTGCCAGAAATTAGCCTTTATACACCAGCTGGACATGATTAAGGCTGAACACTTGGCAGGCTAGCAACAGCTGTGGGGACTTCTGGTTACATAAGACAGAATTTTAACCCTTGGCTTGACAATTCCAGTTAAAACCATTCATACCCTGAATGTTTTACTCTTGCTTTAAACAAAACGAAGTTCATCATTTGAGTGCATATTTGAAGCTGAATATGTTTAAAGGAAGAATGGCCTTTCAAAATCAAAGTTCATGGCAAATTCCAACTCTTTCCATTTGGGAATATCGTAATCGGTGAAATGCTACACAACACATGCACAGTCTGCTTCACAGGGCTATAGGGAATGTCCATGTCTATACAATGGGGATAATGATAATTGAACTACCTTCTCCAGAGGGCTGTTATAAGGAAAGTACTTTGCAAACTGTAGTGATTTAGGTAAATCTCTGTATTCCTCCTGTTTGTATTACTATTTAGGCTGAGATTGGTTCATAAAATTAACATAAGTTCTAATATGGATTCTTCTCCCTCTTCCATCTTGCTTATCATAGAAAGGGCAAAGACAAAAAGAGGACACTCCAAATAAATGCTTTGGCATTTAAAATGTAAGGTTTCTTGTCTACCTAGGAGATGCCACAGTGCATAGCTGAGTGTATTCCTTGAAATATAGAGTATAAGGAGAAAGTTTAAAGTCTCCATTTTTGAACTGTTTGTGTAAAACCAGACATATTTTTATCTGTATGCTAGGGGAAACATTTAGGCAGTGTTTCCCTAGAAATGATATTATGTATATATGTGTATTGACAAAATTAATTCAAATGCTTTATAACATTTGGACTTAAACCACCAACACCCATGTTATTTCCAGGCTAGCTTTAATACTTTAAAATGGAATATTTAAATGAGCTCAGTTATTTACCAGACTGAACTTCTGGAACACTTATAAAATTTCAATTCTTGTTCTATTTAATGTTTCAGCCAAAAACTCTCTTATATCCAGTCTGATATTTTTAAATGAGATAGATGATATTAACAGTTGTTCTAACATAACAATTTATTTGAATAAATGGTTGTCAAATGATTGAACACATTCTGGGGAAATCATGTGAAAGCAAGCATTGTGTGTTTATTAAGTAAAGGAGACTTTTGTAAATTCAGAGAAACTATAAAAGTTATTCATTTCAGTGACATAACTTGAAAATAAGTCCCTCTAGGGAGAGACCTTTTGAAAATTACTATTATAAAATTTTAACTATTATTTTTTCTTTTAAAATTATTCACCAGTCTTGTTCCCCCCCCAACCCCCACCCTAACCCCCGTAGAATTTGTGATGAGTCCAATAAACATTTGCCTGTTTACCACTCTTATTCTGACACAACGTGGTAAATTGGGTGTGACCACTGGGGATATGCCCCAAGGCACAGAGATTTAGAGAGAGCAAATTAGAGTTATTCTAGCTACTGATTTTCTATCATGATCAATTGAATTAGTGTTATGAATTTCTTCTATTATGTCCATATCGAAAGTTTTTTGCTTGGTTTTTTTCTGCTTATTCCAGGAATATTCTTACCCTGGAAATACAAAATGTGAGTTAAAGCTCTCTTTTTAGGGTTTCCTTTTTCACCTGTCTATTATCTATTCTTCCCTGCTACCTTTTCTAGTTTTATAATTCCTTATTTCCTCTTTCCTCCTCTTTTATCTTTTTAATTTTATTAAATTTCATTCCCCAATATGGTCTGAATTTAACCAAGAAAATTATCACCGCCTAATATGAAAGGGGTCTTCTTTTCATTCCTTCTTTTACACAAGCTGACTTAAGAGTAAGGCAGGGATTTGAGGACATAATGCTCCATGATCTGCTAATGATGTGACCCCCTCCAACTGCAGAGTTTAAATGATCTCATGGAAGTAAACACAAAGAACTATTTGATGATAAATTGGACCCTCCATTTCTTGGAAGAGTAGGGTACACTCATCTTAAGCAGAGATGATTCATTCTTCACATCAGAGTAAGAATATACAACAGCTTTCTTTTCTTCAGTCTACCTGAAATGAAGTCTACAGTGGGGTGTTTCATGATGCCAGCCTGAAAGGAACTGGATAACCAAAGAATTCTAAGACCAGAGATCAATAATAGAGGATGTGTCCTTTCACTGAGCAGTGGTTTTGACATTCTCTTGCTAAAACTAGGACCTATGTGACCCTAAGAACAGCAGGACTAAGATTCCCAAGATTATATTTCTTTCTTACTGGTGCCTAGAGAAAGATGTCTTCTAATAGAAACCTCATCTGGGAGCAGAAGTCACGGTCACTGTAAAGTTGAGAGTATTGATAAGGTACATTGAGAGAGCTACGCACACTGGAATTTTTGGCAATAATGAAGATGAGGGCAAGGATGTACCATCACTCAACAACATGTGCCCAGAGTGTTGTTTATTTAAATTCTCTAAATTGTTTAACCCACTAAAGCTTAAAACTGCACTGCCTTTTGGAATAATGTATGTAAACACATATACATATACACATATATTCTATTACATTTATATACCATAATTTGTGTGGAATTTCCCAGCTGATAAACAGCAATCTTATCTCCATTTTAGCTACATTAAAAAATGGTTACTATCAATAATTTTGTAGAGATTAGCATTTTTCTTACTGTCTTTGTCTTGTCTGAGATGCCCTTCCAAAAGTGGGACCTCTGGAACAAAGAAAATGTACAACTTTGAATGACAGCATATGAATAAATCATTCTCAAGAATTTTTGCCTGGATTGTTTGAAAACTTATTTTATTTTGTCTTTGAAAAAGTCGACAAAAATAAAACCTAAAATGTTTTTTTTCTAAAACAGAGTAGAATAATCGTTATTAGAAATACCCCGTGTGTACAACCCAGAAAAGAACCTGTTCACTAATTAGAGCTAGCATTTGTTCATTAATAGATGCTCTGACATTGAATCAGAGTTTAATGTTTGCTCTATGATCACAAACATTTTGAGTGCACTTGATTTCATAGTGCATCAACATTTGATCATATCCAGAATGTAATATGCCTTTTTATTCCACTGCTCATGATCATAAATGTAGATGGATCTTAAAAATCCCAATAACAATTTCATGATGAGTAGATGACCTAAAGATCAAGAGAAGGAAGCCATTTGATAGCCAAGAAGTTGAGCATATGAATAAAATAGCTTCATTTGTAGTACTTCTGGATGTCAAAGAAAACTGCAAGCAACTCAAATCAAATCAAAATCATTTAAAATTATTTTTAAAAATCAATGTCATACTGTATATTGATCTAAAAGTTTTTGGAAAAAGGTTAGGGAAGGCAAACTGAGGATGAATGAAATATTCCACTTGAGACTCATGGTTTGAAAGTCATTTTCTAGAGCAAGTGCTATTTTTTTTGAAAGCCTATTCATATCTATTCAAAGAAACCTCCTTCACTACAGGCTAGTATATACCCTAATCCCTCACAAATAAAAATAATTACTCTATCTTTAAAGAGTTTTTTTGACAGAAATTATTCATTCTGAAGCAAGAAAACAAATAAGGACCTACTGCTCCTTGGAGACCAGAGATTTCCAAGAAGTATCTTACAGTATATGCAAATTAGCCCATTCATTTGGAACACATTTAAATTATATAAATTCATTAACTAACAGAATGACAGCTTCTTGGTAGGCAATTCAAGAATTGCATATATTTGAAGGAATTCAATATAGACTTTGGTGAGAATATTTTTTTCCATTATGTACTCTCTAGGTGAATGAAAATGTTTACCTATGAACATCTTTTTAGATGGTTCTGCATGAATAAAAGCTTTGCAAATTTTTGAGTTGCACTTAAATGAGGATAAGGTTCTATATCACTATCAGAAGAAAGATTTGTTATCGATCATGCAAAACATCCACTTTGTTAGAGCTCAGTCTTATAACAGACCCACCAAGGATGTCTAATAATTATTTGTAATTAAAATGCAATAGAGATGCACCTGATATTAATACAAATATACTGTATATGGTCATCCATTCAAGACTGCACTGAGGAACAATCTGGCATCCAGCGGGAACAGCTTAATTCTGTAATTCAAGATGTTTGTATTATACTCTGCTTCTCTATCTCCCTATTTCATCATTTTTTATCACCTCTTTGTATACATTTAGGAAATGTGGGTACTAGTTTTATAATCATGGAATTTCAGAACTTGAAGTGACCTAAGAGTTCATCTACTCAAATATTGTATTTCAGATAAGGAAACTAACACTGAGACATGAAAGGCCTTCTTAAGGTTACATTTCAAGTTACTAAAAAAATAATGAATATAACTTGGAATCCTGATAACTGATTAAAAATAGTTTCCATTATATGTTAATGTCTCTTATCTTATCAGCATAAATGAAAAAGGAGATAACTTTTTGTCAACAATGAATAGGCTATTCTAAAACCACTCATCAATGAATTTTGGTATAATTATTGTTTCGAGTTATTCATCCTAATAATTTATTTATTAATCTATCCAACAAAAGAGCTCAGATTCATATAATATGAAAATTAGATGAAGAAAATGATGAATTTTAATGTTCACAGCCATCCTTAAATATCTAAGGATGTGCTTACCCACAGAACAACATCAGCATCAAAGTATAGGAGTTACTGGAAAAATAGATTTTTGTTCAATATAAAGACCAACATTTACTATTCCATTCAAGTCTTCTCTTCTGCTATTTAACATCTCAGTTTCTTTAAACTATCCTCTTATGCTGTGATGATGGGACCCTTAACCATCTAGTTTCCCTGTTTTTCATGCTCTTCAATTTACCAATGTCCATTCTAAAATGTTGTGCCTAGAAATATGTCTTTTAAAAATAGAAATAAAAATTATAAATTATAAGTATAAAAATATAAATTTAAAAATTGTTAAATTTCATGTTAAATACATTTCTTTCCTTAGGCAACATCCACTTTCCACCAAATGTCATCCATTACATTGCCTGATTGTCTTATAATTACATTTTATTTCTTATGATTTTTTGTGTTTTTCTACTACTATTCCTTCTACATAGTAGCTACTCTCTAGAGTATACATTCTGAGAGACAAATATCTCTTTTCTCCTTTTTTTCCCCATTTAAAATCATTTTGTTTTGATTTTTAAGATGGAAATCAAATTCATTTTTACTACTCTTTATCAGACACATATCTTTATTCTTCATTATTCCCATCTTTTATCTGTGGTTCAGAAACTGAAATTCTGTTTTCTTTAGCATCATTTTAACCAATTTATGACATTTGAAATCTGCCTTTCTCTTGTAAAAAGAGATTTACCTTTGCCTTCAATTATAGGAAAGTGAGAAGAATGTGAGGGGGGAAAACATCTTTTTTTTTTTTTCTATTTTGGGGGATGTTAGAATGTTGGTAGTGAGTAGAAATGTTTGGTTTGATGATTGTTTGTCTTGTAAAGAGGTAGGAGAAAAGTTCAGCTAAATGAGGCTAGATATAAGGCACCATGGTTTAGTGAACAGTAAGCTGGTCTTTGAAGACAGACGTTTGGAGTCTGAATGCCATATGAGACACTTATTGACTGGGTAACTCTGTGTAACCTCACTTAGCCTCTCTGGTACCCAATAATTTTTTTAATGTCAAAAAAAGATGTAGGAATTGATGGCCTCTATGTTTCTTTCTAAAGTCAATCTATTATCCTTTAATCCTATGTTTACAAAAGGCTGGAATGACACAGTGAATAGATTAGACTTTGTTCTGTAGTCAATAAGTGGTCACTGAAAATCCTTAAGTTGGAAAATGATACAATAAAATTGGTGTTTTTGCAATGATCATTTGACAGTGATGCTTCACTTATATACTAATTCAATGTTTTCATGATTACATGGATATATTCCCGAGTTTTTGAAATCTATAACAGTGGAGTACAGAATAAAAGGTATTACCAAGCCAAAAAGCTCTGAATACAGACCTGGCATTAGGCCATCTGCCCTATAAGAACTATCCCATTATATTTTTTATAAGAAGTTCATCTCATTACCAAAATTCTGGCTATGCGTTGATGATTTTCTTTGTTTGTTTGTTTGTTTTAGCAATTCACGAAAAGATCCATGAACTGGTGAAGCCTAGTGAACTCCTTCTCAGAATGCATATTGCCTATATTAATAAATGAAGGAAATGCTAAATTTCAGTTAAGGTTAGTGAAATTTAAAAAGTCAATGTTTCCCCCATCCAAATTCATAGACTTCCTGAAATCTACTCAAGGACCGCATACCTCTATGGACCTTGGGTTAAGAATTCCTGAGCTAGAGTATGGTGGCATGGTGATTTGCATTGGTGTAAGGAATGCCCACACCCATCAAATAATAGGGTAGGGTGGTGGGTTTTTTTGAAGGGTTAAAATATCTGACAGTGATATGGAAAATTAATGGAAACATACATAAAAAACATTTAAAGGAAAACTTTGTATAGTAGCAAAGAAATAGAAACTAAGTAAATTGACATCAACTGGAGAATGGCTAAGCAGATTGTATACTAAATGTATGTAATTGATATTATTACACCATAAAAAACAATGAATATGAAGAACATGGGTAAGCATTAGAAGGTTTATATGAACTGATGCAACTGAAGTGGGCAGAAACAGTTAATAATGCATACAATGAATACAAAAATGGAAGGATACTAGAAATACAAAAAATTAAACACTGTATTTATGATGCCTCTGCTTGGTCTCACATTATAGATATGAGAGTGATTCTTACACTAAAAGTATCAGGGACATATTTCCCTGATGTCTAACATCCAGTGCCAAAACGTAGCAGTCATTCAATAAATGTTTGTTTTCTGATTACTTGTTTGGCTATTGATTCTAATTTTTCAGTGTTTTACCAATGAAATAATGTTGGTTTACAGCAAAGCAATATCCCAGAATTAACTCTTGACATCTTGGTAAAATGAAACAGATGACCCAACTGACATAGCTAATTAGGGTAGTAAATGTAAAATACAGATGTGTTTCTGTATACACATATGAACATATATTTCAATGTATATTTTTGAGGAAAAATTCTGAAATGACTAATTTCAGTGCTTTAATGAAGTTATTCAATGGTTTGTGTTGTGCAGAGTATGGAGATATTTGCTTTCACATGGTAATCTCAGAGCTGACTCATTGAACAGCTTGAGAAATTTTCAATTTGGGAGTGCAGTGTTACAGCTCCTTCAAGGAGAGAAGCTATTTATTTGACACTTCAGGGGTGAGTTAGCAATCGGGCTAAGTAGCTATTTAATTGTGGGCAGGATCTCTTCCTTTTGGATTAGCCCACTAAACAAATCCACTTGTATGTAACCTAATATTGGCATGCTGACTTTGTTCAGAAGGCATTCCCATTGCATTATAGGAAGCAGCTGGGTGGCACAGTAAATGTGTCATTTGCTATTTAACATCTCTGTGACCTGGATTTAAATTTTCAGTCTTACAAACTACAACCTCAGTTCTCTCAGAAGGCTATTAAGTCATTCATAATAAGACCTGTGGGGAATCTCAACTACAAGGGATCTTTTCCCCTCCCTACTCTTCTTTCAGTTTCTGTAGAGGAAGAAGTAATTTATTTCTCCTAAAGGGATTCTTTCAAGGGAAAAAAAAGATAAGCTTGGCTAAACATTAGCTAAAAATATTGTATATATAAGTATGTATATAAGTGTCTGTGTATATACATATGCATACTTAAACATATATATACTTAAACATCTATTTGTTCCATTTCAGTCAGGACTTTCAAAGGATTAACCACTACATAACTGTACAAATGGGTTGATTCTAATTAGGATGATTTTCAAGAACTTAAATTGTTTTCTTCTATTCTATGGGGAAAAGTGAGCAAAAAAAAGAAAAGAAAATGATTTTAAATATATAGGATTCTTTCACTAAAAGCATCATTAGACACAGTCTGCTGGATAGTATTGTCCTACCTGTTATGTATGCATATAAAAATGAATTGCCTGTTGTACATTTACAAAATCTGACAACAGAGTAGAACCATGCCTTTCACTAAATTAATGCTAAATATACTTTTACTCAAATATCTCCTTTTATCACTCCTTCTGCACAAAGGAAGCAGGAACTTCCTAGCCTAAAGAATTCAGTTTCTCCTGTGTCATTACTCCTTGAAGCTCTTTCATCATAGTATTTGCATTCTTGTAATTTATCTCAAATAACACATTAACAAGGAAATATCTCAGGATTATTCACTGGCTAAATCTGATATCTGTGTCCTCAAGTACCAATTCTGCAGTTTTCATCTCTCAGACATTTAACCCTGGTGCTTCTTAATATATCAGTGTTCCTTCTGAGGCTAACAAAGAAATAAACTGTTACTATTTTTTAAATTATTAATAATTTTAAAAGTTAACATAAAAGGAGAATAAATAGAATCATTACAAAGAACAAGGTTTTTTTAGTTTTCTATACATGAGTTGCTATTTTTTTAATGACTTTAAGCTTTCTCAGTTTTTATATCTGTAAATTAGAGGGCATATGAACCCTCTTCTGCCTTTTACCTCAGAGTTTTCTAGAATGATTAGAGAGACTTGCCTAATTAAAGAATCTGAATAAACTTTTTACTCCTGTACCCCTACCCTGCTTTGGCAGAATATACAACAATAGTTACTTTTATATTAGGGCCAGGATATAACCAACCAGTACTCAGTCAATCCAATTAGTCTAGACTTTTCTTAATAGCATGCCAACAGACTAATTGATGGTTATAGATTTACCCACTCAGTTCAGCCTTAGAGATCCACCTTTGCAAATCAATCAATAATGCATGTTCCAGATATAGGTCATGCAACTATTCACAAATGGATATAATGAGTTTAAGCTTTAAAATATATGACAGTTTTTCCTATACATGGAATAAATTTGTGGGGTATTGTTGATGTGTTGAGTTGGCAATAAAAAATACATAGATATAAGAGAAATAAGAACAATTTGATTTTATTCCCTTACATTTAGGAAAATGTGAATCTCCCCAAAAAACCTCATAAGAAATGGAGCCCATGATATCCTTTGGAATTCCATCCACTAATACCTTTTAATATACATTCAATATACTAAGTCCTTTATTTTCCAACTTTAGTACATTTTCAATTCACAGTGAACATGACAATGAATAAAGTAATGCATTTTATACTTGAGGATAATTCTAAAGTTACCCTTCAACTGTTCTTTCCTTTCCTATGTTCTCCATCTCTTATATATTGAATCCTGCTCTTTTTTCTCTATGATGTAATACAAAGATTTTGAATAACTTTTTACACAAATTATCATCTGCAAACTTTGAGACACTGGTTCAGCCTTAAAGACTCTTGCCATACAACAAGCAAATAATAGAATTCATAAGTTAATCTTTTTTAATTGTTTAATTAAAATTATGGCATTATTTACTGATGATAAAAACAATCCATATTTTAAATTTCCCAAATATGGATTATTTTTACTGTCAATAGAAAACCTGACAAAATTTCTAATTCTCTAGTTTACTTTGTAGTCTAAAGTTCTTGACATAAAAATAAATTTAAAATGCCATGTCCCTACATATTGATTTATCAAAACCTAGATACCTTCTTAAAAATGAAAGAATACTGTAGTTGAATTATAGAAAACCTGCTAAAGGAGTCTTTGGAGAAATTATTTAATTTAATTTGTTAAATTATTTAAAGACTAGATTACTTTATTGAATCAGTGATTAAATTTAATATACATTAACAAAAACTTGAATCAACTAAGCCCTTTATTATTAAATTTAAACTCAAATTCCTACTTAAAATCTTTTCATGAAGTAAAAATATGACTAACTATACATACTAAAGCAACATAATTTAAATTCTTAATTGAGTTACTTCATGATATATGATAAAGTGTTGTATATTTATGGACATTTTTTATAAAATTACTAGGAGATAATTATGCCAAACAATGGTCAAAATATATATGAATTTCTTAAAGTTCAATTTTTTTCTTTCAGGGTCACCAAGGCTAAGAATTTCTATTTTCAAATGGGCCCACTTTTCATTGTGCTATACTGTGTGCACTGCTTCAATATACCGTATGAATGAATTAGGGCAAGTAGAACAAACTTCCTGGGATTGGGTTCTATCTCCTAAACTCCAATCCTCCCTCTGACATGACCTGCCTCTTAACAAGTCAGTTCAGCTTTCGTTGCTGCCCCCTCCACTTAAAACTGCCCCAAAGGTCTATCAAATTTTAAATTAAAGAGGAAATGCTGATCTGCATTATCAGAGATGGTCCTTTTCTGGGAGCTTTCTACACCAAATGAAATCACAGATCTAGTAGCAAAACAGAAAGAAAAAAGAGGAAAAGTCAGTTGTTTACCATCCCTTGACTACTATTTGACTAATCAAAACCAAGAAAAAAAAATGGTAGAAAATGGTAGAAAAAGTTAGGTTAAAACAACAACATACTGTGTTATGGGGCTGTTTTCTACTGGTCTGAGTGGCACTCTGCTTATCTTTGGACCAAATGGGATAGCAGAGAAGAATTTTGAGTCAGGGTACGTAATGTGAATAAACAGTTTTCCAGCCTGTATTTCATTAATTCTTCAAAAGATGGCTTGAAATAAATTCTCCCCAACGTAAATGCCATTTATCCATTTCTCCTTGAATAGTGACAGATTCCTACAATATATATCTTTCCTCCTATCCCTCCCCCCCAGAAAAATAAAAGTTGCAAATATATGTAGGGCAAGTGTATAGTCTAAACATAGGCACAGATCATACAGGACATGGATAGACATAATCTGAGTTATGATCTGTCTTTGATCAAAGGGGTAATATTTTGTCTGCATAGCCAGTAGCTGGACTTCCCATACCTGGGAAGAGAGAGAGGCAGGGCTCAGAATCAGCAAGTATGTTTTATATCTCCTTCAGTCTCTAAGTAAGATATTGAACTTGAATCTTATTTTGTCTGCCCATTCTTTGAATGTTTCTAGCCTGGGGGCACAATATTTAGGGGTCCAGAAAGAACACTGCTTCTCTAATTGTTCTTAAGGGAGGGGGAAGCAATGAGTTTATATTCTACAACTTAGCCCCTTCTCACCAGAAACTGGTTACAGAAAAGACCACCACAAATAGCACAAACAAGCAAATGTGTTCATCCAAGCCAACACAGCAAGAAGAAATTGTAGATCTATAGCATGAAATATGCCAAAAAAAAAATAATAAAGGAGTTCTTCAGCAGGGGGAGAGAGAGATAAGATCTCAGCTAAAATCAGGAGAAAAAAATTATCTTATCCAGGTGATGCCCATTCCCTGTGGTGTCTAGAATTGTAAGCTCTGAAGATTATAGAATGTTATGAAGCTATCTCCCATCCATGGAAGCAAATCTGAGTTAAAATCTGTTCATGAAGTAAATATATGATTAACTATACATACTAAAGCAACATAATTTAAATTCTTAATTGAGTTACTTCATGATATATGATAAAGTGTTGTATATTTATGGACATTTTTTATAAAATTACTAGGAGATAATTATGCCAAACAATGGTCAAAATATATATGAATTTCTTAATTCTTCAATTCAAAAGTCTCATTCTTGACTTATTCCACTTTTCATGTAATTCTCCTACAGCATCTTTCCAACCAACTGAAGTATCTAATGATATGTACACAACATTGCACTCAGCATTCTCTCAGTCAAAGTGACTTTTTCTTTTCTTCCATGTACATAGCACAAAGCTTTATGCTTTCCTTCAGTACACCACTTGAGATTGTTTAATGTAGTTTCATATTCTCTAACCAAGTATGGATGGTGTTTGAATTGTCTTTGCAACAAAGAATCATAAAATACTAGAGTTGGAAAGGGCTTTAGAGATTCATTAATCCAATCCAGCAGTCACTTTAAAAATTTGCCAGGTGAGGTCCATAAAGCCTAAATGTCACCACATCAAAGCTTATAAAAATGCCTTCCATTAGGTCATTCGAGATAAAAAGAAACAAGTATCACTACAAAATATGATATTTATATTTTAAAATGACTTGACAATTTGCTAGATCATTGTTTAAAAGGTCAATAGGTACTGGAAGGTATTGTTGGTAAGGAACTAAATTCAAAAAGTAACAGAATGCAAACCTTAAGGCACTAGTTTGGATAGGAAAGTGTTAATATGGAGCTGTGTTGTCAACTCTTATTCCTTCTCTCTACTTTTCCACACATAATCATGCAGACCAGGATTCCTGTTGTTTCCTAACACAGTATCTTGATATTAAATAGTTATAATGCCTTCTAAGAAAATGGTAAAAAAAAAAAAAAAAGAAACTTCAAGAACAGTATTTTAAGAGAATATAATTTATTCTAAATAAAACAGCATACACTAATGGTAAATCAAGAACAAATGACACTTCCCATGCCACATGCTGATCTATGGACTCAAGTTAAAATATCCAAAAATGAGAAATATATACATATGTGTATATACACACATATATACATGCACACATATATGTATGTATACATACACATATACATTAGCTATAGTACAAATCACTATTAATTTTTTCAATAATATCTAATAAAATCAAATTGATTATAAGGGGCTTGGGAGAAAGACAACAAATAACATCACTATTTTATAATGAAATTTTTTTTAGAACATAAAAGAAACTCATCTGCCACCAAAATATACAATATGTAAATTTCAAATGAACTGGCCTTCTACTCCATAGCTTAAGAATTAGCTAGACAATAGTTCCCAGTTCTCATCATGTGAACATATTGAGAATCAAAGTGGTTTTGAAATTTCCCTAAGACCAGATAGATAAGTTAACAGCTGATCTTTCTTCACCAAGGGGAGAAGACCATTCCCTCTGGAAGTGATGTAATGATAGCAATTCAGGTTCAGCCAAGAACAGAGGTGATAAATTGTTCATTTCTATACTGAATTCTTCTTAAATCAAACAAGAAATAAGGTACGAAAAGGACTAATTGAACTGTTCAATATGTGTTGTGTGTGTGTGTGTGTGTGTGTGTGTGTGTATATAATCAAAAGAATCAATTAAACTAAAAATGGCTATATAAAGATTAGCTATAAAAGTCTGTACCTAAGGATTCATCATAACACATAATTTCACTATGAGCTAGGAAAACAAAAATAGCTGAAAAAACTGATTTCTTCTGCATTTTGAGCACTTGAATGATTTAGGTGTTTTGTCAACTTCTTGAGTAACTAAATATAAATATAATTTCTTTAATGATATTTTATTATAATAAATATATATGCCTATAACTAATCTCATTCTTTTTACCCACCATTACTATAGTGCCTAGTAAAGTATCTTGTGGATGATAAGTCCTTAATAAATAATTTCTTGAATGAATATTATTTCATCCCTTGGAATATGATAATGCTTTCTATTATTTTTAGGTAAATGAGGACCTCAGTAATAGAAATATGATTTGTATTCCCGTAAAGTAGAAACATTCAGTTCAAAGATCTTTCACATAGCAATATAAGTACCAAGACTTTTTTGATATATCATTGAGTATTGTACATTCTCCTGATATACGTTAGTATTAACTCAAATAAGTGAATTCTTTTGTATTATACCCTCTCTGCTTTAATAGAAAGCCTGCATTATTTTTTTTAAATAAATTCACATATTTAAGAGTTATGTGAGTTTAACTAAATTTCAAGGGTGGAAGTTTTGTATAAAATGAGCATTTGCACATATGCTATGGATTATGCACAGTGAACTTGACTTTACTTCTCCACGATATGGTATAAAGACAAACTATAAGCCCTGGTTGCAGAAGTTTCAGTCCTAAAAGAGATAAACTGGAGCTGTGATTTGGGGTTATATACTGTGCCAAAATAGAGAAATTGTAATACATCAAACTCTTTCATTAAAGTTGTTCACATTGCTGAATTCTATTTTAATTAATCTGCTATTTTTGAATTTATGCCACTCAAACTTTCTCTAAAATTTCAGATCACAAATAGTTACATAAGTAGAATCATGTTATATAAATAGTACTAGAATAGTGTCAGGAGATTTGGATTCTAGTCATCTCATTTAACGTGTGATCTTGGATAAATCATTTATCCTCTTGAGACATCTGTTACTCCTTCTGTTAAATAGACACAATAAAATTTTATCTACTCAGAATGTAAGGACCAGGAATCTACAATGTTGGTTCTTGCTTTTCACTTTGAGTTTGCTATATATTTTAATTGGAAAAAATGATTACAATTATTTGCTGAAATATCTTTGAAAATAAATGCTCACTCGCAAGCACAAGCTAAGGCTCTGTATGACTACAATGGAAATGAAGCGAGGTATAAATTGTAATTGATTTGATTTCCACATCTCATCCTTATTGTTCAGAGATAGGTATACGGGAGGAATGTAAAATCCAGAGTTACTTTTCCCATGGATTTAAGGTAGTCTTGGATCTAACTAAATTTCATTTATGCCTATTAGATCTTCCCATAGTTAGATAAGGAGCCTGCCTAAATTGTGTGAGAATAGCTAATTTAACACAACAGCATATTTAACAAAAATCAAGTACATAGGCTAACGGATTTGCTTAAAATGACCAATATGATTCTTAAACACTGAAAAAATTCTTACATCTTTAATGTTTCCTGCAATGATTTATCTATCAGAATTCTGAAAAAAAATAAAATTCAAAGCATAGAAACTAGTGTTCAGCTACTACATGGTAGAAAGACAGAAATGAAAAACTTCTGTAATACCCTATTACAAATTAATCAATATCAATAACCAAAAATAACATCGACAACAACAAAACCAATGGGAAGTTGAGATGTGGTTGTATTTGAAAGAGGCTATCATATGAATTCATGCTGGATAGGTTATTACCAAGAATGACTAATAGCAAATATGTGCGCGCGCATGTGTGTGTTACCACAGACAGAAAGACAAAATCACACACATGCCTTTAGATAGCCATTGAGAAACTGAAAACATGATTGAAAAAGTCTAGCTATTTGATTAGAATTGAAAAAGGAGGATGAGATTACCTAATGGTATTTGGTAAATGATAACAGCAGATCCTAGTATGAATGTGAAAACAGTTTTTAGATGAAAAGTCATTTACGGTTATTATCAAACATACTCTGTTTTTAGGTATTCTAAAAATTAACAAAAATAATTTCTAGGAAAGATTCGTGGAGAGAAAACCCAAGTGTTTAAATCAGTAATTAAGATTCCTGTGAACATATCAATAGCCTATAGGTAAGAATCTCCCTTACTCTAGGACTTTGTAACAAGATACATATAACTAAAAAGCAAAACACAAATTCTTTCAACAGACTTTATTATTTTTGGGACACTAAACATCTGTTTTGATGGATTTTTTCACTAAATTGACTTAATATTTTTACTGAATTGAATGAGCCTTGGTGCTGTACTGGAATGACCTAGGCTGTCAGGGCCTTGGGGAATGACTATAAATAGAAATATATTTTTTAAAATCTTAACATAAAAGGAATAGTGGATCAGAGATTCACTAGACCACCAGCCAAAGAATTATTTACAAGGTATAAGAGTTAAAACACCTTGTAGAATTCATTCTAAGTGAAAGGCATACATGTAGTGAGGAAAAATTAGGCCAATGAACCAAGAACCTACCAGTGCAAACACACAAACATACACATGCAAATGCAATTCAAATAGAAAAACAACCAAATATCTGTCCATGTTAATCACTATGGTAACTTTTGTAAACTTTTTCAAATTGTTAAAGAATTGTTTAGTATATTGAGAAAAAAAATTTTGGAGGCAGAGCCAAGAAGATGGATTGAAGGCAGGGTCTCACATGAGCTCTCCCCTAAAACCCTCCAAACACCTTTAAGTAATGACTCTAAAAAATTCCATAGCAGCAGAACTCACAAAAAGACAGAGTAAAACAATTTTCCAGCCCAAGGCAACTTTGAAGGTTTGTTGCACCAGGGTGACAGAGGACTGAAGTCTAGCATACATCAGTTTGGACCCAGTTCCAGCTAACCAGGAGCAGGTCTTAGGGTGACTTAATCAGAAGCAGCAGTGTTTCTTTCCAGTTGCCTCAGCTCAAAGATGGCAAAGACAACTCAGAACATCAGCAAGAAAGGTCTGTTGCACCAGAGTGACAGTGAAGCACCTTCCAGTATAGGCTGTGCCACCACAGCCCCAGCTCCAGCAAACCAGGAGGACGTAGTGGAAGCCATTGAATCAGCAGTGGCAACAATTGCTTTGGGAGCCCTCAGCCCACAGAGAGTATGAGGGCTGAACAACTGACAGAAGGAGATTAGAGGGATCTTTTTGTTAACACTAAGGCAACTTGTTGTTTGGCCCATACTTGAATCTAGGTTGCAGTCATGGACCACAGTCCCATGGGAAGAAAGAGCCCTAACACACCAGATCTTGAAGTTGCAGGAGAACAGGAACTGTCCTCCCAGCTCCAGGAAAGAAAAGAATACTTGTCACCACTCACAGACCAGAGCACAGGGTAGTAGAGTAGTATATACTACTCCTTACCACATACCAACTTGGAAGAAATAAAAACTTAGGGGAGTGGAGCCAAGATGGCGGAGTAGAGAGACTCACGTATGCTAGCTCCGAACCCACAGCCCATATATTTCCTGCAAGAAGAACTCCCCACAAATTCTGAAGCACTACAAGGTGCGCAGAAACACAGTGGAAAAGATTTCCATTCCAGAGAGCCCTGGACAGCCATCCCCAGGGTCCGTTGTACCCCAGAAAGCAGAGCCCACCCCCTGAGCTGCCCTGGCCATGGCCCCAGAGGAGCAGACCCGAGCAGGCTTCAGGGACAGAATCTCTGGCGGCCAGGAAGGTCCCTCCACCCACAGATGCTACAGGTCAGTGAGAGAGACATCTGAGCTGGCCAAGAGGGGAGTGGGGTGTCTCCGTGGCTCAGGCCCCCTGGGGAGGCAGCAGCGGAGGGAGCGGCAGAAGCAGCAGTGGTCCGGGACTCCCAGAGCAGAAGGGATCTTCATTACTGAAGGTATCTGCATAAACCACCTGAGGGAACTGGGCCTGGGAGACGGCCCTGCCCCCACCCCAGCACCAGAACTTAAGCTCACATTGAATAGCAGCCGCTCCTGCCACGGATAGCCCTGTGACTGGGAAGCAGCATTTGAATCTCAGAGCCCAAGCACTAGCTGGGTGGATCTGTGCAGGGGTGCAGAGGAATCTCAGAAGTCAAGTAACTGGCTGGTAAAATGCCCAGAAAAAGGAAGCAAAATAAGACCATAGAGAGCTACTTTGATGGGGTGCAGATGTTCCCGCCTTTCAATTCTGATGATGAGGAAATATTCTTACCATCAGGGAAAGACGTGGAGGGTGGGGCCTCTGTATCCCAGACATCCCAGGGGGATGTCCGGGGCTCAGGCCATGGAAGAGCTCAAAAAGGATTTTGAAAATCAAGTTAGACAAGTGGAGGAAAAACTGGAAAGAGAAATGAGAGAGATGCAAGAAAAGCATGAAAAACTGGTCAATATCTTGGTAAAGGAGACCCAAAAAAAATGCTGAAGAAAATAACACCTTGAAAAATAGGCTAACTCAATTGGCAAAAGAGGTTCAAAAAGCCAATGAGGAGAAGAATGCTTTCAAAAGCAGAATTAGCCAAATGGAAAAAGAGGTTCAAAAGCTCACTGAAGATAATAATTCTCTCAAAATTAGAATGGAACAGATGGAGTCTAATGACTTTCTGAGAAACCAAGAAATAACAAAACAAAACCAAAAGAATGAAAAAATGGAAGATTGTGAAATATCTCATTGGAAAAACAACTGACCTGGAAAATAGATCCAGGAGAGACAATTTAAAAATTATGGGACTACCTGAAAGTCATGATCAAAAAAAGAGCCTAGACATCATCTTCCATGAAATTATCGAGGAAAACTGCCCTGATATTCTAGAGCCAGAGGGCAAAATAAGTATTGAAGGAATCCATTGATCACTGCCTGAAAGAGACCCAAAAAGAGAAACTCCTAGGAACATTGTGGCCAAATTCCAGAATTCCCAGGTCAAGGAGAAAATATTGCAAGCAGCTAAAAAGAAATAATTCCAGTACTGTGGAAATACAATCAGGATAACTCAAGATCTAGCAGCTTCTACATTAAGGGATTGAAGGGAGTGGAATAGGATATTCCAGAAGTCAAAGGAACTAGGACTCAAACCAAGAATCACCTACCCAGCCAAACTGAGTACAATACTTCAGGGGAAAATATGGTCTTTCAATGAAACAGAGGACTTTCAAGCATTCTTGATGAAAAGACCAGAGCTGAAAAGAAAATTTGACTTTCAAACACAAGAATGAGAAGAAGCATGAAAAAGTAAACAGCAAAGAGAAGTCATAAGGGACTTACCAAAAGTGAACTGTTTACATTCCTACATGGAAAGACAATATTTGTAACTCTTAAAATTTTCAGTATCTGGGTAGTTGGTGGGACCACACACACAAACACACACACACATATGTACACACATGCACACACATACAGAGACAGAGAGCACAGAGTGAATTGAATAGGATAGGACCATATCTTAAAAGAAATTAAGGTAAATGGTGAGAGAGAAATGCAGTGCGAGGAAAGAGGGTGAAATGGAATGGGGCAAATTATATCTCATTCAAGAGGCAAGCAGGAGACTTTTTAGTGGAGGGAAAAAGAGGAGAGCTGAGAAAAAAACAAGAAATTTACCCTCATCACATTCAACTAAAGGAAGGAATAATATGCACACTCATTTTGGTATGAAAACCTATCTTACAATACAGGAAAGTGGAGGGGAGAAGGAGATAAGCAGGGAGGGAGGGGTGATGGAAGGGAGGGCAATGGGAGGAGGGAGCAATTTGAAGTCAGCATTCAGGGAGGGACAGGATCAAAAGACAGAATAGAAACAATGGGGGGCAGGATAGGATGGAGGGAAATACAGTTAGTCTTACACAACACGACTGTTATCGAAGACATTTGCAAAACTACACAGATATGGCCTATACTGAATTGCCTGCCTTCCCAAAGGGAATGGGTGGGGAGGGTGGGATGGGGAGAATTTGGAACTCAAAATTTGGAACAACTGTTGAATATTGTTCTTGCTACTAGGAAATAAAAAATACAGTCAATGGGGAATAGAAAGTCATCTGGCCCTACAGGACAAAAGAGAAGATGGGGATAAGAGAAGGGAGGGATGATAGAAGAGAGGGCAGATTGGTGATAGGGAAAATTAGATTGCTTGGTGTATTGGGGTGGAGGGAGGGGACAAAAGGGGAGAAAATTTGGAACCCAAAATTTTGTGAAAATGAATGTAAAAATTTAAATAAATAAATTTTTATTAAAAAAAAAAAGAAATAAAAACTTACAGGTCCCTGAAAGAATCTCTGAAAAAAAGCTGCACAAAATGCCTGAAGCTTGGGACAGTGTGGCATCCATCCTGGAAAAAAGAGTCCTAATTTAACAAAGAATTAAAAGATAAGTAATAGGCTAGGAAAATAAACAAACCACAGAAAAAATTTATGACCATAGAAAGTTATTATGGTTACAAGAAAGATCAAAACACACACTCAGAAGATGATAACACAGTCAAAGCTCCAACATCCAAAGCCTCCCAAGAAAAAATATGAATCAGTCTAAGTCCATGAAAAGGGTCAAACATGATTTTGAAAATTAAGTAAGAGAGGTAGAGCAAAAATTGGGAAGATAAATGAAAATGATGCAAGAAAATCATGAAAATCAAATCAACTTGATAAAGGAGACACACAAACAGAAGCATTGAAGAAAATAAGATCTTTAAAAGCAGACTAAGCCAAATGGGAAAAGAAGCACAAAAATTCACTGAAAACAAAAAACAAAAAGACAAACAAACAAACAAAAACTCCTTCAAAAGTAAAATTGGCCAAATGGAAAAGGTACAAAAAGTTCAGTGAAGAAAATAATTCCTTAAAAATAAGAATTGAGAGAATGGAAGCTAATGACTTTATGAGAAATCAAGAAATATAAAACAAAATAAAAAGAATGAAAAAAATAGAAGACAAAGTGAAATAGTGAAAAAAAAAACAAACAAAGCAGCTGATCAGGAAAATAGTTCCAGGAAAGAGAATTTAAAAATTATTGGACTACCCAAAAATTATGATTGGCTAGTAGTATAGAAGGGAAAATAACAAATAATAGAGGGGATGTGGGAAAAATGAGACATTAATGCACTGTTGGTGGAGTTGTGAACCGATTCAACCATTCTGTTGAGCAATTTGGAACTATTCCTAAAGGGTTATAAAACCATGCATATCCTTTGACCCAGTAATACAACTACTACATATGTATCCCAAAAGAGATTATTTTTTAAAAGAAAAAGGACCTATATGTAAAAAATTATTTATAAGAACTCTTTCTTAGTGACAGATTTGGAAACTGAGGATATGCCTATCAATTAGGGAATGACTGAACAAGTTATAGTATGAAATAGATAGTGTAGTGATGGAATACTGTTGTGGGTAAGAAATGGTGAGTAGGATGCTATCAGAAAAACCTGGAAAGACTTACATGAGCTAATGCAAACTGAAATACACTGTGTACAAAGTAACAGAAATATTGTAAAATAATCCGCTGTGAATACCTTAGCTATTCTTAGCAATACAATAATTCAAGATAACTCTGAAGGACTTATGATGAAAAATGCTATCCATTCCAGAGAAAGAACTGATGATATTTGAATACAGATTGAAGTATGTTTTTTTTTTTTTAACTATTTTTCTTGAAGTTTTTGTGGGGCTCTATTTTTTCTTCTTTAAATGACTATTATGGAGATGGTTAGCATGACTACACATGTATGATATATATCAAAATTCTTGCCTTCTCAGTGGGGGTGGTGAAAGAATTCAGAACTCAAAGTTTTAAAAATGAATGTTACAAATTATTTTCACATGTAACTGAGGGAAAATAAAATACTAAACAAATCAAAGAAAATTTTGCAACTCAGTATTTGAAAGAACATTGGGTATGATTTGTGTGTGGTATTATAGAATGAAGACAATAAATAGCACTCAGCAATACACATAATAGTTATAATAATGAAGAAAGGAAAACAAAAACAACAATAAACCCAATTATTGTAATAATTCATGCATGCATACATATATACATATATATACATACATACATATATATATGTATGTACACACACACACATACATGAAGGCAGCTTGACAGAATGGATAGAGGACTGGCCTCAGAGCTAGGAATGTCTGGATTCAAGTCTCTTTTCTGACACATACTGGCACTGTGCATCTAATAAACAACTTTATATCTCAGTGTTCCAGGCAATACTATATGACTCTTAAGTTTGGGAGGAGCTGCTGACTGCATCAGCAAAGGAATTACTTCACCATGGCCTCCCTACATAGGTGAAGTGAAAGAACTTGGAAGGAAGGAAAAAAGGAAAGAAGGAAGGGAAGAAATGAAGGAAGAAGAAGGGAGGAAGCAAGGAAAGAGAAAGAAAAAAAGAAAAATAAAGTATAAATTTACTACAGTAAGAATACATTCAATAATAAGGGGAACTATCTGAGAGTAAAAAGTAATAATGAATCAAGGACCATACCCAAGATGGTGAAATAGAAGGATGGACCTGCTTTAGCTGTCCCCCACCCATACCCATAAAATACCTATAAAAATTACGCTAAACAAATTCTAGAGCAGCAGGTCACAAAATGACAGAATTAAAGAGATTGCCAGCCCAAGGCAGCCTGGAAAGCTGACCAGAAAGGTCTACTGGACTGGGCTCAGAGCAGAGCACAGCTGAGCCTTGGCCACACAGCATAGCACAGACCTGTCTGGAGCAGGCTTCAGGGTAAGGAATCATGGGTAGCAGCTGTGGTTCCTAGATTTCTCAGCACACAAATGCCAAAGATAGCTTCAAAGGTTAGTGAGAAAGTGCTTTCACCTGGGTGAGAAGAGAACATGGTCTGGCCCCGGCTCCAGGATGGCTGTGGTTATTGAGGTACCAGCATCCATTTTAGGAGCCCTCAGCCTAAAGAACCTTGGGAAATTGAATAGCTGATTTGTGTCTTAGTTCTGAGTGGCAGTCCTGGGGTGAGGAGGAATGCTGGCCTGGTAGAGCTAGAGGTGGTTGTGGAGAGAGAAGCCTAATTACAGATACCAGTCAGAAAAGCTTGTGGTTGCTTCCAGACCAGTGTGCAGGCCAGGAGAGGAGTAAATTCCTCTCCCTTCATTGTGCCACCTTGGAGGAACTGGGAACTTACAGGTTCATAGAATATACCCTTGACTTGGCAAAGGACTCAAAAGTCAAGGAACTGTCCTGGAAAATTCCCCAAAAAGGGAAAAAATAAAACTATAGAAGTTTACTTTCTTGATGGGCAGGCATTTTCTTCCATCCTTTTGGTTGAGAAGGAACAATGCAGACCATCAAAGGAAGACATAAAAGTCAAGACTTCTGCATCCAAAATCTCCAAAATAAATATGCAATGTTCTCAGGTTATGGAAGAGCTCAAAAAGAATTTTGAAAATTAAGTAAAAGAGGTGGAGGAAAAATTGGGAAGAGAAATGAGAGTGATGCAAGAAAATCATGAAAAGCAAGTCAGCAGGCTGCTACAGGAGAGCCCAAAAAATGGTGAAGAAAATAACATCTTTAAAAATAGACCAACCCAAATGACAAAAGAGGTCCAATAAAACAATGAGGAGAAGAAGGCTTTAAAAAGCAAAATTAGCCAAATGGAAAAGGAGGTTCAAAAGCTCACTGAAGAAAATAGTTCCTTAAAAATTAGAATAGAGCAGATGGAAGCTAATGGCTTTATGAGATACCAATAAATTACAAAACAAAACCAAAAGAATGAAGAAATAGAAGACAATGTGGAATATCTTATTGGTAAAACAACTGACCTGGAAAATAGATCCAGAAGAGACAATTTAAAAATTATGGGACTACCTGAAAGCCATGCTCACAAAAAGAGCCTAAACATCATCTTTCATGAAATCATTAAGGAAAATTGCTCTGATATTCTAGAACCAGAGGGTAAAATGAATATTGAAAGAATCCACTGATCACCCCCTGAAAGAGATCCAGAAAGAAAACTCCTGGGAATACTGTAGTCAAATTCCAGAGTTTCCAGGTCAAGGAGAAAATATTGCAAGCAGCCAAAAAAACCAATTTGAGTATTGTAGAAATACAATCAGGATAACACAGAATCTGGCAACTTCTGCATTAAGGGATCAAAGGACTTGGAATATGATATTCCAGAAGTCAAAGGAACTAGGTTTAAAACCAGGAATCACCAACCCAGCAAAACTGAGTATAATACTTCAGGGGAAAAAATGGTTATTCAGTGAAATAGAGGACTTTCAAGCATTCTTGGTGAAAAGACCAGAGCTGAATAGAAAATTTGACTTTCAAACACAAGAATCAAGAGAAGCATGAAAAGGTAAACAGGAAAGAGAAATTATAAGCTACTTACTAAAATTGAACTGTTTACATTCCTACATGGAAAGATAATATTTGTAACTCTTGAGACTACTTGCAATATTTGGGTATACATGCATATATTATAATTACATGACATAGCCATCATATAGGAAAGACATAACTGGAATCTAAGTCTTCCTAAATCAAAGAAAGCCAGCCTCTACCATAACAGTCTAGCTCATGTATTTTTTTTTTAAGTTTTTCCCACAAAGAATCATCCCATATATCTCTCTAATTTTTATTGCTTAGGAAACTAAGGATCAAAGAGATCACAAAACTTATTAGTTGTTAATCTGATACATAATGAAGATAGGTTTAGGGTCTGAATACATGGTACCACAGAAGGAAGAAACACTTTAGACCTCTGAAAGCAACAAAGACACTTAGTAAGTTGTTGGGGGAAGTTTGGAGGGGTGGACTGCAAGATGAAATGGAATGCTTACTGTTATACAACAAGTATGTATTTGAATCAAGATTTGAACAAGGGGCTTCTTGACTCCGAGACCACCTGTCTGCTTTACCATGATGCTTCAACATAACTTAAGTTATATAAACTGGGATATATCAAATATCTTATTTCCTTGTCTGAATAATTTATGTGATTCTGTATAAGGAAACAACTAATAAGAAATGCTAGATATCAATGAAGATATTTTAGAAAAGAAAAATATGACAATTTTAAAATTAAAATATTTATATATTTCACATTAGAGTCAGAATTGAATTTATTTTTAAACTATTAGAAGTACATAGGTGTGGAAATAAATACCCTTGTCTTATGGAAAGCTAATAAAAAGGATTATAAACTTAAGATATTAAAACATACTTTAAATTTACCATGTGGGGAAAAATGTAAATGACATATGGTTGCTGGGAGAGGACACAAACCATCTAAACTCTGGAAATACTTTATTTTATGATTTATTTTAATATGTGATGTCAGCTAGTTCTTCACGATTATTTATTTATATCACTTTCTTGCTTAAAAGGACAACATTGTACTTATTAACCATTTACTTAAGACTGACCAACTGTGTACATAAATAGTTATTTGGGAATTTTTTAAGATGTCCCAAAAGGAGAACAAAAACATTTTAAGTGTCTAACTAGCAATCTGTTGCTTACCCTGCCAACCAATACATTCTTGTTCACCAGGCATAAATCAGTAAGACCATTACTTCAGTGTGTATCTTGTCATCAGCACTGCACATTTTGGCCTCAGTCCATAAAATCCCATGCTTAAGGTCCAGTAACTTATTAACTGAAAAGTACAACCATTTTGACTTGGTGGGTTATATAACAACATCTTAGCAAAAGAAACTTTTCACTATTTTTTATGCAAGTATCTACTCTTTCAGGATAACTTGGTTTTGTAATTTTCATGATGAATCGGATGGCAACATTCACAGGGAATTTTTTTTTATTTTACCTCCAGTCTTTGCATCTGCTCCACACTGATTCTGAAACAAACTATAACTGAACATGAAGGTAGATCTTTTTAGTCTTGTATTTTTTTTCATGAATTTCGTCAATTTTCCCCTTTTAATAAATGGTTTGTGGATGTGATGAAGTATGCGAAGAGTTCAAAGTAAAACATTTTATTAGTATATTAGTTTATGAATGCTTTATTGTAACTCAATTATCATGGCACATATCTCTATTCTATACTTAGAAAATACTTTGAAATAAATGGGTACTTTTACAAAATAAATATATAGTGGAGCAAAATAGTTCCTCAGCCATCTAACATTAACATATATTTGGAACAACAAATCAAAACATGAGGGGAAAGTAATTACCAAAGGATAACTACATTATCTTTGGAGTATTCTGTCCAATATTTTTCTAAGACATTCCCTTGCTGAAGTTCAGAATATTTTCCCTTAAATACCACTTCCTACATCCCATCTCCTGCTCAGACTGTTTTATAACTTCTTAATCATTACTGACTGTCTTTCAAAAAATTTTTAAAAGTTGTTTTACCTTAAATATATCTGAGAACTGGGAGAGGCAATGATGCTCTTTGATCATTTTACAGATGAGTAAACTGAGGCACTGAGACCTTGATAACTTATCCAGTTACAAATTTATTATCTGAGGAAGGATTCAAACCCAATACTTCTGGTCTCCATGGCCAACTGGTCTTAGAAAGACAAAAATATGAAATTCTCTGATATTGAGTGGTTCTATAACCATGAATATAATGTATTTCAATCTTGATCTCCAAATATAGAAAAACGGGATAATAATTCTCAAAGAACCTATGGAACAGGGTTTCTTTAAGATTCCTATTATATAAGCTATGTAAAACACTTGGAAATTTTAAAATGTCATACAAATGGCAGTTATAATAATGTTTATCTGAATATGATTTGGGATTTCTAAATAATAATAAGAATCATAAAATTAGAAATTTAGCCAGGAACAAACCTTCATGTACATACATACATACATACATACACAGTCCTGTCCACTCCTTTACTCAATTACTATACCAAATACCTGGGATACAAAGACAAAAAATGAAACATTTCTATTTCTTAAGGGAAATTGTATTCTACTAGGGGTAAATAACGTGATCATATATTAGGACTAATAAATAGTAAATGGTCATGATGGGAATGTTCTCTTTCCTCATCTTCCTTTGTTGAAATTCTTTTCTTCCTTCAAGGCTAGCTTAGCTAATATCTCCTCTCTGAGCAAATCTCTGATTCTCTTTAGTTGAATGGCTTTTTCTCTCTGATTTTAGATGAATTAATCAATATAATACTTTATAATAATAAAAGTTAATTTAAATGTAGTCTAATTATCTCTTATTCCATAAACTTTTTTGTCTGTATCATGTAATTCAATAGGGATTTATTAAATACTCCTCATTTTGACTTTCATTCCATATTATCATATTAAAGAAATGAGATACTTAGGAGGAAATGTGAAAGTAATGTAATGGCTACTTAAGGACCATTGTGGCTCATCTATTCCATTATCAACAACTGTAGTCTTATCAGTGAATACTGCTGGCTTGTAAGGGCCTACAGCCAATGTTGACTAACTGATGAAATTACAGATAATACTTTGACTTAAAATTATCTTTGGATAAAATGTAAGTTCCTGGAGGCCAATCACTATTTTAGTTTTGCCTTTTAAACCCAAGTGCCTAAAACATTCCTTGGTGTTAAGCAGATGTGTAACAATTCTTACTGATTGATCGTCCTAGCCTCTTTACAAGATATTAAATGGACATTATTTTAAGCATGGATGGCAGTCTATGCAACAAAAATGCAAGTCCTCTTTAACTAGCAATCCTGGTGATTCTCCAAGACCAAATCCAAGTACTGCATAGGCTATTTGTTCCGAGTATAAAAAATAATATTGGGTCAAAGATGCTGGGCAATTCAGTCACAATGCAGAGATGTTTGTGTTTCAATACAGATAAATACTGAAACCTCCACTGAAGTCCTTTAATTGAGGAATGAAAATGAGCCTGTGTTCTTCAAGATCATGGCAACCAAATATAGGACCTGACGGTATCCACTGAGAAATAAAGACATTGAATGTGGCCTTTAAATGGCTGGTTGTGATGCTTTTCTAAAGGCAACAGTGGAATTAATTTCTAAGACAATTATTACCAAAGATTTGTAAGTAGATGCTGATTTTTCACTCTTTGGCCATAGCAATTTGTGAAATTATTTACTTAAGTATTACAGAGGTGATTTGATCTTTACTGTCGAAAGATTAGTTTAAATACCAAATGATACTAGGATATAATTAAGCAGAAAATAATAAACTGAGAAATGATCTATCAAGAAGTTAGGAAGGTCGGTTCATTTGAGGTTACTGCTCATACTCTTACTAATTATCTATAATCTTTGTAAGAATTAAATACAAGTTTTCTTTGATAAATTAATAATCATAAAAGGGTCTAGGAACATGGAAGATCATAAGAAAGTCACAGAGTCATTCCTTATCAGTAAATTACACCTTGTCTAAAGGATATTTCTGCCTTCCTGTACCCTTTATTCTAGACAATCTGTTCATGGCTGGATAATGAATCAGCATGTTCAATATTAGGGTCATCAAAAATGTATAGGTAACTTGTTTTCAGTTAATTCTGAAATCACCTGCTATTCATTTTATGGCTGTACTGTATTTTGGTAATTATGTACTAGAACCCAGAGGGATTTTTTCAATGTTAACATCAAAAATTAATAAGTGAATGAATTGGTGTAATGATTTTATTTAAAAGAGGTTACCATAAGCCTTCAATAAAATGCATTAAGGCAATTTTTTGAAGTCAATAAGAGAACTGAAATATGTCATTCTTTACTCTATATTTTTAAAAATGTTATTAGCATAAAATTTCCTGAATCATCATTTTGTTTAAATAAGAAAAATTAAATATAAATTTTACAAAATCATGAAGACTTGGCAATATTAACAATGACAGTTGCAAAATGACTTGCATGCTAAGTATTGAATACTCATGAGATTTTTTTTTCTATTATTTGTCTCCTACCTCCTTTGAAAGCTTATAAAATAAGACTGCCAAAAAATTCATTTTGTTCAGATTTGTTTCCTACCACAGCAGGCTTGTTATATCATGTTTCATGAAGGCAGTTGTTAGAGAGGAGTGTGATTTTTACCTGTTATGAAACACTGTAGCATCAAAAACTTATCAAAAAGATAGAAAATTATGCCTATGAATCATAGCAACATTTCTTGTCAATTATTTGATGAATCCAGTCAGTCAACTAGCATTCACCAAGCATCTACTATATGCTGATGCCATGTTACATTATGGGGTTACTGTTATCAGTGCATGTTCTGAGTAAACTTAATATCACATTAATTCTTGTTGTAAAAACATAGTTTCAAAAATCATAACAGTTCTGGATTTATTATATGAAAAATGAAAAAATTATATATATATGTAATTTATATAGACATATGTTCTTTTGAAATTCTTTAAATCATGTTAACTTCAGTGACCATGTTGTATTCATTATGATGAAAATGAAACTTAACAGTTAGCCTGAAGATTAAAATTTTGGAAACTTATTTTTACTAACCTAAATCACACTCTATCTCTAGGATAGGTCAGCTAGAACCTTCCAGTGTGCTAAGTATTCTTTGGGTACAATTATATGTACGTGCTATCTTTACCTGATAAAATGGGACCTCATCAAGAGCATACAATGTCTCAGTTCTTTTCTTTGCCTTCCTAATGCCTAGAGTAGTAACTGACATACAGTAGATAACTAAGAAAAGGTTGACTGAGTAATTGCAAATTAAGAACCTAGGCTAAATAATTCTTTCAGATTTTTAGAGAAATATGGAGAATTTATAGTCTGCTATCCTATATGAAACATTTCATTCAGTACAACTTATTCTTTATAATTTTAGTCCCATGACTTGGTAGGTTTCCGTGAAGGTAGATGCCTCTCCTTGTTTTCCTCATCTCTCTCATTGAGCAATGGAGCTTCCAAATGACATTTTGTACTCTGAAGGATGATAAAAATTTGAAGCTTCATGAGAGACCTTGGGCTAGAGATACCATCACTTAAAATATAAGGGATTATCAGATAATGATGAATATCTTGGTGAAAAACATGATGTATTTGTCATCAAAGGAATTTTAATTATCTCTGCTCAAACCTTCTTAATTACAATTTATACCATATCTAGCTTATAAATTCATTATTGCATATATACATACATGTATATATACACCCACATGTACACACATACCCATGTAGGCATGTGTACACCTGTATACATGCACATATATTGACTATTTGTTTGATTACTGTCTCCTCTATGAGACTGTGAGTTCTGAAGGTAGAGACTGTCTTTTAACTTTGTAAACTCAGTGCTTAGCACAGAACATGACATATTGTAAAACTTAATAAATGCTTATTGACTCACTAACAGCTAGTAACTGTGTGGACTAGGAAAAGCTGACCAATTTCTCCAAACTTCTGTTGCCTCATCTTCAAATAATCATGTTGGACTGCATCATCTGTTATATTCCTTCTAGCTCTGAATCTATGCACCTATAAGCCTCCATCAAGACCCCAAGTGAGAGCATGTATGTTTCCCAATGTCAGAGACTTTTTTTAATCATTGTGTTGCCACTGCTGAGTAGAGTGCCCTGAACACCTTATAAATTTGCTGTTTATCTAACTGAATTGAAAGGGAAATCAAACAAAATTTACGTGGCCTATATTGTGGGAAACCTGTGGTAAGTCCGGTCCATACAAGAACTAGCCCTGACAGTGGGACAATAGTAATAAATATTCAAATTATATTTATTTTAGTGGAATCTGAATAAATACTTCCTCTACACAAAAGTTCATATACCTGAAACCAAAAGGTTTCATTAGTCACACCTGGCTAGATTTCTATAACAATAGGATGGGTATAGGTATGTATACGTATATGTACATATATACATGCACATATGCAAATATGTAGCAACAAATGAGTTGAATCACAACCTCATTCTTCTAAAGTAGTGAATAGTGAATGCTTGCATTTTATTTATTTATTTATATGACAAAAATTGTCTAACTCTGATTCCATAGCAAGAGATTAATTCATTTAATGCAATTAAAAAGCCCATTAAATATATAGGATCAAACAATTCCAACTATTTTATGGGATTAACAAATAAATGAAAATAAAAATTTTAATGAGTTGCAGTGATACTGTATACTTCAGAGTCATAGCCAAATAGTTGTTTTTGAGAGTACAGAAAGTCTCCATTTCCTTGTCCTGTATCACCTATACACATAACATCTATAACTATAATACTAAGCATTAACAAGAACTCCAGGTTTAAACACTATACAAAATGAAAGGGAAAATGTAAGCATTATTTTTCAAGTAATGTTTCCTAAGAATGAGACATCAATGACTAATTAAAGCCACAAACAGCTGAGCAGAATTTTGGGACACTGTCAGCAATGAATTTCACCATAAAAGCCTTAATACATGAAACTAGTTGGGTGATAAAAGAATAATTTTGAACACCCTGTGTTAGATTGTAAGACAGTGAATGTGGGGGAGAGCAACTATGCAAAGTTATGTTTTCCCACTTTCCTAGATTTTATATCCCTTTGTATGCATTTGAATTTGATTTCGAAGGTATTTTAATTTATTTGATTCTCTTTCCTATTTCTTTAAATTTCCCATCTCTTTCAGTATTAACTTGTTTTCTCTTTGTTTCATACCAGTTCTTGTTGTTTTCGATTAAGTTTTTTTCTCCCATCTTTCTCCCAATTTTAAAGAGAGTGCCTTCCAGAGCTGTTGCCAGTCATATTCTGTAGCCACCAAAAATCAGTTACATCTACATTTTCTAACTCCAGGCAAATGTAAATGTACATAAAGAGACTAATTAGTGGATTAGAGGCTTGTAAGATAGAATTGCATTAATCAAAATAATATTTAAAACACTTTTTTGTAAAATGTAAGACTTACATTTTGCCCACAAGTTGACATCTTTAAAGATGTTTTCCATTCAAGTTTTACTTATGTTAATCTGAATTTCAGCTTGTATATATGGCTTGATATCAAAGTATATTAATATATTTCACTGATTTAAGATAGCAACAATAAAGATGGGTTCATTTCTAGCTGTACTTGGATGTCTACATATGAAAATCAAAGTTGTTAAGGGATTCTAATATTGTGTTTATTTAACATTTCTCATTTTATATCCCACTAGTAACCCTGATAAAATGTATTTTAAGAACTTTTTTCTATTGATCAAAGCAGGCACTATTGCCAAGTGAATATTTCAGAAACACTTATCCTGAAAAAAGTGGGTTTTTTGGGTTTATGTTGTTTTTATAGATTTACAATTAAAACTGATATGAATTCAGTAAGAGCATGTTTTGAGATAATGGCAGGTTTTGTAGTGCTTGCAGCATATTTTTCAGAGACACTTCATAGCTCTATAAAAGTAAAAAAAAAGACATTAAGAAGGAAAGGGGATAAAACCACAATTTGGAAAGACACATAAAAGGAACAATTTTGATATTTATTTGCATAACCACTCCTTGTTTCTTTGGAAATCAGACATTATTCTCAGAGTTGAATTCATTTTTCAAGGATTATTAGAATACAATTTTCTAAAATACAATATTTTACCAAGGGATACAAACTGGAGAATGGAAACATTTCAGGCCCATACAGAAAAATCAGTCCCTCTATTTTGGAGGTAGATTCATCCTGGGATTCTTCCATTCTGCTAGCTCTGCTGTGATTCCCCTGTTTTTTTATACAGTACTTGTACATTTTTCTTTTGCACCTATTTTTAATAGGGCACTGCCTTTTGAAATTATTCTCTGAGCAATGGTATTATTCTTCATTAATAGGCCCATTAAGTCACCTGGAGCCTGTGGTGGGAGGAGTTTGCTGAATGGATGGAGCAGAAAGAGGGAAAGGTAGAGTAGAACTGAGAGGAAGTTAGTGAGAGAGCAGTCAAAGATAGGAAGAACTCAGGCTCCTGGGTAGCATGAGTGGTTTTGTGACTGTAATTTTGTTTAAGAGAGCCTGCTTGTGATGAGTGTAATGGGCCTGGTTTGTGGGAAGCCTAGCAGGGGGAAGGCTTGGGGATGATATTGTCCTCTGCATTGTTATCGTGGATGGATTTTTGTTGTTCTGATGAATTAGAGTCTGAATAGATAATTTGGAAGAGTCTGGTATTTCGTGATCCTGAATTACGCCTTGATATTCATGGCTGCCCTGGGCACTGTGAACATTGCATTGGTGTTACAAGTATGCATGTTCACTACTTTTAAATATTTTAACAGCAGCAGTAGATTGATAAACTAGATAGATATGTAGGTAGATAAATGAGTGAATAGATAAATAGACGCCAGAGACAGATTTAGAGACAGAGGTAGACTGATAGATGTGGGAGAGTGGTAGACTGAACAAAGTAAGGCAATGGCAGAGAATGTAACTGACATATACAATGATTTTTTAAGCAATTACTAGACAATGTATAACAAGAGTTAATCAGACATCCTCTCTGTTAAGAGAATAAGACAATGAGATACACAGAAGAGAGCACGGCTTCTGAAGTCAGAGGACCTGGGTTCAAATGTGATCTCTCTGTGCTGCCAGTCTGACATTGGTTAAGTCACAACATGCTCTTATATCAGTTTTCTCATCTGTAACTTAAAGGAATTTGGAGTATATGAGCCCTTATATCTGTTTTAGCTCTATATCTTTAAATGTATGAGTACAATCACACCACTTATGCTGAAATATATTACAAAGAGCTGTGGATTAGGAATTAGAAACCTGTTTTCAAATTTTAGCTAAGCTATGTTACCTTGGAAAAGCTACCTCTCCTCTCTAGACCCATGTTTCTTCTGTAAAATATGAAGTTTAAGTTACTTGACCTGTAAGTTCCTTTTCAACAAGTGTAAAACACAGAAATCTAATTTATCCAGAACATAGCCAGAAACTGAGAACCTAGCAGGTAAAACTGCTCAAGAAATAAAAGAATTATCCTGAAGACAGTAAAGCTTACTCAGATTAATCATCAGACAACTTCTCAGGCATTGCATGAAGTCTATTTGCCTTTACTTTTCAAACAGTTATAATAAAATTAACGATCTGATTCCCCAGCAAACAAAAAAAAAATATAGAAGCGACAAAACAGAAAAGGGAAATATATATTCCTGGATGAACATAGGTCAGAAGTATCAAGAAGAGATAACTGACAGCTTGTAAGAAAAATAGAAAAGGGGAAAAAAACAACTACTATAACTTTTGGATACATTATTCAAAGACTTTCCAGGATGGGATCTTTATTTTAGGAGAACAGTCCTATACGCTTCTATATACAAACAGCTGCTGTGAGCATCACTGTATTTAAAGAAAAGCATATTAATGAGGGCAGCTAGGTGAAACAGTAGACCCTAAATCAAGAGGACCTGAGTTTAAATCTTACTTGAGATTGCTTACTAGTTTTGTGAACCTTGGTAAGTCATTTAACCTTGTTCTCTTTAGTTCTTCATCTGTAAAATGAACTGGAGAAGGAAATGGCAAACCAATCCAGTATCTTTCCAAGAAGATACCAGTTGGGGTCAGAGAAAATTGGATATTACTGAAATGACTCAACCACAGCAGCAACCACACAGTAACTGATGTTCACAATGATGGTCCAAGATAATCATGAAAAGGTTAAATTATATTTAATATCCTTTGTTAAATACATTAGGAAAATGTGTAATGCATTTTGCTATCACTTCTAATTATGTGTATGTATGTATTTATATATGTATGTATGTGTATATGCATGCATGTATATGTGTGTATATGTATATATATAAAGAGAGTGAGACAGAAAGAAACACAGAAACACACACACACACACACATATATATATATATATATGTACTTCAAATAAATGAATATTTATTAAGCATCTACTAGGCACAAAGCTGCAAGCTAGGCATTGGAAATATGAAAGATAATAGAACCTGCTTCTATGGAGTTTAGGATACAGAAAGATCTAAGTTTTAGTCATCTGGTAAATCTAGCTATGAATTTATCTGGTAGCTCCAGATAATATTCTTAATCTCCTTTCCAGATGCCCTTTCCTGTCCCTCTTGTTATTGGTGTCAGATTACATTGCAAACATATATAGGTCTCTATTTGGCCTGCACTGCCAGAGTAAAGTACATGAACCTAATGGAGCAGAGACTTGAATCTTATAGAAAAACGATTCTGTTGTGCAGGTCAGATTTTTGTCCCAATATAGTTTCCCTGGAAAGTCTTTATAAGGTGATTGCCCAGCAGGAATGTGAAATAAAAATGTCTATAATGTTAGCCCACTAAAAAACATTCAATCCATTTTTTTCTTTCTCTTTAAAACAATCCTTTTAGTGACCAAGTTGGATTTATTGAATGGAAAATTTCACAGACTGTGGAAAATTCAACTATTATGATAGCAAAAACTATCTTAAAGCAAGATATTCAGGGTCAAGACATGACCATTCTCTAAAGTATAAGGGAATTACACAATTCCCTAACTTTCTCTTTTGAGCATTTGGGATAAAAAACACGTGGCAGAATAGTTAAAAAATGAGATCACTAGCAGGGGCCAAGGTATAATTTAGACAATGTTAGAGTAAAGTTGTCTGATTAATTTCTGCAGAGCTTTCTTGTCCAGTATATCAATAGCATAGAACACCAGGAAAAGTAAATCCCTCAGCTAGTTTACTTGTTAAATCTGATTCAATGCCATTTAACAATATATAGAATGTAATTGATTATTAGATCTCACACAACTCAAGTGTAATAAAATTGATTAAACTCTCCATTTTAATAAATGCTAAGACTACTTAGTTAAGACAATCTGAAGAGCAAATACTTCTATAGTCATTAGAGAAACAAATGTTAATTACAATCCAAAATTAAATTTACATTTTAATAATATTCTTAATATTACTTTTAATCAGAAAATTCTGAGATTATATATATATGTGCATGCATATGTATATACATACACATACACATATGTATGTATATGGAGAGAAATAGTTATGGAATAAGGTAGGGAAATGGTTTTAGAATCAGGAATATGGGAGTATAAACCTTTCCTCTGACCAATACTAGTACGTATGATCCTGGACAAGTTGTTTTACTTCTCAAGGTGCCCAGATAATTCTCTAAGAATATTTTTTAAAACAGATATTATTATAAATATATTTGACATTAAGACAAATCTGTGGTTTCCTTCCTTAAAGAGATAGAAAGATAGACAGACAGATGGATAGGAAGACAGGAGGAGAGAGAACTATATCAAATGTTTGATGGTATTGCATTAGTATAGCGAAGTCTTGATATTTCATCTCCCTAAACAGATTCATATCAGTAACTGACTTGAACCTTAAAAGTCTTACAGAATTTTCTAGGGTACAGGTGGAGATGGAAAGGGTGGAACTAAGAGGCTGACTAACTTACTCATTGTCAAACCATTAGTATGTGTTACAGGGAGAATTCTCAAAATGGATAAACACAAAATAAACAGAATATTTTGCAAAAACTCTATGATTTTCAATCATAAAGAACATCAGTAAAGACTAAGCACTGTCTCTGCAAGAGAAAAGCAAAACAATGTATGTGCATTCTGCTTTTAAATCCAGTCTGTGTTATTAAGACTTTCTATTGTCATTTTCTTATTTTGGGCAATGTGTATTGAGGGGGAGTGGATGTTTTAAGTAATTGTAGGATCTAGTATATACCAGGCATTTTACTTAGCAATTATTAATAATATTGCATTTGATCAACAATCAACAAAATAATAAATCAAGTCCTGATCTATATTATTTGTCCATTTCCAAAGTGTAAAAGCTCACACTGAAAATTTAACATCTGGGTCTTCCAAGTTGGTTTCAGTAGGCTCCTGCATACTGCCAATCAAAAGACTGAGCTTAGAATTTTTATGGCAAAATATTATTATTTTTATATTCAGGAAGAAACACACAGAAAAACAGAGTTCATACAAAAATTTAAGAGTTTGCCCTTATTGTAGCATAGTAGAATGAACTTTTCATTTAGACTCAAAGTACCTCCATCCGAGTGCCAAATCTACTACTCATACTTGAGAGAATCTGAAAATGCACTACACCATGACATCTTCATTTGAACATTGAGAGAGTTGGATTGAGTGACTTATAATGTTCCTTGGAGTTAATAAGTCTTTGATCCTAGACAAGAAGAATTTATTAAATGCATATTCTGTGCCAATACTGTTTTAAGCAGTGGGATATAATTATAAGAAAAAAGAACAGCAGTCCCTCAAGGAGCTTATATTTAATGGAGAAAAATAGTATACAAATAGTACAAGTAAAAGGGGTGGAGGGCAAAGAAGGCATCTATGTGGGACAGACATGCTGTTGAAATCCTGAAAATCAGAAGTACAGTCAGGTGGGGAATGAAGGTAAGCTGTCTTGGACAGTTCCTCAAAATGAGAGCTCCTAGAAGATCTTAGCAATGAGTGAAAGGAGCTGGCACTGGAGTGAGCGAGCTTTAGGTGTTGAGAAAGGTGTTGGATTTGCAGCTGAATGAAGGTGTTGACATTCAGAATATCAAAAACATAACTGTGAGAGAAATGAAGGCTGGCTAGCCTGGGCCCCTTCCCCAAAAGAGAGACCCAAGGAGGAGCTCACCTATGAAAGGGGGTGGGGGCCAGCATAGAAGGAGGATGACAGATTGAGAAGTCTTTGGCAGTAGATGGATCTTCCAGGAGAGAATAGATATCCTAAGATGAGGAAGTCCCAGGCACTGAGTCATGTTCCTGGGTAAGATTGCATAAAGTTGAAGTCCAGAAAATGAGAAGTACACTAGGAATGAAGTATAGTGCATGATATCAATAACCATTTGAACTGAATTGGAAGAAAAACATTCTGAGACATTAGATATAGGTTTCAATGCTCATCTTCACCACTTATTCTCCTTGAGACTGTGAATGAATCAGAAATCCCTTTGACCATCACTTTCCTTATGTGTAGCATAGGGATAACTCATGCACTTCCAATCTACCTACTTCATAAGTGTTTTGGAGAGGAAAAAGTATGGTAAACTGAAAAGTTATATAAAAATAAAATATAATATAATTTTGTACCTAAAGTCAGCAAAGCACTCTACTAGGCACAAAGGGAGAGAAAACAATTGATCATTCATCAAGCATTTATTAAACAACTATAATGTGCTAGGCACTAGGGATACAAATACAATGAATGAGAGTTCATCCTTACAAGGAATTCATCTTCTAATGGGGAAGACAATTAGAACATATACATAAATATGTATAGCATAAGTACAAAGTGAATATATTACATGAATATATTTGTGTATATATGTATATACATACACAGCAGTTAAGTATGAGGTAGTTTGGGAGGAAAGTCCCTAGGGCAAGGAAAGATCCAGAAAAGTTTCAAACAGATATTGCTGGAGCAGTATTTTAAAAGAACAGAGAGGATGCTATTTGAGGTAAGACAAAAGTGCACTACTGACATATGGGATGACCAGTGCAAAGACAAAGGGTCAGGAGAAAGAGTTTCCTCTGTGAAGAACAGAGAAAAGACAAGTTTGTCTGATTTCAAGAGTATAATGGAGAACAATGTAAAACGAGCCTGGAAAGTTAGAGTGGTGCCAGGTTGTAAAGGGCTTTAAATCTTCATCAAAAGAATTGGCATATTAACCTAGAGTCAATGGGAAACCATTGGGGTAGAATGAGTAGAGGACTCACATGGTCAGATCTGTGATTAAGGAAAATTGCTTTGACAGGATTATGGAGGGTGTACTGGAATGGTGAAAGACCTCATATAGGGAGATCATTTAGGGCACAGTTGTGAGACTCTAGATGATGAGTGATAAAGACCAAGGCCAAAGTGGCATCTGTGTGAGTCGAGAGAAGGAGTGGGATGCAAAAAAATTTATGAGGAATGTAATAGAAATATTTTGATTTGCTATGTGAGGTGAGGGAGAGTGATGAATGAAGAATGATGTGGAGGTTATCTATCTGAAAAATGAGAAGGATAGTAGCAACTTCAGTAGAAGTGAGGACATTTAGAAAATGAGAATGTTTTGGGAAAGAAAATGTAATGTTCATTTTTTATGTGATTTTCTTTCTGCATTTTAAGTTCACCATTATTAATAAATAACAGTTTTGATTTGATATCTACTCTCTGAGCTTGTATTGGAAAAGGTTGGTAAGGAGAGTCATATGTTGAGATGACTTAGAGCTGGCAATGGCGTGTTGTGAATCCAGATCTAGACGTTTATATGGTGAATGGTCAGCGGATTACAGCATCTACCAAACAAAGCTTTCAGTTCTGGAAGCTGATGGACAGGAACACCCTAATTCTGTTTGGTACAGAAATATTCCAGGCACATCACAACTCCAGTACCACTTTCTTTATCAGTCAACACCCTACTATTATTGTCATTACTTTTTTTCTCTTTTCAATAACCCTACCCATTTAACACTACAGTTATCCCTCACACAATGCAGAGATTAGGGGCATGGTACCCCTGAGATCTGGAAAATCCACATCGAAATTTTGGCCTTTCCTTTGTACCAGAGAAGAAATTCGAATTATTATGACATTAAAAGATAAACTATATTGATATTGTGCAATACTATCAATATATTTTATGCTTTTCTGAGTTTCTGAACATTTTGGTGTCACCTGCTGCCTTTGACATGTAGTCTGCAATGTTTGCATAACTCCCCCAAAATTCTCATTTGATTTTTTATTCTGACTTGTGATAGATCAAAACTGTGATGGGTAAAGTAGCTATGTGGAAGGGGATAGTTGTACTCTCCCTTGAAGAATAAAGGATAAAATTTTGTTAGGTAAAATCTATATCCATTCATTGGGAGTAGATATTGTTTCATTCACTCATTTTTGTGCTTCCAGAATTTAGCAAAACATTTGGAACATACCAGGAGCTTAATAAATGAGTGAGTGAGTGTGTGTGTGTGTGTGTGCATGGACAGATAAGTTCTTTACTCTCATGGGTTGTCAATGGAAGTCTGTAATCATAAGCAAAGTAAGCAGTAAAGCAAAAAAAGGGGCCTTGTATATTAAATAGGTAGATGCCTGCAAACTTGGAAAGAATTCAAAAATATGCTTAGAGTGATATTTTGAGATGTAAACATGTGATTTGTGGGGATTTTTTTCCACCTAGAATATCAAAAGCAATGTATTCCACTTTGAAAACTAGCCACCTACATTATTTGGTGACTCAACAAATAAATAAACCTGAACCAATATTAGTAATCTTCCAGGGGGAAAGCAGCATCTAGGCTGACAGCCTGTATGCTAAGTTTCAGACCAATGCAATTTGAAATGGTTGAGATATTAAACCCAGATGATTAGCTATGGCGGCCCTGTTAGATGTCACCAGAGTGAAGATTTGATCTGTAAATAAATTCAAATTACTTGCTTTCAGAGTGTGCCCAGACTTCCAGTAATTTGTTTTTCCTCCTCCTTCATGCATACTCAGTATCCAAAGTTATATTGCAGACCTTTTTTCTTCTTTTTCTTTTTATGTGATGCATTATATTTCATCACTTCTCATTATAATGTGCTAGGAGCTAATGTGTTAGGACACAGCATCCTGTGCTATTTGTGCATCTTCCCAGATGTTACTGTGCCCCACCTATCGGAATGAAATTTAAAGGACTTGTCCTATTTCTACTGGCGTTTGGTCCTGTTGATTAAATTTGACTAATGAAAGGGCTATTACATACCATACCCAAGGTAGTCAGTAGAAATGTTGTCTAAGGCAAGCTTTTCCTCTGGTATTAATATGTTGTTCACACCCAATAAGAGTCCATTTACTTCTTTAAGAAACTGTGTTTTGTTTATGTGTATTCATATTTAGTTGAGTCCTAAGGGTCTGTTTGCTTGGAAAATATCTATAGATTCTTGCTCCATTCTAAGTGGAAGAAATTCACCTATTGGCTATAAGCTTCGCTCTAAAATTCTTGGATCTATAGTTAGATTCTTGACAAATTCAATCCATATTCATCTGTTAAGGAAAGGGAGACCATAGGTTAGCATGCTCTAATTCACTTCATTTTTTCCTCCCCTCTCTATGTTAGTTAGGAGCATGGTAAATATAATCTATTAACACAGTTAGGTGACCTACTTTTAGAAGCCGTATATGGCTAACATTCTCTCTGTCTGTCTCTCTGTCTCTGTCTGTCTGTCTCTGTCTCTGTCTCTTTCTCTCTCTCTCTCTCACACAAACACACACATACACACACACACACACACACACACACACACACACACACACACACACACACCACACAGAGTTCATCTGACTTTTGTCTGAAAATGACCAAGCATTAGATTACCTGGCAATGTGAAACTACCTTAAGTAGATGCAGAACAACAGTCACATTCCCTTGATGAGACAATGTAAATCAAATATCATATAGTGTTACCCAGGGTCTAGAGCATAGGACTCCCAAGTTCTAAGCCAAAGGAATTTGGAGTTTCTTCCAGTATCTTCATTCTATTAAGGTACCAAATCAACTTACCAAATAGTTCATATTGATTACAGGATCAAATGATGTTTCTGTGATAGTGATAAGGATAGGAATATGCCCTGTATTTCATTGGTGTAGGGAACTCCTAGATAGGGAAATTCCCATTACTAACACAATTCAGCATCTTCTCAGGAACTTATAACCTTAGAGAGTTGCTTAGATCACAAAGCATAAAGGACTTGTCCAGAACCACAAACCTACAAAGTATCAGAGTCAGGATTTGAAAGTAGGTTGTTTAGGTTCCAACGCTAGCTCTTTATCCACCCTGCCAATTTGATTCTCATTTCTAAGTTATTTAAATGAGATATTTGTTATCTCTCTCTTGCTACTAAAATGCTACTTTGTTTCTCTAAATCTATACTAGTACAAATTCTGATATATTGAATCAAACTGGAAAGATTATGAAAGATCACTGGTATCTATCCTACTTCAATTCAAAGAAACTCAACGATGAAATGGTTGACCACCATGTGATCGATTTTGTGTGTGTGTGTGTAAGATGTGTATAAATGGTCTACTGGGGAGATAGGTACTACTACATGTGCCAATGAAGGAAGATGTCTGTCCTTTAGTTAAATCCGATTTTTCAATCATTCAAAAAGTATTTGATACTAAATGTAAAGCAAATTTGATATTAAAATTTTGATACTAAATTTCATACTATTTGATATGAAACTATCAAATAACTGTTTCAATAAACTACATGGTAGCCTGATAGCTCAAAAGAGATTAATGTGTTTTTCCTAAGCCTTTAATTTATTTCAATATTTTGTTTAGGTATGAGGACAAGAGAAATTTAATTTTTTCATAGGTACTCTTGCTACTTCTTTCACCCTTGCCTCGATATTTCAGTCTTTTCATTCTATTTCCCTTAAATTAAAAGGAGTACAAAGATTAAAGAGAAGGAGGACTTGAACAAGGCTTGGGCAAAGTTGCCTTCTTCCATCTGATCACACATGCATGACCCAGAGCTGAAGTAACTTAGTACTTTGAGAATAACAAATGACCAGGCTATTTCCTCATAGGAATATATATCTCATCATTGTTTCCCTTTTGAGATAATAAAGTATCTACTTATTGGCCACTGAGCAGGAAGAGGTGTTGATTTAGTTGTTCTAGAAAAAAATGGAGAAACTATACTCATAGCATCTCTCTTCTTTTGACCCTCCACATGATAGTATGAAACTTTGAGTACTCCAGTGAAGAAGTGGGCATGAACCCCTTGGGCCCATTGGTGGTATTAATGTGAGATTAAGAATATCAATGGGGAAAAACCAAAATAAACAATTGTAAATAATTAATATGAAATCGTAATGGCCAAGTTTAGTTCCAAAGAAGATATACGAGAATGTATCACCCTCTTTTCTTTGCAGAGGTGAAAGACTGTGGATACAAAACATTATATCTAATGTTAGACTTACTAGATATGTTGGTTAACTTTACTGAACTGTCTATATTTTTCTCTTTTTTTATAATTTGTTGTTAGGGTCAGCTCTTTGGGAGAGAAACAAAGCAAAGAGTTATTTATCAAAAAATGCAGTTGACATAAAAATGCTTTTTTCATTAAATGGTTTTAAAAATTTAACTAGAAAGTTATATAGACATATGTGTATATGTGTGTCTACACATGCATATTTATAGACATACATATACATAAAATTTTAAATTATGCACACCCAATCTTCTGATATCCCAACCAATCCTACAATCATTAACCATTCTACACTCTAGGTTAGAATGTTAGTATTCTCTTCATTTCTGGGAGACCATGAGGTTTACACTCTCTCAGAAGAAAAAAAAAAAAACAAAAAACCATGATCTTCTTTTTGCTTTACTTTGTTAAAATAGGAAGCATGTCAAGGACATGAGGGTTTGACTAATAACAGAAAGAATATGGTGACTGAGCCTAGCTGAAGGCAGTAGAAAGCTATGCAGCAAATACTCCAAACTAACGCTCAGGACACATGACTAGTGATAATTCAGGATCCATTAAACCAGTCAACAGGATCATTCAAAGAAAAAGGAAAGCAGAATCTTGTTGTTAGGCTATTGTCAAGAAGAAAAGGAAGGAGAAGAACAGAGAGGACAAAGGCTGGGAGCTTTGGTACAAAGATAACGAATACAAGTACAGGTGGAACAAAATCACACAACAGGAAAGAACAAAGGTCAGAATTAAAACTAGGAGGATTTTACAGAACAGATAGATATGGCATGCTCAGGACTCTCAACCTATCCATTCTGTGTTTTAAAGGGCCTCATCCAGTCCGGGCTTTTGGGAGAACTCAGCACCATTGTGTTATGGACCTTTACTCCATTAGCTTTATAACTCTATGGATTAAAGAAACATCTTGTCACTATGCTCAACTGTGTTCTCCTCATCACAATGATCAAGAACATTTAAAATTTTATATTTCAATGTGTTTCCTCCCATTCACCCATATGTAGCATTCCAACCCTCTCAAACTCTCATTATAAAGTACAAAAGACCTCAGGAATTTGCCGTATCACAAAAAAGTGACAGGATCCTTCCCCTCTTCAGTTTCTGGCAGCTGGGAGGATGAGCAGACAAGACAACTTCATAGCAACTTTATCAAGGAAGAAATATTTTAGTTTCCAGATGATCATGCTATAAGCATGCACCTGGTTGATTTATTTTCTTTCTTTCTCTCTTAAATGGGAATGAGGGAGAATTGTGGAGGCTGAGGGGACAAAGCTGAAAAACTGTGCAAAATTAATTTCATTTTGTTTTTATTGTTTTGACCACTTCTTTACTAACTTCCTCTCCTTCCCTTAAAATTCTGTAATTTCTTTAGTTTTTGTACTTGTTTTATTTTCTCTCTATTCTCTATCCTTTGACAATCTCATATACTCCCAGAGTTCTTCATATCTCTCTGTTGATAATTCAGTAAGGCAATGGAGCTTGTCAGAAAGAGTTTAGGACTTGTAGACAAAAGATACAAATTCAAATTTTGCCTCTATCACTGATTTTCCTGGGTGACTTCACAAAGGCTCAGTTCTGTTATCAAAGAAAATAAAGATAATGTTTAGGGGACCTATCTTTTCTGCTTGTTGTCAGTTATAAATTTTTGTATGCATATATGTATATAATGATATGTAATATATAGTATATTGTAATGTGTATTATGTATAATATATACACACATTTCATAAGCTTTTAAGTGACATACAAAAATTTCTTTTTTTTCTTGCTACTCCTACTCCTATTACTACAACAACTTCTCTTGATCATTGCAATTTCTCCAAAATAATCCATCCCTTTCTCCTCCTACACAGCTTTGTACCCAACATATCTAATCAGAATAAGGTTGTAGCAATTAGGAAAACATCATAGCATTGTGAAATCTCAGAGCTGAAAGGTACCTCAGGGGCCATCTAATCCAACCTGGATTCCTCTCTATGTCTTTCAATAAACTGTAATCCAGCCACAGTTTGAAGACCTCCAACAAGCAAGAACCTCCTACTTATGAAAGCAGATCACTCTACTTTGGAAGAGCTGTAAATATCTCCTTCCAGTTCCAGGTGGGCAACTCATTCCCTTCCATCCCCAGTCCTCTCCCCTTAACCTGCAGATGTTCTGCCCAAAGGAAGGTAATTTGAAGGCCAAAAGATACCTAGTTAACTTGGGGTTTACTGGCTCTATTTCTTTCTTGAAGACCAAGCCTTAAACCCAACTCACTCTGGATCTCATGGATTGGACAATAATAGATCCCTGCACAAGCACCACTTAATGATTATGTTTTTGGGTCCTCCTGGCTCAGAGTGAATATAAATAGTAACTATTTCTCTTTTGGCCAGCAATCCTAAGGGTTTTTCCCTTCCAATTTTCTTTTTTTCTTTTTCTTTTTTTTATTAAAGGGGCCATCCCTTGACTCACTTCTTAAAGAGGCCTAGTCATTGAATGAGTATTACCACATGCAAAGTGAGAACTTGAAAAGACATTCATTTAAAAGTGCCAAGGTCTCCCACTGCATCCTGGGCCATCTCTAGTTGCTCTGATCAGTATCTGACCATTGGACCCAGATGGCTCTGAAAGCAGATAATGAGGCTGGTGACTTTGCATGGTCCTCCCTCACTCAAATAAAAGTCAGTTACATGTCATTATCTCCCTGATGTCATGGTCCTCCTCGAGAACGAAGGACAAACCACATAACTTTTTAATCTGTATTTCTAGCCCTGAGTTCCAAAGTCACATTTCCAGTTGTTTGTAGGGTATCTCTACTTGGATAAATAATAGGAAGTTAAAAACTTAATGTTTCTAAAACTAACTCCATCATCAAAACTGATTTCCACAAAATCCTACTCTTCCTCATATGTTCCCTTTCTCCCAATGATCATACAAATTTTAAATAAAAACCTACAATAAAAAATGACCACAGTCCCTCTCTTTAAGGAGTATATATTCAAATGTGAGGAAGAATAAAGAAATAAAAAAAAAAACAAATAAAAAATGATCCAAGGGAGAATGTGGTAAGGATGAAGAGAGGCTATAGAAAGTATTATAAGATATTACAGTAGGAAGAGATCATTTTCACTGGGCAGAATCAAGGAAGGATACGTAAAGGAAGTCACACTTGAGCTGAGGCTTAAAGGAAAAGAAGGTTTGAAGGATTTTACCAGGCAGAGACATAGAGAAAGTTCATTAGAGTTATGAGGGAGAGAAAGGTCAAGATGGCAGGTAGGGAGAAGGGGGACTCAGTAAAGAAAAGAGAAGGAATAGTCAGAATAGTCAGTTTTCAAGAATAATAAAATTTTTAAGAATCATGAATTTGGTAATAAGCTGTCTCCCATACCTACCAGCTTCATAAATTCTAACCTATAAAGTAATAAAAAAAAGAAGAAAGGAAATAATGTGTAATGGATAGAGAATTAGCCTGGGATCCAGGAAGACTCAAATTCATATACTGGCTATGTGTGCCTCTTAAATACACTGTCTTTGTGACCCTGGACAAGTTGCTTAACCTCTCAGTTTCCCCAGATAACTTTCAAAAATGCTAATTTGAAGAGTAAGTGTTCTGTATTTTTAGAGGGAGTTTCCTATATCATCAAAATGGTAGGGCTTTTTCAAGAAAGTATGCTGGTTTGGGTGCTGGGAGAAGTGGAAAAGAAAACTAATAAGTAAGGGCTTTAATTATAATTGTTTTGTTTAACAATTATGATATGTTTCATATGGTGTGAAGCAAAGGAAACAAATAGAAATGTTTTTCTAGTGTGTTGCTAAAAGTGATTTACTAAGATTATATGCTATATACTGTGTTAAATGCTTTAGTATAACAGTGGCCATTCAGCTGAGTTTAGATAACATACATTTTGTATCACAACCAGTCAGCATCATTCCTTCAGCAGTACTTGGATGCTACAGAGGAAAATAGAAAATTCATATTGGAGGTAACCTGAGATTGAAGATTTAAAGGAACATTTAAAGAAAAACGGAGTTGTGGATTGAAGGTTATATGACACTATTTTGTTGAAATGACTAAATAGAGGGTCAAGAATGTGAAGGCTAGGATATTAAGCCAAATTACTAGTGATAGAATGACATAGTATAATGAGATTGAGGAACTACAAACCATGAAGGGGATCAAGATTATATTCAGGAGAATTTGGGAGAGGTTAAAAAGTACAGGAAACTGATCAGGGAAGAGAAGTTCCGTAATCAGTACCCAGGAGGTGCGTCAGCAATAATACTTATAATAGAAGATCAAAGGTGCTTTCATGCTACCCTTCTTGGATAATTGAGGCCTCCTTTCCATATTAAAACCCTCCAAATTCTATCTGATTCATTCCTCTTCTTCAACCCCAGACCCTAAAATTAACCAAATCCTGCTAGTTCTATTTCTATAACATTCCTTCTCAGACCAATATATTTTAAGCCCCTTTTACCTGTACCTGAAGTAATGCAATGTCTTTGTCTATTTCCCAACTTCTAGTCCTTTCACCATTCCAGTCTATCCTCCACACTGTTGCCATAGTAATTCTCTGAAAATGTAGGTCTAACCATATCACTTCCATGCTCAAAAACCTTCACTAACTTCTTATTAGCTATCACGTCAATTACAGAACCCTTCACCTTCTATTCTCAGTCTTTCATAAAGAGGACCTAACAAGTTCTCTTTTTTTTCCTGGACCTATTATTACTCCTCTTTAAATATGATACAACCAGAATTTTTCTCTCCTTACTGACCTATACACCTCACATTATATGATTTCCTAACTGTACTCCTGAAGCTCAACCTGATGAAACCCTTCCTGTTCTTCAAATCTTTGTTCAGGTGTCACATCCTGCTTGAAAATATCCTAAATTTTCTTCCTACAGTGGAGAATAACTCTCCTGCCTCAGATTTTTCATTTATGTATACTCCCCTATAGGGATAGAGACTAGACCTATAATTTCATTGGTATAAGGAACTAACACCTAAGGAAATTAATTCTACCCACACCATTCAGTACAGGAACATAAATTTATAGTCTTGGAGATTCCCAAAGTGGGTGATACTGCCCCCCCAGGGGTGGTGCTGGGCCAATCCAGGGGGGTGGTAATAGCCTCTGGTGCAATTGTGGGGTGTTGAATAAAAATAAGGAGGCAAAGGAAGCATAAGGAAAAAAAGAATATTTTGAAAAAAAAAACATTTGCACATGTTTCTTTTGTTGTGTAAAAGTTAAAGTTGTAGTGGTTACATTATTTCCCAAATAAACACATAAAATGCAGGTTATAACTGATCGGTGGTCAAGTGTGCCAACAGATCTTTTATAGCAAGTGTTGGCAGGCAAGCATGTTGTGCATTGTCAGGAAGACCAGCATGCATAGTCAGGAATATGTGCACGTAAAGATTTGTTTACAATATAATGCTATATGGTTACATGACTTAATATTGCATCATTAAAATTTCAATGCAGGAAAAACACCCATAAATATACAATAAATTATTAAATTTGAGATGCATCACATTTTAAAAAATATTTTACATTTTTTGAAATGATGCAATTTTTAAAGTCATTAAAGGATTTCAAAAAGTACATTTCCATGGGAGGGGGTGCTGAGTAATTTTTTAAAAAGGAGGTGGTAAGCCAAATAAGTTTGGGAAGTTCTGTCTTGGAGGGATAGTCAATTGGTCTGTCATTCAGTCAACTTACATTTAAGTGCCAGGCACAGCATTAGCAATGCAAAGAAAAGAGAAAACATGGCCCTTGCTCACAAAGAGATCACATCCTAATAGGAGAGACAACATATAAATATATCTGGACATACCAAATAAATGCAAGGCAATCTCAAGATATACATGGTAGAAATGAATTTCATTAAAGGAAAGGATTGGTCATGGACAAGACCAGGAAGGATCTTGTGAAGGAGAAATTTGAGATGAGTAGTGAAGAAAGGAAAACTTGGAATCAGACATAAGGAGGGAAAAACATTCTAGAAATAGGGTACAGCCAGTTCAAATGCAGGGAGCTGAGATAGAGTGTTATGTGAGAAGACCATTAAGCACATCAGTGCATCATTGTCGTAGCATGCATGAAGTGGAGTAGTTGAATGAAAGGAGAGTATTACTATAGACAGTGCCAGAGGAAGGATGTGATCCCAGGTCTTCCTAGCTCCAAAGTCAATTCTTTACAAACTGTTCCAGGCCACCTCTCTAATGATCTTCTGAATATATCTCATTGTTTTTCACTCACTTCAGTTGTGTCCAACTCTTTGTGACCCCATTTAGGATATTCTTGGAAAAGACATTGGAATTATTTGCCATTTCTTTTTCCAGCCCATTTAACAGATGAGGAAGCTGACACAAACAGGTTAAGTGACTGGCCCAGGCACATGTTGTATTCTAATATGTATTACAAATAGTATAATACATTAGAGTTACAATAAAAATAGCAAAAGCTATAAAATTAAAATTTATATAGCACTTTAGGATTTCCCCTTACTAGATTATAAGCTCATTCAGCTCAAGGGTCTATTTATCTCTGTACCTCATTTGATGAGTTTCATATCATAGACACTCAATATTTGCTGAGTTGCATAAGTATAACTGGGATCATAGGATTAGAGACCTCTAATATAGTGTGAAGAAAATTATCAGTACAGCCAAGATGTTTTTATTTGCATGGATAGAATCATTTCCTGATAGTCAGAACCAGAGATTCAGTAAGATGTCTCCACTAAATCTTATTTAAGTGTTTGTGGATTGCAGTGTTACAGGATCATCTGTGAGCTACAGGAGCACAACAGAAAGCTCAGTAGCATTGTGGACCCTTCTGGTACATTCTAAGTCTCCATTTGTTCATTGTAATTCTCTCTAGATAATCTGACAGGGAATTTTAGCTCCCCAAGGAACATTTTACTCACAAGCATCTTTGCCATTCTACTTCATTTGGAAAAAATATAAATTTTGCCAATGAGAACTGAAATAAAGAAATAAAAGGAGACTTTTTTTTCTTTCTTGGATTTATTCCTATAGTCAAAAGGGAAAAATTTTAAAGCTGGGCCATACAATAAATTATATTCCTCTAGAACTCAGGAATTGCTTAATGGATAATAACTCTAGAGTTATTAAGGAAATTATGATTCACTTTACTGAATAAGTATGAAAGGAAATTGAAGTCTGCATTTAAATAATTCAATTTCTAAAAAAAAGTATGTTCTGCTCATCTCTTATCATTTGATATTTTTGTATTTTTGATGAGCAAATATGAGTGAAAAAAGATGAATAATTTCAGTCCTACTAGTGAAAATGTAAACAACTAGAAAAATAAATGGCCAATCAGAGACTAGAGTAAAATATGTAGAGGAGAACTCTATTTTTAAAAAATATATATATCCTTGGTCTCTATTTCTTCATCAATGTATTGTTAATAAGGCATGTTACTTATAACACATGAGTTATAATATCTGTATTCAAGGTAGAATCCACAATATTCATTGCTACTAAAACTTTTGGTATAACAAAGCCATAACACTTGTTTGAGAGCCAAAGATAACACCTACATTATAGACTTACCATTGTAATGATGAATAAATATCTCAGAGAATACACTACAGACATAACCTTGTCCACACTGTGGACACAGCTGCAGTAAAGGGGCAAACTTTATGAAAATGAAGTTTTGTCATACAATGATAATGTATAACTTTGATCGCTCTGACATGAATGTATTTTTATTTTTAGTAGGACTAAGTTTTGTGATTGTAAGGATGTAAATTGAGTTTAAATCGACTTATGCATTTATTTCTATTCTAAAATTACACTCTTGGAAAGCAGAAGTCTAATGCCTAATTGGGTCATAGGGGATTGTTGCCAATTACTATGAAGACCTATTTGATATTGCTCATAAATTTTGAGTAAATTAAGTTGAAAAGTACAAGGAAGATGCAGAAAATCTTGAATTTCATTTGCATTTTTATAAGTGGCCATTTTTGCATCATTCTCTATGGAATCTTAAAAGTTCATAGCTTTATCCATAACACATTCAGAAAAAATCATATTAAGCTCTATTTTTATTACTTGCTATATTCTATGTAAATGCTTTAATTTTTTTTTTTAAATATTAGTCCGATGAAATGGGCCATAGTTCCAGTAAAATAGGACAGTTTGTATTTAGGACAGGCTGATCATGCATATCCTGGAAGCCAGTAACAAGAGGATCAATACTATGTAAATTTTGAAATACCTGCTAAGGGTTGGAAGCTTAGAAGGTGTTAGTGAAGTAGCTGTAAAACTATTTTGTTATTGGAAAGAAGCTATTATCAGTTTTCATATAGGTCATAGTATAAAGCTGGTGTGTGCGTGCGCGCGTGTGTGTATGTGTGTGTGTGTGTGTGTGTAATGTCCAAGGTCATGTAGCCAGTGTCAGGCCAGATGTGAAATCAGGAAATTGAGTTTTCCTAACTCCAGTTTCACTTTTCTATCTACTGTGCCCCCTAGCTTCCCAATATATGTAAATATATACTTAAATAAGCATTATACTCTGTCCTATGTGAAAATTTATAATAGTGTGATATAGAGTCTAGATTTAGACTCATCTTCCTGAGTCCAAATTCAGCCTCAGATACTTACTGTGTGACCCTAGGCAAGACCCTAACCCTGTTTGCCTCAGTTTCCTCATCTGTAAAATGAGCTGGAAAAGGAAATGCAAACCATACCTGTATCTTTGCAGTCAGGAAGAGTTAGAGACAACTGATAAACAACTGAACAACCAACAATGAAGATGTCATATACATATGTGTGTGTGTGTGTGTGTATATATACACACACAAATATGTGTATATGTGTACATACACACACATATACAGCTATATGCACATATATACATATATGCACATAATCTTTTTGTTTCAGCTCAAATGCTATATAGTTTTGTGAGAAGGGACATACCTCTGAACTTCTGATTTCTAATTTCCTTTATGGGGAAATAACAAAATCCTGAGTTGGAAGAAACCTCAGAAACCATTAAGCATGAACCACATATGACTATTTCCATGAGGATAGACCAGACAATTATTTGTTCAGCATTTGCCAACAGCCTTTAATAAGGAGGAACCTGTGCTTCGACTCTGCAACTATACTTGCCCAAGGTCACAAAGATTTTAAGTGGCAAAACCTGGATTCAAACCCATTCCCTCAGATTCCTCTGTCCTTACCCACTACCTTATTTGATACTTTTGATTTCCTTGCTTCTTAAAAGGGACAGTAGAAGGTAGCCTAAACTGAGGAAGGACCAACATTCCTCATTTTTGACTGGAACCCTGTATTCTTAATCATATTTGAGGATGGACAGCAGAATTAACTGCCTTTTCACTCTCTCTGATTCTTGATTGATCTTCATTTAGAAAGAACATGGTAGACATATGCACAAGGGCAGTAATCTAAGGAAATAAATACTTTGCTCATATCCTAATCTTGTATTTGCATTAAATTACATGCATAATCATAGGAACTCATATGGGCTATCATCTTAGGCTGCCTCAAAAAAGGATCTTGTTGTGTCTGGAAATCAAGTCAATTCCACAAATAAGACAGTGTGAATTCAAAACTTTTTTTAATTGGGGTAATGGAGGCAAAAAATCACGATAACATTATTTTTGGAACAATGTGGTGGTTGTGTATGAAAATCACTGTTCTTTTATGCTAAACAAGCTTTACAATTCATTTGCATTCCTGCTACATTTCAGCAACATTATACTTTCAGAAACTTCATGTTATGGCTAATTTCATTCCCATGAAAGCATATATAGAGGTTTCAAGCAAAGAAATAAAAGCATTGCATAGTAGAATGCAATTCAGAACTGTGGTTTAGGCTCATAAATGCCATTGATTGAGGTGGCTGAGACTATGACTTGGCAGTCAGGGAGTTGGCGCTACTTGAGAGGTCGCAAGGTGTCAGTCTAAAAGGAAACTATAAAAAGGCTGGTTGGACTTAGACAATATTGAGAAAGTGAAAGACATTTCTTGATGTTCTTCCTACCTTCCTTTCTGAGGTGGTTTTCTTCAGTTACTGCTTGCCAATGTTTTCCCACAGATATATGATCAATCTACCTTGGCCTGTGGCCGTAGTTGACTACCATAGACTGCCATACACCATGATCCAGAGCTAAATATTGATGGGTGGTACAACCCTCCATTGTACCTCCATCAATATTTCCTTTCCTTGGCAAACTTATTTATTTAGTAGTTAGAAATAAATCCGTCTGATTTAACTAATTTATACTAATGTGAAAAAATTGTTTGGTTTTTTTTAATTTCTTTACTTTTAAATATCCATCTAAAGGAATGGCTATTTAAAGTTAGTTTTGAATCTGAATTATTTTGGAATGAGGATCTTTTCTACAATCCTTCAAATGATAAGATTTAGGCAAATATCTACTGTAAGAAAGGGGAAAAAACAACCTGGTATAGTAGACAATTACTTTTGTGATCATCAGAGCAACATGCCAGTTTTGGCTTATTTACTTATTATCATGTGAACTTGGCTGAGCCACCTTACTTTCTCTTGACTATTTCCATTGTCTTTAAAAGAATAATACTTGCTATTGTTTACATTTCTGCATAACTTTAAGCTTTACAATGCAAATTAACATACATTATTTCTCTTTTTTCTCAGAACAACTGCCTCAAAATCAGTTTCTTCATTTGTAAAATAGGCATGATAATATTACCAACCTCACTGGACTGCTGTCAAGTTCAAATAAAATCTTTTCTATCTACATCTATATATCCATCATGTGTGTATATAAATTGCTTTTAAATCTCAAAGTATAATATAAATGCTATCTGTTATTACTACTACCAAGGGAAAGCATTAAAATAGAAACAAAAAGTGTTATATAACTTTAACCTCTCTTGGCCCAAGTGTCCTGATCTTTTGAGGGTATTGGCCTACATGAATTTTCAAGTCCCTTCAAGCTCTAAATGTATGCTCCTATTTTTCCTTTGACCTTAATTATATAAGTTTTAGGTCCACAGAGGCAGGTGAATAAAGCCTTATAGTGGTATAGCCTTTGCACATATAAATACTTAATCTTTACAATGACCTCTTGAAATAATTATTTCAAGCACTGTTCTCCAGGTTTTTTAGACAATGAAACTGAGTTCCATTAAGCAGTTAAATGACTTGTCCATGGACACATAGATTGACATATGCCATCCCCAGAATATGAATTTCAGGCTTCTGATTTCAGGGTGCGTCGACATTATACAACACTTCCTTGCGCATATCCAAAACACCCAGGATCTTTATTATTCATTCATGGTATGTTGCTAGCCAGGTGTTTTTCCCATTAACCTCCTACGACCTTTGTTAAACCCTGGTTATTCATCAAGACCCATTTCTTGAAGCTTATCCCCAAGAGAGTTTAACTTTTTTCTAACAATTCTACATCTACCTAAAGTATTCACTTAAGGACACTCTATTATTCAAAATACAGGTC